>ML675610.1:35249492-35351413 GCA_007922155.1 Mesoclemmys tuberculata
CAGGCAAAATAGTCTTTGAAGTTAGTGGGAGATTTGCCTGCATTAGATGTATGGGAATCAGACCTTTGGTGAAACCATTCATGTTTATTCTAGATCAAATATTAGTTTAGTTCTCCAATCAACATAAAAAATGTCTAACTTCAATATTTTATTATTGATGCACACATCTATGTTAATCAGTTGTATGCATGCATGTTCTGTACCTAGAGACGTGAATGCCCTTTAGTTTTCATTGTTAAATTATTGTTTCTTATACTCAATCAAGTCCAACGAATTATACACACACCACTTATCTATAAATAGAAGAGGTTAAAATGCAGTTTAAATATAACATATGTCTACAGCTCCATATTTAGATATACCCTTTAATTTTTTTTTCTATTGCCTATTTTTTACTTACATTTAAATTTAGCAAAGTCATTTTAGACTGCTGGCTTTTTACCTACACTGGTCTTACTATGCTACCAAGTAAGCATATTACATTTTGCCCTCCTACTTTGTCATCTTGCAGAATGCCAAATTAAATGTGAACCCGTAGAGCTCAAACCTGAATTCTATATTCAGGCAAAATTTTCAGGGAAGTTTGACATCACTGGGAGCTTTGCCTGAGTAAGAAGTGCAGGACCAAGACCATTACAGGAAAAAAAAACATTCAGTTGGTTATGAAAGTGACCAGTTGCAGGCTATAATAGAAACCAGAGTAAGACGACATTGCATGAAAGGTCATTTTTTTTTCAACCCACAGATAAACATTATGCTGAAAGCTGAAAGTGTCTTGCTAAAATGTATTTTATGAACAAAATCTTTTTAAATTAATAGGTGAAAAAGTTGCACATATAAAATATAGACTAAAAAAGCAACTGCGTGCTAGAAAAACATACTGTGCAACATTAGACACGCTCAGTGCTTAATTTCCAATGAAAGAGGTGCTGGAATCAAGCAATTTTTTTACTTTTGCAACTTACGTGGCAAGCCCAGAAGTGCTATGGCTATGAACTGCCAAGCCTAGAGGAGCGGGGACCCCGTCCTGGCAAGCCCTGGCACAAATTAAGTACTGGACACACAGGCACCAATTACCTCAATGGAAGCTGGATCAGGCTCACAAGACCCATTCTTGCACACACTCCCTGTAGGCAACTTCTATCTGGAGTTAGTCCTATTGACTTCCACATAACTATTTGCATGATTAAAGGAAGTAAGGCTTGACCTTGCATTTATACATTTGGCTTTTCCAGAAAAATGTATTTACTGTGAAAATAACCAGTTCCACAGTAATTAAAACATTTCTAAAAGTTGTTTTCAATTAAAAAGGTTCTTTTCAGTCTCACTGCTTTAAAAGACTGTGCTAACCCATTCTATTAAGTCCTTCAGTATCTAGGGATTGCACATACAAGTAAAGGAGAGGAAAGAAATGTAACATTTCAGTGCACCCAGATGCCATCATTACTGCAAAAGATGGTCCAATTCTTCAGCCATCACTGAGTGCATACAACTAGGAATAAGAAGAAACAATGCTTTGCTGTGTACATGGACACTATTGACAGCACATCATTAATGAACGAAACTGGTGAGAGAGAACCAATCAAATTCGCCTTACATCTAGATAGTGGAGAGTTGGCATTTTGTGTGGAGTGGAATAGGAAGTGATTTGCTTCATCAGTGGTCGGTTATTTTGTTCATACGATGTTATTGAAACCAATGGGATTACAAGTTGTTGTCCAAGGATTTTATATTTGTTTACACACGTACATAGTGCATACAAAAAATAAGCTTTTCATATAACGGCAGATACCAAAGTCACATCAGTATCCCACATGTCATGGTACCAATATGACAAAGAATATTTTTCAAGGCTAACGAGATTTTAGCCATGGAAATTACATTGGCATTTCAGATAGAAAAATAGTAACCTGATAATAAACAAATAAATTTGCAACAACAAAGTCCATCTTGAAATGTGGGACAACCTGCATTTTCCTCCCATGGCTTATTTCACTTAAATCCCTCAATGGAATTAAAGCCTTATATTCTTTGAGCGTATGACAAAGAATTCAAAGCAAACTTCATTAACAGTTTTTCAAAGAAGAGAAATAAAAGGGGTGGGGAGAGACTGCCACAAAAGTATAAGGACAAAGATGTGTCTAATATTTAAAACACATAGTTAAAGTATGTATTTGGGGATTAAAGACTACACAACGTATAATCAAAACTGAATAACATTTTAACAGCAATAAAATCTTAATGTAAAAACACATTAATCGCATCTAGAGCTTACACTGACAGATCATTTATAAAATTCTTGTAGCATGTAACTCTATCCAGTACTGTATGATTTGTTTAACCTTTGGGAATAAATTGGGGAAGGTGGGGGTGGATGCTATTCAAAGCTCTAAACCCTGAAATCCTTTTTGATCTGAGGACTTTTTCCTGCAAAGTTTGCACAGATATGTAGCAAGTTAGCCAGTGTTTGCATGTATGTGTCTGAAACAGTAATATAAGGCCTGAATTATAACTTAGTTTACAAAATCCCTATATTTTAAAAAAGTCTATCTTTAAGAAATGGAGATGATATTCAACACCAGAATATCTTTGTATCACATCACTTTAATCATGTATTTGTCTGTTTTGCCTTTTCTTATTTATTTTTAATTAAGAAGTTGTCAAAAACCCTCAACTTAAAGTCCCTTCCTTCCCTGATTAATCAGAATGTATTTATCTGGTATGGTTTCAACAGCACCTGAGCTAGTATAATTAAAAAGTTTTGATTTCTTATCTTAGCCAGATGCAGTCTTTTCAGTCTGCTCCATTTGCTTAAATGAAACCACAGAACTGGATAAAAGGTTAAAACTAAGGAATGTGACAGTTCTCCATGTGCAGTCCAAAGACCTAAGTATCACACTTTCCCTAGTGAACTCAAAATTACATGGCTAGAATATAAAGTACAAACTATTACCCCAGTACTAATTTTTGTTAATATAGAATAGGATTACAATTTTGATTGAAAAGTAAAAGCTTACTCTCTGTTCTGTGGATCCATAGTAAATACAGTCATCATGGAAGTTTATGCTAGTTTTAATGTGCAGTTTTAGTGTTTGTAATTATAATTTACATTCAAAATATTACTAGAAAGTCACCCAATCACTAATAAATATTTACTATATCAGTGCACTTAGTCTAAATTATACCACAACCAATTCTGAATCTCATTAGATAATCTCAGTTTAATTAAAAGTTTGGGAAAATAGTTTTAAAACACCATTGAATCTTTTGCAGGAGCTGTACAAAGGCCCCAGTGGTCCCAGTTAATTGAATCGTGGATTGTAGGAAGCGAGAAAAAGAGTGGGTGCTGCTATTACTAAAAGAAAGAAAATATGGAAAAATCATAGGGAGATAGTTGGAAAGGCAACAGCCAGGCTGAAAATAAAGTGAGTGAAGAAATTAAAACTCAAGAAAGTTTAACAGGGTAAGTGGGGGAGGGGAGGGAGTGGACATAAATAAAGACCTCTTTCTCCTGCTACCGTTCAATATATCTAATGATCAAGCCAACAATAAGCACTTAGAAGGTGATATATTCAAAGCATACACGTGCTTGAATAAGTAAAGCTGTCGACAGCCGGGGGCCTACTGAGAAAATCAGTAACAACAAGCCAACTCCAAAGGCACGCGCTTCTCTTGCAACTCTCCTCCCCGCGCATCTACCCAAGGTGAGGATGAAGGCGCATCTTTCCCAGCTGCAGCGCCTCCTCCCCACGGCTGTTTTCCAGCCGCTCACCCCGAACCCAGGCAGCGCCTTCATTCAACCCTTAGGGCCGGCCAAAGCCCCCGAACAAACGTCCCATGTTTTCGGCTGCCCCAGGGAAGGCGCCGCACGAGTCACCGATAAGCGGGGGGAAGATGGATCTAGCGCTGCGAACTTACTGGGGGCAGCCCCGTGCTAGCGGCTCCGTGGCCTCTTCTGGGACATCTTCACCCCGCCCGCGCGGAGGGGAAGCAACGCTGCACGCGCCACCGCGGGGGCAGGACGCTTTCCCCGCCGAGCCTGTCCCCCGGCTCGCGCCCCTCCTGCCCCCGGGAGCCTGCGGCAGCCCCGCGGCTCGCTAGGGCCGCCAGCGGCGGGTTGCCCCCCGCCTCGCGCCCCGTCCAGCCCCTGCCTGCGCGGGGCGCGCGGCTCCGGGCTGTGCTAGCGCCGGGCAAGCGGCGGCCGGGCGGAGCCAGCCGCCGGGAGCAGCGCAGCGGCCGCGGCTGTCGCCGCCAGCGCCCCTCGCTGCTGCCAGGGGGCAGCTCCAGCCGGCGAGCCCCGCTCGGCGCCCCTGCGCCCTGTCAGACTTGCCCTCCCCCGCCGCCCCGTGCCGGCGGCTCCGGCCCGCGGGTGGACAGGGCTCGGGACGGGGCAGGGGGACTTACCGGGAGAGGCCGGGCCGGGGGCCGGCGCCGCCGCCAGCGAGGAGCGAGTGCGCGGTCCGGGGCGCCGCGGGCTGCACTGACTCACTCACTCCGCTCGCCAATGGGCTCGGCCCCGAGCGCGGGCCCCGGGCTCGGCGAGCCTCTCTCCTGCTCCAATCGTGCAGCGGGGCCACTGGCCAGGCGCTCCCCAGCTCCCGGAGCGCGGCGGGACCAGCCCCGGGCGAGCGCTCCGAGCCCACGGCACGCGCGCGCCGGTGGGCATGGACCCAGCCGGGGTGGGGGGGAGAGAGAGACCTGATGGGCTGGAAAGAGAGGGCTGGGGGGGGTCTGCTCCAGCCGGGGAGCCTTGGCTCAGAAGGGAGCGGGTGGGGGGAGAGGAACGAAACCTGAAAACTGACTAAAGGGCTGGGAGGAGAGAACCCAGGCGTCCGGGGCATTCCCCTCCCCCCCTCCCGCAACAGCAAACTTTACAAGGCAGGGCTGTCTGCAAAGACTGAGCGCCGGGCAGGGGGAAATCAAAGTTTAAAGTGTCAAACCAGATACCGAGATGAAATGAAAGACAAGGGAGGGGGTGGAATGCAGAGCAACTGTTTACGCCCGACGTCCTGAGCCAGTCACGATCTTGCCCCGCTTTCTGTGCAGCCAGGAGGGGAAAGTGAAGGCGCTGATGGGGGGGTTGAGGTAGTGAAGGGAACCACCGTTCCGTAGTTCATTTAAGACAATCCCCGAGGATAAGGCATCCGCAATGGAAAGGACGAAGAAAAAGACAAGGAGAGGGAGCGAAATCCATCAAACCACGTGAGGGTCTCCTCGGTGTCATTTAGATTGCAACCTGCCCCCTCGTCCCCCACACTCCTACACCTACCCACCGCAAAAAGCCAAGAGAATTTTAAAATTAAATAGGTCCTTACCGAGGTGTCTTCTCTCCCTTATCTGCGGGCTGAAACTGCATTTTCCCTGCTTTATCTTTTGCAGTGATCCTTCCGTTCATTTCAGGTTGCTCTCACTCATGTTCTGAAAGCCACCTCTCCTGCACTTTCTCAGCTAACAGTAGGAATCCAGAGGGAGCACACCAAGAAGAAAATCAAGTACTCCTTTAATTATTGTAACAATCATCTTAATTAAAAGTGTCTTGGTTTTTAAAGCAGGGCTACATAATGTATTAATTGGTTACTATTAACATGCAGTTTTATTGAGCATAGCACACAGAAGTCTGATTGTGAGTGAGGCGTGTTTTCAATGAAAGTGGAGTTATTTTAGCTGCAGACATGTTTACATTTCTGTGGTTTAGTCTATAACTTTCTCTTTTTCTTGCTTCAGAATTCTACCGTATGAAGCAAAGCCCTTAGCTTCCAGACATTCCAAAAAGTCTGCCAAAATAATGGGGGGGAACCCACACAGAGAGACCCCCAAGTCTGGGTCAGGCTCAGGGCTGGGTATGGGTAGAGCTAGTATACCTCCTCCCCACTCTCTCTCCAGTTAAAAAGCCTTCAGGGCTCCATTTCCTGTTTTTAAGGGAAAAATAAAGTGGGTCTAGTTCTGATTTTAGATAGACCAGTTCTTATAGGTTTGGAGGACCTTTAACTCTGTAGATGCCAAACGGTACTTGGCAATGCATGAATCTAGGCATCTCACAAGTGTCCTTCCCACTAAGATTAATCATGAGTGAGGTGGGTTTTAGCACACCATAGATTTTATAATTACTGACAGAATAGTAAGTACAGGATATTTAGGTCTCAAATGACAAATTTCAGTGTGTCCACATCAGGATAATGGAGAGTAAAATAATAAAGGTAAAACTTAAACAAAAGGACGGACAGGACTGACACATCTATCCCATATCTGATTCATTATAATCAATATATGGAGATCAGCTAATGTGCATTTGTGGGTATCTTGAATGCAAATTAAAATTTTGGACTAGGCCTGTTTGTCAGTTAGACTTGTTCTTTAATTCACCCTTCCTTGCTATTAAACACTTACTATTGTGCTGTAAATAGTCAGTGTCCATTGAGTGGCTTGGTTGAGTTATAATAAGAACACATGGGGCTTTGGGGCATTAAATCCACCATTGTCAAGGAAAGCAAAAAGTAGCAACTGTTTAAAATTTAGGATCACACACTGGTGATTAAAGGAATAGGTTACGGTACATCTCCCATAAGATCATTTAGTCCAGTTTTCCACTTTAGATGAATGGGTATGATATTATCTAGATAGAAACAAATCAATCAGAATACAGTATCTCTGTAATGAAGATTGCATCTCAGGGGATCCAAATAACAGAAAAAGAAGATCATGCGTCCACCACGATCAAGGTGGAGAACACAGACACAGACCTGGTTTGGCAGCTGTCAATTGTCTGGTTCTTTTATGTCCCCCACTCTCATTCCCCTGGAATATCTAGCCCTGTAATCTGACTCCAAAACTCCATTCAGAAGGCTATGCCATAGGCTGTGTTGGCTGCTTAATCTGTGGTCCGTGTTTTGTTTTGGTCCACTAAATGGTGATGCAGATCTCTGAATGAGACGGGAAAGGAAAATGCAGGGCTACTCTGCTCAGTGTAAGACAAATGGTCAGTTACCCCCACACTTCTCTCCAGCCCTAAGAAAGTCTTTTTGTTTTAAACTCTGCCCCCCCTTTTTTTTTCCAGACTATTTGACTCATGTATATTTGGACCTTTCAGGTTTGAAGGAGCCATAAAGTGTTATAATTTCCTAATACTTCAAAAAAGAAAAGAAAATCCCCTTCCCCCAAAGATGTTTTATATTAATTTAAGTATTTGTTGCTGGATAATGTCAGGCTCTTTCTCAATGAAATGTCCTGCGTTGGCTGTCACACCTGCTAAATATAATCCTCTCTTTCTTTTGATATTCTGTAAAGGGCCTTTAAAGGATCACATCCTCCAATCTGGAGATTTAATTGCTTCATCTAGCTATTTTAAAAGCCTTGTAAATTTCTGAATTTGAGCTATTTCAAAGCTGAAAGGGAGGCTCAATGAGGGTGCAAAAGCTGCGATTCAAAACAATAGTCAATGTTCAATGTTTAATATAACATTGATACTGTTATGAGTAATAAAAGCTCCTTTTATTGTCTTATATGTTCAGTTTTTTGGGCAGACACTTCTTGAGCTGATTTTATGACTTACCAGTGAGTTAAATATGAAAATAGTAGCCCATTTCAATATGGTAAATGCACACCAGAGAGGAAGTCACAGATCCTGTTTTATGGAAGATAATGCAGCGAGATTACCCACACTAATATGCTTAAATCTTCAGTGAATGTAAATCCAGCATAAAGAGGGCCCAAAAGAATCTCTTTTCGAAACAGAAAGTAGCACAATATATTAAAGTACTTATAGATTTTATAGTTAATTTATATAGGTATCTACTGTATAATGAAAGAATACTAAGATTCATTCATTAGACTGACAAAGAAATAAATATAATGATTATTTGTTTTTATGATCAATAAATGAGCTAAAGTGTCCAATAGTTGGTGCTCTTTATTCCCTGAAGAATGATGGCTAGGCTACAATATAGGCAATTTAATGCAAACCGATACTCAGTCTAAAACTTTTGCAGCATGTGTCAAATGCAGTTCTCCTGTAGACAAGCAGTTCTCAATAACACATGGTGACCACAGACTGTTTCATAAAATTGCATAGTGCATAATTCCTATCAACTTGCATAATCCACAAAATAAGATGTTATTGAACACACTGTACATCTGTCACTGAGTTCTAGTGACAAAGTTTCTGCAAAAATGGATCATAGTATATGTATGTGTGCAGACACACACCTAGGTTAGGGAGGGGCGGGAAGGCATGGGGGTCATGTACCCCCCTAGATTTGCTGCTTGCTTGTACTGAGCACCCTGAGTAACACTGCTGAAGCTGGCTGCCCTCACTCTGCCCTCCCATGTTTGGCCAGCATGGTTCATCTCTGCACACACACACACGATCACCAAAATATTTTCAGTTTTAACTAGGAGATTCATCAGTACAATTACATTTGGGAAATTTACTGAAATCTACAAATATCTCTGAGTTTTTTCTGAGTCATTTTTAAATGGAAACATCCACAATAGTGTAATTACTACTCCAATGTGAGGATTGATTGGTTGGTAAAAAGATTATGGAGATTTTTGTCTACATTTTACAAACTGGTTTTCGTTGTCATTCCACGTTGCAGGCAGACATATTAGCTGAAGTTTTACAAAACAGACTACTGAAATATTTTGTTGGTCTTTAAAAAATCTTATTGTGTAGCCTACAATCTGTAGCTGCTGAAACTAATTCAGCCTACTTGAACAAGCTTCCACCCCTAGACTACTTTCACAGAATTAACCACACTGACTTCTTCAATGGGAATTTAGAGTGTAAAAGGAAACAGAGAAGGGCCTCGCCAGGTTAAAGATTGCTGGCACTTCCATGAGTGTTCCAACTTCCCTCTTCTCTAACCTGGTGGAAGATGGTGCTACTCATCATCAGATCAGAGTTCACATTGGCAAACACTGGTTAATTTCCTGCCATTTAGACATCCTGGATATTGCAGGCCACAGAGCTCACCCACTCACTCCTGTAATAGACCCAAAACCTCTGGCTGTTACTGATGTCCTCAAATCATGATTTAAAGACAGAATTCACAGTTACAAGAGAATCCACCATTTACACTAGTTCAAACCTGTAAGTGACCCAGGCCCTATGCTGCAGAGGAAGGCAAAAAAAAACCCAGGGTCTCTGCCAATCTGACCCTGGAGAAAATTCCTTCTGACCCCAAATATGGTGATCAGTTGGACCCTGAGCATGTGGGCAAGACCCACCAGCCAGACACCTGGGGAAGAATTCTCTCTAGCAGTGGTTCCCAACCTGTGATCCACGGACTCCTGGTGGTCCACAAGGCTACTACAGGGCGTCCGTGGAAAAGGAAAATAACAACATCCTCACCAAGGAAATGTACAGTTTCAAATAAAACTAGTAGCATGTGGAGGTCCACCAAACGTTTGGAGGTTGAAAAGGTGTCCACACACTCAAAAAGGTTGGGAACTGCTGCTCTATAGTAACTAAGAGCCCTCACCAACTAGAGACCCATCACTGGCCATTGGGGATATCTGCTACTAGCAGTAGCAGCTTGGCTACAGGCATAAGCTACACTGTCACAAAACAAGCAAACATCACTCTGGGATGTATTAGCAGGAGTATTGTAAGCAAGACATGAGAAGTAATTCTTCCATTTTACTCCATGCTGATTAGTCCTCAACTGGAGTATTGTGTTCAGTTCTAGGCACTGCATTTCAGGAAAGATGTGGACAAATTGGAGAAAGTCCAACGAAGAGCAACAAAAATGATTAAAAGTCTAGCAAACATGATCTATGAGGAAATATTGAAAAAATTGGGTTTGTTTACTCTGGAGAAGAGAAGAGTGAAGGGGGGACATGTAATTGTTTTCAAGTACATAAAAGGTTGTTACAAAGAGAGGGGGAAAATTGTTCTCCTTTTCCTCTGATAGGACAAGAAACAATGGACTTAAATTGCAGCAAGAGTGGTTTAGGTTGGACATTAGGAAAAACTTCCTAAGTGTCAGGTTAAACACTGGAATAAATTGCCAAGGTTGGCTCCATCATTGGAGATTTTTAAGAGCAGGTTAAACAAACACCTGTCAAGGATGGTCTAGATACTGCTTACTCCTGCCATAAGTGCAGGGGACTGGACTAGATGACCTTTGGGGACCCTTCCAGTTCTACAATTCTATGATTTTATAGCACAGACCAAAAAACCTAACCCAGTAACTTCAGAATCAAGCCCATAACTTCTGCTTTAGTTATACATTGATGGTAAAGAGTTTTACAGAATTGCTGAGTATTTAAGAACTAGCAGCATGAGAATGGATGGGGATGTCAAGGTTCCAAAACTAGTTCCAGTTATGGCACCATCTCATTATAGGGCTTTGGGCAAATCACAACCTCTCTGTGCATGAGTTTACCCGTCTGTAAAATCTTTATATTTATTGACCTTGCAGGGATTATATGTCTAATTTATTATATAGATCCTCAGATGAAAAGGAGATCTATAGAAGTTAAAAGTTATTTTTTATTATTATTATTATTATTATGTGTATAGTATTACCAATACAAATAAAAATGTGCATTAGAAGCTTTCCTGTCAGCATATGAACCAATGTACAGAAGGTAAACATTCATCTATAGATGAAACTCAAACATACATGGGAAAAATCACTTTTTCCACTATATAGGAGACAAATAAAATTTCATTGATTACCTTCCACATTAAAATCGAAAGGGTTAACATTTTCCGTATAAAACCTACCATCTAACATCAAGCAATGTTGTGATAAAAAGGTGACACATCTATCAATATCACCTCTCATAGGTATGGATGGCATTCATTAGAAAAGGTTTTCTCTTGTAAAAGATGACATTTAAAGCAAGACAGATAGGAGGGTATATTCAGACATCCCTTTCTTTACATACAGCCAGATAACTATTTTTAAATGTATCAGAAAAAATGACTATTGGAATGTTCACAGATTCCCCTAAGTCACAATTAGGACATTTTGACAATCTCTCTGACTCTCGTTGACAGGGCCCTAAGAATATTGGAGTTACATTTTACAGAAGGATGACTTTTAATGGCAAAGAGCTATATTCATCATGTGTTAAGAGTACTAATGAATACTAAAAGAAAATACTACATTAGGAGAAAAATAAAAGCTCATCTGATTAACTGTTTAGTAGACAACAGTCAACATTAATTAACCTGTTATGCAGCCCGCATGTCCCATTTAATAAAATAATTTTATATGATCAAGCAAGAGGAAAGAGTATTTTTTTCCGTTTGTTCCAACTGTTAGGTTTAATTAACAGGAAATATTCCATAAAAGCCTGGTTAAATGTTCATTGAACTCACTACAAAGATTTCATTGACTTCATCAGACTTTGGATCAGGCCCCAAACTACCGATGGATGAACCTCAGAAGCTTCAGAGTTTTGATGTGGAAAATAATCTCAAAGTTGGGATGCTTCTCTGAACTTTTCCTAAACTATTTAAATCTCCTGGATCAGAAATCTGAGCTACAAGTGTCATGTAACCAGTAGTTTTTAACTTTTCCAGACTCCTGCAGGGACACTGGAACTAGGGGTGCTGGGGCTGCAGAGGAACCCCCTGGCTTGACGTGATTTCCATCATATATAGGTTTTACAGTTTTGTTCAATGAATTTCAGCACCACCGCTGTAAAAATTGTTCCAACACCACTGGACTACAGTATCTCTTTTAGGAGGCTGATTTGTCTTGCATATCCCAAGCTTCACCTCACTTAAAAAACTACTTGCTTACAAAATCAGATATAAAAAAACCCCAAAGTGTCACAGCACAATAATACTGAAAATTGCTTACTTTCTCATTTTTACCACATAATTATAAAATAAAAAACTACCTCCAGGTTGAAAAAAACTGATATAGTATATAGAACAGTATAAACAAGTTATCGTCTGGATGAAATTTTAATTTGTACTGATTTCGCTAGTGCTTTTCATGTAACCTGTTGTAAAACTAGGCAGATATCTAGATGAGTTGATGTACCCCCTGGAAGATCTCTGCGTACCTCTAGAGGAATACATACTCCTGGTTGAGAACCACTGATGTAAACAACTCTTCTTGTGGTATTTTGGCACTTCTGCTTCCTGGCCTAGCTAGCACTAGGAAGAGCAGACTCCTGCAAACAAGAATAATGAATAAAACAAACTTTTTTAACTGCTGGAAAAATTAAGTTGCTCTTCACCTTGACTTTGAGGGTAATTGCTCGTATAATTTATAATTTTATACAAACCATTTCCCTCACCCCCAATTTCAAATCAACATTTTCTCTGCATTACTCCTTGGATTAAAGGAATAATTAATCACCCAATGAATCATTGCAGAAACAATGACCACTGGCTGCATCTTCTCAAGAACTATTAACTTTTTCACCCACAAGGCAAAAGTTAAAACATTTGGAGCCAAATGACTCAGACATTTGCAGAACCATTTGAAAATTCAGCCCATAAAGACTCAGACCATGATTTTTAAAGTATGACTTTATTCAGTAACACAGAATTTGAACTTGCATTTAAATATAAAAGGTCCTAACTTACCTTTGACTGAGTAATGTAAGGGAAATTCTGACTTTTTAATAATTTCTGTTTTTAAAGTGTTTTATAAAGAACAATTAATAATCTTAAGTACAATAAGGTTACTTGTAGTTTTTTACAAATGTACTTTATTCTTTTTCCATTGCCTTTGATCATCTGGTGTATTATGACCTTTGAAGAGAGATGATTTAATAAAAACTAAACTAACAAAGAGTCAGTATGCACTTACATATAATTTTTCTATAATTTAAATAAATGCATTATCTGGACCTTTTCTCATCCTTAAATTAATCTACTTCTCTATTTTCTGTATTTTTCATGTTCCACTGCTATTGCTAAATTCTGCCTTCAAGTCTATGGACTTTGTTCCTATAAGGGCATAACTGCGATGATACAATTCTATACATTGCTCTGCCTGGCAGATCTGTGAATAACTGGCAGTGAATGGGGTTTCAGTAGCCAGGTTCTGGCATATATGATCTGTGTTTTACCTATACTTATGTCTATGTACAGATGTGTATCTACACAGTTTTCTTCTACCATGTACCTCATATGTCTTGTTAACCCAGCACAGGTTTCCAAATCGTTTCTTATTGAATTTATCATAAACCAAAATAACAACTGGGATTATTGTTAGAGGAGGAATAAACAATCTTTGCTTGAACCTTCAGGCTACAAAGAGCTTGGCCAACATATGCAATGTACAAACAGGAAATACCGTGTGTGTGAGAATGAGTATTATATATACCCAGACCCACAGAAACACTTTTCATATCAAATTTATGACCATAGTTATCACAAATTACATACATCCTGAATTTTTATATCTATCTATCTATCTATATATATATATATATATATATATATATATATATAATACACACACATTTATGTGATAACTTTGCGCTGTTGTGGTGGCAGCATTTGGTGACACATCATGGATCTCAGTGAAATAAGAAACATATGACAAAGCAGGTTTTTCTGATGGCATCCTACCTATACATACCTCACTATTCAACCAGTGTCACATTCCTTTTACTTCACTAAGAGCCATGCCACAGAAAACTGCAGTTTTCTTTAATATAAGCAATTTATATTCTATTGCATTATTTCACACATGGTTTTCTGAAATAACGAAAATGAAGAATGTGTTTAATTTGTAGCAGTACTTTGTACTGGATTATGCTTGGATTAGCTGTTAAATGAAGACTTTTATCTGTCATAGATGAAAAAAATTACATGTTGGAGGAGCATAAGTCACTTGTTGGCTTATGGTTTGAAAGTATCACAAATCTACGTATATTCCTGAGTACTGGTTTTGCAGCTGGATCTCTGAATTAGCAGGAGAATGTTTAAAGTCACGTATAGGCAAACTGCTCCCCACTGATTCTGAATCTAAGCAGGCTCACTTGCACCTTTTATTCAAAAAGTACATTAAATATATTGCACTCATGAAATGGCCTTCCCATACTCTCTTTTCAGAGAAATATCTAAGAACAGGTGCTTAGGACCAAAACCTCCCTCATTTTTTCAAATCACACTGATAGCTGCGTTAGACATAATAATCCATCATAAACCAACTCATGACTCGCATGCTCTGCATGTGTGGACTGGAGCTCAGAATTAGGCCCTCAATGAGTTATCATATGTTAAAAGGAATGTAATAGCAATGTACAATATTACAAGATACAAGCTAGGATGCAGGTGTTACCAAGTGAGATTCTATGGTCTGTTCTGTGCCCGTCAGACTGAAGGCTAGATCATCAAAATGATCTTTGGGCCTCAAAATCTATGAAATCTGTATAATGTGGGATAGACAATCCATGTAAAAATCCATTAGCAATGCAAAGTCTACCTGGACACATTAGTCCAAATTCTGCATTGATTTACAACCTGTGCAATCCCCATGTTAATCAGTTGGGCTTCATGAGTTGTAAGGGTGGGTCTTTAATACAACAACTGGGCTGATCCTTGTATATATCTACCTATCTTGTCATGCTGATCTGGTTATTGAATTAAAATGGAAAATTGAATGGAGATAGGTAACGATCAGCAATAAACCCAATGTGTTTTAAATTTAGCAGCATGATGTAGTTAATAGGGCACTGGACTAAGAGTCAGGCAATATCAGTTATACTCCCGTTGAGTCATTGTGTAGCTACTTTGTGCCAGGCCCTTCATTTTTCTGTACCTCAGTTTCCCCCTTTGTCAAATAGGGATAATATTATTTAATCATCTTTGGAAAGCACCTTGAAATCAGTGGATGAAAAGCACTGACTATGTGAACTTTAGGATGAGATTTGATGATTTTGCTTTAAGAAACCTTGATTTTACTGCAAAAATTGGTTTAAATACCTTAACTATGATAGAATTTCTGTGAAATGCCTGTTTCACTTTCTTTCACTGTTTGCAGTTACATAGAACTCTTAATTTTGGAATCAAATTTTTGAATTAACTTCCTTATAGGTACGTGTGAAAATTTTCTTAAGAGCGTGCACAATGACTTGAAATCTCAATAGTTTCACATTTTGCTATGCATTAAAAAAGGGCCAATTTTTTAAATTTAAAGTTTGCTAAAGTATGTGGATTTTTAATTTTAAAAAAACTGGCCACTTTTCCAGCAAGCATGGGAGTTCTGAGCAAACACAATACACTTCCATTCAGAAATGAGTGAAAATAGTCTTATTTTTCAAGCCAGGATGACAGTTACCTAGAAAACATGCAAAAAGGCATATTTTTACTGGAAAAACAGCCCTTTCATTGAGACCTCAAATAAACCATAATTCAAGGCACTGGAAAATTGCATAAAAGGAAAAGATGAACATATTTTCAGAAGAAATTCCATGACTCAATAAATTGTGAATTTTGCAAAGCTATACTTTCTAGACTAAAAGACAGAGCAGTTCTTCTTTGAGTAATTTTTGGAAGGCATATATAATGTGCAGCAAATTTTCAGGACAACTGGACAGAAATGTAGTTCAAAGAAAGAAAACCTATTTTTGCCTATTTTACTCAAATTCATCTTTCCATGAAACTGAATAATTTCTTTGGATTTGTTATATTATTGACAGAGCAAAAATAAAACAAACTGTCATCAGATAAAAAGCTGATAACAGAATATGCAGTTTAGAACTGTATCACACCAGATACAGTTCCTTGAAATTATCTGTGAAATCATTTTAACTTTATTTTCTTTTTGGTAAAGAACTATTAATTGAGGATATAATGTGTAATTTCTCAGGATTAAGGCAGTACACTTAAGCTGAAAGGTTCTCTTAGAGAGTTCTTTCTAGTATAAATCTGCTATCCTTTAACTTTGATTATAAACACTCTCTACAGGCTATGCACCTGGTTCTGGCATGGTGTATATTGTTTCACTCCCAAAAGCAGCTTTATAAAGAGAATACACCACATTTCAACAGCAATATAAATAATGTTGTAGTTTGGGATCTCTTGTGCTGCTTTAATTTTTGTTTCTTTCTTTTTCATCTGAACTGAACCACACCTCTCTAAAAATACTCATTTTCTTAATGAAAACCATATTTTTAAGCATTTTTTTGTGCATGACCTGCTGACATGCCTGCACAATCTTTAATGTCAGTTTCAGACGACACGTGTCTTATGAAAGTCTGGGACCCAGCTCTCGTCTGGGCCTGAGAGATTTGTCCCACGTCTTTATGAGAAAGAGGGTCAAAATCTTCTGGTTTTGGCATTTTATATTGGAGTCTGTTTTAAGCTAGGAGAAAAAAAATAGCAACGTAGAGTCTAGACAGAAGAGATTGGGTTGAAATCTGGAAGCTATTCAGTGAGGCTACGGCACATGGCAGCTTGACTGCAGCAAGGGATCACATTACACTGCCTAATTACACATGAAAAATGTACACATCACTTTTCTTAAATGCTTGGAAAAATAGATGTTCAGATGGCAATTGTGAACTGTAGTAACTGAGCCAGTTGTACATAGTTGGAACATTTCACAAATGGCATTTCAAAGCCTGCATGCTTTTTTACAATGTGATTTTTTTTGTATGTTCATAAAATACATTCTAAAAAAGGTAGTCTAAATTTAGCAGATGGTTGCATTGTAAGGAAATATTTAGGGGTAAAAATACAACATGTAAGAAGGAGAATAAGAGCCTGCTCCTGCTCCCTTTTAAGTCAATAACAAACTTAAATAGACTTCCACAGGAGAAGGGTTGAGCCCTAGGGTCCCAATGCAGCACGTTTGCTCATGTTCTTAACTGAACTTTCATAGCTTCCGGAACACTTTCTTACTCAGTTAGCAAATCGTGTTTTAGATCTTCAGTGGGACTACTCGTGAGTAAATTAAGCACATGCCTAAATGTTTGTAGAATCATGTCCTGAGATCGTGTGTATATACTTGACTATGAAATGGCTAGAATAGGACAATCAATGGAACATGCACACACACACAGCCACCTACCCACCCACCCACCTCTCTACCTATTGACTTTAATAAATTAGATTTTTTCTTAGGCATTTCTTGTCTATTATGAATTCATCAGTTTCAGTGAAACAAAACATTAATGTAGAAATAAGTTACATTGTATTATGATTTTATTTCATTTGGTCTGAATGGTCCCTCTTCCTTTCTAGTTTAAATATAAACATTGAAGAAGATTACTCTGGGGAAAAATTTCATTCTTCAAGATATTTTCAGAGATTAGCTATTTAAATTCTTCATCAATAGCAAGACATAAAACATTAGATTTGCAGGAGAGAGTGTTTAAGATTATGTATTTCTGTGCATACTTCAGTCTTTTCTAGAAGAATCCACTGCAATAGAAAATGAAGGTAAAGATCCGTTAGGTCCATTAGGACCCATTTCTGCAACTTTTGCATTGAATAATTTACTACTGCAAGTAAGTTTTGAAGAACAGGACTTAGGGTTCTTCATGTGTTTTGGTTCAGACCCATTTCAAGAAAACAGAATATATAATATTATTTTTTCTAAAAATTATTCCTATTTAAAATGCTTCAGTCAATTTACTATTTAAGAGTAAAAATAGGCAGGGTGGCAAGAAAACAGCTAACAAACTTTTCATGCATAACGGTCGGACTCTTCCCTTTAAGCTGTGCAAGGAACTCCAATTAAACTTTTGCTCCGAGTAAGCACCGAAGAGAAAATAGCCCCCAAAACTATTACAGTAAGAATGCTCCCAGTTTGACCATGCCAACTGAGTATCTATCAGTACCTCATTTCTGGTGCAAATGGACAGCCAGACCTTTGCCGAACTATTGATGCCTCCTAGACAAAGAGGAAAGAACATCCTGTAAAGTTTCATTGCAGTTGTTATTATTATTACTGGCGATGGAGTTAGAATGAAATAACTATCCAACTCATCCAGCAGAAGAGTCCTTTTAAAATGAATATGATGGTTTATGGCAATAAGAGGAAGAGGCTTCCTAGCTTATTTGGACAAACCTTGCAATGCTGACTACTTTTAGTGAGGCTACCTTTTGTCACTCTGGTTATCCTATCACAATACCCTGCCGTGTCTTGTTAATCTTTCTCCTTTTATGGCATTGCTGAGGAAAAGGTGCTCAGCTGTTTAAATAGACCATTTTTCTTGGAATCCTAAAACACTAGCAAAATTCCCAGAGGAGACATATCTGTTAAACTGTAGTTAAGTAGATGCCTACATGCATAACTAATGTACAAGTACATATATGAATCCAGAACTGTTATAGTCATCACAGTGGCAACTTTAATGCCTACTCTGATGTATATCATACTGGGCCTCTAGGGTCGAAATGGGGGAAAGCAGAGTAACATCTCAGGAGGTTTGCAAACCCTGTGCTCCATGGAGTATCTCTGTGCCATGCTGTACTGGGAGTTAGACAATAGGCTCACGGTAGAAGCAAGAGGTGATGTCCTTAGATCTACCACGACATTAATTCACAAACCATTCCCTCTCATGGATCAGATGGGCACAAACCCTGGGGACTACTGCTTCCTTCCATTGATAGCCTCCCCAGAACTCTTCGGCATACGGACCAAGTAAAGGGGATGTGCACTCAACTAAGAATTTGGCCCTATATCAACATTAGACAGACACTTGTCCTAGACACCACTGTGTGATTGGGATCAATGATTCTGCTCTGACAATCCTCTCACTGCTTATAGTACACAAAGCCCCAATCCTCCAAAGACTGAAACTCACATGTAATTTATGGTTCATGAAAGTAGATTATACAATTAATTAGCTATTTACGATAAATTTTAAATCAGGTTAATGACATTTTCTCTTCTGCTCAGATTCTAAAAGAGGCCAGTGGTAGAGGAGGAGGAATGATCACAGGAAACAAATCACTTCCTGCGGTCATTTCTCTGACCACAGCTCTGCTATTTTTAACAAACCCTATTAAAAATTACAGTCCTGTCTTTTTTGAAATCTGTTTTACTGAACAAGTACAAAATAAGTTGAGGCAGGAAAAAATGAACCATTTGGAGCAGATCTTTATTGCAACTGATTTAGCAAAACAAGACACATGAGGGTGAAATGGCTTTCTGGAACATTTTTTGTGGTCATTTCTCTCTCCATGTGGAAGAGAGGAATATTTTAAGACAGCTGCATTACTTCATACAATAGTAAATTACTCTAAGCATTTTTACTCAACAGAAAATACAACTACTCTGATGTTATTCTATTGCTTGTTAATCTCTGACTCAATGTCCAACTTTAACATACTCCTCTCAAGATGTGTTTATGCATATGAGTTACATAGTTAGCACAGAGGGAGTTGAGCAGAAATACAGATCTGGATTTGAATTTTGATCATTCCAACATTTGAGGGCATTAGCTTCCGTGGCTTTGCGTTAGCCTGGTGCAGAGCCAGAGGCCAGTTGCAAAATTTCAGTTGGGATCCTGGTTCAGATCCCGACTCCCATCTACCTCACTCCAAGATCTTAAATGGAGAAAGAGTGAAAGTACCATGAAAGACTGTGGCACAACTGAGCTACAAGCATAAAAACGTAGAAAGAATGGACTGATTTATATGTCTTTGGAAACTTTTACCTCTCAGACCTCAATATAAATTTGGTCCAGGCCACTAGTGGATTGATTTGTCACCGCATGATGACTTTTTTTGTAGTCTATATAAAATAAGTAGGCAATAGCATTTCAGTTTCTAGTGAATAGGTGGCCTTATTGCTAAAACATTACCATAATTAATACTTACTGGCTTCCTTATTATTGGTACCAGTAAAAGGTTAAATAAATGTAAACAACTGAACTTATGTGATTCCTCCAAGTTGAATGAGTGCGGGGAAGCTTCCCCTACTACATGCTGCCCATACTGCTCCTCTTCTATGGATAAATACATGACTTCACAGGGCTGACAATGTGGCATTTTTCATGAGCACTAGATTCACTAAAAAAAAATCCATAATATTAACCAGAAACATCATTTGTGGATGAGAGTTTATAAAGGGTATTAATAATGCAGCTATAATAAAAGGCAACTTGGTGAAGGAAGAGAAAACTATAGCTCATTACAACCATTAGCTTCACTTGGAGCAGAATTGCCCTAAACAGGAATAACTGGGTAAATGTAGGGGGGATTTTTTAGCTTTAATGATAAGATTCTTAAATATATTAATTATTTACCTCACTGAAAATTACAGCATAAATCAGGCACTATTAATTATAAATTTGACAACCCGAAAAATATTTTGTACAAGGGATTTCTCTCTTTCTCTCCCTCTCCCAGGTTCCTATACCTCCTGCATCACCAGAGTATCTGAACACCTTTCAACTGTGAAGTGAGGTAATGAACAACTAGCGAGTAAAGTTACTTCATCATTCCTTTCCCTGGGGGAAATTTGCAGAGGGTGTTTTTTATTTGTTAGGATTTGTTGTTTTAAAGTGAAGTGCTATATGCTTCTGTTAGGGGAAAGTTGTTGGGGCTCAGGCTGTGAGGCTATAAAATTGTAGTGTAGACATTCAGGCTTAGGCTGGAACCCAGGTTCTGAGAGCACATGAGGGGGTAAGTTCTCAGAGCCTGGGCTCCAGCCTAAGCCTGACCATCTACACTGCAATTGTATAACCCCACAGCCCGAGCCCTGCAAGACCTGGGCGCTAAGACGTGGTGCTGTGGATTTTTTATCACAGTGTAGGCAAAACCTGCATTCCACACTTTTGGACCAGCTGCCAAGAATGTCCTATCCCATACACAAATGAGCTTTACCCTTACAATGAGCAATTCCTTTGTACTGAGGGACAGAATTGTTAGGAGTAGTCAAGGTCCCAGAGCTCTGGATTATCTTTCAGACATCCTGGGCCTAGATATCTTAGCACTTTCAACACAGAGACTGAAATCTTGAACTTGACATGATTTTCTATAAAGAGCCCTGGCTCTTTTAGCTTCTACTACCTGCCTGTGGCTGGGTGGTGTTGCAGCTCTTTTGATTTGATTGCAAAGCACATGATATTTGGTGTGGTTATTTTAAGTTCTTCGTGGGCTCATAATTACTGGTACCAAACACACTTGCTCTCATTCAAAGTCATAAATCATTTCCCATTATTTTCAATGGAACTGAAGCCAATGACTTCCCTCAGTCACTATGGCTGTTATTCCCCTATAGCTAGCTTTGAATGTGGAAATGCTGCTCCCCCTGGCAAGATAGCTGCTACCTACTATTGTTTCCAGTGACACTGCAGCCAATCTGTCTTCAAAGAAGATGCCTGCTCCTGTGCTCCTGGGCTAAGAATAGAAAGGAAATTGTTGAGACATGGAAAGCTAGGGGCAGGGTGGAACCTAGGTGCAGGACTAGGACAGGGAAAGCTTGGGTGCTGGAGCCGATTGAAGTGGATGGAGGGGACTTGGGTGGCAAAGCATGCGAGGGATAGGATAATGTAAGGGGAAAACAGGGCTTGAATTTGTGGGCAGAGAGAGAAGCAGAGAAGTAATGGTGTGCTCACAAGCCAAGCGCCACCTACTTGAGATACTGAAGAGAGATGCTATTTGCAGTAGATTGTGCAAACAATCCACATACGGTCACGCATGTCCTGCTGGATTCCTCAAGTTTGGCTCCACCCCGGTGCAGCTCAGCTACCCCTGTAGGCAAGGCCAGATTAAGGTATAGGCATGGCCGGCCTGTGCCTAGGGCTTCAGCTCCCAACGTCATGGAATGCTGTCAGAACCTCAGACTTCACTTTGGGGGCGGGGGGAAGTTTCTAGACTTCATGATGGCAAAGAAAAGATGGACGATGTAATCCAAGTGTAACCAACGCAGTGATGTCTGCTTGAGTCCCCACACAGCCTCCAGCAGGGGAACTGCAGCAGCCACTAGAGCCAAGGTGGATGCCGCATGGCTCCATACCCCTTACGAGATCAGACTAAGTCCACTGGAATAGATCAAGTCCCCACTGTTCTGGGCTCTGGTGCCCTCAGGCTCTATTCCTCCCCTCTGATCTTCTGGCTACATGG
Source organism: Mesoclemmys tuberculata (assembly GCA_007922155.1). NCBI lineage: Eukaryota > Metazoa > Chordata > Testudines > Chelidae > Mesoclemmys > Mesoclemmys tuberculata. The sequence continues at coordinate 35,271,496 of ML675610.1, forward strand.
CTCAGACTGAGAAAACAAGGGGCTATCTCCCAAGCGCAAAACCACAAAATATATTGTTTTGATTTTCATCATATGATTACTCCTCACCTTTCTGATGTGTATTGTAAAATCGCTAACAATGTTGCCATTTAAATCATCATTGGGCAGCTGTGTTAACATCCTACTGAGTTGAGCAGGAGAGCGCACACTTCTCAGAGCTGTGGTTTCAGTTCTCTACAGGCTCAGGCAGACACCCCAGCATTGCTTACCTGTGGGTCACTTTTCAAAGGTTCTCGTTGCATCTATAAGCGATAGAGAATTTTTAAAAATTGTACATGATAAATTGAGATTCTGAAAAATCAGATGTCATGGGTTTATTGTTTGTTTTTTAAAAAGGCACTCTAATAGTTTGCTGACCCAGCCCAATTCAAGAGTGGGAAAATCCAGAGGCAACAGAATACAGGAGGAGGGGATATAAGGAGGGAATGTTAAGGAGACAGAATACTGATAAGGCAGGGGAATGGAGAGGAGTAGAAGGGCAGCATCCCCACACCAACAGATAGGAACAGGTAAGGAGAATCCAACTACAAGCAGCCAACAGAGGCTTTTTGCATGTCTATTTTAAGTCTATGTTTTGAACCCTAAAGTGATTACACGTAAAGGAGAAGTGGGCAGCATTCCCCTAAAGACTCAAGGACCAGAAAGCAAACTAAAAATATCCACGATTTATTATTCTTTTTAAAATGTCATGACTTTTAAACCAATTTAATGATTTCTGGAAGTCATTCAAAAATCACGAATCAGTTTGCTTTGGGCAATCCTGTCTTAACAAGCAACATTATCTAGCCTTTCCTTCTAAACAATCCCAAAGTGCTCTAGGCCCACGGTGCAGGCAAAACTCCCTTTGCGATCAGTGGAATTTTGGTGCCTGAGCTAGGATTGCAGGAGGAGGCTCTTAAATTACAAAGGAATCGCTTCAGCCACAACTGAAAAGCAGCCACCTGTGAGATGATGTGCAGCAGCTACTTAAGATGCAGCAGCTATTTAAGGGCATAGCCCTGTTTGGTTCCGAGTGCCCCCAGCTACCACTGAAGTCAGTGGGAGATGAGAGCATTCAGCGTTTCACGGGAGGTGCTCAGTACCTCACGGATAGAGTCTTAATGGCACACAGCAATGACAAACAGACAAAGGGAGGCACGTCTTATTTCGCTGAAACTGAAGGGGGTTTGTATGTCAGTAGAAAAGTGGATGACTCAAATTGATATTTAGCTAGGAACCAAAACTAATCTTCCGAAACTCGGAAAGAATGCTATGGGATCTTTACCAAATGCAAACAGTCGGGCCCTCTGCTCTCCATCTCATCCATACAATGGCAACTCCACCAGCAGCACACTGACCCCAGCACGATATTGGGGCATTATAACACCATTAGACAGCCCATATGGGGTTAGACCCATGGTCCATCTGCCCCAGTATCTTGTCTTGTCTTGTCAGTATCTGACAGTGGCCAATGCCAACTGCTTCAGAGGAATGAACAGAACCAGGCAATTATTGAGTGATCCATCCCCTGCTGTCCAGTCCCACCTTCTGGCAGTCAGGTACTGACTGAGAAGAAAGAGTGCGATCAAGTGAATTGCCAAAAATAACTTTCTGTGGTATCAGATGTTGTTAGGATTCCCTGTCAATCTCAACCTTTGTTTAATTTGTGAGTTCTGACCAAAATGAAGTATAAATTGGCATTGCTGGGGATGCAAACTGTGTCTTTCTCACTCATCTTTTCCAGAGATCCAAAGTGAAGTAAAATGCATGTATCCAGAAGATATATGCAGTTTCCCTCATTCATGAGCATATCATAGTTTGTTCTTCTATTTGTCCCTTTCTGCAAGCCAATGCTCTCTGCTTAAATGAAAAGGAACCCACTAGCACTGTGTCATGAAGAAAACTGGATATACTTTTAGAACATGACATTCATGGTAAAGATGTGTAATTTCAGATTCTTTCTAATGCCTCTGTTCCTTTTTCCTTCCCAAAATTGTCATAATTCAGACTAAGGGAAAGAAGTTTCTTAGATTTACTCAGGTTTTTTAGGATTCCAACTATTTGGAGTTTTCAAAAAGCGTAGTTTTAAATTACTGTTTTTCCAAAATATTGCATAAAGGAACCATTATGACTGTTCAAATAGTCCTTTTGACAGCAGGCAATCTGCTTTAAAGACTCACACAGCATTTCTCCAAACAAGTATGAAAATGAAACACCCCAGGGGCCTGATGAAACACCAGTTCGCACCTTTATAAAATCTACTTCTCAGATTAACTACACTACAACTCTGATAGATCACAGCGTTACAAGTCTTGTACAAGTATGGAGTGGATTTGTGTTAATTCATCTCAAAAGATATAATTGTAATGTTCCTCTCATCCTGATAGTCATCCAACCCTAGGCATCTAGGTGATATACCCCTTCACAACACTTAATGGCAAAATTCGTTTCCACATGGCTCATTTACAGTCTGCCTTTCCTATGTGCTTAGAATTCCATCTTTGTGTATATATATATATATATATAGGGAGGGCAAAATATCAGCATTGAAATCCACTGTATGGATCTGAATAACATTCTGTCCTAATTTTGCATCGCTCTTTTGGATTTCAAGATGACATTTGTGGTAAAGTCAGGCCAGATGGCTACCAAAGGATATACCAGGGCTGGTATGTGGGCCTTAGAATGTGAAAGACCCTTTTCCCTGTAGGCAGAGGAAGGGTTACTGCAGGCCAATTAGAGACACCTGGACCCAATGAAGGGCTTCTCCAGGTGTACTTAAACCCTGCCTTTACAAGAGAGGGTGGGGGGAACAAACGAGGAGGAAGTTGCCAGAAGCTTTGTGGCAGCTAAAGGACACTATCCAGCCTCATCCTTATGTACTTATATCGCCCTATCATCATAGTATCTGAGCAACTCAAAATCTAACATTTTTCCTCAAATCATCCCTGCAAGGGAGGGAAATATTATTAACCCCATTTCACAGATAGGGAATTAAGTCTCCGAGATACTAATGCTAAATCTGCATTTGAACTGGGAAGTGTGATTCACCGCTCACACAGAGGTACCCACACAAACTCTGCTTAAAAATAGCACTGTGGCCATGGTGGCACAAGCTAGCCATCTCAGCTACAATCACTGCCCACCCCCTTGGGTACATACTTGACCAGCTAGTCCAAGCTACTGCACACACAATTTTTCTAAGCACTATCTCAAGTAAAGCTAGTATGGGTACCTCTGTGCAAGCTGGGAATCAAACCTCCCAAATCGAATGTAGACATATCCTAAATGACTTACCCAAGATCTCACAGGAAGCCTGTGGTGGATCAGGGAGTTGAAGCCAAGTCTCCTGAGCCCCCTGCTAATATCCTAATCACTCGGCCATCCTTCCTATTGCAAAGCAAACTGCTCTCCTCACCTGTTTCATATTTTTACCTCTAAAGACCTTGCTAATCTTCCTGAATTCTTAGCTCTAACAGTGTAATTATTGCCATTAGTAAATAAAACAAGAGCAGATAAACAATGTCTCAGTTAAATTTTCTGTTATTCATATGGCAAGATACAGAGACCATCCGTACCGCACACACACAATCACGCATAGAAAGATTTACTGTAGGATATATTTTTAGGCTATTTTTCAAGATGCAAATTTCCACAAGGATATGGCACTTGCCCTGTCATAATTAACTATACAGAAAATATTAGTCTAGAGCCGACCCACCTAATCACACAGGGAAAGCGTTACACCCAAGTTCAAGACGGGATCAGGTCTCTCACTGTGTGGGCCAGTGGAGTCTAAGCGCATTACACACATACTTGGCCATCATCACCAGAAAAGGCCAAAGGCTTCTCCTGCAGTGTGCGCCTTGCAGGATTGATTCTGGAGCTGAATAGTTTTCAGCTGCACAGGATGCTGTTTGGCTGCTATGAAAGATGAAAAAAAGATGTAGGAGTCAATCACTGGAAAGGAGAGGTTGGATTTAAAGAGGATTAATATGACAGCCAAGGATATGAAGGGTGGTGGAAAACCCAGGAGGCCCCACTGCTCCCGTCCAGTACATGTCTGCCAAGTTATACAGATTTGCAGTATGACACATGTCTTCCATTTTGGATCACATGGCCACACAAATAACTCATTTGTTCACATGGCTTTCTGCAAGCTGCTTCTCCCTCCTCTGTGAAGGGCCAGCACCGCATGCTGTGTTTTACTGCATGGCCTCTTTCTTCTTTTTTTGCTTAGAATGTTTATTGATTTTAAGAATAAAGACAACATACAGAATTTACAGAGGTTACTGAGGTAATTCCTCAAGCACATGACCCCTCTCTCTTTAACCATTCTCTCTCCTCCTGGTTCATGGTTCATGTATCTGTTCTCAAATGGAAGTGCAGCAGGTGAGGTAAACAGAGTGGGTCTATGGCTCTGATTTAGGACAGCCCTTAAGCACATGCTTAACAAGAAGTATGTACTTAAATCAGTAGGGATAGACTTTGCTGAATCAGAGCCTTAGAGAATTGAATTTGCACTGAAGTACAAGGTGGGTTTTTTTTTTGTTTGTTTGTTTTTGAATAGGGGAATTGTGGGGTGGAGTGGTGAAGGGGGTATGGAAATTTGAGAATGACAGTATATCTTCTAAGAAAGGAAATAGTTGGAATAGATGGGAGATATCTGTAATGGAATCAGAGTGGAATCCACTTATAAAAGACTCCCTCCCTCTTGCCCGACTCGAGTAACTCTTTGAAGAATCTGTTCTCTACATCCCTGAAGGTGTTTTTCAGATAACACCTCAAACCTAACTGATTCAGTTTAAACAAGAAGTGTTTATAGGGCATGGAGGAGGAGGGGGGGATATTTATATTTCCCTCTCAGCATCCTGCTGCAGATGTGTTTGTTTCTTTCAGCCCTTGCTATCAGTTTACATAGGTTTATACTGGTTTATATTTTCAAGAATATCTTTCCAACAGTGTTATGGACTAGAAACTTACTCCTAAAATGAAAACTGAGATTCTTCTCTACTCTTCCTAGACCCCTCAGATCCAGGAAGCCCATAGCCACAGGTCTGACAAAGCTTGTGGTCCAGCACTGTAAATCCACCAAATAGTACAAAGATTTAAACAAAGAAACCCTACTTATCGGTCAATGTTACTGTTTAACATTCTTCACAATAATTTGTACAGTCTGCGCATAAACTCAGACACTTTGTTCTAATGTATCCAAAGAGTCAAGGACACCGTAAGTGGTGGCAGTAGAGTCTAGAAGACCCTGGTGGAAGCAGAACATCGTCACTAAATTGTAGCCAAGAGTTCTGGTCTGGCTAGCAACAGCAAAGCCCCAAACTCTTTCAAGTCACAACGCTGCACTTATTAAAACAATAGAAACTGGTACAACAATGTAATATCTTGTCTAACCCTCTCCTTTCCACAGGTAACAATCATTCTGGCATCGCCTAACGTTTTACAAACACACATATACCATCTGTATCTTTTACTTTGATGTGAAACGTTGATCCCCATCTCTGGCAATTAGTTTACAGAAAATAAAATCTAAGCAGCTTTTCCTCTTATATGTTATTGATGAGATACCTTCAGGTCAGCAGACTTGAATTAAATTATTCAAGCTTCTCTCAAACCTCAGGCTAGAATGGATACATTGTAAAGGAATGCTTAAATGGCATTTTCTTAAATGGTAATTAGTCTTGCTTTAGTGTACCTGAAAATGTACACATCCTTTTGGAAACTGTAAACATATATGACATTTAGAGTTCACATAAATGGCTTTATCAGAAATAATTGTTTCCATCTTTGCTACGGCAGTCGTGCCAAAAGACAGATACACTTTGCTGCCTTTTTATATTACACTCCCGTCCCCACCTCTAAAAAAGTATACTTTTTATTTTTTTTTGCTATAGTTCGGTAAAAACAGACATATCACAATTATTTCTATCCCAATTTTAGTTATCTCTAGATTTTGTGTGTGTGTTAATATTAATGGAGATTTCAATAAATCTTACAAAAGATGTCGTGCATTACCAGACAATAGTTTCTCTTCTTCTCTCTATATGCTGAGCACGTTTATCAGACCTCCAATTCCTCAGGCTCTCTCTACCTGCCAAAACAATCAGTTACACTTTTCATTTTCAATTTTTATTTTTTACTGTTAACCATCTGCTACTATAGGATACTTTAAAAGCCATACATTAAAGGCAAGCACTGAAGCATGAGTGGACTATCAAAATCCATATGAACAGCAGATATGTTATGAAATCCTTTCAAAAGTACAGCACTGCCACAAAGTCCACTCAGATTCTTGGGACCAGATTCAGGCCAGTCATTGAAATGGCTCCATGAGTGAAAATTCATGCTACACAACCAGGCTGAAGGCCCAATCCAGCTCTCACTAAAGCCATTGGCAGTAATGACAGCTAGACTGGACCCTTAGCGTAGTCCTGTATTTTGGCTGGCAACATACCCACTCTAATGCAGGTTATTTCTGATAGTAATAGGAGATAACATGGTAAGATAGGGTGTATAGTTCTCATTGCTGAATCACAGGGCACATGTAGATATAAGTTTCTCCATGCCCTGGAATGCCCCTTCCTGGCTCTCATCATAAAGGGCCCAAAGAAAAGCTGTCCATAGATGAACAAGATCTGTACATAGATGTACAAGTGCCCCCTCCTGGCCTAACCTGGCATTGCAATCCCTCCACCTCACTCTTTTCCTCAGGGCTCCCATGATCTGGAGTGACTTGGCTCTCCAGCCAGGTCACATTTGTGCTCTGACTCCTTCCAGGACAATAGGGCCCTTTAGTCCAAGTCCAAAAACAACATCAAAGCAAAATAATTTTCAAGTCCCTTCCTTGCAAGTAGGCCCCAGGGTCACTGACCAATCTTACTGCCTAATGGCCACTCCTGGCCTCCAATCAATCCAACACTCCAGGATAGGTCTATCCTCCTCCCAAGCGCCTTTGGATAGTTCCTAGCTGAGCCAGACTTCTTACCGCATATAGGAGTAGCCTCTCAACTCTCCTCCCAAGCCAGCCCCCACTGCTGAGCTTTCTTCCTTTTAAGTCCCACATAACTGAACAGGGCTAGCTGGTCCCAGGCCTCAAAGAGAACCAGAACTCAAGGCAGCAAACATCTAGCCTGCATTTCATCTTTCAGCTGCAGGTTTCTTGGCAAGTACTTATGCACACACAACAGCTGGAACTTATCCTGTTATGTCCAAAACTAATTTGATCATTTCTGTAGACTTTAGGCATGGTCTTTCCATCTTTTCTTTTATCCCAGTTTAGGGAACATCAGTAATGACATATTTGGTGGGAGGGTAGGGAAGGGAGATGCTTTGTTTTGTTTTCGCCTGAGGTTTGTTGAATTAAAAAAAATCAATGTGGAAATCTATGGATTTTCTATGGATATCTATGATGCCTTTTAGGATGTTCTGCCACACACAGAACCATAACTAGCATAACTGTATTTGAATGTTAACAATACACAGTTGTCAAGATGTCTTAAGTATTTAAGTCAGTCTAGCTCTGCTGATTAGGGAATATGCATTCACCCTCTGGGGGTCACAACCAACATCTTTGTCTGTATAGCTAAATGGGAAGAACATTGGGAGACAGGGATCTCCAAACTTTTTGGTTGTAAGAAGGGGTCCTGGTGTGGGAAGGTTGAGAATTACTAGCCTAGAGCATTCCCTTTGCTCTCAAATATCTGTGGAGAAATTCATTACATAGGCTCTTCCAATAACTTCCTTGGAGGTTTTGATAAACCCTGGTTGAAACCATACAATCCAATTAATGCCAATGGGAACTGAGGATGCTCAGCACCTCTCAAGAACAGACCTTTAAGGTGTGGGTATCTAGCTGAGAAAAACATTTGGGATATGTCTACACTTGGAGCTGGGAGTGTGATTCCCAGCTCATGGAAACATGCTTTCACTAGCTTTCATTGAGCTAGCATGCTAAAAATATGAGTGTAGTTGTGATAGCATAGGCAACAATGAGTAGTGGCGTGGGTTAGCTGCCCCAAATACAAACTTATCTGGACACTGTGGGTACATACTTGGGGTGGCTAGCCCATGCCACCATTCACTGCTGCCTGTGCCTAGCTACACTACTATTTTTAGCATGCTAACTCAATGAGAGCTAGTGAGCGCATGTCTACACGCACTGAGACTCGCAACCCTAACTCCAAGTGTAGATATAGCTTTGAAGAGCGGAGTTGGAAACGCAAAGATATTTTGAACAGTCACTTTACAGAGATCAGATTAAGACATCAAGAATTAAGACATTGCCCTTTGAGTAGTCTCCAAATCTGCAAAGCAGATCCATGCTATAATTGACCTGGACAAGTGGATTGGGGAGATAGAGTTCTATTATCTGTGGAGGAATGAGTTTGTGTGTCCACTACATAGCTGGGGAAGGAGGTAAGCTAAATGAGCAAAACAGATTAGAACATGGTAGCCTTCCTGATTCTACCTCCATAACAAGGAAGTCTAAGTATTCCTCTAGCGTACGTTAAGATTTCTGCAGAAAATATGCAGTATGTTTAAACAAATAGCCTCTTATTTTCTGTATATTTTTTTCTGCTCCTACTTTTAAATAAATCTTTAAAGGACTCTAATCTGGATTGACTGGGAGTGTTGCATTATGGAAAATCCTGAATGTTCCCATTCTTGAAGAGTGCGATATTATTAATAGAAGGAAGTAATAAGGAAAAAGTGAACTGGCTGCTTAGTAGCTGGGCAGAGAGAGGAAACAGAGTACCAATCACACACACAAATTGTCCTGGCATATACCACGAGTAGACTGGTCTCAAGTGAGAGCAAGGATCAGAATGTGGGGCAAAGTCAGTGAACTTTTTGCAGTCATGAGTATTGGATTGTGATATCTTTAAGAAACAAGCCCCAGGAGAAGGATAACTAGAAAACAGAAAGCCTTTTGTGCATACTTACAAATATAGCAACACACCTGTCAGCCAGGCAGGTAAAGATCTACAAGAAATACTTCTGACAGTTGATGAGGATTTGTGAAATTATGTTCTTGGTGAACATTCATCTGCGTGCTAACAGTGCGTTAGGCCCAGCTCTTGCCTGCATAGGCAGCCAGGCTGCCTACACGGAATTCCTTGCAGTTAAAAATTGGGAAGGACTGGAATTAATGAAGTAAAACTTACCCTTGTCTGCTAAGAGCAGAAAGGAGTTCCCTCTCTTCCCTCATGAAGTCACAGGATACATCTACAATTGATCTGGAAGGTGTGACTCCCTGCCACTATGCATTAAAAGTGTCATCGTGTGCTTTGACATACTCCCATGTCAAACAGCAGTACATCAAGGCACACTACAGAACTTTTAGTGCACTGTAGTAGGGTCCACACAAAGACCATGTTTTCACTACACATTCTGTCAGCAAAACTTATGTCACTCCAGGGTATAAATATTCTTCTTCCCTGAGTAACGTGAAGTTACATCGACATAAGCGCTCATGTGCCCAGCTTCTTCCACTCGTGGCAGTGGGTTTTTTTTATACTGACGGGAGAGCTGTCCCCCTACACCACTGCAGCACTGTATGTATTGACGTGGCCAGTGAGCTGTCGATTTACTTGCCACATACTAACTCGCCATGTAGACAATACCATCACTAGTCTCATTTAAACTCCATTTAGGTCCTAGTGTAGATGTAGTTTAATACTTCCTTACCCAAACTAGTTGGAGAAAAATTGATCACCATCATCTTTATAATAGCCCTTAACGTATCTGTTGTCAGGTTTTCTTTTCTCAAGACTAAACATACTCAGGTTTTTTAACTTTTGTTTTGTTTTGGCAAACCTGACCTCTGAGGAAAGGTTAATTTCTTTATATAGTTATTTATTTTTACTTTCCTCTGGACTCTCTCCAGTTAATCGACATCTTTCTTACAGTGTGGCACCTAGAAATGGACACAGTACTCCCTCTGAGGCTTCACCAGCGTCAAGTAGAGCAGGACAATTACCTCTCATGTGTGTCATATGACACTCCTGTTAATAAAGTCCAAAATCATATTAGCCTTTTTCATAACTCCATCATATTGTTGGCTCATATTTAGTTGGTGATCCAGTATAACTCCCAGATCCTTTTAAGCAGTAATAACTTCTCACCAGTTATTCCCCATTTTGTAGTTTTGCATTTGATTTTTCCTTCCTAAGTGCAGTACTTTGCGCTTGTCTTTATTGAACATCATCTTGTTGATTTCAGACCAATTCTCCAGTTTGTCAAGATCATTTTGAATTTTAGTTCTGTCCTCTAAGTACTTCCAACCTCTCCCAACTCGGTGTGTCCAACAATTTTTTTAAGCATAGTCTCCACTCCATTAATGAAAACAGTGAATATTACCGGACCCAGGACAAAACCCTGCAGAACCTCACTAGATATGTTCTCCCAATTTGACAGTGAACCTTTGATAACTGCTCTCCGAGTATTGTCTCTCATCCTGTTTTGCACCCACCTGATAGTAATTTCATCTAGATGACATTTCCCTAGTTTGCCTATAAGAATGTTAATTTTTTTTCTTTTCTGAATTTACAAGAAAAATTGGACTTTCATCCAGATATTGGTTTATTATATGATCAATTAAAAAAAGTCACAAAACTCCTTAACTTCCAGCTTCCCTTATCCTCTTAACTTTCTTTCCAGTGGTCTTTTGTGGGTTACAAAACCAAACAAGTGTTTTGTAGTGAGTAATTAAATGAATGTAGCTTCTTTCTGTAACACAATACCTACAAATAGAGCAATTCCTTGCATTTATTTTTTAATTTTAATTCTCTGCATTGATCATAGAGGGTTATCGGAGAATATTCAATATTTGCTATTCAAACAGTGTCGCAGTTTAATTGGTTAGATAATTCACATGGGGTTGTTTCTGTTCCCTGATTGGGTGATCACAGCAGCAATTCTGGCATGAATATTCACATTTGTGAATGTAAAATTTAGTTTCCACGAATGATGTACATTCCTTGGGGCAGAGGCAGCACTTTCCATTATGGCTGTTCAGCAGCTAACACATTGTGGGCGACATTGGAAACACCAATAATAACGCTCATGCATGCAACTTTGAAATTCACTTTCCATGAATTTGTGCCACTGAAACTCAATCACTCAACATGTTCAAAGGAAGTGTATATGAAAAAGAGCACAAACATAGCCAAAACAAATTCATTTAAAAACCTCAAATATCTTAGGACAATGTGTGCAATATTCATCAAGCCCATATGTTAAATAGCCAAAAAAAACAAACAAAAAATCTCTCAAAGCATCCATGTTTTGCAGCTGATTGAGTCACCTGAATATGGAAGTGGCTCAGATGATCATAATACAAAATTAGCATGGGAACAGGAACAAAATTCTCCTCTAAAAAGAACGTAAGATTATATCACAATAATATACGGCTGCCTAGAAATGCAAGTCTAAAAGTTATCCCACTGCAACACCCTGAGACAGTTTTCAAAGGATCTTTGGGGCTTCAAGAACCATCATGACTGGCACTTTATAGACTGGTGTTAGCTAGGTAGAAGCAATTCGTGGGCCAGATTGTTGTACCCTTACATGCACTGAATAGCACCTTGCACCATGTGAATTCCCACTAAAGTCAATGAGGCTACACTATTTAATGTAAGGGTGCTGTAGTCTGGTACTATGTTATTGTTCAGATAATCTAGGAAATGACAGCATCATTTTACAACAAAGGTAGATAAGACTTTAGAGAAATGTCTTGGGGAAAAGGAACTATATGCCCCTCTAATTCTCTGATAGACTTGTTGGTTCTATGCTGCCTCATAGTTGCATCCAAAGTGATCCTTTTTTTTTCAAAATAGGAGATCAAATGTATTAAATTATTCTTAAGAATTAGAAATACTCCATTCTCCACCAGTATTAAAGTAACATATAATTGCCTTATCAGACAGCTACATGTGAGAATTGTCTTCACATGATGAGACATTATTGAGGGATACATTGTCAAAGCCTATTTTTGCCTATACAGGGGTCTCTAAATCTCTCTTGAAACTTGTTGACTGAAAGTGACACTGAGTAACAGATTGTCTGTATCACTCCCCCTTGCTCTCCCTTTATTTCTTCCTCCACTCTTCCTCTTTGATGATAGCTATGTAGAAAATAAAAATAGTAAAAACTATAGCATTACATACCAATCATGTTTCATAGTAGCTTCATAAGCTTCTTTTTTATGGAGCGGGAGGGCTGGACCACAACTATAAATTTCTTTGTGACAATATGATTTATGTCACTGTTTTTTAAAGCAATAAGCCTTTTATTTTTAATTACCCAGCAGAAGCATTTTAGTTCAAATTCTGTCTCGTCCTCGCCTCATCTTGCTGTGCTTTCCTTTAAATCGGTTCCAGATGGCATAGCCATGGATGAAAGTTTCATAACTACGTGGAGCTGCCTTCCCTGGGGTGTCTGTGTTGAATTGTTCTGTGGAGAACAGGTTCCTGAGCTGCACCTCCCATCTACTGACTACCTGATGAAATTGCTTTCTTACTGCATGTTCTGCTTGTGGTGAGTTACTTCCATTCTTTGGTACCAAAATAACTCTTCCTCATATGCTGTGCTGTCTCTCTTCTCCCCATTTGACTTTAGCTCCCTCTCTCCTATTGCTCTCCCCAAATCATTGGGGTATCTGTACCTTGAGTCCCATTCTTTAGAATCTCATCCATTTCCAGTCTCTTCTGCTCCCATTTTGTGTGTCTTTTACCTGCTAAATCCTCCCTCATCCTATTCTGTGTTATCCAGACTTTCAGTCCCTCTCCCTAGTCAACATTCTCTATCTTTATTCTTTGCTGTTCTATGCTATCTTGTCTACTATATACCTTTAAAGTCACGCAAACTTGCCATGAGTCATGAGCATACTATTTGGATTACATGACAAATTCATGGTTGTGTATTTGTCTGTCCTCCACTATTCCCCACCATGGAGTTTTCCTGACATTCCATACTTTGTTTCTTTAAGAGCTACACTTCTCCACCCAATACTAGTGTCTAATATTCATAGTCATTTTTGCAGAGAAAATTGTAATAGATTTAAACTAATGAATAATTAACATATCTTTACATTATTAGAAATGTTGATTTTAGATTAAAGGTACAGAATCTTTTCATAGCATGGCGCTTCTACGGCTATGAATGATCTGCCATTGGGAGAGATGATATGGAGAGAGATCAAATAATTCCTGTTACTTTGCTTCTGGGATTCTGCTTCTGCTGAACAAATTCTTTAAAGTGAAACATTGATATTTCTCTACAAAGCTAAGATCAAGCAAAATTTATCCAATCTAAGTACTATTTTCAGGTAAACCTTCACATTCACTTTATGGCCAACAGGGAAGTTCATTAAGAAATTCAAGCACTTAGTCTTAGTGTTGTCCAGCTGTCCTTATTTCTAATATCTGCCTAGTACAACCAAATATTTTATTATGCTTAAAGGGCCATATTAATGTTTGGCATAATGCCATCCAAGTCAATGATGTTGCTATGACCTAAACCGGAGTCATTTCTTATGTGGTAAGCACAACTGACCACAGGCAAAAAGCTAAGGATATTACAAATGGAAACAGAAACAAAAGTCAGAATCCAAAAATGGAAGATTTTCATGAGATACCGTTCCTAGCACTGCGAACGATTAAAAATGGGATTGAACCAAACCCTTGGCTCTAAAACCATCTAAACTTCTGGGGATTTGGAGACCAAATCTGCATCTACACCCAAATTTGGGGCCCATAAGCGACTGGATCTGGGGTTTTGGTACAAACGTCCATACCTCAACCAGATTTTGAAATCTAGATCAAAATCTTATGATTCAAGCCCATCATGATACAAAGAGAATTTGAATATTGGTAGATTTACAACAGAATGAAGGAGTAATCTCTGTTACATTGTTAAGTAAACGTATTCAATATGGAAGACTAAAGTGTTTTCTAAAGTGGATTTCCATCACAGAATCAGATACCAGCCTTGAGTCCAGAGAATGAGATGGACTACTGGATATGCAATCATTTACAGGAGACCAGAGTGAAATTAGAGATAATCACACAAATGAGATGAATGATCCTATTAAAAACTACATAGAAGAGTTTTCCAAGTTTGCTTTTATTTACTTTTAACTCTGTGACTGACAAAACCTTTGCATCTCACTAAGTTGTTTTAGAGGGAAGAAGATAGTAGGGTGAAATTTATCATTAGTTTATGGCTTGGTTCAGTGGCTAGGACAATAACCTCAGGCTCAAAAGATCTGCTCTACTACTTCTTCTGTGATCTTTGGCAAGGGCCTTAGGCCCAGAACAAGAAAGGTATTTAGACACCCAGTTCCAATTGATTTCAATGGAAGCTATGAGCCTAAATACCTTTGATCTGGGCTTTAGTTTCTTTCTGTCTCAATTCCCCATCTGTAAAATGGGGATAATACAACTTCCCTGCCTCCAAGGGTGCTGTGAGGTGCTCATATACTATGGTAATGTGAGCTACCTAAGTGGCTTAGGAATCAAACTTTGAAATCACTATGCTGCTGTAGAATGAAGATGCAACCAATCAGGTTGGAAACAAAGAGAAAGAAAAATTGTTTTAAGGGTGGGACTTTCAAAAGGTGTTTGGGACTGGCCTAACTCTGCTCCCACTGAAGTCAATTGTAAAATTCCCACTGACTTCAATGGCACCAGATTTAGGCCCATTCGGTGCAGCTTTGAAAATCCCACTTTAAAAATACAGGGCCAAATACAGGCAAAAAGAAGAAAAAATTGATTTTAGGAACTTCAGTGTCCATAAACCTGTAATCTACCCAGAGTCACATTTGGCATTAGAGATTAAACAAACTAATCACAGTATTTCAGAGGCGTTAGATAAGGATGAAAGGAGGCAGAAGTTCAGTTCCTTTAACAACTTCTTTAGCTCCTTTTAGACATACTGGGCCCCATCTCTCCTGTTTACTCCTGTTCAACTCCCTTGACTTCAGTGGAGATACTGCTGATTTGTACCAATGTCAGAGTTGGATCTGCCCAGTCCTCTTGCTTTTTAAGGGTATGAGTTTTGCCAGGGCCTCCGAAGCCATGCCTTGGACCTCCTTTAAGGGCTATGGGGCTAGTGGCAGAATTAATTCCGCACCCCAGTGGCATTACCTCTCTGAGAAATTTTCTATGTGGTTTAGTTGTGATGCGTGTTCCCTTAGCCCCCCAAATGTATCTTTGTGAAGTCTGAACTAGGGGTTAGGGGCAGTACTGGGGAGACAGCCAAGTTCTCTCCCATACTCTTCTGACTGGGCCCAGTCAGGCCCTGGGAAAATATTACTGTAATGAATAACTGACTGACATTTAGCAACACAAAGCCTTTTGAAAAACTAGCAAAAGGTCACTATGCATTTTCTTCTTGAGGAAACTGTGTGGGCTGTGTTTATACAAATTAATGTTTGCACAGAAGAGGAAAATGCTGGAGAAGGGATCTTCACTTTGCTTGCAGCAAACAGAAGCAAAACATTTTCTCGTACATGAAGGCAAACATTTCGAACTTCTGACATCACAAGAGAGATTCCCTCCCTTAAGCTGCTACTTCTCCTAACCTATATTACTTTAATGGAGCCAAAGCTTACTAAAATAACACTGAATGAAAAACAAAATTGCCCATTCCTCTAACAGTTGGAACAGAGTTTTAGCCCATTCTTCATTTCTTTCATGTGCTATGTTGAAACTGGACTACAAAAGGCGACCAGCAGAGTAGAATAGTCTATCATGAGGTAATTCAGCCACCAGCTCTAACCTTAAGAATACAATAATAACAACTTGCTTTCTATTTCCATAGGATGTGAAATATCACAGCCCAGTAGACTCTAAAATGCACATTTAAAAATGAAATCCCTGGCTCCGGAGAGTTTCAGAAAATGTTCAATTCAAGTGTCCTATAGGACTGTTAATTACCCCTGACTTCTGCACAGCATAGTTGCTCAAAGGAAATATGTTAAAGAATAAATGTTATGTTAAAGTTATAAGTTTACTTGCAATATTTTCACTACTGTGATCTTTAGTGGATGTCATATTTGTGCCCTCATTTTATACAGACAACATGCAGAAGATTTAGGCAGCAGCAAGTGGAATATAACAACCTTTCTAAACTTAAAGGGAAACAGTACCAGCTGCCCAACCTTTAAACAAACAAGGATTATGATTCTCCGTTGTGATCTGGCCCTGTACATCACTGGAGCAATGTGTAGAAAGAAGAAGGCTGGCTGCGATGGATTGCAGGGAATAGACTGCCCCAGACTATGTATCGTTTCTACGGCAGTTCCAAATTGACTCCTTTGGCAGGCCCAGGTGTGTGTGTGGGGGGGAGTGTAATGAGACAGCGATAAGAGGCAACAGTCAAGAACCGAGATGGTACAGATGGCTTAAGGTCATATTTGCACATTGAGGATCCTGGACTGAAACAAAGGCTGGCACAGCCCCTAGTTTATACAGCAACCACCCCCAGCTGCCAATGGGATGCTTTCAAAGCTAAAAACAAAGTTAGTAGGAAGCAGGTAATGGAGAATTACTGGGATCCAATACCGAGCGTGAATGCTGAGTCCTTCAATTAGGAAAAGAGAAGGCTGCTTTGGGGCAATCAGCCAAATACCAGTGACAAAAGCTTTCAGTGCCAGCACAAGTATGGATACTCGTTGTTCTGAACTATTGCTACACACAAAGTAGTAGTTCAAAGCGCTACACAAGATATCAAATATAAAGACACCCATGAAGAAGTTAAATGAATTAAAAACATGATAAAACATGCAGCCTTATTTCTTAGAATATGTATCCTCAAACAGGCCTTTATAGATGAAATCTTAAGACGTCTCTTGGTACAAAAGATATTTCATGTTGCAGACTTGTTCCTGCAGTCTTTGCTCATCCAAATATCCCAGAAGATCTGAATATTTCTCTGTAATATTTGTAGCCACAAGCATGACGGAATTGTGCTAAAGAATGAAAACCAGAAAGTAAAATTGACTGTCAACAAAATTCACTCATCTATTTTCTTTTTCAAGGTGACTGAAGCATGAAAAGCAAGCATGCAAGACAGTGAAAACTAAATGAGATTTTTAAAACTCTTTCATTCTGAAATTCTAAAATATTAGTAATACATGTAGGGCAGCTTATGATTGTTACAACTGAGCATTTTCCCTGTAAAACTATTCACATAGATTTTATATTCACAATTTTCAAAATATGATAGGTTATTCTTTATATCCCATTTAGGATTTATGCATTTACAATACTGGGCTGATGTCAACAATAATAGTTGTCACCCTTAAATTGTTTCTCTTAACAACGAAAAACAAAAGGAAGAGAAGTTAGCAACCTCACACAGACCAGCTTGTCATTTTCTTTTATTAGTGCCCAATGTGCATTAAAAAAAGAATTTCTTAAAACAAGTTCCTGTCTCAACCAGATGGTGGCACTACAAGCACCTCTTATGGTAAGGACATTGTAATGAAAAATAAATGGATCCACTGCAGTATAATTTTACAACATTTCATCTTTTATCTTTATTTATGAGCCCTTTATAAATGGTTTAATTTGCATGAATTGGCCATATTAGGCTCAAACTGTTAAGGAGTATCTTGTTAAAAAGTAATCTAAGACTTTATCATGGATTTTAAAAAATGTATTTGGTTAAAAAAAATCATTTGTAAACCATCCTCTAGCAAAGAAAGAAATCCTAGTGTGCCGCCAAATGATCTTCCTTACCATGACACTAAGAGAAAAGAGTTTTATATACAAATAAATCAAAGAGTCAAAATTCAAGGAATTGATCTCAGAAATGCTTCCTTAGCAGATATAGCAGGAAGATTAAGGTAAGGAAAGATACATGCTGCCCAGTCTGTGCATAAAGATGGAAATCCTGGCTCCATAAAAGTCAGAACTCCCACTGAATTCAATGGGGCCAGGATTTCACCCATAGAGTATGCAGGAAAATATTAGGGCCTGAATCTCCTCTCACAGCAGTTGATTTAATTGGCTTCAGCAGAATTACTCCTGGTTTACAGCAGAGTGACTGGAGAATCCGTCTGAAACATGGCTGGAAGTAAACTGAATGTTCAGCCTACAGTAGGAAAGGAAATTAAACAGACAGCAGATTGGACATAAATGTTAACTCAGGCTATTGCTGAAAACAAATTCAGCAACTTTTCCCCTTCTTTTTTAATCATATTCAATAAGAAGAATTTCTCCAGAGCGTCATTTTTCTTTTTTTATTAGTTTTGCAGTCGTAATCGTTTTCAAGACATAGTTCGTCCTCTTTCACATTAGTTTCTTAAGTGTACTTTTAATTTAAAATGATACCTTCTTGAAAGTGAAAATGTTCTCTTTTGGGTTGATTTGCATTCCTCCCTCTTCTCTGATATTAACATCATATGATACCTAGCTGTTATATAGTGCTTTTCAGCAGCAGATCTCAAAAAGTGCTCTACAAATGAGGGCAGTATCCCCATCTTACGATGGGGAAGACTGAGGCATAGAGTTACAATGATTAGACATTCATCCTGCAAATACATGTGCATCTGAATTACTTTATGCATCAGAGAAGCCCCACTGAATTTAATGGGACCACTCCAATACATAAAGTGACTCACATGCTTCAGTCTTTGCGGGATCAGGACCTTCAACACATTTGGTATAACTGCAATTGCTTCCTTTTCTCATTGCTCAAATACCCTTGAAAAAATATGGACTGAAGACAAAAGCATTTCTTTCAAGGAGGTTTCCTCAAAGGAAGAAAATATCAAATGAAAGCATGAGCTGGGAAAACCATTTGTTTTTCATTTGCAAAATACTCTGAATGTGCTCCTTTGAATTTCAGGGGGGGGAATTACAGTGCAAATTTCACTGACATCTTTCCACATTAAATTTTCAAATTTAAATCCATAAAGTTACCAAAGGCTGTTAAAATGGACAGTGTGCACGTTTTAGTAGCAGAGGCGGTGTGCATATATATGGTTGGTTTACAAAATGTTTTTCACAACATGAGCCTCCCATTGCTGAGCAATATGGCTACAATCAACACTGTGCCTTTAAAGTGTAAAGATAGTGTATGCGCCTAGAGAATGCATTATTGTTCACAATAGTACAATAAGGAAGACAACTTAAATGGGCTGCAGAAAACAAACAGCTACACCCCCCAAAGCAAAATGATATTTTATGACACTGAGTCATAATACTCAGGAAAGTAACTTCAGTGTCCTGACTCTTGTTCTTACTCTCATTAATGACTTTTTTAAAAATCCACAATAAGAAATGTGAAATAAAAGTGACATGTAGGAGATTAGAGAGAACGAACTCCTGATGAAACTGAAAAGGGCTCCCTGTAGTCAGAGCTGCAAATCCAGTCCTAATAAGAGATGTCTACACTGTAGGCATCATGGAAAATAACACATCCCTACTCTTACAAGGAACCACTGCCAAGGAGATATTCCCTAATAATGGTATAAACTCTGGGCATAAAACTTGGGCCCATTTATGCTGGTGTGAGAGTTTTGCCACTGATTTTTTTGGGGCCAAGATCAGCTCCCATGTTTTCCACATTTCTCCATAGTAGGTAATTGGGAGAATGGGTGCAAATAGATGAAACGGAGGTGAACTTTACAGATAAGTTCATCAAGTTGAAAGGGCTATTCATTTTAGATCAAAGAGATTTTTTAAAGATGGTTTTTCTGTTTTTCCCAAAATGCATAGAAAGCCAGAGACATTTCCTAGAGTGAATACTCAGGATGACAAAGAATTTGCTTGAGGGGCCAGAAAAATGCAGCAGTATCTTCTTGATTTGCTTCTTGAAAGATTTAGGAAAAAATCTTTTTACTTCTGGTTTCCCACTAACTATCCAATGAGCAAGACGCAAAAATTAGGCAGCTGAAGCATACTGGAATTATCCAAACCTTTGGTGTCTGCAAAACTCAGCCAATATTCTTACACATTTAGCTTTTCCTGATTGAAACCAGAATAAGGAGAAGTTCTGAAATAGCACAGGGAAAAGCTAGATGTGTAAGAATATCGGCTCAGTTTTGCAGACACCAAAGATCTGGATCATTGCAATATGTTTCAGTTGCCTGATTCTTGTGTCTTGCTCCTTGGATAGATATTTATAGCTGTGCAAATTGAGTTCAGTGTGGTTTATAATGCTACCAAATAAGAATCATAGCACTTTACACTCACAAATTTCATACAGCCCGATGAGTCTGACCCATTGAAGTCAATGGAAAGACTCCCATTGGCTTCAGTGGACTTTGGATCAGGACTTAAATAATTACATTTGGTGCACAGCAGTAGAAAATTAGGCTAAATATTCACAGCTGCACACCACCTAATGAAAACCACTTCCTATTAGCCCAATACGTGTTGAGACTCTCACGTAGCTGATAGTTGCTCTACGCAGAAATGAATCATGAAAGGATTTTAATCCAACATGACAAAACCTTTTTATTTTGAGCAGGCTTCTTCAATGATGGTGTTCATTTCTCCATATTTTTCCTGTGCTTTGCCCTGCTTCAGTTCTGTAGTTCTCCTTCCCTTCCATAATTATTCTTACAGAGAAGTCCATGAGGAAGGAGCACACGTAGCCCTTTGGCCCATTCTCTAACACAGTTTCTAGGATCACTCCCTACCAAAATTAATGCTTTTCCTTCGTCATCTTTATCTCCCCGCGTGTACACTCTCCGGAGGCATTCTCGTGCTCCCACTGAAGTCAATAGCAAAGCTCTCATTGATTAAAAAGTGGGAGCAGGACTGGGCTCCAGGTCGATGAATATGATGTGGAGTTTCCTACAGCAGCACTTCCAGGAATAGCACCAAAGCTCCACCCTGGGGTTTGTAGATCCTGTTGGACTCATTTCCCCCTTCTAATCGCTTCTCTTTTTAATAATCACAGAGAATTCCTTTGAATTTATTTAATCATTTTCCTTCCTCTGGTCTCTATATTTGCCTATGTCCTCTTTTATGTAGCAACAATGATGCATGTTTGGATAACAGCTCCGGTAGAACCCTGATTTTAAATGTTATGCTGTTTCCCCTTTTGTTTGCAGCTTTTAACCTGCCAGACGGAGCTCCCTTCTCACCTGTTATCCTTTACCCAGATGCTCAATCAGGAAAAGCTGAAGAAAGTAATGTCTCTTTAGGCACTAACCTTGGGTTTCTATTTTTGTTTTGGTAAGTAACCTATATAAATGAGTTCCACTTATTCACAGGCACAACAGGGACAGAAAATGGAACTCTCCAGGCAAAGAACTTTAGCAAGAGGCCGGAAGCATTAAGCAGGTCTGCAAATGAACCCTGCCTGGGGTTGAACACAAACGTATGTCTGTCTCCAAAGGGATATCTACCTCCTAGAATTTATATAACACATGAGCCCTACAAGTCAACCAGCAAAAACAAAAACAAAAAATAAACAGGCTGAACTTTCAAAGACTCCCAAGATAACCAGTAAGCCCTAACATTATATTATAGAAGCATAGCAACTGAATACATCCTACATTATATATAACATGGGTCTCATAATAAAGGGATCCATGAGTTTCAAACCATAAAGTCATTAAAAGAAAATCTACAAGAATCTTCTTTCACATAAAGAAGTCACTGAGTATGTTTTATTGGTGAATGGCATTTTTTTCCAACAGTGTAATTCCACATTCAATAGGAATGAAGTCAGTGGCTCAGTTTTAGTAGTCACCTATACAACCAATTGAGATAAAACCCTCCACCTAGTTTTCTTCCAACACATACTACATGAACACAGGAACTCCACAAGCAGTGGCTGAAAAAGCAGATTTAGGACAGTTCCTACAACTGCAAGCAAAGAGCAACTATTAATGGATGATGTCAAATTGGAGGGAGGTCTCAAGTAGGGTTCCACAGGGATCTGTTCTGGGTCTGGTGTCATTTAACATCTTTATTAATGATCTGGATGTAGGAATAGAGAGCATACTGATCAAATTTGCAGATGACACAAGGCTAGTGGGGGGTTGCCAACACTTTGGAAGATAGCGCTAATTCAGAGGGATCTTGATAAATGGTAGAACCGAGCTATAGACATCAAAATGAAATTCAACAAAGACAAATGTAAGGTGCTACACTTAGGGAAGGAAAACCAAATGCACAAATACAGAATGGGGGATAACCGGCTTGGCAGCAGCACTGCTAAGAAGGATCAGGGAGTTGCGGTGGAACACAACCTCAACATGAGTCAGCAATGCAATGCTGTTGCAAAAAAAGCCAATGCAATTTTAGGTTGCATTAACAAAGGCATAGCATGCAAATCATTGGGGGAGGGTGGGGTAATAGTACCACTCAACTCAGTGTTGATTAGGCCTCAGCTGGAGTACTGTGTCCAATTTTGGTCACTAATGTATAGACAGGATGTGGAGAAACTGGAGAGGATCCAGAGGTGAGTGACAAAGATAATCAAAGGGATGGATTGCAAGCTGTATGAACAAAGGCTGAAGGAACTGGATATGTTTCATCTGGAAAAGAGGAGATTGAAGGGGGCATGACAGCAGTCTTCAAATACTTGAAGGGCTGCCATAAAAAAGATGGAGAAAAGTTGTTCTTTCTTGCCACAGAGGACAGGACAAGAGGCAATGGGTTCAAACTACAGCACAGCAGATTTAGATAAAATCTCAGGAAAAAATTCCTAACTGTGAGAACAGTAGGACAATGGAACAGACTGCCTAGTGAGGTTCTGGAAGCTCCTTCACTCGAGGCTTTCAAAAGGAGGCTGGATAGCCATCTGTCTTGGATGGTTTGGACACAACAAACCTTGCATCTTGGTCCTTCTAATCCTATGATTTTATGAATTCCCCATTATCATCAACATACATGAAAGAACACAGCTCCTAGTGCCACCTCAAAACACAGCAGTGTACATCGCCTGCACCACAAAGCCCTAAAGGATCAAAAACTAAATCCAAATGAAAATATCATCCCCTCTTAGATAATATCACCTCCTGGCCTCAACAGAATTAAATCATTTCTATACCAATGGCAAGAAGAACCCCAGCTAAAACCAAACAATGCTAAAAACATTAGGCTAAAACCTAAAACAATATAGGAGTTACTGGGAAGTAAAGATCAAAAACCACCACCCACAAGCTAGATTGTAGGAGATCCTCACTTAGAACTATCGCACTACCAGACTGCTTCATTACAGTGAAATGCACAAAGCCACAGCAGACTCTTACCAAATACCAAGTCAGTGTCCATAAATTAAGAGGCAGAAATGAGATGACAAAGCACAGTGCAACCTCAAAGAGGAATAACTGTGCAGCTCGTGACGGACGAGACTGAAATAATGAGAGATGTTTTCTAGTTCTATGCTGAATATCAAGACTACAAGAAAAATATTTTCCCCCAAATTATGAAGAATAAGATTTTTCCATTAAAAGGTGAAGAGGAAAAGCCATACAGAACCCCAGAAGCGAAAGACAGCAGCTATAACACTACATTATCTAGCAATCTCACTCCAAATTAAATGGACAGAGGCATAAAATCTCAAAATATACTGAGAAGGTTCTTGATATACTGTATCTACTTCTGTTTGCAATGTTGCAGCTGTGTTGGTCCTAGGATATGAGAGGAAGGAGGTAGGTGAGGTAACATCTTTTACTGGGCCAACCTCTGTTAGTGAATGAGACAAGCTTTTGAGCCACACAGAGCTCAGGTCTGCAGAAGAGCTCTGTGTAGCTCAAAAGCTTGTCTCCTTCACAAACAGAAGATGGCCCAATAAAAGATATTACCTCACCCATCTTGTCTCTGCTTCTGAGAGTTACCCCAGGCTTTGGCCCTTTCCTACTTTGGCAACATATGTATAAACTTGTAATGTCAATAAAGCACTATTGAACTGAACTGAATGCTCTAAAGTGCTGACAGGGGGGTCTGGATGGCCTGAGGCTGAACGCTCATGCTGGTACTGTAAAACTAGTAACTACACCAGAATTTCAAAGACCAAATGGCTCTTTGATCTTCCTGGGGGATTCCTCCTTCATTCAAGATAGAGGCCATTGATTTGAGAGTAGTGCTGATAAACAAAACTAGCCTTTTGATTACAGACACACACACACACTCTCTCTCTTTCCTGCCTGCTACAAGGACACCGCTGACTGGTTATAATCTCTCTTGAGGAGGCACTCAGCACTCGAACATTGGAGAAAGTACTACGTAACTTCACCTTTCTGTATTTAAAATACTAGGGCCTACCTACCTTGTCAGTTGGGCATACAAAACTCCTCTTATCTTCAGGAAAGCCTGGAAAAAGGGTTTATTGGGAAATAGCGATGACCCAGCAAGAGGTGGTCAGATAGGAATTTGAAGGCATCTTTTGTTTGAAAAACTGATACAATTAAGACATTCTTGTGGTATTGTGGGGAAATCTAGCTCCAGGGATAAATATCTGATGGATTAAGAAGTAGTGAGAGTCAGCTATGGAAAATCATTTGGAATAAGAAATATACTGAGCACATTTTTATTCTGTAGCTCTCAGCCTAATTTTTATAAGGCATCAGACACCCATGAAAAATAAACCATCTGCATTTATAAGCTTTTCAAGGTAGGGAATTGCACTTTCCATAAGAAATAGTTTCTTCATTTAATCCTGTAAAGCCAAATCCTGGCTGCCTCACTCATTATGCATAGGCCTGTGGACTTTAAGTCACCATTTCCCACTGCAGTTCATTACTTTCAGTAAAAGAGAGATTCTGCTGGTTAAAAAAACCAACAACCCACATATTAATTATTAATATGATGTATTTCTATTTCTGAGGCATCTCTCTTGCACAATCCATGCCTATGCTGTGGATTAAAAGACCAATTTAATGAAATAAGTGGTATTTGTAGTATTTCTGACAGTAGCACCCAAAGGCCCCAGTCAGGATTGGGGCCTCAGATGAGGCTTAGTATCTGTCAGAGGCCTTGGATGGTCAGAAGTGTAACTGCGCCAGAAAGCTTCAGGGCTCCATGCTGGGGAGGCAGGTGTTAACAGGCAGAGTCAAAGGTAGTTGGGACTCATTTGCTTTCGGGAAATTCCAGCTGGAGTTTATAGTGGGAGCGGAAGATAGTTACTAGGGCTGCTACGAGTGGCTCAACAGCCAAATCTTGGGCCATGAGTCTTGTTTTGTTTGTCTCCTTTCTGGAGCAAGGAGGGACTTCAAATCAAAAGGTGAGAGAAAAGGAAGCAACATACATTAAAGATACAGACTGTGAGGCACTTGGATATTTCGGCATTAGGGACAATACAAGCACCTTAGATAGACAAACAACATACAAGTCAAGTGGCCAGAATAATGGCTAGCACAGGTTTTGTGCCATTGTTATAACTATCTGCAAGTGTCCCCCTGCCTCGCCATTGCTAGTTCCTTTGTTTTGTTCTACTAGCGGCCACTGTTTATTATTATTTATAGGGTTGGCTTTTTTTAAATCGTCACCCTTTTTATTAAAAGTCATTGCTCTTATTTTGATTGTTGACTTTCAGTGTTTAATGATTTAACCCGCACCCCATGCTAAACCTTGTAACCCCATCCTCCTGCATTCTTCCCTCTTCTGACTGCCCACTCCATCTCCACCATTGCTGCCCTATGGCAAACGTGCCCTCCTTCCAGTCTGCACGCCCCGGGCCATGTACTCAGGCTCAGTGTGAGATATTCATATATAAAACCAATCAGATGTGGCTTGTGTTAGTAACAATTTTTTTAAAGGCATAAAGGCAAAGATTTGTAATTATATGTTTATTGTAGTATATTATTCAGCCACTAGATGTCCGTGTGCTGCTTAGAGTTCCAGACAGGTTGCAGACCTGGTAAACTAGAGAGACAGATCTGGAACTCAAGTTGTATGGAAACCTGTTTGTCAGTATTAGTTTTCTTTAATGAACACCTCCTATTTAAGAATAAATGTAATTGCTTAGATCATCACAGGCTCCTCATGGCCTGCTCCCTGTAGTCAGTGGCAACCCCTCTGCTTGCTCTCACTGCCAACTCCTCACTACTGTAAAGAAGGAAGGGGCTGGCACATTTTCTGTTTTAACCCCATGTGCCTCCAAGGGCTAATGTTGTGAGCCCTCATGTTTCCTCATGCTAAAGAGGAAAAGATGGAGGGACTTATTGTGGAGTGAAATGAGTGCTTCCTGACCCCCAGAGACTGATTTTCAAAGCTGGTTATGTTTAAGAGTGGTGGGGGTTTTTTTGAGCCTATGGGTATAGGAAAATGTAAGAACAAACCTTTTATATTTTGTAACCTATATAGCAAAACATCATGTTCAAATTGACTGAGAAATATGCTTACCAGATGTTACTCAGTGGCTAATCACAGTCACTTATGTTTACTAATAGGGCTTTGTACATATAAGCCCCTTTTGGTTCAGGGTAACTCAGTTTGCTGCTGTGATGAACATTGAGGATATCATCATCAGTATCTATGTATGGGAGTATTCCAAACCTTATTTTGCCTTTTCTAAACGTGGCATTCTGCTTCACAGAAGATTCTCTCAGATCTAAATTAGAGATCTAAAACAAGAGTTTGCTGATGCATCATAGCTGAATTAAGTGTTTAAGCTGACTGTACTTATACATTACATTTGTAAGTTTTTTTAAAACCTATTTTAATACGGCTTTCTCTAGTCTGCCCTCCCAGAAAGGGAGTCCAACAAAAAACTCTAGAACACTACAGTTGTCAATTTAGTTAAGTTACAAGAGATGGTAGAGCAAAGAAATAGCACATTTCTCAACAAGCTATAAGATGGGTGATTGAATGATGTCCAGGACCCACTGGGGACCTGTTCTGATTTCATGCCTGTCTCATTTTTATGGGGAAAAATGCTAGCAGTGCCCTTTAGGATGATGTGTAGGAGGTACAGTGTGTGGACAATACATCTCTTGCTGCTGGGTCTCTTCATTTCTCAGTCACACATGGAGAACTTTAGAAGAGTCATGCAGCTTAACTCCTGTCTGACAGCTCCAAAACCATGACGAAAGACTTTCTCCACCTCTTCCATTCCCCAGGGATCACCAGTAGCCCAGAAAGTACCAAATGTATTGTGGAGTGACAGTTCCAGAACCTGCTCTCTCTCCCCATGGAGAGAAAGAGAAGCAGGATGCACCGAGGACTACCTGGGAGAGTGGGATGTAAAGATTGGAAGGGCCATTTATATGCATTTCCCACCCCCAGCAACTCCCACAGAGTGGCTGGGGAGCAGTCCACCTCCCTGCCACACCAAAGCCTGTCTTACTGTACTCCTTTGGAGACAAGGGAATGTAAGCACTGCACTTATTATGCATTATCACAGCCCAGCATTTGCCTTATTGTGCATAAGCGATCTCCATGCACACTTGTTTTAAAATGTATCCCGCCATCCTCTAGTTCAGTGGTTCCAACCTGTGGCTCAGGGGCCACAAGTGGCCTAGGGGGTCTTTCAAAGTGGCTGCAGAAGGGAGCCAGTCTACGGACTCAGGTGGAGTGTGTTGCCGTTGAGCTACAAGACCAGTGCAGGATCCTTGCTACAGCTAAAGGGACGAGAGATCAGCACTTCCTTCCCCCCGGCTGTTACAGGGAGCATGGCAAAGTGCTCCTCCTGGGTCCATAGGCACTGGGGTCCCTGCTGGAGCCAGAGGGAGAGGATTACTGATTTCCCATCCCCCTGGCTGCAGAACGGAGCCACTGCCTAGGGACCCAGGAATGCATGGGGCTACAGGACGTGTGCAATTTCCCTGCTACAGCCAGGGGGATGGGAGATCAGCAAGGAGGCAGCCTTCTCACTGATCTCCTTCCATCTGGCTGCTGTGGAATGGGGGGCACTGCAGCCAGGACCTACCATGCTTGAGGAGGGGCAGAACTCTAAAAATTAATGCCTTACAGGTTGCCCTGCACTTAGCAGGCGACCCTCTCGAACTTAGCTGCCAGGCCATGTCCTTCAGTGTGTAGTGACAGTCACTCATCTACACTAGTGCTTTGTCCACGTGTGACATACTGTGAGTAATTTGTAGGTGTAAAATAGTGAATGTAAAAATAAGCACAGTGGTGTCAAACGGTTTACTTTAAATATGTAGTGATTTGTAGTCCTTAATGGTGTATATGTCAATTTTTTTAATGGAGTTAATAGACTGGTGGCCCTTCAGGGTTATAAAAATGATATTTGTGGCCCTTGAGCCAAAAGGGTTGGGAAGAACTGCTCTGGTTCTTAGATTATTTTGCCAGTGGAACATGAGACTAGTTCTTTTTTATCCCCACACTGCATCACCATTCATATGTTTGCCGCCTATCAGCCTTGATAGTGTCTCAGTAACAACGTTCCAGTTAACATTCTTGTAGTCTCTGTTTTGTTTGTGTAAGTAAAAGCATAGGCTGGGTCCTCAGCCACTACAAATGGCATAGCTCCATTGACTGTGAGCTTTTCAAAATTGCCTCTATTTACCATTTATCAGCAAATCAGCTAACGATCTGTGTGCAACCAAAAATGTTTTCATACTCCAAGTCAGCACAGGTACAGATTTTTCACTTCTATAGCTGAATTCAACCAATTATTTCCAAGCTGTTATCTAGTGTATATTGAATAAGGTACTTTTGAATGTACGCATTGTCAATTTGCAGGGTTGTTTTAAGAGGATGGTGAAGTGATTTAGCTGTTAGACAAAAAGGAACTGAGGGTATAAATAAAAATCTTCAAAAAATGGAGACAACCTTCCTATAGTCTTAAAAATATTGGAGGGCAAAATTATTCACTTTACAAGTTTTCAGTGGAAATGCTTTCATGGGACTCCACTTTCTCAACCCCTTAAGATATTAATTCCTCACAGAGAACATTACAATATGAAGTATCAGAAAACTAAAAATGTTTTCTGCATGGTTACTTTAATTTAATACATTGTGAAAGCAATAGACAAATATTTAAAAACCGTCTGTGTCAGAAAATACACTTTGTGTGGTCATAGTTGCACATAGAATTACAACTGAGTATGCAAACAGTAGAGTTATATAAAAATTGCCATTATTCATATGGGCATATGCATTAGCGCCTACATGCCAATTTGCTCATACAACTGCTTGATTTTTCAGATGCAAGTATGCGCAGGTTTATGCTCGTGGTTTGTACATGCACACGTGTCCCTGCCTTTTGAAAGTCTGGTCCTAAGCTTCATTGGTTGGAAGATCCCTGGTAAGATATCACAACATCAAGAAAGTTACTGTTAAGAAAGATCAGCAGGGGAAGGCGGCTCGTGCTTCAAGAGTGTTATACGTGCCCTAAAATGGGAAGTTTTACATAATGAAATGTACACAAGTTTATAATTCGCTTCTTCACTGGGGTGTAACTAGCACTTTAACTCTTTGTCAGCCTCTCTGAGAGCTTAGATGTGCCTGGTGGTCCTGACCCTACAATCCGATGCATGTGGGTGGACACGCTTGCATCCATGCAGACTCCCATGGAAGTCCGTGGGGCTCTGCACTGGTACAGGGACTGCCCATCACAGGCTGCAGGATCAGGGCTCACAAAAAGAGAAATATTCAAACAAAACAGGAAATGTCAAATACAAGCTAAAAGAGTCACATTGTAAATAAACCATTTTTCAATTCAGTAAAAGCTTGAATTAATGGAAACAAGGAAGGCCCCAACTCTGCAAAGCCCTTAAGCACATACTTAGGTGCTTTATTGAACCGGGAACGACTTACTCAAGTTCTTAGGGCCAGCTTTTTAAAGGTATTTAGGTGCCAAACTCCCACTCATATCAATATGGCCAGGATTTCACCCCAGAAGTCTAATTGGTTTTGTGCACAGCCAACATGTGTCTATTCAGTTTGAAGTCAGAGCATTTATTATCCCATAAACCACGTGTTGATAAGCTATCCTTAGCCCATCCCTGTTCTTAGTTGAAAGACTAACTTTCTTTTACTACACAGTAAAAACAAACCTACCATATCGGGTTCATTTTCTTTCATATGGTGCCATCAGAGTGTTTGTTCTTCTTTATCACTGAGATCAATATTTATCCATGTGGGTGGAAACTGTTCTCTCTGTGCGCCAAGCTGTTATTGTGTTAAAGTTTAACATCACTATCCTGGTAGTAAATAGTAGCTAAGCCATGCATCACCAGTAATGTTTTGTTTAATTAAATAATTTACTGAATTAGACAACAACTGGTTCGGGTGGTTTTTGCAGAAGGGATCTCAAAGACATTCAGTTTTTGTAGATGTGAGAGTCTCACTTTTAATGATTTTAATATTTTTATGATTTTAGACTGCTCCTGACTTATTCACATCCTATTCTTTCTGTTACCTAGCATCCTTTACCCCCTTGTTTGTCTCATCCACCTGTTATGTCTTGTCATGTAGACAGTGAGCTTTTTGGGTCAGGGACTGTCATTTTCTATCTGTTTGTTACAATGCTCAGAACAATAAGACTCCAAGCTCGTTGAGGCTGTACCACACTATCAAATGTTAGCATAATAATGACACAGCTGCATCTTTAGAAATAATGGGCTGGATTGTGGTTTTATACCGCCTGTGCACCGGAGAGTGACTCCTTTAGCTTTATAGCACCAGTATACAAAGGTATGAGAGAGATCAGACTCTGGCCTGTTGCCTTTATATTTGCCAGGTTTCCCTTTATTCAACTGTGTAAGCGCCAAGAGGCAGGGACTATAATTTGTTCTGTTTGTGCAGCACCTAGCACAATGGAGTTTTGGCCCATGTCTAAGGCTCATAGGCACTACGTGAATGCAAATAATAAGCAACATTTTCCTGATCTACTCTAGAAAAGAGAGAACTTATCATTTTAATAAAAATATATTTCTAGGTACGCTATCTGCCACATAGAATATCCTTTTTGAAACACTGAGCCGGCATCAAAGGGTTAATTACAAGGTTTTTGTTAGCATTATTTGTTTCTGAATTGTATTAATTATTTATCGACCTTTAAAATTTGAACAAAAGTTCTAGTAATAATTAGCTACCGGTGGGCAAACCTGAAAAGGCTCAGAGTTCAAGTTCAGTTCAGACAAACACCCAAAAGTTCAGATGATTATCTGACGCTTACCCCAACCTCTCAATTCGCAGAACAAAGCTGGAAACCTCAGAAGCTTCCATATGGGAAATCCAAAACTCCTGGTCATGGCAGCAATACCACAAATGACTTGTCTTGATGTTTCTGGTCCTATGTGGCACCAAGTATCACAGAGGTTTGTCTGAAAAGCTAACAATGGGTGGGAGTAGGAAGGAAGCTATCTCCCTCAGGAGACAGTTTTCTTGGGGGATCAGCCAAAGACAGTGGAATGAACTCCCCCAAGAACTATGGATGATAACAGACCTCACCACCTTCTGCTCCTAATGAAAATGCATTTCTTTTACCTTGCCTTCTGTAATGCAAACACAGAACAACACATGTATATAGCTTTAAAAAAATTCCAAAGCAAAAACACTACACAACACTGCTCTCATTGGGGAGAAGATGAGAATAAACACAGGACAGATAATAGTTACTTTGGATATGTCTACATTGCAATGAAAAACCCACAGCACCAAGTCTCTGAGCCTGGCTCATCGGACTCAGATTCATGGGGCTCAGGGTACATGGCTAAAAGTAGCCATGTAGACATTTGGGCTCGGGCTGGAGTCTGGGATCTGAGAACAACCCCTGCGTGGCATCTCAGATTCCAGGCTCCAGCATGAGCCTGGACATCTACACTGCAATTCTGTAGCCCTGCAACCTGAGTCAGCTGACCGTCTTTTATTGCACTGTAGACATACCCTCATTTAATGCACTATTGGAAGGTGCTCCGATATTATGGTGATGAGCATTGTTAAAAGAACCTATATAGAAAAAAATCAAATCTCACCTTCTGACCTCAAAAAGGGTTCCATTCAAGTCTGGTTTACCATTTGGGCTAAAGCAAGTAAGGTTTTCATTGTTATTCAAAAGTGTCCCTCTATCCCTGATAATGACCAGATTGCTATATGTATAAACCCCAGTTTTTACGCGCGTGTAGATCAAGAATCACATCCTTCAAGTCACAGAAGACTAAGTTTAGGGTAAAGTCAGCTACTGCCCCACAGAGAACAAGAACACATTTAGGTAAGAGCATACTGCCATAACACCAAAGCAATGATTTTTTGTTTAAAATACAGAAATCCAGCAATTACAATTAGACCTGGCTATCAATAGGGGAAAAAACTAAGTAAAGACTAGAAACTCCAGCTATTTATTACATCACAAAAATAGATGACCTCGTCTCCACTTGGGGCCTGATCTAATGCCCATTGAATTTAATGGGAAGCCTTCCACTGATTTCAATCAATTTTGGATCAGGCCTTTGATGAGTCAAATCCTTTGAGTCATACCATAGTAAATCACATTGCATTAGGATGAGATAATGAAAAGTCCCCTTTTCAAAAATTATTATTTCTACCTGCTGGGTCTTAAACTGTCAGCTTGCAGAAAAGAGGATGCCCTATGTGGTGAATCCTGCATTTGCTCATGCATAGGAGGATCTTTACACCTGTGGATATTGGGAATACTGATCAATAGCTCTTTTTACCCCTAGATCTCAACACATTTAAATAAGGTCACTAGGACTGTTCTGGGAGATGGTGTTTGGGGGGCTGGGGCCAGGAAGAGTTGAAAACACATATATATGGCCCAATAAACCCTGCATACATTGATGGCAATGGGACTTCTCACACACATGAGTATTATTCATGCGTGTAAGGGATCATCCTACAAAGGGAGTTTAAATCAGACTAAGTCGAGTTAATTTGGTTTGAAAACTCTTGTGTATACACCAGGCAATTCATCATAGCGCACTGACTCCAAGTCTATCTTGAACTCTGGAGTCCTCTTTCAAAGTGAATTAACTGTGCTGCAAAGCAAGGTAGGCCAGTCCATTGTTCATGTGCACACAATGATGCTATGAACTACTTTAAAACTCTTCCCAAAGCTATCCCCCAATGCTTTGCAGGCAACCATTACTGTCTATCTGTGTGCCCTCCCCTGTTCAGGGATCAAGTTGACAGCACACAGCTAGATTTTGTCTATTCACTCCTAGATTCCAGTTTACCACAACAGCTGGGAGAATACAGCCAGCAGGAGCTGCACTGAGACCCTGGATCTCATCACTATCTGGGGCAAAGTGTCAGTGTACAAAGCTTTTGTAGCCAACCACGGCAAAAAAGATCTTTGTGTGCACATTGCTAGGCCGATGTCTGTGAGAGGTCACAACTGAAATGCTCAAACAGTGCCAGGTAAAAAGCGCAGGACTTACATTAAAATGAGGGACGAGACAAAAAATCCAGCAGGAGATACGCAACCAAAAAAATCCATTTTTTGAGGTGCTGGACTGGATTTTACATAATGATACAGCCACCAAACCCAGACAGCTTGTGGAGACTGCTGTCTGTTTTTTCCCCCACTCCTTGAGGATGGCCAACAAGATTCATTGGAGGCCAGGGAAGAGATCTCAGAAAGCCAGGGCCTCTTTGGGGCTCAGGACCCTGATGCCAGCCAGGTAGATGCCAAGCCAGATTCTCACCCTGCAGCAGCCAACCAAATTCCCAGGCAGTCACCCAGACTGGACTGGGGAGGCAGATTCTGTGGAGGGAAGCCATTTTATAATTTGTTTTAAATAATGTAATTTAAATGTTAATGAATTATGCGTGTAACCCCATTTGAGGTTTGCCATCTCCTCGACTCTGGACTGAGCCGCTAGGAGGCTCTGGAACACAAAAAGCAGCTACCAGACCCCCTCTCACACCATTTCCCAGCATGCTTGGAGTGGGGGGTAGAGGGAGTAGGGAGCAACAGAATGAACTAGAAATTCATGCTGAGGTCAGCAGGGATGTTTCCGCCTGGGGTCATAGAGCAGGCAGTTTGCTGGGCCAGTGATGAACCAAGGCTGCTCAGCCCCCTCAGTGGGAGAGGACAGCCTGACTCAGAGCCAAAGAGAGGAGTTTTAGTTTCACTTCAGGAATTGGGGTCTTCAAAAAGCCAAACAGCTCAGGGCGTCTCTGCTTGACTCCCCCTCCCCACAAGGGAGCCTGAACCGCTGTGTGTTCTAGTGCATGGATCAGGCAGTTCCAGGCCAGCCCCGCAGAAACCAGCATCCAGAGTGGCAGAGATCTGGCCCGATGCTGGTTACCAAGAGCCAGCCAAGAGCACCTGTGGACTCTAGTCCAGGGAGTCAGGAGAGCGCCCTGCCCCACCCAGGGCAAAGACTCAATAGGAGGACATTCCCGCCTTTTTCCTAGTTAAGCCAGTCAACATCCACAGCACTGCAGCAATGGTCTCCAGACACACTCTCAACGTACCATCTGCTTGTAAGGTGCCAGGGAGAGAGCAGGGGGGTGGGAAGAGTCGTGAGTGGTGGGAGACGCAGAATTGATTGATTCATTGACGTTTTAGTACTTATTAGTTAACTCTAAACCTTTCCTTCCCCAGATCCTATTTTCCTGCCTCCACTAAAGCCTCCTTTGTTATACACTTAATTCTGGGAGTGCTGTTTCCTGGCTGGGATTTGCAGCGATGTCCTTGGTTTTTTGCGTACTGATGTAATACCGCTGGCCATCAACGGCCGCATTATTCATTTTCCTGAGGGACAGCACACCTGAGTCCCTGGCACAGTGAAGTGCTGCCTTGGGTGGAGGCACCAAGTGTCACGAAAACAAGCCAGGACCCCAGCCACCCGAGGAGAAGGGAGAAGCCACTCCAGGTAGCCAGCCGAGGGACAGGCGGCATCCAGATTGCTGGGCTAGCTGTGCTGCTGCTGACCCGGCCATCGTTGGCAGAGCGAGAACCCTTTATGAGTCCCAAGTACCTGCCCCTTCATCTTCCCCGGCCTACACGATCCATTCGGTCCCGCTATCCCCCCGTACGACTTTCCACAGTAGTGGCTACTTTGGCCATGCAATCAGCCTCCATCTTCTGCTAAAGCCCCCACTACTGAGCATTTGCAGGTCCTCACCATGGAAGGCTCATGCCCAATTCTCCTTTTGCCTTCCCACAACTGTCCTGCCCAGTTGTGATACTTCCTAGGGCTACCCAGGGCTGCAAGATGCCTCACTACCATCTGCCCTTAGAGTGAGCAAGCCATGTCTGTGCCTGCTAGGAGGTCATCTCCCCAACCCCACCAGCCATGTGCAACACAAACCCTCCCCTCAAAGCCTTACACAGGCCCTGCTCTCACTCTCTGTGAGCAATAGGTACACTCCAACCATCAAGGCCTCTGATAGTCTCCTTGGAGTGGTGAGCACCTAGTCCACTGAACACTCACAGAATTCACAGATCCCCTGCTTCCAAAGAAGCAGTGCACTCCAGCTCCCCCATTTCCCTTCAGATCACTGCTCGGTTTAACAAACAGCACTTAAAATAAACTTATTTTCACCATAAACATAACTAACACAGAGAGATTTAAATGATAGCAAGTAGAAATATTGGCAACAAAGGGCTATATGCAAAATAAAATCATAACATGCATTCTAGAACCTAGAACTAACTAGCTAGTTACTGTCATGTTCTGTATCGCTCACCAGTGTTTTTCAACCAGGTAGACTGTGATCTCTTTCTCACGAAGCAAGCCATGCTATCAGCTTTTCTCCTCAGTGAAGGATTCTGGGAGTATTCTGTCCCTGCAGTTATATCCCCCAAATCCATTATCTTCACTCAGATGTGCTGCTCCCACTCTGCCGGTTTGGATTTTTCCTGCATCTCCTTTGTGAATGTACCGTTTCTTCATTAGCATTAGACTCAGTAATTCTAATAGGCTTACATTGTGAGACCAATCCACAATGGCCAGCCAGCGAGAGAAGTATTTACTACTAGGACACTCTGTATCTCAAAGCAGCACACTGGAATGCCCATATTCACCACTCTCCTATGATGATAAGTTTTGTACAAAGTATGCCGTGTGAGGTATCATTCAAAAAGTCTTGATCTGATGAACCTTAGTAGCCTGTTGGATTGCATGTACTATCATTGTATGTAAAGTTATGAAGTATTGCTATACGTGCTACTGAAATGCGTTGTGAGGTTGGGAAATGCCCACAGCCAGTCTTTTAGTTGCAGCAAAGGAGGGTGACAGTGTTAATGGCCCATTAAGAAGAATCAACTATCCCGGAGACTTCCCAGAGAAGGCACTGAGGGAGACCTCACCCATGTCATAGCAAGGATTTTTCTAGCAGCTGGGAGAAAGTACAAAAGAGGGACAATGACATCACTTGGCCTTTCCCTCATCCCCATCTCAACACCTGGAAGATAGTCTTCCAGACTAAGACTTTGAACTAGAGAGGCTGGAAGTGGGTCTGTACCATCTGTTAAGGAGAGAGACTATTGGATTCAAATCTTGCTTAGTCTGTTTTGTTAGAATATAGACAGTGTATTTGATCTCTTTGCCTGCTACTTATAATCGCTTAATATTTATCTTTCTGTAGTCAATCAATCTATCTGTTTTATATTTTACCTAAAACAGTGTGTGCATTTGGTTGAAGTGCTCAGGGAATCTCAGCCCAGGTTGCAAAGGCTGGTGCCTGTCCACTTTCCTCTGAAGAAGTGGTGAACTTATTGATGAGTTTGCTCTGTCCAAGGGAACTTTGAGCAGTGCAAGATGGTATGTTTCTGTGGTGCAAGGCTGGTGAAATGGAGGGAACTGGCTGGAGCCTCTCTACTGATGGTTCACCAGTGGTGGGGGAATCATTCATGTAACTCAGCTGGGAGCGTCTCTACCTGTGGAGGGTAGTGTAAGTGCAGTGCCTGTCAGAGGCTTGTAGCTAAGGTGTCCAGTCGGCAACTGTGAAAAACCAAGACAAGGGGTGGGGTGGTAATAGATGCCTATATAAGACAAAGCCTCGAATATTGGGACTGTCCCTATAAAATCAGGACATCTGGTCACCCTACTTGTAGCTTGATGTTAGCATCACAGTGTGAAACAGCCCTGGCTGGTGGGTTTGAAGGGGCTGAGCAGTCCCACGGTCCAAGTTGCACTTCGGGGACCCCCTCACAACTACCCCCTGCATGAGGGTCTCCCAGGAGAACCAGAGCCGTGCCCACACTATTCATA
This sequence comes from Mesoclemmys tuberculata, assembly GCA_007922155.1. Taxonomy (NCBI): domain Eukaryota; kingdom Metazoa; phylum Chordata; order Testudines; family Chelidae; genus Mesoclemmys; species Mesoclemmys tuberculata. The sequence continues at coordinate 35,308,589 of ML675610.1, forward strand.
TCAATAGCATTCCTGGGGGCAAACCGTTCTTTCTTCATTGATTTAAATAGAGCAGAGTCCTAAAATATTCTAGCATCACAGACCCTTCCAGACCACTCAGCATTTATGTCAATAAAGCTGCCATGGTGTTGGTCAAGCCCTTGCACCATCATGGAGAAATACCCTTTTCTGAGACCTTATGGGTTGGGATGGGGGTGAGGGAGGGCAAATAATAGGCACTTGAGTCTCATCGATTACTCCAGTATAGTTTGGGAACCCCATGTGTGCAAAGCCAACTAACCTCTTGAGCATTACCAAGCTTTATAACCCAGTGTAATAGTACCTTTTCCATGGCATCACATATTCGCATGACAATGAACCTGACAGTTGATTTTTCCACACCGCATTGGTTAGCTATGGACCCGTAGCCAGTCCAGGATGGCCTGTTCCAAATGGCAATTGCTACCTGCTTGTCGAGGAGCATGGGACGCTGCATGTTGGGACGCTGCCACTGCAGCTCAAGGGCCAGTGCAGCGTATATCTCCAGAAAGGTTTCCTTCCCCATCCTGAAATTCTCCCACCACTGCAGCTCATCCCAGGTCTGCAGAACAATCCTTCCCCACCAATCCGTGCTGGTTTCTTGAGCCCAGAAATGGTACTGCACACTGTGAAGCTGCTCCAGGAAGCAGTGCTTTACTATCCGTTGGTCAGTATCTTCCTCACCCATGTCCTGGCTCTACTGCTGCTGCCACATCATCTGCTCTCTGGTGCAGCAAGCAAAGTCCCCAGCAGAATTCATCGAGCTTTGAGTACTGAAATAGAGCCCAAGCAGCCCCAGCATACACAACCTGGGCTGGGCGTCAGAGCATCTACATGGTCTTCAGCAAATCAGCACTTGTTTTTTTTCTCCTTGCTTCTGCAAAATTGAAATGAAAGAGTCCCCAATCCACAGGTCAGTACCTGCAACTCTAAGGGCTTGCCTACATAGGAGATGTAATCTGCAGCTTTTTGCTGTCAGGTAGCACCCAGTACACAAGCTGCGGTAATAGCACGCACGTGGGAAGCTGCATCCGTGCGCATCGTTGTGTGCACATGGCAGTGGCTTGCTGCCTACTGAGTGGGTGACGTTCTCCAAAGATATCCCTTGCTCCTTTGCTTTGCTGCTGAGCAATGTGCGTTCTTGGATTTTCATGCAGCGCACTGCGGGATGCATAGCAGAAGCCAGGCTAGTTAAATATTTAAAAAAAAAAAAACCCCACGATTCCTGTCTCTGCCCTGTACTTTCGTCATGTGCAGGCTAATGCCGTTTGTGCATTTCTGTCAGCCACCGTGGACCCAGCAATGCTTGGTGTCACTCTAAGGCAACAGCGGTGTTGTGACTGTATCGTGTTTTGCAATATTATAGGGCTAGTTGCTAGAATCAAGGCATTGCATGAGAAACTGTCTTTTTTCCCCTCTACCCACCCACCCACCCTTTAAGTATGTTTCTAGCACTCACCAGAGTACCACCTCATGTTCAAACCAGTGGGTTTTTTTCAGTTTAGTGCCCTCTGTAGCTGTTCCAGTTCCACCATAATCTGTCATGTTCCATGGCCTCGCCCCCCAGCCAGGTCACTTGTCACTCCATTTCCCTTCCAGTGAAACAAAAAAAAGACCAATAAAAGAAAAATCTTGGTCTTCAAGTCGGTTTCTTGACATCTGTCTGGAACTTGTTTTTAGCCTTTTTACTCTTAACACCCATGCACCCCCCCTCTTGGTTTGGGGAGAGGAACTCAGGCCCACTCTCTTCTCTGGCTGCCAGCCCAAGGACCCTGTTTTAGGTGGATAAGGATTGTTTCTCTTCCCATGCCCCCACCATTTCCCTGAGCGGCTCCTACCTTCACCCTACTTGTTGACATTTTCACCAGATTTCTGGACTCTGCTATCCCAGCCTCGAGCTGTGGTTCCTCACAGCTTCTCTTTAACCAGCTATGATGGAGCTTTCCCAAAGATCATTCCCAGCTCTTCTCCGTGGCAGCTATACTGTATAGTGGGCACTCCCTCTGCCTGTCACCTTTAGAGAAGTCAGTATCTCCCTCCTTCAAGCAGGAGTTCCCCCTCAGCCCTCTCTCTGGGGTTGGGGTTAGTGTCTCACACCTCCTGCCTTAGAACAGTCAGCTGAAAAACTTTAGCCATCTTCCCACAGCTGAACCATCTCTGTAATTAGCCTTCCAATCTCGAGGGCTCAGCCAGCCAGCCTTCTCCTGTCAGTGTCTGCCCTTGCTGTGAGGGAGGAGGCAACATTTATGCGGGCTGTTTTCTCCCACTTCATCCCCTGATTAGCTGGAGAAGAAAGAAGCCTTGCCCTACCCTCTCTGTCAGGCTCCTGGTCCCAGGCCTTTAAAAGAAACAGTGCCTATCTTTCTCCCAACCAATACTTATTCCTGGAACCACTTCATCTCCATCTCTATCCCTCCTTAGGTCCTTGTATATCTTTATTGGGCCTTTCAGAATCTTTAACTGATCATGTTGGGTGGCAGGATGGGTTGAACACTAGTCACTACTGCCTTTAAGGGTAGGCCACCCTATCACATGGCCTTCATGATTCTTTGTCTTCTCAAGCTTTTCTCTGCAAGTGCAGTCTCAGAAGCCAAATAAAAATAACCCCAAAATGCACTAAAAACACACACACAACTCATGACTTGAATTAATCGTATGTTTTTTGAGGCCTGACTCATGATTTTTTAATGTTTAAGTTTAGCAATTCTGATTAATCTTGCTGCTTTTTTTTACCTCTCTACCCAGCCATTATAATAGTGCATTGATTTTCCCCTCTTTTCCATATCACATGGCCATTTTTGTTCCTATGAATAATTACAACAGTTCAAATGCTTTTGAGATCCTGCAATGAAGGATCAAAGTGCATAGTATAATTTTGTGGCCAGGCTGAGTCTCGTTTTTAAAACGGAATTCCCCACTGAAATCAAAGAGACTTTTTTTTCCAGGAGTATGGTTGGAGTATGACCCCTTTTGTTACTTTTAAAATATCGAGCGAAAGTGTAAAAATTCATACAGATTCCTGTCCATTTTTAATGAAAAAGAGAAATTAGTACAGGACAAATCACAGTGTGTTTTCAGATGTGCACATACCACTCCCATTGAACTTTGATTCACAGGTATGCCAGGATACTATGCTTGTACTCAGACCTAAAATTTTTCTCCTAGTGCAATTCCAATGAAGCAAAAAAGGCTGATGGCATGCAAACCAGTGCAGAGTTTGGCCCTGAGTATTTATCAAATCATATTCTTGATATGAACAGTTTCTTTTTGAGTAGAAAAGCATTACAACTTTATAATTAAATTATGTGCAGCACAATTAAAACCAGAAGGGTGGGGCTAGAAAGATTAATCCCATTAAGTTAAGAAATTCTTTTGGTAGTGAAGAGGAAATGCAATTAGGCAAAACATATTAAACACATCTACACAGAGATCTAAACATCTCCCTGATGCATTAAAATACCTGCACACATCAGAAATGGGCAGACTTCACTTCCTTAATCCAATCAAATTACAAAACTACACTAAATAAATCCCCCCAGAGAAATATTGCAGCTCAAAACATACTGCAAGAAATATAGTCTGAAGCTGAAAGGAAATCACTAAATTATTTATTGTGGTTTTATAATCGCCTGAGTTTATTACTGTAGATAGTAAGACACACAGTAGAAGAAAGATTATTGATTGCTGTGTGTACTGGAAGATGCAGAAAATAAATAAAAACTTTTAATAATAATTACTCACTTCCGTTTATTATGGAAAATAAAAAAGGCGTTGAGTTGAGTATAATTGGAACTAAGACCCCTAGCCCAACCTAAAATAACCCTATAAGAATGTATGTGTGTGTGTATGTGTGTGAGAGAGAGAATTAGAGCACAATCATTAGTAATGAGCTCCTGGACCTCAACATCCCAAGAAGAGAGCTGAAACGGGTTGTATTACAAAACGTGGCTGAAGGTAAGTAGAATAGCATTCTACACGAAAGCAACAGCAGTCAGGGTGCGAAGCTGTTTTCTTATGGCCAAAAAGGGCTGATGTAGGGAGCAGTAGTGTTAAGAGATAAAGTAAGAATGTCAGTGTACTAAAACGTATGGAACCTGTGTATCATGACACTAGTGTACTATCACTCAGGACAGTGAAAAGTGTTTGGGGTCTTATCATAGCCCAACAGTCCACATGTGGCGAGCATCCTCTAGGTGTGTGTCAGACTCCTCTCAGGCAGTGGAGAGGGGTGGTCAGCAAGTCTCTGCCTTGCCCCAGAAGCCACAGAAAGCACTCTGTGGAGCTGTAAATGGTGGGGAGTGGTTGGGCTTAGGTGAGCAGAATGAACATAATTTCAGCAATACCCCTGTGAATATTCCTCAAGATTCCTTCCCAAGAATCTTAATGATGGGGGTTCCCAGTGTTGATGACAGTGGGGGAAGTGCTGACTGTCTGTTTCCATTAGGGTTGCACTGTCAATGAAGGTGCTACCTGGCAGCTCTGTGTTCTTGGGGAACCAGGGCGCAAAACCCCTACTCTCTCTGGCTCACCTGAATCCCCCCCAGCCTTTGCTAGAACCAGAAACAAAAGCAATGAAAAGGCTGTGGGAGACACAGCTAAAACCCTCCCAACAAGGGTGATAGGATTAAGACAACTCCCCATGCCTCATCTACATAGAAGATGTAAAAAGAGGCATCTCAATTAGCACACTGAATGGAGAACTTGAGCCTCATTTACATTGAAGATGGAACAAGAATTAGCATGAAGAATGGAGAATAAAATCCAAAGCAGGGACCGCACTGAACTCTGGGATTGGTAAAGCAGGGACGCACTGCATGATGGGAGATCTCTGCTCTTGATGTAAATGAACTCACAGCTACACCCATCCAGCTCCGCAGTTATCAGACCATTCTAGTTATTGATATGCAAAATACTGAATCTGCCTGGCTGCGTTGTGAGCTCCCCCAAGTAACATTGATCATAGCTGGGAGTGATCAGCTTTAACAGGACTAACATCTCCTGCTTCTGGGCAAAATCCAAACCTTTCCCAAATTCAATGCTCTCCAGTGGAGTTTCTCCTTTGCTTTCTGTAACTAAGTCAATCAAAGGGACCGATAATGTTCCTTCATCAGCAGAACAAATCATGTTGACAGCTGCCTCCCTTTCACAATACATTTTCAGTCTGTTAGCATGCACCAGTTGCTTAGCTCCTTTTCTATGAGGCTTTCTGACACTATAGTGATACCTCATCAATCCTCTCTACCACCTCATATGGTCCGTCCCAGATGTCCTGCATTTTATTTCTCCTCACTGGGATTAGTACACGTACCATATACCCAATTTCAAAAGCTCTTTCCTCAGCATGCCTGTCATACCAAGCCTTCTGAACTCCCTGACTCCTCTCGAGGTTCTGCTGAACCAGACTCATCATGTCTTGCAAGCGCTGTCTGAACTGTGCCACATACGCCCCCACCGGTTGTTCTGTCACCTCTACATTACCCTCTCAGGAATCACGAATCAGATCCAGGGGTCCCCAGACCTGCCTCCAGTAAAGCAGCTCAAGGAGCAAGCCCTGTAGACTCTTGGTGTACACTCCTGTACGCACCCAGCAGATAAGGCAACAAGACATCCCAGTCATTCTGGCTTCTGTCCACATACATCTGTAGCATAGCCTTCAATGTCCCATTAAATGTCTACCAAGCCATTGGTCTCTGGATGATAAGGGGCAGCTTTTAGATGACCTACTCCACACATCTCCCATAGCTGCTTAAATACAACTGACATAAAATTGGCAGCATGGTCTGACAAGATTTCCTTGGGAAAACTCACTCTGCTAAAATCAGTAAACAGGGCTGTGGCCACTGTCTCAGCCTCAGCATTGGATAAAGCTACAGCTTCAGGATATCTGGTGGCAAAATCCACCAACACCAGAATATACTTCCTCCCATTTCTGGAAGGTTTAGGGAGCAGCCCCACAATATCCACAGACCCTCTGGCAAATCCCTCCCCAATAATGGACAAAGGCTGTAGGGGTACCTTCTTAGGACCCTTCAAACTCGTGCACTTCTGACACAAATCACAGCTTCTGCAATAACTCCTCACCATGTCAGACATGTAAGGCCAATAAGAGTTTCCCTTCAGCCTGTCACAAGTTTTTTCTATGCCTAGATGTCCTACAAAGGGACTGTCATGAGCTAACTTTAATAACTCACTTCTATATTCCTCCGGTACTACAAGCTGCTTGCAATTGCCATTATGTGGCTGCTTTTTCCCCATTGGGGGTTGTTTGTATAGCAAGCCCCTGTATGAAAAACCTGCCCGCTCCCTCTTCCGCTGGAGCTAGGCTTTGGGCTTCCATTCTGGCCCCCTCCAAGGAAACGTCCTCCTGTTGAGCCCTAACAAACTCCCTCCGACTCTCACTCAAATTCACGGCCATCTCAGGCACATCCAGCCCACTCTGGGCTGGCAACACCAGGGAAGAATCCTCCTCCTCATCAGATAGAGTAACCCTATCAAAACCACATCTTTTTTGTGATCTTATAACGACATTGACATTACTATCGACAACTACAATGTCATTCCCTATTAAAACATCCGCCGGGAGATGCTCTCAAACCCCAACCACCATGTCACCTCTAAAATCTTCCCACTCCAAGTGGATTTTTGCTAAGGGCACCCTTACCTTGTACTCAGAAAGCGCCACCAAACTCACACTACTATTTGGCAAATAATCCTCCTTCTGGACTAACTCCTTCTTAACTAAGGTAATTTCGGAGGTGGAATCCCTCCATCCAGTGCACACAATCCCATTGACCTCGGCATTCTTTATGAATTCCTCATTGCCCCTTCCTGTCTCTGCCCTCACATATTTAGTGAGGCAACCCTCTCTCCCCCCACTAGGGATTATACTAAAGTAATAGCATTAACATCTGCTCTCTTTGTTTCCTGCCACAGGGTGGCGGGGTTAACATTTATCTGGCCAGTCTAACTACTTAAAGTGACAGCGCTCAAATGGATTGCAGGCCAAGGGGTTGCTGGCCTTGGATTATGCCTGTCCCCACGGTTTGGACAATTTGGCCTTATATGGCCAGTGAGTCCACACAGGTAGCATATAGCAGGTTTACCCCCTTGGTGAGCGGCTTTAAACTCTGGGTTTGTATAAGATTTCCTAGCCAAGTTGAGGCTAGTCTTATTCCTGAACCCACCCTCCTTTTTAACCTGCTGTGAATAGGGGTACCTTTTCCCTTGAGGCTTGTGCCCCTCCCGGTTCCCATTTTCCATGAAAGCATCTGCAATCTGAGCAGCTTTCAAAATGGTATCAGGGTTTTTATCAAGCACAGCTGCCCTGATATGGTGAGGAGCTATTTCCAGGAGCTGTTCTCTAGCAAATAAATCAATAACTTTGCTAAAACTATTACAAGCCTTCGCCCCCTCAATCCACTTTTTCATATACCAAAGCAGTTTATGAACAGTTTCAACATAGGTAACATTATCAGACAGCTTAACATTTCTAAATTTCAGCCTATAGGACTTGGGAGTAATTTTAAACCTTTGCAATACCGCTTCCTTAAACTTTACATAATCTAACGCATCATCTAACTCCATTTCATTAAATACCTTCCTGACTTTTCCAGTCAATTTGGTGAGGAGAACAGGCATTCTCCTCTCCTCAGGAACCTGGTGTCTACTTTTGAAAGATTCTGTGATAAAAACTCCTCAATATCCTCATTATCTCTGCAAAGGGGACAGATCGTTTCCAGATCTTTGACGGTGAGAGGCGAAAAATTTTCAGATGGCTGCGGCAGATCCCTTTTCCCTTCTTGGATCTGGAGCTGGATTCTTGCCACTTCCATCTGTCTTTGATAAACCTTCTCTTCTTCAGCCCTTAGCGCCATCTGTCTTTGACGACCCCTCTCCTCCAGTTCGTCCATCCTTTGCCTGTCCTGAAATCATAAAACTGCCATTTCTCTCTCCTGCTGTAGACGCTGCCGATCTCCCGCAACTGCTACCTCTGTGAGAGAATCAGCTGGGGACACTGTTCTCAGGTCATCGTCTTTGAGCAGATCTCTCATATTTCTCTGAGCTATCCCCTTTAAGAGTTATTTTTCTTTGCTTGCAAGCTATTTAAGCTTTTTTGTGTTAATAGCATCATATGATCTCTTCTCACTCATCTTGACTAACTTTAATTTTTAACACTCTCAATATCAAATTTTAAAATTTGGAATAGCGTGAGGTTCTGATCCAAAATCCAAATGTTCTAGTTCTGTGGATCCTGCTAAGACTACACCACTGTGACCCTTTCATGCCCAGGGTAGCCACCTGATAATGCCAATGTCAGGGCAGCCTGTAAAAGGAAAGTAAATTCTCCCAGCACTGGTGGGTGACACTGAAGTCAGACTTCCCAACGAGCCACAAACAGTGCTTCTGATTCCCCCACACTGGTTATCAAGAAGCCACTCTACAAATACACACAGCCCCCTTTACTGCATTTCAGTCTTTGGCTCCCAACTAGCCACTAAGTCCAGTAAAGATACCAGTTGTTTAAACTCTATGGTCTTTCCTAAAAAGGTTCCCTCTGATCCCAAAGAATCAGCCACAGTACCAGATCAATATGTTTGGATATTACCCAAAATACCACCCTGCCAGCCAGTCCTTTAGTAACTAAAACTAAAGGTTTATTATAAAAAGAAAAACAAACCGTAAGAGAAACATTAAAGGATTAAAGCAATCAGATACATACAAATGATTTGAAAGTCCATATACATCAGGTTTCTAGAAGAACTGTGTAGTTGCAGGCTTGTGTAGTCCCTCTGGTGTACATCCACTAGCTGGATGAGTCTCAGTCCTTTGTTTCACAGCTTCAGTTCAGTTGCAGATGGGTTGTTCCAGAGGTAGATAGGTGGCTGAAAGCTGAACAGACTGAAGACAGACAGACTAACTGAAGTCTGGCGACTGAATACAAAATGGATTCCCAGGCCTCCGCCTTATATATCCTCTGGCCTTTGCCACGCTGCTTCTGGAATTTTACAGGAACTAAAATGGAGTCCAGAGTCACATGGGCCAGACTTGGTGACTTATCAGGTATATCTCTGGCTACTCCTCCTGGGCCCCCTGCACCTAGAAATGTCTTAATGGGTCATTAAGCAGGCTAAGCCATCCTGTCTGAGGAGTGGCCTAGAAATAGCCCAACTTGAAATACTGATATATCAAACATATCCATAATTTCTCTCACACGTATAACACATGAACAGAAACATTATCATCTTACTCAGCACATTATAGTCTTTCTAACAGTACCTGACATGGCATAGCTCACATGGATTACTATGATTCTGACATACTGATGTCAAATAATACAATAAATGCCCCTCCACCAATCCAGCCAGTGTGACAGAAGGATTTTAGAAACTGTCACAGTAGATAAATCAAATATTTTTGGAAACTGTGTATGTCTATCATTATATATGTGCGTGTGTGTGTGTTTGTTTAATGAGATATATTTTGTTACTGAGGAAAATAAAAAAGAAAATATGTTCTTGCCATTAAATAGGCTTCCAAATAGCCTTATAGAAAATGATACCATGAAGATAGAGAGGGTTCATACTCTATCGTTAGATTAAAACTCCAGCAGTGGTGATCACAGTGCTAGAATGCTGTAAAGTGTAGCAACTTACTGCAGAACTGCTTTAGAATTCTATATGGAAAACAAAAAAATTCCCATTCAGTTTGAACACAGAAATGGCCTCATGCAAGTTTTTAGACTATTCAGTTGTGTTTCTCTCCCTGCCTCCTGACAAGTTGCTGCAATCACTTTTTTCTCATGATTGGCTGGCTTATGAATTCATTTACATAGATTGGTTTTGTACTAAATTTGTGCATGCTTTTTATCTTTCTGCCCAAAGGGGTACACAATACCAGGCTTTGGTGGTCTCATTCAAGTTGCCATAGGACATTGGTTCCTCTCATAAATCATCTTTATTTCTTATTGTATGCAACTAACTGGGCAAACTCTGGAAAAACTTCCTAAGACCTGCTCCTACATTGATCACTGGGTGTGAAATTATGGCCCTATTAACTTTAATGGTCCAGAATTTCACCCTGGGAGTTTGGGGAGTGTGACGAACACAGCATCAGGCCCTTGAGGTGGGATTTTCAAAAGCATTCAGCACTGACTTGACTGATACCATGACGTCAACGGAAGTTTCACTATGGACTTCACTGGAAGCAGCGTTAGGCTGACACTGAGTACTTTCTAACATCCCACCTTCAGTGAGTAACATTGGAAACAGCTTTCAATGGAAATATTTGCACTGGTAAAAACGTCTCCTGAATAAATATTTGCTGGACCAGGCCCTAAATGAGCAAGACCACTGTTTTGTTAGAAAGTTCCTCAAGATGAACAGGCATCAGTAACAAAACCAGTAAAGTACATGTTAGATCAGTCCAGGTGAAGCCAATGGAATGTACCATCTGTCATTATTCATGTGAAGAACTGAATACAGTAAAGATTAAAGATGGGGGGCACAGCTCCACCTCCTCTGTTGAGAGAGAATTCCCTCTCAGGGATTGGGGGAGCTCATCTCCCTCAGAGCTCCAATTTTCTGCCTGCCTCTAGAGAAAGGACTTTTCATCAAGCAAGAGAGAGAGAAAGTCTGCAGTGGAAGTAGCAGGAGGAGCTATACCCGGCTGGAGAGTTTAGCAGATTCCAAACCTTTCAGCGAGTAGGTGGAGCAGCACCAGCACCTACGAGAGGAAGAGAATGGTCCAAGCTGGGCCAATGTTTCCAATGCCTGTGACATACGTTCTTCAGCCCTGCCTACTCATACCCCTAACCCACCCACTCTCTGCTACCTCCTCCCACCCAGAGCAGAGAGCAGATATCAATGAGAGGAAGCAGAGCTGACATCATTGTGTGGAAGCAGCAGAGGAGAGTTCCCGAACTGTACAGGAGTGACTATGCACCTCCTACTGTATTTCCAATGAGCTGTCACATCCCAACAGGAAGCCGATATACAGATGAGTGGCAAATATGCAGAGCCTCAATATTAGCGAGCAACACAAAACCAGGTTACACAGGAACATTACTCTAAGTGCAAACATAACATGAGGTTTTCATTTCATGAGTTCATCTAGGATACTTCTCTTTTTTTTTTGCTTTGTTCTTTTTTCCATTGGCCCAGAAATGTGCAAAGCCAGCCATGCTTCTCAACTATGGATGGTGGCTTCCCTTGTAACTTGCAAAGCTGTTTCTCCACTATGGGAGGGGAGACAAGACACCGCCTCCCCTCAGGATGGAGAACTCTGCCTCCAGAGTACATCCAGCCTGGTTAGCAAAGGACTGAACTCAATACACAAAACTTGGTCTCCCACTAAGCCAGCCTTGCATTATCCATTTTTATTAGAATCATAGAATAGAATCATAGAAGATGAGGGTTGGAAGGGACCTCAGGAGGACATATAGTCCAATCCCCTGCTCTAAGCAGGACCAACCCCAACTAAATCATCCCACCCAGGGCTTTGTCAAGCTGCACCTTAAAAACCTCTAAAGATGGAGATTCCACCATCTCCCTAGATAACCCATTCCAGTGCCTCAACACCCTCCTAGTGAAATTTTTTTCCTAATGTCCAATTGTAGCAAGGTGCTGTGGCCTTCCTCGGAGCCTGGGCCCAAGGAAGGATCACGACACCTCTACTGGGTATATCCAGGCCCTGCAGGCCAAACACCCTGGGAGCAGAGTGGTGGGGCCAGGACAGGAGGGGGAAGTACAAAAGGCCAGCTTAGCAGCTCAGTCAGTGGGAAGTTGTTGCTGGAGAAGGATGTGCCTTCCTTGAGGCTGTGGTCTGGGCCTGACTCAAGTCCTGTGGCTGTGTAGAGCAAACACCCCACTGATTGCAGCCTCCAAGACTTGCCTGGGCTGCCAGGCCCTAATAGCTGGGAAGAGCTACCTGAGACCACTGACTGGGAGAAACCCCCTTGAGGCTGGCCCTGACCTAGAGGAGCTGCTCATTCCTGGGGACCCATTGGAGCTGACTGAGCCCTGCGGGCTGGAAGACCCACAGGGACTCTGGAGGAGCTGCCATCTGCTGATGGCTCCAAGGAGTTCCTGGACCTACCAATGGTGAGAGACTCATGGGACTCCTGCTAGCTGTCTACCCCAGTGACTCGGAGGAAGACCCCTGGCTGCAGGTAGTTGGGTTCCGGGTGGGAGGAAGTAGCCCAGGGACAGCTGACTATGGTTTGGCTGAGCCAGTCAACGTGTTGTGGCTGGAGCCCTACTGACCCAGTGGCAGAGTCTCTTTGCCACTGATGGGGCCCTGGGCTGGGATGCAGTGGAGTCGGGTGGGCCTGTGTCCCCCTTCCCTAGCCACCCCGGGAGTGCTTGGCTCCTCTGAACCAGCCTGCCAGAGGATACCGAGCGTTAACAGCCCCACCTGCCTGAGGGCCAGGGGCTATAGATACTTTGCCTGCCCTGCTTTCCTTGAAGGCTGAGGGCTACAGACTGCATTGACAGCCTGCTCTGCCTGGGGGCGGGGGCTAAGGACTCAGAACTCACTAGCTTCTTCCCATATAGCAAGGCGCTGTGGCCTTCCTTGGAGCCTGGCCCGAGGAAGGGTTGTGACGCCTCTGCTGGGTCGTGTCGCCAGCCTACACCAACCTAGACCTCCCCCACTGCAACTTGAGACCATTGCTTCTTGTTCTGTCTTCTGCCAGCACTGAGAACAGCCTAGCTCCATTCTCATTAACACCCTTTTAGTTAAAGGCTGCTATCAAATCTGCCCCTTCACTCTTCTCTTCTGCAGACTAAACAAGCATAGTTCCCTCAGCCTCTCCTCATAAGTCATGTGCTCCTGCCCCCTAATAATTTGTTGCCTTTCTCTGGACTGTCTCCAATTTGTCTGAATCCTTTCTGTAGTGGGGGGGGAGGGCAGGCTAACTGGGCCCAATACTCCAAATGCGGTCTCACTGGAGCCAAATAGAGGGGAATAATCACTTCCCTCTATCTGCTGGCAATGCTCCTACTAAGGCAGCCCAATATGCTATTAGCCTTCTTGGCAACCAGGGCACACTGCTGACTCATCCAGCTCCTTGTCCACTATAACCCCCAGATCCTTTTTGGCAGGAAGGACTGGCTAGGCAGTAGTTCCCAGTCTGTAGCAGTGCATGGGAGTTTTCTGTCCTAAGTGCAGGACTCTGCACTTGTCCTTGTTGACCCTCTGATTTCTTTTGGCCCAATCCTCCAATTTGTCTAGGTTACTCTGTATCCTAGCCCTACCATGCAGGGTATCTAACATTCCCGCTCCCCAACCTTAGTGTCATCTGCAAACTTGCTGAGGATGCAATCCACCCTGTGCTCTAGATCATTAATGCAGATGTTGACCAAAACCAGCTCCAGCATTGACCCATGGGGCACTCCGCTTGTGACCAGCTGCCAGCTAGATAGCGAGCTATTGACCACTACCCATCAAGCCCGATGATCTAGCCAGCTTTCTGTCCAGCTTATAGCCCATTCATTCAACCCATATTTCTTTAACTTGCTGATAAGAATACTGTGGGAGACCGTATCAAAAGCTTTCCTAAAGTCAGGGTATATCACGTCCACCACTTTCCCCACATCCACAGAGCCAGTCATCTTATCACAGAAGGCTCTCAGGCTGGTCAGGCATGACTTGCCCTTGGTGAAGCCATGCTGGCCTTCACCACCTTTTTCTCTTCAAAGTGCCTCAAAATGGATTCTTTGTGGGCCTGCCCCATGATTTTTCTGGGGACTGAGGTGTGGCGACTGGGTCTGTAATTTCCCAGTTCCTCCTTCCCTTTTTTGAAGATGGGCACTATATTTGTCTTTTTCCAGTTATCTGGGACTACCCCAGTCACCACGACTTTTCAAAGATAAGGGCCAATGGCTCTGCAATCACATCAGTCAACTCTTTCTGCACCCTCGGATGCACTGCATCTGACCCCATGGACTTGTGTATGTCCAGCCTTTCTAAAGAGTCCTTAACCTGTTCTTTCAGCACTGAGGGCTCCTCACCTCCTCCCCATTCTGTGCTGCCCAGTGCAGTAGTCTGGGAGCTGACCTTGTGTGTGAAGACAGAGCAAAAAAGGCATTGAGTACTTAAGCTTTTTCCACATCTGTCACTAGGTTGCCTCCCCCATTCTGTAAGGGGCCCACACTGTCCCTGACCACCACCTTCTTGCTAACTTCTTGCTGTAGAAACCCTTCTTGTTACCCTTCACGTCTTGTGCTGCAACTCCAATTGTGCTTTGGCCTTCCTGACTTCACAGCTGCATGATTGAGCAGTAGTTTTATACTCCTCCCTAGTCATCTGTCCAAGCTTCCACTTCTGAGCTTCCTTTTTGTGTTTAAGCTCATTGAAGACTTCTTTAAGCCAAGCTGGTCACCTGAGAACTTGTTAATGTTCTCATAAATATATGTTCATTACGGTAGCAGTGACTATACATTATCATTTATTTAAAAAGTAACTTACATTGTCCTAATAGAAATATCATATCACCTGAGACCAAAGACAGCAGGATCATATGGTCAAGGAGATTACAAGTGGGTACAAGATAGGTCATATAGGGCAAAAAGGCTTTGGGTAAAATTTTCAGTGTCTAAATGATTTAGGAGCCTGTCCTATTGAAAGGCACTGGAACACAGGTTTGTAAGTCCTTTTGATGCTTTAGAAAATTTTAGTCGTAGAGCCTAATTCTGTTCACATTACCACTGATTTCACAAACTTCAAAATTCCCAAAAGGAGCAGGATTCAGTGGGGAGAGAAGTTAAGGCACGATATCTAAATTAATAGATTAGGTCATCTAGCTCTCTAAAAATATGTTTCTCCATATAATTTAATTCCTTTTTTTTTCCTGGATGGATAAAGGAATGTTGATCATTAGCAGTTTTACAAAGTCTGCAATTATCATTAGTAAGTGGAAACAGCCATTGTTTAAAAGGAAAGATGGGTTTGTTGTATAGCTCATGGCATCTCTTCCTCTGGCTTTAGCTAAGATTGGTTAGGTAATGATGTGAATTGTTTAGGCAAGATCATACCATATATATGTACATATAATCTTTATAAGGACACTCTGTTCCTTATTCCCAGGTACACAAAATATCTTGATGCATACTTAAAGCCTGCTACAACCTGTTAATGGAGTGTGGAAACAACCCTGGAGGATAAGACATACTTTATTACATACCTGACATTTTGTCCAAGAGAAAACATTGATCCTATTAAACAGGTTTTAATAAAGTCAAGATTTATTTGATTTTTACGATAGTATCTTTATTCCAGTTGCTATTTTAGCATGCTAATTTCTGTATCATATTAGCCAATTACCATAAAACAAACTGTGGTTGGTGAACTTGTTTTTAATTTTTGGGACAGAGGGGGAGGTGGCTTTATGTTGGCTATTTTAATGTTCTACTCCCCCTCCTTCCCCCACATTCTGATTATGAAGGGGAATTCCAGTACAGCCACTAACAAATGATTAGAATGAGAGTAGATCAAAAGAAATGCTCAGGGTTTGTCTTCACTAGAAAGTTACACCTCAAACTCCATCTTCACACAGAGAGCCCTTAATTGCCTGTCCTAGCACTTGCAAATAGTGTTTTAAAAAGCCCTTAACTTGAACATGGTGGTGATTTTTAACTCATGTTGGATGGCCCATCAAGGGCTATAAGCTAAAGCTCAAGTTAGTACAACTTGTGACCTGTCCGTGCCTAGGGCAGACACCTGAAAATGTCAAGGTCAGGGCAGCCTGTAAAAGGAGAGCAGATTCTTCCAGCACTGGTGGGTGACACTGAAGTCAGGCTTCCCAACCAGCCACAAACAGTGCTTCTGATTCCCCCACACTGGTTATCAAGAAGCCACTTTACAAATACACACAGCCCCCTTTACTGCTTTCAGTCTCTGGCTCCCAATCAGCCACTAGGTCCAGTAAACAGACTAGTTATTTAAACTCTATGCTCTTTACCAACAAGGGTCCCCCTGGCTCCAAAGGGTCAGCCACAGGTCCAGATCAATATAAGTTTGGATCTTACCCAAAATACCATACTGCCAGCCAATCCTTTAGTAACTAAAAGTTTATTATGAAAGAAAGAAACAACCTATAAGAGAAATGTTAAAAGAGTAAAGCAATCAGACACATAAAAATGATCTGAAAGTCCATATACATCAGATTTGTAGAAGAATTGTGGAGTTGCAGGCTTGTATAGTCCCTCTGGTGTACATCCAGTACCTGGATGGGTCTCAGTCCTTTGTTTCACAGCTTCATTTCAGTTGTAGATTAATTGATCCAGAGGTAGATAGGTGGCTGAAGACAAAATGGAGCCCAAGGCCTCTGCCTTTTATGTCCTCTGGCCCTTGCCATGCTGCTTGTGGAATTTCACAGGAACCAAAATGGAGACCAGAGTCACGTGAGCAAGTCCTGGTGACTCATCAGGTATATCCCTGGCTTCTTTGCCTAAGCCCCTTGCACCTGTGAATGTCTTAATGGGCCATTAAGCGGGCTATTGTTATAGCCATCATGTCTGAGGAGTGGCCTAGAAACAGCCCAATTTGAGATACAGATAGATCAACCATATCCATAACATCCATTACACACAAAACGCATGAACATAAACATTATCATCTCACTCAGCACATTATAGCCTTTCTAACCATACCTGACATGGCATATCTCACATGGATTACTATGATTTTGACACACTGATGTCAAACAATAAAATAAATGTTTCTGCCCTCCCTATCCAGCCCGCATGACACAACTCATCACCTATGTCTACTCAGGTGCTACTAGTCCTCCAGTGCCTTCCCACAATTCCCCTCATGTACCCAGAAAGGACAGACAAGTTCTCCCACTATTCACTAGGAAATAATTGAGTGACTCCTCTTACTGCAGCATAAAGAACCCTGTGATATGCCCCTAGGTATCTCAGCACCATACATGAGTGAGGGCTGTGCCAGTGTGGACACAGAGACACGTGTTGTGTTGTAGTGTGGCCATTCTCAAGGTAGGTTAACTCAAGAGATGTAATGGCAGCATGGATAGCTCCAGTTACTTCTGTAGCAAAGACATACCCTTAGTGCAACAGCAAGCTGAAAAACACAGCTCTCGGGCCATCCCATTGACCTTCGTAACAATATTAGAAGTTGTATTTTTGTTCTAGAGGGATTTGTGTCATCTGATCAGCAGCACCCAAATGTGTTCTGCTCCCACACTGAAGACTATTGAGTTTTATTATGTTTTCTATAGCAACTGACTTTGGAGCAAGTGTCAGACAGGAAATGGTGAATGAATAGCACAGAAAATCTTGATGATCCTTTGAATATTTTCTGCATTTCACCATGACTGAAACCTCATATTTATGCATCCTCTAAGCCAGTTATTACCAACCTGTGGCCCAGCTGCCAAAAGAGGCCCACCACGCCCCTCCTGCTGGCAGCAGAAGGAAGCCATCACATAAGGAGTCAGGCTTGGCATGGTGCTGTGGGGCTACAGCCAAGAGGACAAGAGATCAGCGCTCCCCTCCCCCTGGCTGTTGCAGGGAGCACAGCAAAGTGTTCCTCCTGTGTCTATAGGTGCTGGGGTCCCTGCTGGAGCCAGAGGGAGGGGAGCACTGATTTCCCATCTCCCTGGCTGCAGAAGGGAGCCACAGCCTAGGGACCCAGTTGGAGCGCACAGGGCTACTGGAGGCGTGCAGTTTCCCAGGGGGACAGTAGATCAGCAAGAAGGCAGCCCCCTCGCTGAACTCCTTCCATCTGGCTGCAGTTGGGGGTGGGGAAGAGGTGCTGCTGGCGGAGCAGCCAGGACCTACCATGCTTGAGGAGGAGCAGGACTCTAAACATCAGTGCCTAGTGGTTTGGTCAGGTGCTTCAGTCTGTAGTGAGTCACTCATCTATACTAGTGCTTTGTCAGTGGGTATGTCACTGCAGAGTGAAGTCAACTTACTTAGTTGACTTTCACCCGCCGATTTTTAGAAGTTGCTGGAGCGTGTACAGACCTGTTTGGTCCGGTCTGGTGCATCCACACTCACCACGCTTGTGTCAACGTTCAAAGCAGTGCCCTGTGGGTTGCTATCCCACAGTGCAACTAGCCGTGGTGGCTGTTGGGACAAGTTTCATTATCCCATTATGCAGTGCTCCTTCCCCTTGCCTTCTTCCCCCAAACAAACAGGAAACCCATTTTCATGCCGTTTGTTTATGCCGCCTGCTCACCACTGCTGTGGAGACATGGAATCAGCTCAACTCTGCACTATTACTGTGAGCATCACAAATACATCACGGCTTATCATTGAGTATTTTCAAAGGAGAGCAAGACGCTGAAGCACAGGCAACAGCGATGCCACTGCAGCTGCCCTGCTACAAGCCATTGAGTGGAACAATTCCCAATTACTGCAATCCGGGGAGTGCCGGTTCTGGTCCCAGGAAACAAGCACAGACTGGTGGGACCATATAGTTATGCAGCTGGGGGATGATGACCAGTGGCTGCAAAACTTCCGTATGCGAAAAGCCACTTTCCTTGAACTTTGCTCAGAGCTGGCCCCGTCCCTGAAGTGTGTGAATGCTCGCTGGAAACAAGCTCTGATGGTGGAAACGAGAGTTACCATCACTCTATGGAAGCTGGCCACCCCCAACTGTTACTGCTTGGTTGGGAATCAGTTTGGAGTCGGTAAATCTACAGTGGACGCTGCTGTGATTCAAGTGTGCAGGGCCATCAGTAGACTTCTGCTATGAAGGGTAGTGATTTTGGGAAACGTGCAGGACATAGTGGACGGGTTTGCCATGATGGGGTTCCCAAACTGCAGGTGGGCCACTGATGGGACACGCATCCCTATCTTAGCGCCTGCCCACCTAGCAACCGACTACATAAACCGCAAGCAGTACTTTTCCATGGGCCTGCAGGGACTTGTGGATCACAGGGATTGTTTCAGCAACATCTAGGCGTGGTTGTCTAGGAAGGTGTGTGATGCACATGTATTTTGGGGCTGTTTTTTAATATGCAGGTGGGCACTTCCTTCCCTGACCAAAAAATTCACATCAGGGCTGTGGAAATGCCCCTGCTCATCTGCTTATCCCTTGGCTAACAAAGCTGTACACCAGGCACCTTGACAGCGCCAAGGAGTGTTTTAACAAGTTAAGCACTTACAGAATGGTTGTTGAATGTGCCTTTGGACATTTAAAGGCCAGATGGAGAAGTCTCCTCCCTATGCTGAACATGAGTGAAAAGAACCTCTTGTCAGTGATATCCGCATGCTGTGTTCTTCATAATGCATGTGAAGCAAAGGGGGAGAGGTTCTCCCAGAGTTGGGCCGTGGAGGTAGAAAGGCTGGCCGCCAATTATGAGCAGCCCACTGCCAGCAATACGCTGAGAGCTATCCATGGAGCACTTTGCATTAAGGAAGCTTTGAAAACCAGGTTCTGCAATGAGATGCAGGACTGATTTCTGTTCCTGTATGTTGTTTGCCTTTGCTAAACATCCTCCCCACCCCCACACACACCCCCCATCAATATCAGTACCCTCCAAATCAAGATATGATGTAATAAAGAAACATGTTGAAATGATGCAAACTTAGTTATGAACATTCAAGTCATGGGTGTGGAGCTGGGATCAGATAATGGCGTCTGCAGCACCACATACAGACCCCCATGCGGAATAAGGAAGTGGCCTGGGGAGGGGTTGACTCAGCAACATGAACTGCACGTATACGCCTTATAAGGGAATGGCATAGGTTTAAGCCATATCATCCTATAGGGATACGACAAGGGTGATGTAAGGCACCAGGGCATGGCCATCAAGTGCTCGGCGATGTGTAAGCCTCTGGTTGGCCAGATGCCAAGGGTCACCTTAAAAGGCTATGCAGCAAATGCTAGCCAATGGGTCACCCCAAAAGGCTATGCAGCAAATGCTAGCCAAGACATAGCAAACTGTTGCATGTGGAAAACCAAGCTGCCAAGTAGCAGTAGCCAGAGAGGAAAAGGAATTGCCTAACACCCAGAGTCTCGAGCGTGTTAATTCAGTGGGCTGACGCATCCTTACTAGCCTGCTTTGCAACGGCCTGATCACCCGAAGCGACTCTCTCCCGTCTGCAGAATCTAAGCAAGTGGTCGTTTAAGTTTGGCCAAGATGATTTGCTATTACCTAAGCTTAGTGAGTATGAATTAACTGTTTCTTGCTGTCTGTCTTGTAAACCTTCTAGAGGAACTCCATAACTGGGCACCCTAGTGTCACAAAAGTGACAGCCGTGCGTTGATCCCTTGAGATCATTAACGCAAAAGACTTGGGTGGCATACTTTGTCCTTCACGCACGGAGTTCCTCCTTCTTTACTATCATTTGTTAAAAATAAAGAATTTATTGGTTAAGAAAAATAAAGCCTCACTGCTGTGTCTTTGACCCCTCCGTATCGTATAATTTGAACCTTATTCGGTACCTATTGGGTCCGACTCAACAATGGGGAGCAGGGAGATGTTAATTCACAGTCTCAAGGCGTAGTGTGGTTGGCTGCAAGATAGCTGTCAGCTGGGCCACTGCTGCTTTCTGCTTGCCTCCACCAGGGTGGAGAGCATCACGTACTGCAGCCTGGCCAGTCTCCTCTGAGACCTCTTGGGGGTGGGGGACGGGCAGGGCAGCAAAGCCATATGTGGAGAAGCATTATGGAAGGGCTGCAGCAGGATTCTGTCTGGCTGCCGCTCCTCCTGAAGCTCCACAAGCCGCTGGAGTACATCTGCCTGATCGTGCATGATTCGCAGCATCTCCTGCGTGATACTGCGATCATGCTCCTGCATTTCTCTGGAACTCTCCATGTCCATATTCTGGGACAGGGTCAGCCACCACACTCTGAGATCTGTCTCTGTGGCCGTGGAGGTGTTCATGAGCTCGCCAAATCTGTCTCTTGATCCCCCGCCACCCCCCTTCTAAGGTGTGATAGTCTTTCCTGAGCATTTCTAGAGGGTTAGGCCAAGGCCAAGGTGTCTACAGAATGACAAGAAATGTGCAAGGTTGCCATTTTTAGCTGACAAAGAAAATGATACAACTGCAACAATGTATAAGATATTCCCCATGCAGTGCACAGGGCAAGCCCAGATCCTCATTCCATAAGGGTCGGTTCTCTGTGCCGTTACAGAGATGGTAACCCAGGAGCACCTCGCTGTGCTATAGGGACAATTGATGATCTTTAAAAAATTATTTAAAATGCCCTGTATTAGAGGGGTGCCTGGGCAACATGATTTAATTTGGATGACTGTTTTATCACAAGGCATCCACAGGGGATCTGTGCATAGCCCGGGGAGGAGGGTGGGGGTAGAGGGGGTTTATAGTCTCTTCTGAAACCCAAATCAAAATAAAGTGACTTGGTAGGACACTACAATGGGGAATACAGAAGTATAGCACATCTGCTGTATAGCTTGGGTATTTTAAACATGCGCCATCTTCCCTAGATGACCATGAGCGATAGTCTCCTGAGGGTAATGCAGGAGGAAAGGGAAGATTTACAGCACACAGCAGGGTACCAGCTGTTATGCTGTGTTCCACCATGATGCCAGCTCCCTTGATTGCAGCATGGCGCGGCGAAGTATCCTACCAGGGAGAAGGCAGCCTTGTTCCTTTCCCCCGAAACCTTTTGCAAAGGATAACAGATTACCTACATGAAAGTTTCCATGAGATATCAACCTATGATTCTTGGAGCATATCTCATCACATAAATATCCCTGGAACAGATTAACCGCCCAGTAAAGTCTGCTAAACGCCTGAAATCCCCTCCTTGGTCTCTCACGTCCCCCTCCATCCCCCCATTTAAAAAGAGGACAGCACTGTTAAGGGGAAGAAAAAAAAAAAACCCCCAACAACTCACCAGATGTGCCTTCCCCAGGATCATTAATGCTGTCCTGTGTGCTGCTGGACTGCTCTGGGGTCAGGAATAGGTCCTGACTGTCTGGGAGAAGAGACACCCCGCTCTCGTGCACCCTGCTCTCCTCAGCCGCCTCCTCGGAGTCCTCATCATTGTCCATGGACTGTGATCTAGCAGAGGCATCAATGCTGTGGGGCAGCACCGTGGTGGGGTCGCCACTGAGAATTGCATACAGCTACTTGTAGAAGCAGCATGTTTTTGGCGAGGAGCCAGAACGGCTGTTAGCTTCCCTGGCTTTCTGATATGACTGCTGCTCCTTGATCTTCATGCAGCACTGCTGCGTGTCCCTGCTCCAGCATGCCCTGAGATATCTTCCCGTAAATGTCCAAATTCCTTTTGCTGGCTCTGAGCTGAGCCATAACAGACTCCTCGCCCCACAGACCGATGAGATCCAAGACCTCTGGTTGACTCCATTCTGGAGCGCGTTTGGGCCTTGCAGTAGCCATGAGGAGTATGGCGACAAAGCTCTCTCCACACTGGCTGCACAGGAAATGAAAATTTCCAATTTTCCCAGGGCATGAGGGAAGGGCCCAATTCTGGGTAGTGTGACCATGTAACAGCAGAGTGTGAACGTCCAGAGCGGTCACAATGGGACATTGTGGGATACCTCCCAGAGGCCATTAACGTCAAATTACATTACGCTCTGTCTACAGTGATGCAAAATTGACCTAATAGATTTGAATTAGGTGCTACGCCACTTGCGGAGGTGGTTTTATTATGTCGACTTTTGCCACAATTTAAGTCAACGGAACTGCCGTGCCAATGTAGACGCAGGCTTTCAGAGATCAACGTAAGTGACGTTATGTCAACCTCCCTCACCAGTACAGACCAGGCCTGTGAGCATGTGACACACTGAGTAATTTGTAGGTGTAAAATAGTGAATGTAAAAATGAGAACAGTAGCAACAAAATGTTTACTTTAAATATGTAGTGATTTGTAGTCCTTAATGGTTTATACGTCAATACATGAGTTGATAGACAGTGGTCTTTCAGGGTTGTAAAAAAAAATGATATTTGTGGCCCTCAAGCCAAAAAGGTTGGGAACCACTGCTCTAAGTGACTTCATGCTTTTCACACTATTTCACTGTACCCAGTTGTACTGTTTGTTATTTACTGAATTTATTTAGTTGCCATGGAGTGAGGTTGTGTCTTAAAATACTGACAAAGCTACTAGACATTTTCTATCTGATCCTAAACTACATATAAGATCACTATTATAGCGTATGTAAAAGGGGAATTTACTGCAATGGACAGAAAGAATAAGGCTCACTTTCCCCTTCCTGTCCAAAAATAAGATCATGATGGAGGGGAGTGAAATTCTGAGGGTGAACTTCATGTAGTTTATCTCAGACTGTGCTGTGGAGGGTGGTGACTTGTCCCTCCTGGAATGAGAGAAGGGTTCAATCCTCAGGGGATCCAGTGGAGACTAAGGCTATCAACGAGGAAGCCTTGTACCTGAGCTCCAGTTTCAGAACGCCCTGATTTCCTCTCTGACTCTGTGCCAAGGAGTCCTATCTGTCAATGGATCTGGATTCAAGGAGGATGTCCTCCCATCCCCTGAACTCCATCCTACAGTGACGTTCTACGGCTCTGCATAGAGGACCCACAAAAGGCCCTGTGGAATATTGAGTTTGAAGGACTGGCAACTAGAAAAATCCATCTTTTACAAATACTAATGAGAATTTTGCAGTCGACTTTAATAGGAGTAGTATCTGGCTCTTTGCTGTAGATTTACAACCAACCAACAAGAAAACCCACACAAACGCAATCATTCTCACTCTTTTCCCTGCTCCCCCTCCCATACCAATGTATAAACAGAAGCAGCTTTCATACTTGTTTCTCAGTCTGAAATGAGCTGTAGGAGGTTGAGCAAGTGAGCCTAGGAAGGCTTTATGGCCAGCTTTCAAATGTCTGGCAAACAGCTCATTTCGTGCTAATAGCAGCCAAATGGTTCTGTGCACTCTGATCTGATATTTGCAGTATTCCACTCTGCCAGATGACATTTTAGGCCTTGGATGGTTTCACTCTGTTTACATATAAACTTGAATCCAAATCTAGCAAACAGCTACTACATGAGATGCCAACAAACTTTGACTCCATTTATTATAAAATAATGCTCTACTCCCACACAAATCCTACAAATGCTTCAGACTCTCTATGGCTTTTATGAGGAGTGCTTAGGAACAAACTATGATCAGCAGAGTATCCTTGTTGGATTTTTTTGGCATACAAATAAAAGTAAGGACCTTGAAATTCATCTACCAAAATGGTGTTGATGTTCGGTTATACCAGGGGTGGGCAAACTTTTTGACTCATGGGGCCACAATGCGCCACAATGTATTCTAAAATTTGACAGAGGGGCCGGGCTAGGATCGGATGAATGGAGCACCCAGCACCCAACACACTGCACCCCAGCAGCCAGCACTTCAGACCACTCTCCGCCGTTAAATTCACTCGTCCAGGTCAATTTCGGCGGCGGACCTGGGATCGCAGGGTGCAGTCTCTGCTGTGAAATTGGCTCGTCCTGGTCAATTTCGGCGGCGGAGCTGGAGAGTGGGGGCTCACACTAGGGGAATTTTTGATCTGGTCCCCTAGTCGCTAGGGGAGCCGCATGCGGATCCGGAGCCGCGGCTGAAGAGCCGCATAGCCGCGGCTGAAGAGCCGTGGTTTGCCGACCCCTGGGTTATACTATTCACTGTGGATGTAATGCTTTATCATCCTTACAGTTGTGGATGGGCTTCATTGGTGTGCTTTTTGTGGAGAGGATACATACCAGTTTCCATTCTGCCAATTTTAATCCCTCAAGCCATGAAGATGTGCTTGTAAATGTAACTGGTACAAAGTTAAAGTATGATTAAGGTGTAACTGACCTAAAAATGAAACTTTGGCTTAAAAATCAGAGATTTTATACAGGGAATAACTTCAGATTGATCATACTGAAAGCTGAAATCAGTTTACTGTTTTTCATAATTCTTGTTCAGGGCTATATAATTAGGAAGGAAGGATGATCTTGTTGCACTAGACTGGAACTCTGGAGACCTGGATTAATTTCTGATACAGACACATTGCTTAGTTTCTGTCTCAGCTCCCCCTATTAAACAACAAAGAGTATAATTTCTCTCCCACTCTTTTTCTGACTCGTCCATTTAGATTGTAAACTCTTTAGAAAAGGGACTTTCTTACCAGATGTTTGTACAGTGCCTAACGCAATGGGGATCAGATCTCAGTTGGAGCCTCTAGGTGATACCTTTTTGTAGTAGAGTAACTTTCTGGCTCAAATAAGGGCCCCAGAAGACTCTGAACACATTGGAACCCATGCAAGTCGGTTGTATGAGGATCCCCAACTATGCAAGTCCAGCCAAGCTCTCAGCTACTGTAGCCCTAGGGCTGCATTTTCTTCTACTGTTCTTAGGTATTTCTTTGTTATTCATTTTAAAATATTCAGAATGAAAGTCATTTTACTTTCACTAAGGTTTCATTTATCTGATTTCATCAACTACTAGTTCTCCAATCACACAGGTCTTTCAAACAAGGTAGACAATATCTGAATTGCCAATTCAAATAAAAAGCAGCAAGAGGGGATTAAAAAAAAAAAGCAGCAGCATCCATCTTCAAACACAAACAAAGCAGAAAAAGGCACAAACATTCCGCTACCCCTTTGCGGAGCACTTTTAAACCAATAGCAATAGTCAATGCAAAACCAGTCTTTGTATATCTCTGCAATAACCCTTAGGAATCTAAAAATACTGAAGATCAACTGAAAATGCACAACTATGCAGCTTCCACCTAAGCAAGCCAAATGGGCAACACTGTTTAAGTGTTATAATAATCACATCTCATTTATATAGCACTTTGCTGAAGTATGCCAAAATTCTTTATAAAGTATATAGAGAGCAGAATTACTTCATCGCATCATAGAATTGTAGCAAGCTCTGGGTTTAAAGTAAACTTGACAGAAATTTAAATCTTTAGGTTATGAAATAAATAAGAATAGCATACCAAATTGAAACTGTGGAGGAAACTTACATAGGCAGAATGTAATGATCCAAATTGGAATTTGGCAAGAATGCCACAGATTAACAGGCCAACTCTTCCAATAAATAAATGCCATGGTATAACTATTAATCATTGGTGTGGAGGATCTGTTTTATGTCTGAGCCTTAAGACTGAAATGTTCCATTGACATTGGAGTTGGAACAGGGGTTTAGTAATGGTTCAGAGAGTGGGCAACCTGCTGAATCACCAGAAAGACTTCCTGCAGCATCCAACAATTTCCATGATGGAATATCATCCAATCCTGTTCAATTTGTGAGATCTATAAAGGTCAGTGTGAAGTGGTTTGTCTAGAACCTAGAGAATGGGGTTTCATGCAACTGGCAACTTCCATTACCTATCTTAGTGAATGAGAAATATGCATTCTGCCACCAACACATACACACAATCTGACATCACTAATATTTTAATTCCATTTACATAAAATTAATTAAGCATGGATGTTTTATCTGTTGGTTTGAAGTTGTTTTCACTTTGGAAAAGGATACGTTAAAGTTGATGAGCAGGACAATGCATTCCTTTGCACCCAATATTGATACAGGGCCTCCAAAAAACAGGGCAAGTTAAACTCTCAAATGTTTTCCAGTAAATTAATTTGCGATTAAATTAAGAGTACAGAGTAAGTTTCAAAACTTCAGGGTTTCTTATTAAGAAAAATAATCCCTCACTGAAAAAGGTCAGATATAGTTTATACCAAATCATATTTATACTCATCTTCTGCTTTCTACCTCATCTTCCCACAAAATATAACTAACTAACTATGACACTTTGGTCACAAAATAATGACTGCAATTTTGTCTCTCAACACACAGATATATAAATTGTTCTTATTGAAAGATAGTCTGTGACAATAAAACAAGTTGCATACACAGACACAGAAAGAGTATTGTTCACAGGATCAGCCATGAACAACATACAGTATGTATATATCCCAATAATAAAAGATACAGCATGGACATATCCTAAAGAAGAACAGTTGTGTGAAGAATACAAAGATAGAAATGTAAAGTGTTCAGGACTTAGTTTAACAGAAGTTCTTATGGGAATTAGTATATATTTTAAGCCAATGTCCTTTTCTGCATAATTGGCAAAAGGAATCCATAGAGTCCAAACACCATAAACGTCTCTTGAAACAGGTCATTTTCTCCATTCTCAATAGATCTCAGACTTGGCTAGCCCCTTTTTTCCCCCCAGCATGAGGCTGTTAATAAAAAAGTGTGCCAGTCTGGGCAGCAAGTGGGAAGAGGGTGAGAGGTTAGGTGAGGCGGGGGTTAAGGAGTTGCTCTGGACACAGGAAGCCATGCCCCCTCACCTCACCTGGGCATACCCCCAGTGGAGGGAAGATTCAAAAGGGAGTAAACTCAGCTTAGTCTGGGCTGACTGAGCAGGAGAGCAGTTGGGTGCTACAGCCTCCTGCAGAGGAACCGCAGAGGCTCCCAAAGGCCAGGACCAGGGCCCACTGTCAGCCGCAGGGGCTGAGGACACCAAACCACTGCAGGCAGAGGGGGACCCTCTGGAGAGTGGCCTGAAGGAACTCCAAGGGGATGCACCAAAGCAGACTAGTGACACCAGCAGAGGATCTGAAGCCAGGGTGGGAAGTGGCCCAGGGAGCAGGCATAAGGCTGCCCATCTCCTAGGTCATGCACTTAGAATTCTCGCTTTCAACCCAGGGTTAGAACCTGGTGGAGCAGGCGAGACGGCCACTGACTCTTCCATTGAGCAACACAGCTACTGAATCCCACTGCTAGGCAAAGGAGCCATTGGTTTTTGCCACTGGACAACATGGCTACTGAATTCTGCCACTAGGCAGAGCGGCCACTGGCTCTTGCCACTGGATGGCACCATCTAGAGTATCACCACTAGGCTGTTTTGCCAGTCTTGGACTCAAAGCCATCTTTGACAAGTGGATATATATCATTGACTGGAAGTTGCACTTCCATTCTAAACATGACACTGTTTGGACTAAGACAATGGGCCTGTTTTTTCATCCACTACCCCTTCACATTGCTCCAAAAAAACCCACAGTGACTAAAACATGGCTTAGCCAGCTACATGGAAATTCCCGACATAGAAGGAACCCCTGTGTGTCACAGAGTTGGCATAGCATATTTGTGTCACCCCTTCTTGCATAGGCAGTATTTACATGAGAAACAAGGCATGGCTGAGTATCTCTGCATTCTGGCTATTCCCACATACCAAAACTGTCTCTTGGATGGACCCACCTACCAACCACACACCCCTGGTTGTTGCCTACTACACCATTCTAGAACTCATGTGGGGTGTCAAACAATTACAACTGATCTTTGAAGGGGACCATATCTTGAAAGAAATCTTTCCTGAACCCCCTCTTCTGGCCTTCAAACAACCCCCGCCCTCAACCTCAAACAAGTTCCCCACAGACCAGGGCACCAACTTAAAGCAGCATCAGACCCTGCCAAAACAGATACAAAACCTGTAGACATATCTCCACTTCTGCAGTGATAAATACAACCCACAAACACACCTTTAAATATTCATGAGTCCTACACATGCCTATCACAACAGGTGCTATATACAGTGCATTAAATGCCTCAGTAAAAACTATGAGGGTGAAACCAGTCAAGCACCACACTTTTGAATGAACTCATGCAAAAGTGGTAAGACAAACAAAAAAACACCACATCATTCATGGCATACAGTTTTCATAAAAGGTACCACTCCATATCTAATCTTTCAGTACTTGACCTCAGTGGAAACCTGCACAACATCTTTAGAAGGGTGAGCTAAGAACTTAAGTCCATGTTTTTTAGTATCTAGCAGAGTTATGAATTTAAAAGGGAAACTGGTTTCCTGGCTTATAACAACGATCTGTAATGCATACCTGCCTGCTAACCCTTAATGACCCTCTTCAAAGCCGTTTTGCATGACAATTTAACCCTTATTGCCCACTCCAGCTCAAGTGACCTTCTACAGAGTTACCCTTTATGATTAACTATCTGTCCCAACTTGTACTTAGCTCAGACACTCTGATTTCTCCCCCCAGACCTGAAGAGCTCTGTAGATCAAAAGCTTGTATTTTCCACAAACAGCAGTTGGTCCAATAAACCATATTACCTCATCTACCCCCTCCCCAAAAGAAGATATAGTTAATACTGATTCATTCTCACATATTCCACAAGACAAAACAAAGTAGAAACAATTCAATTTCTAGATGTGTTCAGTCACTGAAAAGGTTGCAGTATAAGATAAATACTCACATTAAAGTTTCAGAACCTGCACACCCTGACACATGTATCTGGCTCAGTACAGTTGCTATCTTTCTGCATAGATAACATAGGATAATAAGAACTATATTTTCAAATGCAACCTCTAAATTAGTGCCGTAACAGCACAGCACCCAACTGTCACAAGGTGCACCCTTTCTAGTCAAGTGTGTCATGCAGTCTTTGAACTGCTCTGGATCTGGTATCGGGCCAGACCCCACAAGCTTCATCCCTGGAGACAATGGGTTTGCCCTCTCTGTGGCATCTGTCCCCAGCACTCCAGCTGGGCCACTAAGTGATTCAGATCCCCTTATAGGGGTTTATCACTACCCAATTGCATGCTACTTCCCCTGTGGCCTATGGTGGGGGGACCCAGGCCTGCCCACTATTCCAGGTGCCAGCCCAGGGACCTCAAGAATAGCAGCCACACATCACTATTTCCCTTTAATAAAACTGCTTTCAGTTTCCTGGGCCACTTCCCCCCTGTTCCAGCCATCACAGATACATCACCCATAGCTCAGAGCTCTTCTGTGTACAGGCCCAGCAGCCAGCCAGGCATGCTTTCTCATGCCCCCAGTCCCTACCAGCACTGAGTGAGCCATAGCACTGCAGTTCTCTTTTTGCCACTCAGGGGCACCCACTAAACTCTTCTGGCTCCAGCAAAGAAATGTATGTGTCTGTCGCTGCAGCTCCTTTTTATAGGGCCTTCCTAGGCCTTGACTGGCTGCCTCCTGAAGCCTCTCTTGATTGGCTAGCCCTTTTCAGCCTCCCGGATTGGCTGCTTCCTGCGCAGCCTCTCTACGCCATCTGGAGGACGTCACTCCACTGCTTCTGTCCTGGGATGAGTGTGGCAGGACTCTGAGGCCTCCAGTAGACGGCCTCTGAGCCTACTCCACCCCACTACAAGGGCATAGAATTTTACCTACACAATTACATGTGTTTGCACATGCAGATTGAGGAGATGAGATACTATGATTTGTGTGCAAGATTTTTTGTTTGTATGAAAAAATTATGTGCCACTTTTGAAGCTTGGTTGAGGCTACTTCAAAAAGCTTAAGACACAGGGGGATCAAGAACCATAAATGTCTGCTTTGTGGCTCTGAGCTATTTCCTTATCTCTCGCCATCTCAGTAAATCTTTTTTGAATTGGGGCAGCTATTTTATAAATTCCGATAACTCTTCTTTATAAAATGTACCAGTCAAAATATACTATTGTACTCCTGACTTTCTCTAGACATCTATACACAATAATAACTTTATGGTGTAATGCCTTAAATACTGTGGATCAATAAGTCATAAGAGACCATACATAGCTTATGTACAGTATTAAAGTCATTATATGGTGAAGCAATTAAGGGTAAAATTGTTGAGGACAGTTCAGAGGTCCATGGCTTCCTGGGGAGAAATTGTGCCTCAGAGTCAATCTCTGAGCAACCCTGTGTGCAGAGTAACAGCATCCTTTAAGGTGTGCATTATCTTTTCTACTGAAGTTTTGTGGGGTTGAGGGGAGCAATGTGGCTCATTGGCCTGCACAGTTTCCACCATCTCCTACTGTACAGATGCCAGACACAGAGACACAAACCCTCTGTTGGGTTTGACAGAAGGGAGACACAGTATTATCCAAGATGGTCAAGCCTCCCTTCTATGCTGGAGAGCAGAGATCCATGCTCCATGCATCATTGTAGAGGATGTGCAGGAGATTCCCCATACCTGAGCCATTCTTTTTAGGTGACAAATCTGAGGAACTCTCCCAGACTGAGGTGTCAGTAGAGGAGGTTTTGGAACACAATGATAAACTAAACAGTAATAAGTCACCAGGACCAGATAGTATTCACCCAAGAGTTCTGAAGGAACTCAAATATGAAAATGCAGAGCTACTAACTGTACTATGTAACGTATCACTTGAATCAGCTCTGTCCCAGATGACTTCAGAGTCACTAATGGAATTGTGATTTTTAACAAAGACTTCAGAGGCAATCCTAGCATTTCAGACCGGTAAGCCTAACTTCAGTACCAGGCAAAATGGTTGAAACTATAGGCAAAAAACAGAATTATCAGAAACAGATGAACATGATATTTGGGGAAAAGTCAACACAGTTTTTGTAAAGGGAAATCATGCCTCATTGATCTATTAGAATTCTTTGAGGGGGTCCACAAGCATATGGACAAGAGTGATCCAGTGAATATAGGGTACTTGGACTTTCAGAAAGCCTTTGAGAAGGTCTCTCATCAAAGCCTCTTAAGTGAAGTAAGCCATCATGGGATAAGAGGGAAGATTTCTCATGGATCAGTAACTGGTTAAAAGACAGAATACAAAGGGTAGGAATAAAAGGTCAGTTTTCATAGTGGAGAAAGGTATATAGCAGGGTCCCCAAGCTTTTGTATGGGGACCTGTGCTGTTCAACAAATAAAAAATGATCCCTAATAGGGGGTATACAATCAGGTGGCAAAGTCTGCAGACAATACCAAATTACTCAAGATAGTCAAGTCCAAAACTGACTACAAAGAGTTACAAAGGGATCTCACTAAACTGTGTGTCTCAGCAATAAAATGGCAGATAAAATTCAATGTTGATAAGTGCAAAGTAAGGCACATTGGAAAACATAATCCCAATTATCCATACAAAATGATGGCATCTAAATTAGCTGTTACCACTCAAGAAAGATCTTGGGGATAGCTGTCTGAAAACATGCGCTCAACATAAAGCAGCACTCAGAAAAGCTCATAGCATGTTAAGAACCATTAGGAAAGGGATAGATAATAAGACAGAAAATATCAGAATGCCACTATTCAAACCCATGGCACTCCCACACCTCGAATACTGCATGCAGTTCTGGGTGCAGAATCTCAAATAAGATGTATTAGAACTAGAAAAGATGAAGAGAAGAGCAACAAAAATGATTAGGAGTATGGAACTGCTTATGTATGAGGAGAGATTAAAGAGACTGGAACTGTTCAGTTTAGAAAAGAGGCAACAAGGAGGGGCTATGATAGACAACTATGAAATCATGAATGGTGTGGAGACAGTGAATAAGGGTGTGTTGTTTACTCCTTAACATAACACAAGAAACCAGGGCTACCCAATGAAATTAATACGCAGTAAGTTAAAAAAAGAAAAAAAGGAAGTACTTCATCACACAATGCACAGTTCTCCTGTGGAACTCACTGGCAGGGGATGTTGTGAAGGCCAAAATTATAACTAGGTTAAAAAAAAGAATTAGGCAAGTTCATGGAGGATAGGTCCATTATTAGCCAAGAGGGTCAGGAACACAACCCCATTCTCAGGGTGTCCCTAAACCTCCAACTGCCAAAAGCTGGGAGTGGACAACAAGGGATGGATCACTCAAAATTGCTCTGTTCTGTTCATTTCCTCTAAAGCAGGGGTTTTCAATCTTCTTTAGAAACTGTACCCCTATGCTCAAGATTTCACCTGAAATACCCCTTCAAGGTTTTCACTCTACCTGATGTTACCACAGTTGCAATAAAAGGCATAATGGCCTTGTATAATGTATAATAATACATTCAAGATCATTTTCTATTTTTTTTTTTTTACTTTTGCACATCTGAGTCTTCTTGGGCAGGGCCGTCCCTAGGGGGGTGTGGGGCCCGGGGCCAAAGCAAAGTGTGTGGGCCCCTTGTCTGGCTCCAGTGGCATATCCTGGGTCTCCAGCACCCAGGGGCCAAGGCTGCATTTGGGCACTCCCCCCCCCAAGGCTTCACACGTCCCTCCCTGTGTAGGACAGGAGGGGTCCCCGGCTCCCACAGGATGGCGCCGCCCCCCAGCTGCCGGGAGGGGTGGGGGAGGAGTCTGTACCTGCTGGGAGGAGTGAACATGTCACTTACCTCCTCCTGTGCAGGGCAGCAGAGCAAGCTGTGGCTGGGCTCTGCAGCCCCGCCCTGCACTTACCCACGGCCCTGCACCTACCCACTGACCCCCCTGCACTTACCCACCACCCCCACCTTCTGCACTTACCTGCCGCCCCCACCCTTTGCACTTATCTACCACGCAGTGCACGGCTCTCCTGCTCCAGCCCCGCACTGGCTCAGATAGGGCAGCCTCACTTCCTGGCCTGGGGGAGTGCCCAGCTGGCACTTCATGACACACAGCAGGGACAGGGGGCACAGGAGGCTTCCAGATGCATGTTGTGACCCGGTGCCCCCTCGGTAGGTGATTGCCTGCCTCCTGCCCAGTCTGGCACACAGCTGGGAAGTGGGCTGCAGCTGCCCCATCCTGTTGCGTACCCCCTATGGTACTCTGAGGTACCCCAGGGGTACACATAGCCCCGGCTGAAAACCTCTGTTCTAAAGCATCTGGCACTGGCAACTGTTAGAGGACAGGATGTGGACTAGATGGACTGTTGGTCTGAACCAATACAGCTGTTTTTATGTGTGGCTTTTTGGAGGACCATTTCGTCCACAGGATTTTGTCTCAGGGCAGCACTACACTTAAAACACTGCAGCAGTGTAGATGCACTGCTGCAGCTGTGCCATTTCACAGTTCAGTGAAGACACTACCTATGCTGATGGGAGGTCTTCTCCCATTGGTGTAGGTACTCCTCTTGTGGAAGAGGTGGTAGCCACACCAACGGGAGAAATCCTCCCATTGACATAGCGCTGTCCGCACCAGGAGTTAATTTGGTTTAACTGTGTCACTCAGGAGTATGGATTTTTTACACCGATTTTACCAACCTAATTTCCTTGTATAGACTTGGCCTGAGTAAGGACTGATAAAAAGGGACCAAAACTAAGTAAGGACTACAGAATTTAGCCACTAAACATACAAGGCCTGATCCTCAGTTGGTATAAATAGGCAGAGCTCATTAAGTATGAGCTGAGGATCTGACCCAATAATCTGATAAAGTCGACTTTAGTCACTGGGTTTTTTAAACTATTTGTGTGAACATTTTTATCTGGACTCTGAGGTAATTTTATTCCATCCATTTGGAGTTGCACCTTGTTTTTCAGTTTGAGCAACAGTTCCCTCTCGACTGGTTAGCCAAGTTTATATGCACCTTTCAGCTTAGAAATCTGCATCACAATACTATGGTACAAGGAATTTTCAGCATGTTTTGAAACAGATTTGAAAGCAATCTCATTCACAAACAGCATGGAAACCTGTTAATGTTTTGGTACCATAGGGTGAAAATATCATCTAAAGAGGGTTTACATTTTGGAGCATTACATAAGGGCCACATGAAAGACACTATAACAATACTTCTGAGCCCCGATGGACTTGCATGTCACAAAGACGGTGTGGGGTTTGAGCTCAGCTTCATACCAGGAATATTCTTGGATAGTATCAGTATAAAGCTTTGCATTTGGTTATGAATCGAGTTTAGTTGAATTTATCAGTCTCTTTGCTTAAGGAAATGCTTGCCCGCAAGACTGAATTTTCATTTTTCATTATAAGCAAACAAACCATACAAGCAAATACATAAATGGGCAGCAAAAAAGCATGAATGAACAATTTCTTCATAACGAACACTGAGTGACAGGAATGAAGAAAAGAGATTTTGAAACTGTAAATCCTCAGAAAAAGAGTCCCACAAATAGTTAAAAGGCTAAGGAATCTTCCTCCTGCTCTCCCTTTGTGTGCAGACCACATAAGGGCCTGGTAAAATTGAAAACCCTGTGCTCAGAGGAGTGAGTGCAAGGTTTGCTTGATCCACACTTTTCCAGGGGAGCATAGAATCCCAGTATAGGGCTGGTATCTTTTTTGCATTGACAAATGGAGTCAGTTGGTCATTCAGGGAAGAGCTAGAGGCACCCCCCAAAGGGGATTGTAGGGAACATTTTTGCTTTGTTCCCGAGGAAGCTCTCTGGGAAGCATCCTTCCTCCTCAAGGCAGAATTCTTCCCCGTGCTCTCCCTGAGGCTGTTCAACTTGGCACCACCCCCAATACAAGGCTGTGTCCATATGCCACAATCTAAGCCTTAAATGGTAAGTGTTACTAGCAATGGCCATGTTTGTAAGCAATAAAGTGACCACATTTAAATAGGAAGGAAGTTAAACAATGATTCCCCCTTGCTTAAGATACAAGTTGACAACATCAGAAGGATTAGTAATTAGAAAGATGGTAATGTTTCCCTAAACGGCCCCTGAGACATTATTTCCTCATTTTTTTGTGTTTTTATAAAGTATCATTTTGTCAGGCTCTAAAAATATTCCTGAGTTGGTTTTAAAACCTGCTAGTCATCTCCTTGTAGTTTTACTCAGCTGAGAAACAAAGGAACCCGTTCAACAAAGCACTTAGACACATGCTCAAAATTAAGTACATGCTTAATTCCCACTGAAGTCATTAAGACTTTAGAATACTGCTTAAATGCTTTACTGAACAGGGTTTTAATGCAAAACATAGAGGAGAATGACCCAAAATCTGGGAACTGTGTAACCAAGAGCAGAATTTGGCATGAGCATGTTAACATTCTTGGAAATACAAAATCTCAGATCTTGCAATAAATAATTTAACTAACAAGCCTTTTGTGTAAAGGTCCCTACTTCTGAGAAAAAAGGTTTTATAGTGAACCTTTTCAAGTCTTCATAAAAATGAAGTGTTTTACAATAAGAGTTAGTGATATGTATGGTACAGTGACTGTGGAACCTATCTTATACTCACTATTACACAAGCAAAAAGTGCCACTGAAGGTAAAGGATGTTAGTCCAACTAAGGAGGAAGGAGATAAAAAACAAAAGGTTCAATTTTGGGAGTTTCTTTAAAATCTGTGTAATAGTCCAGACTGTTCTCCTGTTCTCTCTCACCTTGAGTTCTAGCCCCAGCTGTAGTTTGTAAACTCATGAGGACAGAAAGGTGTGTTCCCAGAGCGTGAGTGTTAGATTCCATCACATCTTCCTTGAAAGTTTAAGGAAGCTTGTTAAGCCTAAAGGGAGGGATAAAGAACATGAGATATCTTGCCATGTTGTATCTTGCGCACTGATCTAAGGCAAGCACTAACAGACAGTAAGTAGCTGTGAGTGAAATAAGAGCTGTTTCACTCTGCAGAGACCTAGCAGATACATTAAGGATTATAAACCAAATGAAACTAAAAGCGTGAGGTGTTCTCCTAGGTTCGGGCATTCTTGCTAGTACGCTGAATTCTTATTTATGTATTCTGAACAACGGAAACCCCTTATACAGAGGGGTCAAAACTTATCTCCTTCCCTGAATGTAAGAGGTTTGACTAATAAGGGGTTTCAGATTTGCACCACCTCAGTTAATTGAGCTTTACAAAATAAAATACCAAACGGATGTTTTGTCCAGCTCTATCAAGAAGCTTAGTGATTATTTTTCCATATTTTCGAGAAGCCACATTACAGATAGTCATTTCTCACTAATTACCTTAATTATTCAAGCCCCTATTTTAAATGCAAGTCTTTCAGCATACTGTTGGTGACTTTAATTAATCTTAATTGTGCACACGTCACATTCCAGATATATAATTTTCATGAATGATAGATGAATGAGTAAGGATAGGAATTCAGATCACTAAATACAAGTTCAGATTTCAATTTCAATTGAATAAGTGTGCACCCCCAGTATAAGGAGCATAATAATAATTTCTATAAATAATGGGATCCAAAGAAGGAGGAGTTGATGACTGATAGTTGAGCCACAGTAATTAGGGGTGACTCCAACACTGTTTACTATTCCCTACAGATGTGTGGGTATTGCCATTTGAAATGACCAGTTCATCCAATTGCTTCGGTGTATCTTGCTAAATATTTATCTTATCCCTATAGCTCCTCTTCAGAAGTATCTTTAAAAGGATACTTTGGGGAGTGGCTACCAAATGTTGGTCAACAACAAAACAATGCCCCCTAACAACATTTTGCAGAACTGATCTCTATTATTCACCCACCACAAGGCACATTTGGTGTGTTCTGACATCATAAGTTAAATAAAAAAAAAACCCCACACCAAACATACCTCATGTTCAGTACCCAGCTCAAGAAACTGGATTTTATTTTGGCTGGAAAGCCACTGAACTGATTTAGATAAAGTGGCCTCAGATTATTTTTTCTTTAAATTTTTTGTCTTGTGGACAAGTGCAACAGCGTGGTCTAATTCTTCAAATGGGGATTTCTCTCCCATCTTGACTACTGCAATTTTTTTGCTGTCCTTCCTGATACCCACCTTGCTCTATTCAGATCTATTCATAATACTGTTGCTAAAATCACCTTCCTGGCTTATCACTTTGACCCCTCTCTTCAAATCTATCCATCACATCAAACATAGACTTTTGCTCCTTAACAGGATCTGGCCCTCTACAGTTTGGTCTTTTCCTATCTATCTGCTTTTGGACAATATCACATCATCCCTCAACACCTGTTTTGCTCCATATACACAGCTCAGATCCTTAAAGATACTTAGTCACTTAACTCCTATTGATTTCAGTGGGAGTCAGGTGCCTAAATACCTTTTAGGATCTGGGTCAAGCATCTTTGTACCTTCTTCCTCATGAAAAACAATGGTCACAGCAAACCAGCTGCATAACCAGTAACAAGTTTTTTGTAGGTGCCATGGCAGAGAAGAGTTTTAAGGAGGGATTTGAAGGAGGACAATGATAATGGTGAGATGAATGGCCTGTAGAACTTCCTTAATCCCTCCTCTTTGTAGTATATAATCCTGGCTTGAAAACTGCATGTTAGGCACACAGTACATCCAATCAATCTGGTGTTCCACTGCTGTGCCCATCATCTCCCCTCCCCAATCACTCACTTATCTATTACACCCACCTGTTCCCTATTGTCAAACTAAATTGCAAAAATCTTTGGGGCAAGGACTGACTCTTACTATGTTTAAGTATCATTCAACACAATGATATCTGATTCTTATTGGTAACCTGGAAATACAGGTAATACACATCATCATTAACATCCATCCAACCACTGGCTGAAAACAGCATTAAGCCACATTAGACACTGTGATCTCTCCTATTTATAAGATGGGGTTAGGGATGAGCTCTCTTAAAAATTTGCCCAGTGAATTTAGTGTTGATGAAAGTTGCCAGATTTCAAGTTCTGTAGGCTGTATTTATTTTAAGCTTTTAGATTTATAAAAGGCAATGTGCCTGTCCAATTCTCAGAATTTAAAGTCAAACCGGCCCACTGTTTGATAAATCTTCCCAATTATGAAAACCTGAAAAAAACCAAAATACAAACAGCCCTCCCTTCTCCTCTTCCAAATATGCTCAATCCCATCCCAGAGAAAGCCTGGGAAATAGATAAAATTTGCTGTGAACCCTGAAGTCCCAGAAACATGGATGTTGTTGGAGTGGGGAGGGGAGCAGGTTCTATAGGGCAGGACTCTCAGTGAAAAAATTCTACACCAGTCTCCTTCTGTTTAATCCTATAACAAAGTCCCCTAATCATTCACAGATCAATTATGGCACAATAAGGGCAAAAGCAAGTGATAAATAATATATATTTAAAATAAAGATAACAGATCTGACCACTCTCTAGAGATGGATGAGTTCCCAGTCTCCATGCTCTTTCAGCCCTGTCATTCCTGCTAAGACTTGATCAACATGGGCACAAATGTGGTGGCCAGTTGCCAAATGGGTGCCAGTGTGAAATCACCAACTCATTTCACATTAGGCAGTGAATAGCCTACAGACAATAACAACTTCCAGACACTTCAAATCCAAACCAGATTATGGCAAGTATGTTCTGCATTCCATTATTAATCCTGAGTCAACCAGTTCCACCAAGGTCAGGACATTACTTTTGTATGTAACTGATTCATTATTCTGCTCATCCGAGCAATATTAGGCCCTGTAAATTACGCAAAACAGACCCAAACAAAAAGCCTTCCCCCCCTCTTCGTGCCCAAAAAAACTTGATCCAGAAACTTTGCTAAGGAACCTTCATACACAGCTTAGCTCCATGTATGTGCGCATGCACACATGTGAAAGGGGACAGGAACAGAGGAGGGAAATAGCCTTAGCATACTCAAAATGTCAAAAGGAGTCAAGAGTAGGGTCGTTTAAGCCCTCTTCACATCTGGCTCAATAGCTGAATTCTCCACTGGAGTATGAGAGCAAGTAGGACACAGAGGCACGAAGGAGGCTTTTCTAGTCAAAATGTGTGCCACTGGAGGCAGCCACATTTATGATTTATGGAGCATTATAACCCCAGTGTTTTCTCACTATAGTGTATTTTGTTACTGCACTGAAGCCAATCCTCTTCCTGTCTAGGACTGATCATTATCTGCTCTGTGTGGGTGTCCAAGAAGTTCCTTTTAGAACACAACTTTAAACCAACTGTGTTTAGTTAGAAGGCCCCTGTTCCGGCATGTCTGTCAATGGTAGGAATTGAAAGGTCTGCCAGTAGAAGGCATGGCCTTAGTGGGAATTAATGAGGTGACTGGGAGGGAGTATGTGGTCTGAATGTGGGATAGGACATTTTGAGAGATGACTACCAACAGTTTTACTATTTGAGGACATCCACCAGGTCATTGGAGTGGTGGCCACTGCGGGCTCACAGTCTGCATGCAATTGGCATTACTAGAACTGACAAAAAGTGTTAACTGCTGCAAGGGCATAGAAGGAACTTAAAGAAAGCAAGATCAAAATCTCCATATTTTGAAGTTTGTATTTGGTTGAGCAGAAAAAAGATAGGGTTTGTTTTTCTCAGACCACCGATCAGCCAAGAACAGTTGGATTTTCCTTTTTATACCCGGCAAGTCTGAAAGCGATTCAAGTCTCCATAATAAAGTCTGTGGAAGTCAATGGAGTTGCTCTCGCTTTCCCCTGCCTTGTATTTGGCTCAAGAGATTTTCCCTACATGTTAAAGCAAATTATTACCAAAAGCCCGGATTCCGTACATGAATCAAATTAGAGAGATATGACTGCTAAGGGAGCCCAGATCATTAGTGAAAAGGAATGATTCATTAAAAGCTTGCGGCAGAATACAGAAGAAATATTCATTAAAAACATTTTTGTATTCATTTCAGCTTTCCTATAAATCTGTCAGATTAATAATTTAGGTTATATTGGAACAATAAAAACAGCAGTTTTACACTATGTAAAATGCAAACTGGTAGTGAAGTTGCAGTCATTTTCACAGGACTCCAAAGTTTTCAGACACGGGGTGACAGCACGCATGCCTAAATTGTTGTTGTTGCTTATTCACAAAGGGCCAGGTTATTACCCCGTTGCCCACATCAGTGAGCAGTTCCTGGTAGTACAAATCCCAATGAAGTCAATAGGACTGCTCAGCTGAGTGTTCACCAGTGTGAGGGGTAAGAAAGCCACAGTCCGAGCCAAAAGGTGAAGTTAATCCTGGTGTGGGGAGTCAACACACGACCCCACCTAGATTTACATTGCGTCTCCTTGCTGAGCAGCTGTACAGGAGCTATATCACAAGAAGAATATTTCCTTGCCAGCCTAAGCCCGGTTGGGAATTTTTAGACAAAATGTGGCTTTCATTGGGAAATGCTGATGTGTTGAAAACTGTTCACAGGCAGAAGTTGGTTTGGACCGATTTAAAGAATGCTTTGAAAGAAGGTTAAAAATTGACAAAATATCCCACGTTGCCATTTTTTTAAATGAAAAAGTTTTGGTTTTGGTCAAAATAACTTTTCATTTCACAATTTAATTTATAGTTTAAAAATGAAGGTTTTTTATAAAAGGTTGAAATCAAAATGAAGTGTTTCAGTTGGTATGATGCAATCCTTTTCCCTCTCCAGATTTTCAGTTAACGTTTTTTAAAATTTCAACTTTGCATCCTGATTCAGGATAGGAATTAAAAAAAAAAAAAAACCCTGAAAATTCTTGCACGACAGGAAAACCATTTCCCATCCAGCTCTATGCCAGCCTTGCATAGCCTGGCACAGGAGGTCACACTGTGGGTAGGCCAGTGAACTGACCGATGAGAAGGGCTGTGGATCAGTGTTTACACCAAGGGGTCTCAAACTTTTTTTTCTGGGATCCTCCCTTTGAAAATATTTCAGGCTGTGACCACAATCCCCCCCAAAAGTGAAGACCCCTCCCATGCCATGCCACTCCCTCCCTCATGCCATGCTACCCTTACTTCTGTGCTGCTGCTGGGGGGCGCTGCTGGCCTCAGAGCTCTTGGCCAGCAGCCGCTGCTCTCCAGCCACCCAGCTCTGAAGGGTTCTGGCTGTCAGCCCTGGTCATGGCTGATAGCCACAGCCATGGCAAGTATGGGGGTTGACAGCTTGCAACCTCCCCCCCCATTAATAACCTTCCGATCCCTTGAAGGGTCTCAACCCCCAGTTTGAGAACCCCTGGATTACACAGATGTAGTAGCCCTAGTACTTGGTGCAACCAGAACACAGAGACTGTGAATGCTATTCAAGCCATAAATTGGAAAATTAGCCATGGAGGAGGTGTTGCAGGGCCTGGGCTGTGTGGCAGTCCTACACATTGGCCCAAGGATGGGTATGGTGGTAGATTTCACCTTCCCCACTGACCTGTGATCCACCCAAAAGAAACCCAAGTATTTAGGCTGTATATACATGGAGTGAATTTCACTCAGGTAGATCAATGGACTGGAAAAGTGACTGTCACTTTCTGTTTTGTAAACAATACTGTTAGTGACCTGGCTTCTCATGTTCATTGTCTACAAATGTTTTAAAAATCCATCATCTTCATTTTCCTACTTCATTTGCTATTTCCACACAGATATTCTTTAATGAATCTTAAATGATCGACCTTGATCGACACTTTGTCTGTCTAAATTCTGATAAGCACAGGACAGGATGGCTAATAGAAGCATGTAACACCTAGAGAATGTGAGCAATTCATTGTTAGTTTAAATTATTTTAGTTACTGATAAGAGATACAGGCATTGCACCCGCCCTATTTTTTTAAAAGAGCAACTGCTGCTTATATTTGTATAAAAATGGCTTTGTCTTGTCAGTATTCTGAAGTACATATGGGTGTGGATATTAAAGTTTCTCTAGTATAAAAACGTCTAATTTGACATTGCGCCTCTATGGATGCAGAAGCAAAAAATGGCAGAAGACTCCACTTAGACAAAATGTGTGCCTTATTGAGAAAATGTCTACTAACTAAAAGCTACACAGTTTTCTAAGTATACCAATCTATAAGTCAGACCTTCCTAGTATCTTTAGCTTGCCATGTATTTTTGTGAGATTTAGCTTAAACTATTTAGATAATAGGACCTAGATTGTCCTCTGTGTAGGAAATATCCTATGCAGGAAACTGGAAATTTAAAATAGAACTAAACTGGTGTGTAGATCTTGTGCTAACCCACGACACAGTGATGAACTTCATCCAACACGTAGATCACATGCTGGAAACCCTAGGCTCTGATCTGAGTTCAGAGAACCTGTAAAGCAGCCTCTGGATTCATTTTTGTGCATTTTTCCTCCACAATGCCAGTACTGGGAGCCATGTCTCTTTTGTGGGCCTCTGTGTACTTTCTGCAGGAATTTGACCCGTTATGTGAAGCATGTTGTGTGAATATAACAAATGTTCATTTTTCCTTAACTGCAGGAAGGAGGAGATTCTCTGTTGCCTCTGGGGTGAACATTAAAACACAGCTTAAAAGTAGACGTTCTCTCAATTGTCACATTTTCTTATTTGTAATAGAACAAGAAATTGGATGTGATACTGTGTTCACTTTTTTCTTTGAGT
>ML675610.1:35351423-35600835 GCA_007922155.1 Mesoclemmys tuberculata
ATGGACAGTATTTACTGGTGAAAGAATCATTCAACTGTGCACGTTCATGGAAACCTAATTAACTTCAGCGATGAGATCACATTATAGTTATTAAAGGCTGGAACAACAGCATGGTAAGGCTGTAAAGAGGAAAGGTAAACTTATAACAGAAAATGAGCAGTATGTGAAATGCAAACAATAAAAGATGTAAAACCTTTCAGTTGCTGAAGAGAAATTTCAAAAGACAGTCTCTTGGAATACAATGATATCCAAAAAACAGTGAATATTCTCTTCAGTTTCTGGATACATTTGGCTTTAAAAATATTAACACATGCTTTTTATTTTATGCCTCCAACAGCACTAAATGAAGTAAGCATGCTGTAAATGGTATGGGCAATCTCTTAAGCAATAGCCACGCTGAGCAGTATAATGACTAAGCTTCGACTTGAATATGAAGAGTAAAGATTTAGTTTTCCAAATTCTATGATATATAATAAAGTTAATATGTTATGCATCTCCATCAGTCCAACTGCAAAAGTTATGCAAGTCATGCTCAGATTACTTTCACCTGATTCAAAAGCCACACGAGCATAAAATCTTTGAATTTTGATAAATATAAATGACTGAGTT
This sequence comes from Mesoclemmys tuberculata, assembly GCA_007922155.1. NCBI lineage: Eukaryota > Metazoa > Chordata > Testudines > Chelidae > Mesoclemmys > Mesoclemmys tuberculata. The sequence goes on from ML675610.1 coordinate 35,352,033, forward strand.
GTAAGGTTTATTTAATGATCATCAATTTTATGCCGTTCAAGCAGAGTAGGTGGTGATGAGTTTTTTGTTCAAACTTGCCTAAAGAACTTTGACATAGCATTTGCCTTTGCAGTAATTGATAATGACAGATTGCATGTGTCAAGCAGACACACATGATTAATTTACTGTATGTTCTGACTCACTCAGAGGTCTTTGCAGACATTACCTTGGTCAAATTTTGTTCTACAAATATTTTAAAATCTCTCCTTCAGAAGGCATGGGACATTGGCTTGAAAGGTAGATTCTGGGGGGGGTCACTTATTTCTACTCTAACTATGCATGACCAATCAATTGTTGGGTATCAGCTGAGTAAATATTACAGCCTAAATTCAGCTCTGCTGTAACTTCATTTAGAGCATGGAGTTGATTAATTTGGTCCTTTATTTTGTTTTAATCATAACATTTAGGTGGATGCTGATGTTTTCAAACTGAGAAAAATAGGTGTTTAGCCTTTGAAAATGTTATTTCCCCAAACACTTATGCTTTGACTTCATAGGGTGGTGTCCTCTGTAGGTATACTGGAAGTTATCTTTAAGTTTCACAGGCATATGGACTTTTAAATCCAAGATGATTCATTTTATACCAGTAATGAATACCAGTGATCCATTGGGTGAGACTGTTGCAAGTGCTGCATGGACACAGAGGAGGGAGACAGCACAAGTCTAGCATCCATATTGTTTCCCTGAGCAGGAACTGCTGTCATTTGCAGTCCAGAGTGCAAGGACTATTCCAAGATCACGCAGCCAGCACTGTTAGCCTCTTTAGTGGGAAGAGAGGCTATGGCCAGAGTGCTGCCATGCCTGCCCTCAAGCTCCTCTTCCCTCCCCCATGCACCCCACCAAGGAAGCTGAACCAACACTAAGCTGAGCACATGCTGTATCCTTTAAAAGCGTGGTAGGCTTCCACTCCAATGTGTTCTCCAGAGTCCCAGGAAGAATTCTGGGGGAGTCAGTCATAATTCTTCTGGAGTGCCCTTGTAATGAAGCCCCTCTTTGTACCTTCCCTCTCATACACACAACCCCATGTAATTTAAAACCATAAATCCTTACAGTCCTATTCTGCTGTGTCTTGACATCAGTGGGAATTTTGTATGCAGAACAGTAGTCAAACATGCTCTTGAAGATCTGCGAAATCAGAAGGAAATTTGGTATACCCTTCTGCTCTTGAGAACTGCAGTTAGACCTAAAGCAGCCAGAGCAAAATTGGTAAGATTAGCCCAAATTAGGCATCCAGGTCAGTATCCACAGCATTCAGTGGTATCAATGGGCATAAGAGACACATAACCAAGAGAAAAAATTGACCCATTAGATGTCTCATATTTATATACTTTAAAATTTCAGCAAGTTCCTTCACCAGGAACCACAAAGTCAGAGGGTCATTTTTTGAGTGTTTAGAAGACATTATCCTATGAAAGGGCAGGGAGCTAGCTAGCCAGAACCATCCTCAAGGTCTGAGGACTCATTTACGTCTTTTCTAGAAAAATACCATATGAGGAAGTGCAATGAGAAAAGCATTCTGTGGAAGAATTACTGGAGACTTTCCTGGCAACACGAGTTCTTAGTAATTCTGGCCCTCACACTTCTCTACCCTTTTATTGTCTGGCTTTCACACCTTCCTAGTTACTTGGCAACATTGTGAGAACTCAGCTACAGAAGAGCTTGCAAAAAAGGCGCCAGTCTCACAGAGTGGTTTCACAATGAAGATTCTCAATGGAGATTTCACAATGGCCCTGACGTTGTGATTACTCATTGACTTATAGTGCACCATTCGCATGTGTCACCATGTTTTATAGTAAGTTAAAACAAATAAAAATGAAGTACATATAGAGCCACGAGTTAGTTGGGGGGAGGAGAATGAAATAGGCAGCACCTAGGACAAGACATAAGGTTGCATTAATGATCAATGCAATAATCAATACAAACTGATGTAAATGTGATTGTTTCTGTTTAAGATGATATAACATTATCTATTTTAAAGCTACCTCATACAATACTGATGTATGCATTAGTAGTTTTTAAAAAAAGGATTTTTATTTTTGCATAAGATCCCAGCATAGAAATGATCAACAAAGAATAAGTAACTTCCAATCTATTATCTTATCTTTCCTGAGAGTTGCTTCCCCTGCAAATATCAAAGTACTTTACAAGGGGTTAAAAAGTATCATTATTATACCCAAATTATAAATCAGGAGTCTCAGAGAGGTTAAGTGGCTTGCCCAAAGACACACAATGGTAGAGCAATCAGTGGCATACAACCTATGTTTCTTGACTTCCAGTCCAGTGCCTTCTCTGGTGGACCACTCTACCTCATTTTGGTGAGGTCAACTTTCACAAAGACTGAGAAACAAACATTTTAAAAGAAAAATTGGGCAAAAAATTGACACTTTACAGCCCTTCCATTCACCAGGGGAAGAGTCTCACTTTCCAGGCGCAAGCAGGTTTTTCAAGGCGTGAAGTGTACTTATGTTTCATGACCATGGTATCAGCTTCTGATCCAAATTCCAAAGCTAAACAGGTACCAGTTTTAAGTATATCTGATAATGATTTTAATCTTGCTTTTAAATTTTAACTTACCTGAAACTATTGCAGAAAATACTATGTACAGAACTGTTGTTGAAATTAATAGAATAAGTGACACAGTTGACTGATAAGAACAAATTCTGTAAGAAAAAAAAAGTACAATTATTCATACATCTTTTTTTAAGGCTTCACTCTCATAAGTCTTAGGTGGGGTAAGGGTTTTAATTAAAACCAACGGAAAAATATACAAAAATTTGAATGTTTCTCTATGGTCTCAGAGTCTCTCTGTCCCTCTGATGTAACTAAGGCAGTCTTGTGTTTTTTCTGCTTTGCTCATAGTAAAAATGATTATGCCTGAAACCACCAAAGCACACATTCTAAAAAGTAAGTCTGTGCATGATGGTTAAGAGAAATGATGTTTCAGCTGGCAGGAAAATAACAGAGTGAAAGAGAATGGCTTGGCGACAGAAGAATGCAGGAGAGACTTAAAGAAACTGAGCAGACAAATTCACAGGCTGTGTGGAAAATTTTGAATGATGTATGGATGACTAGAAATTGACCAAAAGACTGAATGAAGGGAATTTTTCTGCCCGTATAAAGAAAGGGATACATATCAGAGTGCAGTTACTATCATACCATTTCCCTGATGTCTCACTTGAGCAAAGTTCTGCTCTATATAATCCAAGATCACATGAAACAAGGGATAGAAACAGAAATAACACCACAACAACCTAGTTTCAGGAACAGCCAAGGCACCTGACCAAATCACGACTCTCTTTCACATCACTGAAAAATGAAGAGAGTACGGATCGCCCATTGATCATGTGCTTCATACACTGCTCAAAAGCATTGGATGCCAAAATTTTATCTTTGGAGCATACTTGCAGATATGGGGATTCCAAAGCAACTTATTGAACTCATTGCAAGTCTCTGCTACCACCAATAGACCATAGGGCAAATAGCAGTAGGTGAGAGTGAGTGGCTTTCCACTGGGCAGGGTGTGACACAAGGGTGTATTTTGTTCTCAAGCCTCTTTAACATATACAGTGAATTTATTATGAGACATAAGAATGGACATACTGGGTCAGACCAATGGTCCATCCAGTTCAGTATCCAGTCTTCCAACCACGGCCAATGCCAGGTGCTTCAAAGGGAATAAACAGAACAGACAACATCAAGTGATCCATCCTCTGTCACCCGTCCCCAGCTTCTGGCAAACAGAGGCTAAGAGTCTTCAGAGCATGATTTTGCATACCTACCCATCCTGGCTAATAGCCAGTGATAGACCTATCCTCCATGAACTTTAGTTCTTTTTTTAACCCTGATATGGTCTTGGCCTTCACAACATCCTCTGCCAAAGAGTTCCACAGAATGACTCTGCATCGTGTGAAGAAATACTTCCTTTTGTTTGTTTTAAACCTGCTGCCTATTAATTTAATTTGGTTCCCCTTAGTTTTTGTGTTATGGGAAGGAATAAACAACACTTCCTTATTTACTTTCTCCACACGTAATTATTTTATAGACCTCTATCATATTCCTCCCCTACCCCTCCCTTAGTCATCTCTTTTCCAAGATGAAAAGTCCTAGTTTTATTAATCTCTCCTCATATGGAAGCTGTTCCATACACCTAATAACTTTTGTTGCCCTTTTTTGTACCTTTTCCAATTCCAATATAAATTTTTTGAGATCGAGTGACCAGATCTGCATGAAGTATTCAAGATGTGGGCAAATAAAGGATTTATAAAGAGGCAATATGATATTTTCTGTCTTATCTATCCCTTTCCTAATGATTCCCAACATTCTGTTAGCTTTTTTGACTGCCACAGCACATTGAGTAGATGTTTTCAGAGAACTATCCACAATGATTCCAAGATCTCTTTCTTGAGTGGTAATTGCTAATTTAGACCCCATCATTTTATATGTATAGTTCAGATTAGGCTTTCTAGTGTGCATTACTGTGCATTTATCAACACTGAATTTCATCTGCCATTGTGTTGCTCAATCACCCAGTTTTGTGAAATTGCTTTTGTAACTCTTCGCACTCAGCTTTGGACTATCTTGAGCAGTTTTGTAGACAAGCCTTGGAAGGTTTAACAAAGTGGAAGGAGCTGGGATCTTCATTGGTGGATACTACTTAACCAACCAGAGATATGCAGATGACAGTCTTTACCACAAGCACTGATACAATGCAACAAAAGTTGGAGTCTGTATAAACAGTTACTGAGGAATATTCCTAAATGTGATGAAAACAAATACATGCACTTGCCATGACTAACATAAACAGGATGTAAGTGGAAGTCACAATTAACAGACAAGTTGTAGAGGCAGATGAATTTAATTATCTGGAATCATATATATCTAACAAAGGAGGCTCTTCTGATTTCTTTATAACAGCCGAAGACTAGGAATGGCTCTCTCAGCTATGGTCTGTCTTAAGAAAGTGTAAAAAAACCATAGCACCTTGAAATGCACAAAAGGGCAACTGATGAAAAATCTAGTTTTTTCTGCAGAAATGTATGGGTGTGAATTGTGGGAAGTTAATGCTGCAGACCAGAAGAAAATTGAAGCTTTTGAAATGTGGCACTGGCAAAGACTCTTGTGTATCTCTTGGACAGCTAAAAGGACAAATTCCTCTGTTAGAAATATTATTGGAGCGAAAATGACTCTGGCGTCAGAAAACAACAGACGCAAACATATGTAGTTTGTACAAACCTGTGTACTTTGGTCACATGAGTAACTTGAGAAAGTTACCATGGAAGGAATGTTGGATCATCACAGTAGGGGACAATGAGCAACTAGGTGGATGGTGTGTAGCAGGTCACGAGAAGATCAGCTGCTGAGTGCTTGAAGTTAGCGATGGATCATGAAAGCTTTAGAAAATTCTGTTAGGATGTCGCTGATATTCAGACATGAATAGATTGATTTACTTACTTGTGCAAACACCTAGGCCTGTCTCCCTTAACCAACAGGGCAGTTCTGCACCTATATGAGTAAACAGGATTCTGCATAAACTATTGCTCCCTTTGAGAGGCAGGAAAGCAAGACAAGGCAGTTGAGGTTTTGTATTAAGAGAGGATGCCCAGGGCACTTTCGTTAACCATGACACCATACTAAGAAGTAGCTTTGTTTACAAAGAAATCTTTTAAATTTACTCTGCATCCCTTGAAACAGTTAGTCAGAAATAGATTATATTAAATTCAGCTCATAAAAGATCAGATAAATAGGCTTTAAAATATCCCCTTATCTCTTCTAAGAGCTTTCAAAAGTCAGCTTGTACTGCCCCTAACTCACACCAACAGTTATATGTGACCAATCAAACTTATATCAGCTTTATGAACATTTTTTTTACAGGATACAAAAAGGACAGTTAGTGTCCGAGACAAAGCAACAGAATCAAATACATAACATTGGCCTCTTGCAAACTATCTTAAACCTAAAAGATCCAAGAATTTTATCATTGTGACCCTAGAAATAAATGGAGAGAAAGATCTACACTCTGAATAAATACACTGCAGTCTTCCAGGTAAAGAGAAATACAGGTTTTCTTAACAAAAACATACAGTACAGTCAGCTCTAAGGTTTCGTTGCCCAAGGCAACCCAAAAGAATGAATTCTCACTTATAGTCCCCCAGTTAGTTCCCAGTTGTTCACATTAAAAAGAACAGCCAATAAATATTTAACTGACCCCCAAATTGTATGTCCTTTCTACATGGTAGAGCTGGATTTGACACCAATACCCAAATCCTGGCTACATGTCTGAATGATTTTGTAGCCTCCCAATTAAATGAATAAGATGAAATGCCTTGGTTTTTATCTAAAACTCCTTAAATTGTTTTGGGAGCTGGCTACTTAGACTCTTTGTGTGATTTTACAGCAGCTGTGATCTGCTATCAAGCTGATGGCAAGTTTTTTCAATGAAAGGTACTCAGTTTTGGAAAATTCATACATTTTAAGAGCAGAAGGGACATTATGACATGATATTTTGCCATAAAATTTCACCCAGAAATTTCTGCATCAATCCCATCATTTACCATGCGGTGTGGCTCACTTCTACATCAAAAAATAACAAAGGGCTTGGAATGAATGACATTTGTACTTTTTCCTCCTTAGAAGTATCTCCAGTGATAAATGGAAAATACAAAACAAAGCCATTTACATTGGTTACAAATAGCCATGGGGAAGCCCAGTATCAGTTTATCATCTTATACATCCTCTACCATGGTACTAAATACTGTCTAGACTGGAAGATCTATTTTCATGTTGCTCTGTGCTGAAGAGTCTGATACACCTCATCTTACCACTGTGTTGATATATCATTTGGGTCCACTAAAAACTAGCATTTTTTTATGTTTGCGGTTTTCTTAGCTTCACAGATTCCAAGGATGATCATCTAGTCCAGTGGTTTGCAAGCTGTGATCCGCAGACCCCCCTGGGGGAGCCACAGACTATATCTAAGGGGTCTGTGAAAGGGTGCTGCTACCATAGAAAAGCGGTTTTCAGCCTATGGTCCATGGACCCCTGCAGCTCTGCAGACTACTTCTAAGATTTCCAAAGGAGTCCACACCTCCATTTGAAACTTTTAGGAGGCTGCAAATGAAACAAAAGTGGAAAATCGCTGCTCTGGTCAGACCGCCTGCTTAACACTGGGCTTCCCCCGCCCTCCTCAAATAATTGCTACCACCAACGTTGGAAAAACATCCACTCTTGATTACAAAAATGATCAGTGGCAGAGACTCCCCCACAGGACCCTGGCAAGGCTGGAGAGAATCACCCTCCTCAGCTCCCTCAGAGGATCCAGGTATTTCTCCCCCCCCCTTTGTGATGCAAAGTCCTCCAAGGCTGGCCTCCTCCTCCCTCCAGGGAAGAACGCCACAAACAGATAGAGGCGAGAGGAGGGGGCCCGCGCGTGAAAGCCCCAGCTCGGACTCCAGTCCCACCGCGGTGGAGGAGGGGTGGCGGCTGTTTGTTGGGCCGCCTCAACACACCGGCTAGGGAAAACAACCGCGATAAGAAAAGGAAGCGACTCTTCCGCCTCCGCCTCGCCTATGAGGCGGGGGAGGCTGGGCCCACGGCGAGCCGAGCTCCGCCTCCTTCCCCTGAGGAGCGAGCGAAAAGCCCGGACCCGCCCGGTGGAGCCGCACAGAGTGACACAGCTGCTGCAGAGCGCGCGCGGCGCTGCGCACCCGGAGCCCCAGCAGCCAGCCAGCGCCCACGCGCCGCACCGCAGCGCGGCCGTGCGCCCTCCCCAGCCAGCGCCCGCGCGCCAGGCTCCTGGAGAGCCCCGAGCTCCGCGCCCGGCTCGCGCGTGGGTGGCGGGGGCCGGCTCGCGCTGCCGAGCAGACGGCGCCTTTCGGAGGCGGGAGAAGCGGCGAGCGCTGGGGTCGCGGAGCGGCGGGGCGGCCCAGGTGAGGCGCGGGGCCCGTGGGAGCGCGGCCCTCCCGGGCGAGGGGGGTGCGCTGGGCGCGCTGTGCCGTGGAGGGGGCGCTTCGCTGGGCGGCCGTGCGGCGCCGGTCGTGCGCCTCCTGGCCGGCGCTGCCCGCTCTCGCGCGGCGGCGGGGCTTGGGGGGGCTGCGGCTGGCGAGAGCCGAACAGACCCCGCTTCGCCGGCGGCCCCTGGAGCTACCGCCCGGCCGGAACACAGCAGCGGGCCGGGGGTACCTGGCCCGGGGCAGCCGCGCCCAAGCTTTGCCGAGGGAGAAGGGAACAGACAGACAGACAGCCGCTTCCAAAGCCGGCGCAGGCAGCGCCCTGCTCTGTGAAGACAATCCCCCCTCGCTCCCCCCCCCAGGTGCTGCTCCTTTGGTTGGGAAGGAGACACACCAGCAGGAAGGGAACCTGTGTGTTTTTTATTTTATTTTTTTACTAGAACTAAAGGTGTATTATAAAAAGAAAAACAAACAATAAGAGAAATGTAAGGCTTAAAGCAATCAGATACATACAAATGATTTGAAAGTCCATATACATCAGGTTTCTAGAAAAATTGTGGGGATGCAGGCTTGTATAGTCCCTCTGGTATACATCCAGTATCTGGATGGGTCTAAGTCCTTCAGTTCAGTTGCAAAATGAATTGATCCAGAGGTGGGTAGGTGTGTGGGCAAGGCAGATGGCACTCGTGAAGTACAAGAGAGATCAGCTTTGGAATCAAGTAGAGATGGCAAATGCATGGACGTTGGTTTTGAAGGCTTCCCAACCCCTATTTACAGGGCAATTCTTCCTCCATTTGAGAAATATATAAAAGCTCTTTTCAGCGAGGCTAGTCTTACAGTGTATTGTGAGTTCTTGGAATCTAGAACTAGCTTATGGTGCTCTCCTGTATTCTCATAGTGTGGTAGGAAGAAGATGGCACCTACTTGAACGTGTTTTAGAAATTGTTTCTGCGTGTGAAACTTCATGATACTCTGGAAACTTGAGCAATAGGTTAAACGTTGGCAGTCCTTCGTGGATGTAATTGAGTGTGGGGGGCATAGTAGGCAGATGCATCAGATGTTTTGCTCTGTGACTTTTTTAAAGTTAGTTTAAAAGAGCTTTTTTAAAAAGTCTGCATGATTTCTACATCTTTTTGTGGGGGCAAGTGTCGACTGTGAGACAAGTAATTTAAGACCGAATCACTACTAACTGGAATCTAATAAATTATGCTTAAAAATTAAGAGCTCTCTGAATTTAATAAGCCCATTATAAGAAACATGTTGAAGCCAGATGTAGTTTTGGTTTGGAAGGACTGGTAGGTCTAGCCTTCGAAGACTAGCTGCCTAATTAGTTAGGTCTCATAATTAACACTGATTTAGTTTATCTTCTCAATAGACAAAAGCTTACTGTAGGTAAAGAAGTTCCTGATTATTGCTGAAAGAAGTTAATCAGCATCCAGAAGTATTAGTTAATAACTGATCCTGTTCACGTTGTTCAGGTTCACCCACTTGGCTATGTAGGGTGTTGAAGGTGTTCTACTAGACACCATTGTAGCCAACAGGAACCAGTAGTGATTAGTGGAGGAGTGGGTTTGTGAGGCCCAGTCACCTTAAGCCGTTGTACCTTTTCATGAACTTAAAGCAGCAGTGTTCGTCATCTCAGTGAAATGCTCCAACTTGAAGTCTTTCTGTTGCAAAAATCGTTATTGCACACTCAGCCTCATTTATTTTCCAGTACTCTGGTGGCAGTTCCGTATATCAGAACTGGAAACTCGTCTCTTTTCATAGGTGGCCCAAACTAGGAACATGACTATTTATATCCTTTCATTTGTGGTACAAGTTGTACTTGAAGAATTTGATCAAAGGGAAAAGAACCCTGATGTTAACAGATGAGGATTTTGGCACATAATTTTGTGCCACAGAGTCTTTTTCCAGTTGCCTTCAAAACATAACATTGATGAGATAGTGAAAGTGATTGTGTGCACTTGAAACAGCAAGTAAGCAGACTGGCAGAGAAATGTAGTGGTTAGTTTTAATATACTGGAAGAAATGTTAGTGGTGGTGTTTTTTGATAAATTACTGTTTGTATTGTGAACACTTACAGAACTAAATCAAAAAATATGACGAGTAAATAAATCCTGGTTCTCCTGAAGTCATTGGGAAGATTACAGTTGGCTTCAGTGGAACCATTATTTAAACTGAAATCTTCAGACTATTCACAATACAAGATGGGCCAGAAATTAAGGTTATTGAAAACATATACAAAAAGATTGATACATCACAAATGCAGCTATAGCTACCAGTTGAGGCTTAGAGCTAGACAGACACCATTAAAGTATAAGGTGTAGTAATTTACAGAGACTTAAAAAAAAAAAAAGCTTTAGAAACGATTAAATTCTAAAATGGAGCAACAACTGGATTACCTGGATAAATTGACTGTATTCCTTTCAAATGCAGTTGCTTTCTATTTTCAGTCATTGAGCTTTGTATGTGGAAGACGTTAACACAAAAGCTGAAATAAGCCTTTAAGTTTTAAAATGTAGGCTTTTAGGTGATCAGACAAAGGTGAGAAAAAGGGCTGGTGTTACTGGTTTATTTATATGGACACTTCGGATGGGTATCATTTTAGCAAGCTGTATTTGTTTTGCTTAGACCTTTTTTGATTGGCTTAGTTTGAATACTTTTTGATTTTTACATGTATATAGAAATAATTAAGAGGGGCAGAGGGGAATTTTGTTTTCTAATAACTACAGCTTTGATGTGGAATCGTGGGGCTGACCTTTTCCTGATATGGTATTTATGGGCCAATGCTAGTTTCTAAACACTTTCTGTGAAGGTAGAGAAGCCAGCATCGTGCTGAGAGAAAGTGGAAGGAAAAGGTTTTGCGGGATTTTCGTGTTTTTTGTTTTTTTTTAAATGAGCAGTCTTGATGGATTCTGATAAAGCAGTTATATTCAGTGTGGTTACATCCTCATAAGCCAGAGCAACGCCCATAAGCCTACATTACTGCCTTACTGAGTGAGCGGAGTGAATATTTCATTGTTTTGTCAAACATAGATTTAGAACAAGTCTTAAAATAATGCACAATTCTGTTCCCTGCATTGTAGGTTACAGGACAGTATTTTTATGCCGCTGCAGTCAAGTCTGTTGTTGGTCCCATTATATTATAAACTCAATATTTTAAGAGGGTTTGTAACTGTAGTAAGGTATCATTTTAGGTAGAAACTTGGCAGGCAGTCTATCCGCAAACAAATATTTATCTAAAGGTGGTTATATTTTAAGTTGAGTGTGCAAAACAGTAGTGTAACATTTTTGGGAATACTTTAATAAATACTCAGGCCAGTCTTTGGAACAGACTCTGTTGCTACTTCCATAAAAGGGGGGGAAGAGTGTAAAATGAGTAACCTAGTTAGAACATCTACCATCCAGACTCAGTGAGCTTTTTAGAGATACAGTACCTTACTGCATGTTTCTTCTGATGTGTTCAAAGTACCTAAACCCTGTGGTGTTGTGAAATTACATCTGCTCATAATAGGTTGTTGCTTCTTTTGCTTAGTCTTCAAAAATTTATTCAATGGACCATGATTGTCAAAGGGTAAATAAATGAAATTTGTATCCATCTGTTAGAAGCTACCTTTTTTTCAGGCTAATAATTCACATTATAAACAACCTATATTCGGTATTTGATTGACATGTATTTTTGGACAATCTGGAGTACACATTTTGTCCAAGGCTTAGTACCAAAATATTTTATCTGAGTGAAAGCGGAGAGGACTCATTAAATCTCCCTTTCCAGGTAGGGGTGTGGTGCTCTGTGTGAAAGTCCTAAGTCACTTATGGGTGGTTAGCAGAAATCCAGAAAACAAAGTCAAAATTTATGCTTTGGCTTTTTGACCGTTTAAAGGTACTGGGACCAAAAGCTTGAAAACACCTATGGCTAAGCAATGAATACTGGGCAAGCAAAGAATTTCTATGTTTATAAATTTAAATTCAACTAACTTGGGCACTAGGAAGTCTTTCATTTTGGATACTAAGAGCTTGATCCCCTTCTGACATATACATATCTCATGCCATTTTAACTTCATTGACTTTGATGGAGTTCATTTCAATTCAAAAGGTGTAAAAATCCAGCCCTGTGTCAAGGACATATTATTCAAGATGAAAGATTTCTGATTACTGTCTTGTCAGAGAGTCCTCTGAATGAAGTGTTTCCATGTGGTATTACAAGTTTATGTTCTACAACAGAGCAAATGAGCTGCTTCTGTTAATAGGCTTTACCTTGTGTAAGAACAAATATTTTTCATGCATTCCATTTTCATTTCAGATGAGTGACTTTGGAACCAAGAACATGGATCAGGTAGCTCCTGTGTCTAGCATACACAGAGGAATGCTCAAGGTGAGTTTTCCTGGGAGAGAGACTAAAAACAAGCGGTCTAATCTCCTACTTCATTCACAAGTTGCTCATGTTAGTGAGAGACATGCATGTTGACAGTGATGGTGGTCTTTAGTTAAACACTGTGATTGGAATAAATTGCCTAGGGAGATTGTGGAATCTCTGTCATTGGAGGTTTTGAAGAGCAGATTAGACAATCACCTGCCAGGGATGGTCTAGAGATAATACTTAGTCCTGCCTTGAGTTCAGGTGACTGATTAGAAGATGTGTCAAGGTCCCTTCCAGTCCTTTGATTCTGTGTGCATGCTGAGGAGAGAAGAGATTCTCAAGTATTAAAAAGCTAATTATCTTGGGCTCCTTGTTGACATTTACTTCTATAAGATAAGGAACAAGCACTTTATACCTAGCCATTTAAAGCACACTGTTTAAACAGGAAAATATACATTTGACAAACCCATCCTAAAGCTTGGAAAGCAAGAGGTATTAGAGTCAAATTCTGACTTCCAATCCATTAAAGTCTATCTGAATTGTGTAAGTAAGAGCAGCAGGACTGGCTCCTACATGGTCTTTCTACAATTAACTTCATGCAACGCTGCCAGTATATTCTGATAGGACTGATGTATAGAAACTCATTAATTTAACATGAGAAAATTAAGTTCTCTCTCCTTATGTGCTAATCTACCAAATGAAAATCTAAACTGAATAGTTTTTTGTTTTTGTTTTTTTTCATGCATTGTTGTCTTATTTGTAAGAAATATTTGTTCAAATGTCTTGGCTTGTTTTGAAAGAAATTTACAAATTGAGGACAGGTTAGAAAAAACAGAATTCTAAGGATTTCATTTTGTAACAGTCTGCATCATTAATTTTTATATTTGTAATTTATTCATGAAAGGTCTTTAGTCCAACACTGATCACTTGTATCGTGATGATTGAGGCAAATCAGATAAAGACCAGTCAAATTCTTTTTGGCATAAAAAACTGAGAAATGCCAGTCTTTCGGAGACAATCTCAGTCTCATTTAAAGTCAATTGCAAACATTTTTTTTCTTGCTTACATCATTTGTTTTGCTAACCAGCAATCAAATATTCATTTCATATAGCATAATAGGAAGCTTTATGGCAGATTTGTGAACTGGTTACTCTCCCATACAGGAGTGATGCCAAGCACAAAGCAGATTGGAGTTAGATTAATATTTGTCACAATCTTATGTCAGCCCTCAAGATTCCATTCTATCACTGCATCGTTGTTTTCAATTCTTTTGAACTTGCTTCAAGTTTTGCACTGTTTTGTAATAAACTTATACATAACGGCTGTGAAGTCAAATAATACTTTTTTGACTGAGTAAAATGAGAAGAATTTATCCCATGGAAGGTTTTATTACCTATTCAAAGCAATGTTCAAATATTAACCAATATGTTTTACATTTCTGAAACATGAGACTTGGGTACGGTATGCTTTCTGCTCATTCGTATACTACTGCATTTTTTCCAATGACTCATTGTAAGGGTCATTTATTTACACAAAACACAGGAGTTTCCAGATTATGTTGAAAGAACTTGGCCTTTCTTCTAGGTACAAGTGATGACTCAGAGCTATTATCTATTAACGTTTAAAGCATTTTTTTAGTAGCAGACCAGACAGCTGGTTTATTAACTATTTCACAAATAAGAGAGCTTTAAGGTATCTTTTCTCTGACTTTTCTTATTGCTATCATGTGTATATGAACAGTCATCACTTTAACTCTGCTGGTCAGCTCAGTATATTTTTGGATTAAATTAGCAATTATAAACAAGACTTCTAGAGTTTTCTTTATGCCAGCCTTTTTCCTCTGGAGGTCATAGGCTGCCATGAATTAGTTCCTAAAATGCATAGCAACTTCTTATAAAAACCAGCCTCAATTCTCCATGCAGGTGAAAGTGTCTTACCTGAGTTGCTGCCCTGCCAATTTACAAAATAAAAATATCCCCAGGCATCAAAATAGAAAAGTTGCAGACTCCAGAGAAGAACCAGAGTCAGGGAATGTCCAGATACTTAAATATGCTGTTCTGAAAAATAAATTAGTAGAGTCAACTTATTGTACTATAATTAATACTCATACTGCTAGCAATGGCTGCCTTTATTACAAGGCTATAAAATGATCCTAACTTCTCTTTACAACTTAGCAATCAGTTAAAATTTGTATATAAAATACATACAACCTGTTGGAATAAAACTTTAGTTATAGAAAAGGTTAAAACAGCTGCTAGTTGTGCCTACTATAACTAAAGTTTGTGATTTTCATTATCTCCTCAATTTTAAAATAGTTGAGTGTTTAGTTCAAAGATGCAGCTGTCACACTGTAAACAGGTGTCCTGCTTTTTTAATACAGTCTTGCAGAACTCTGCCTGTAGTCAATAACAACTTATATGGAAACTTAATTGATCCTCTCACCTCTGTGGAGGTGGAAATATCAAAGCCTAGTTGGGGTAATTTAACTTCTAACAATTTTAGTACAGGCAGCGTTATCTTTGAAAAGATTAAAATGCAAAAAGAGCTGTGTTTAGTATAACATACATCAGAGTTGCACAGTTAATCAGAGGGCCGGAGCCTCAGTTTATTTAAACCAGTTTAGCTCCATTGAAGTCAGTGATCTATGCAGATTTACATCGTCTGTGCTTCTGGCCCAGAAGAGCAGGAAACAACGTAGATGAACTAATATTGCTGTTATATAAACTTAGCGTTAGCTTACTCTGTATAGTATGTAGCTTAGTATACATTGTAATTCATGTTGTAAAAACGGGTATCATAGGACGTGCAGAATGTGCCACACAGCTATGTTAACCCTGCTGTTGGAATCTTAATCTATACATTTTTATTTTAACTGTATAACCTTAACATTACATTAAAATAGGTATTCATTTGTACTTTGAACTCATGGTTTAATAGTTTTCAGAAGATTGTGTATACATTATCTCCAGATATTAACTTAACCCATCCTCTTTGCAGTTGCTGTTGGCATTGCTCTAGCAGAATACTAACACTGAATATTCTTTCTTAAATTGTTTTGCAGCATCAACCAGCATTTGATGCCTTTGATGTTACAAACTCTTTGTTGGCAGGATATTTTCCCTCATTAAATGAAGATCAAACCCTTCAAGAAGTGCCATCAGGGTTTGATTCAATTTCTTATGGTAAATATTGTTGGGTTTTGTTTTTTTAGTTTGATCAGCCTAATAATCAGTCAAGATAGAAAGTGCTGGGTTCTGTAACTAGGTTTCAGTCACTGTTTGCCTATAATGGACAACAATAAATCTTTAATAACAGACAAGACTTTTTTTTTTAATATTACCTTGAGGCTTCAGCCCTGCAGACCCTTATGCACATTAAGTTTATTCACATGGGTTGTTCCATTGCTGTCTTACAGTTCCCCTACTAGAAAACTACATGAAGTAGGGTATGTGAATATAAGAGGATTTCTTGTCTGTAGGAAAAATCTGGTTAGGCACGCTGGAGTAGACGTAGAGGTTTTTGGATACATGCATCTATTAAGTTTAACCATACTGATTTATCTACCTTCACTTATATGTTCATTTCTATAATTTAAATAGCCATACTTTCAAAATGGGTCA
Organism: Mesoclemmys tuberculata; assembly: GCA_007922155.1. NCBI lineage: Eukaryota > Metazoa > Chordata > Testudines > Chelidae > Mesoclemmys > Mesoclemmys tuberculata. Next base: position 35,367,997 of record ML675610.1, read on the forward strand.
AGACAGACTATTAGAGCTCTATTTAGTCCTGCTGAACTTAGATAGATGTAGAACTTTGCAAGGTCACCCTTTCCCTCAGGTTTATTCTGCAGCTTTAGAAACTTTGTGTGAATATCAAATGCTTGAAATAAGACTATACTCAATAAAAGTTCTACATTTACCTCACCTAAGATTTCTTTGACTGGCTTATTCCCAAGCTACTCAGTTACAATGGTGATGAGTGGCGTACCTAAGTTTTTTATATACATTTGTAATGAGTGCCACGTGTGCAGAGGTTTGCCTGCTAGCTCGTGTGAAGCTCATTGCGGGATCAGGTCTTGGATAGATAGATGAGCTGTGTAGATCCATGCACAGTCCCAAAGTCTGACCACTTATCACTCATGTATGCACACTCAAACTGTGACACTAACATTATTAGATGTAACACTTGTTAATAACATGAGTGCAATCTAATTTTGTCAGTTACAATCTGTGCACTCGTTCTCAGAGAAATCTATGGAAAGTTGGAAGTTTGAAGAGGTAGTGACTAGCTGGTTTCAAGCTGGCAGGGACCCAAGGAAATGTTAGACATCAGTCAGAATATCAAATTCAGGGTAACTAATGACCAGTAATACAAAAACAGTTGAAGAAAACTTCACTTGAAAATGCTATTTATTTCCAGAAGAAGTCTGGAAATGTTCAGGCCAAATCTTTCTAATAAAAAAGGTAGGATGGGGGCTAAATTATTTCTTGGAATGGAAGTTGGTTACAGTGTTAAGTAAGGAGCGGATTACCTAGTTAGATTATGAATCAATAACATTTATTATTTATGGCTGCATAAAATTCAGTACTGTGATCATCAGCCAGTTACATAAATTTAGCATTGGGAACTAGTTTGTGACCAAAAACATATTACGTAACACCACAAATTCAATGGACTGATATATGCCCGAAGGGGTCTGACATGCAATTTAGTACCGTGGTATATGTAACCACAAGACAACCCATCGCTGCTACCCTCCCCATTACCGTGCACTGAGCTTGAGAACTAAGGCCTGGTCCACACTTGCATATCTCCAGTCGACTGCCACCGAAATCCATGGCAAGAGTCTCTCCTGTTGATTTCCTAACGTTTACATACCGTGGCATCCCTGCTGCGCTGAGAGGAAATACCCTCCCTTTGACGCAGCACTACTCTTTTTGCTGGGGTGGATTACTGGCGTCGACTTCCTGGTTCGATTGAGTGAGTCTTCATTGCCGCTCAGTTGAACCCATAAAATAGATCCTGTGCTGCCAGCAGTGCAGACATACCCTAAGTTTCTGGAGTTGAAAGGTCACTCTGATGTCAAATTGTAGAGGCGAAAAGAGGAAGAAACAGTCTTATGTAAAGTTCTAATTTCCTTTCTTAGAAAATAACAAAGGCATACTTCTTACTACCAAAGTCAATGAGAGTTTGCATGATTAGTTACAACAAAATCTTACAATGGCATAGAACTAACAACTGCAGACAGTGCCGACCATATTTGGTCCCACTTTATAGCTGAAAACCTCCCGCTTGTTCTTCAAGTAACACTGTGGATTCTCCATTGTCTGATTCATTAGCCTAAATGCTGACATGTTGCTTCCTCGTTCATTCTTTTAGAGTCAAACAGCTGTGAATTGCCTCTCTTAACCCCGTGCAGTAAGGCTGTGATGAGTCAGGCCTTAAAAGCTACTTTCAGTGGTTTCGCAAAGGAGCAGTGTCGTTTGGGTATCCCAAATAGTAAGTGGTTTCTTTTTATAAACTCCTTTTCAGTGCAAAAATTATGCTGATTGGTTAGACAGTTCTAAAAGAGAGAGACTTAGGTCAATAGAAAGTACAAGAATGCATCCTAAATGAGCACATGGAGAGCTTGTATTCTGACAGCATAAGAGAGGAGCAAGTAAACTGAGCTCAGTCACTGGTTAAAAGAGAATAAAATAGAGCACTGATTTAAAAATTGACTAAATCACTGATGTTTGAGCTTCAGAACGAGATACCCTGGATAACAGTATATTCAGAGTGAGGGCTCATGTTTAAAAAAAGTTAACTAAACTTATTTTGGGTTTTTATTAACATAAATATCAAGAGTTGCCTCTAAATGTTATGCTTTTTCTTCCCCTCCCCGCTCCCTTGCAGATCCTTGGCTGTGGACTGAACAGCAGGTTTGCCAGTGGCTTTTATGGGCAACCTTGGAGTTTAGTTTGGTAAATGTGAATTTTCATCAGTTTGTCATGAATGGCCAAGACTTGTGCAACCTGGGCAAGGAACGTTTCCTGGAGCTGGCTCCTGATTATGTGGGCGACATTCTCTGGGAACATCTGGAACAGATGATAAAAGGTAGCTAGAGAGCCAGAAAAGACTTCAGCTGTGTGATTCTAAGCATAAACAGAGAAAGCGAACTCCTTAAACAGAACTGCAGTGTATTTCACTGAGTTGTTTAATTACCTAAAAACCTCAGTGAATTTAAAATATTTCAAACAAACAATATCAAAGATTGTGGGGGTTTTTTAAATTCATTTTCTGGAAAGCATAAAAGCATTACTGGTAGTCACTAACTTGTCAATTACTGCCAAACTGCAGTTGTCTCAGCAGCAGTTTTATACAGAATGTTAATTCAAATAAATGAGATTAGGATGGATCTGATAGTGTATAATTCCAATCAGAAAAAAATTAACCAAAAGTCAAACAAGGTCAATTCATGTTACTGGTGACTTACCAGGGTTTTGGAGTAAGTCAGTGAATTAATGTAGGAGTGAGAGGGAGACTTGAGGGCGTGGTTTGCTTTTTTTTTTTTTAAAGACAAAAGAGCAGTGAGGACAAACTTTTTCAAGGGGCTCCATGTGGATGCAGAGATCTGTGCACCCTAATCATCCCACAGGACGAGAGCCTAAACCACTATTGGAAAAATGGAAAACATTTTTCTTTTCCTATTGTTACCATAAACTATCTCGCAACTTCCAAAACAGCTTGTCAAATGCATACGTCAGTGTTCTTTTGGCCAGCTGGATTTTGGTTCTTTTGCTTTGTCTTTTCACTGTTCTAATCCTGTGTGCAAAACATTTATGTGATGCCCAGATCCTGCAAACATTTAAGTACATGAATAGTCCCCTTGACTTCAACAGGACTGCACCTGTGCAAGAAGTCATTGCTGAAGCGTTTGCAGGATCGGTGTTGCAGCTTTTGAGACAAATTGAATATTAGAATTCCATTGGTATGAAATTTCCCCCACTAAATTATTTCTTTGAAAGTTTGTCAGCTGACTGTCACAAATACCTCCAGTCACCTTGGTGCTTCCCCATACTGTACAGTCCAAATGAATAAAAAAGAATATTTGTTCTATTTTCAGACAGTCAAGAGAAGACGCAGGATCAGTATGTTGAAAACTCTCATCTCACTTCAGTCCCCCACTGGGTCAACAACAACTCTCTAAGTAGGTATCCTGATTGGGTTGATGTTTTAAATCACTTCCTTAACGTTAGGGTGCACATGATATTACAAACTATAATTCTGCAAGTTGGTATGAACACTGAAAATTGTTCAGACTACATATTTTCTTGAGGCAAATCCTTGGAGTCAGTAAAACCAGGAGGGAAGAAGACCATGTTAAAGCTGTGGTTAATCAAAAGTCTTGATTTGCACAACAAGGTTGTGAAATACCAACTTTGTTTTTGGTACTTGAATTGCCAAGTCAAATGTTTAGTATAAACTGGCCCTTTACCACAACTACCAGGCTGAATCTAAAAGCAGAATTGACGGGGTCCAGCAGGAGTCTCATTTTGGGCCTTTTTTGTGGAAGGAAGGTGGATGCAATATGGAGCCTTAGAGGGAAGGTGGAGTAAATAGGGAGGGAGGTAACAAGGATCACTCCCTACATCCTCCCCAGGCTGTTTGTATGTGTTGAGATTATATTTTCAGCCCAGTATTTCTCTTAATCCATTGATGAGTTAACGAGAGGGATCGTGCTCTGGAACACCTAACCCCCTCTCTAGCACTTTCTATCTGTTTTGTTGTTCTGGTGAACCACAAAGAGCTCTCTGCAAAACTGGTGATCTGTGAATCCTATAGCAGATACAGGTGTGTTACGGAAAGCCTAATGCAGTCAATGGGAGTCCTTCCATTGACTTCAGTAGACTTTGGATTAGACCCATAGCCTATCGTTCTTACCCAGTCAGGTTTTCAACTAAAAATATTTTTAGTGGTATAATGATGTGTATATGTTTCAGGGGAAAGGTGAACTTGGTTTTGTTCTGCTTACATGAAGGTACTGGATTTCTGACAAGGACTGTAGAGAATAACTAATGTATTCCTCTTTTTTTCCCCTCTCCCACTTCAGGTTTTAACACAGAACAGACCCCATATGGTATGCAAATGCATAGCTATCTCAAACCCAGCCTGCTGAGTGACTTATGTCAGACTTCTGCAGGACCAAACCTCCTCAGCCTAGATCAAGAATTCTCCATGTTTCCCAAAGCTCAGCTAGAGACAGTCAATGTGAACTACTGCTCCATGACCCAGGACTTCACAAGAAACAATCTGAACTTGATGATAGATAATTCTGGCAAGTTTTTACCTTATCAATATGCTAACTATTAGTTTAAGGCTGTATATTCTGTAGACTCTTTTCTTAATGTGGCTTATGTACACAAAATAAACTAACCGTTATTTATTTATTTATATCTATATTAAGGTAAGCCCAGAGAGCATGAATCAAGTGACAGCGGCACAGAAAGTTACGAAAGCTCAGATTCTCTGCTTCAGTCCTGGAACAGCCAGTCCTCTTTAGTGGATGTACAACGTGTGCCCTCTTACGAAAGTTTTGAAGATGACTGTAGCCAGTCTTTGTGTCTGAACAAACCTACAATGTCTTTCAAAGATTACATTCAAGAAAGAAGTGATCCTTTAGAGCAAGGGAAACCAGTTATACCAGCAGCAATTCTAGCAGGCTTTACAGGCAAGTGATGTCACACACTCTCTCTCTCTCTCTCTCTCTCTCTCTGATCTCTCATGGGAGTCCATGTCCATGTTGATAAAGGAAGGTTGAGAGGTACACTCTTCCTTACCCATCATTGTTTATGAATGATTTCTTCATTATTAATGCTACTCTTACTGAAATATTGCGATGTACAAAACAAAGACTCCTTAAAACCTAGAATGCATTCTATTTTTGGTAATGTTCCATGTGTCAGAAAAGTTCACTATCATTGACTAAGCGCTCATTCCTAGAGTGCTTTCTCAGGCAAAACTCCCATTGCTGGAAGCTTCATCATGGCAAGGACTTCAGTTTTAGGACCCTAAGGTTTTTAAATAAGCCACCAGCAGAAAGGAATCAAGTCGGGGGGAGGGCGGCAAAGCTTGATTAAAATAATTAATTTGAATTAAAATAGTGGACTCAGTTCATTTTATTGTATCCCGTAGCAGATTCCAGTTTCAGAAACAGTCAGTGTGGTGTTCTTGCCTCAGCCAAATATCTTAAAATTAAATCAGTTAGGCTAAATCTCAGCATTATTTATCCTATGGTATTTCTTATTGGATCATTTAGTTATGTTTGTTAATTTTACTAACTCGGTGTTTACAGGCAGTGGACCTATACAACTGTGGCAATTTCTTCTGGAGTTACTAACAGACAAATCCTGTCAATCATTTATTAGCTGGACTGGAGATGGATGGGAGTTTAAACTTGCTGACCCAGATGAGGTATGTGGCTAATTGCGACGAATAAAAGATCTAGGGCCTGATCCTGCAGCTGCCATCAGTGAAATTACTCCTCAAGGTAAAGCGTTTACAAGATCAAGAGTATCTGCCTCTGTAAATGCTTTACTGTGCAGTCGGGCTTGATGCTGGGTGACTTTAGAAGAGAATCAGTCAAGTCACCTAGCTGTACATAAAAGTTTAATATATTACAAGCTGTACTTTGCATGCTGTTTTTACATTTAATTTACAGCATTGCCTAACTGTTTAAAGAAATTCCAGTTTAAACAAAGTAACTTGATAAAACCTCTGGGAATGCAGAGAAATATGGCAGATGTACTGAGGCCTTCAAGGGTCTTTTTTTAAACATGCATCAAATGATTGCTGTCATCATTTAAAATGTCTTGGAAATTAAAACTAGTGATTAACAGAATAAACTTCAACCCTCTAACTGATGATGCAGTCACTTTCTGATGCAGTTAAGAGGCCTGATGCAAGGCCTACAGAAGTCAGTGAAAAGACTCCCATTAACTTCAGGGGCCTTTGGATCTGCCCTTAAGTGACTTCGCAGAATTCAACTTGCACTTAAAGAACTGCACAGCACTACTCTCTAGACATGTCACGTGTAAAAGAAGAAATCCCATTCTCTTGCATTAACAGCTCATGTAAACCTTTTTGTGGCAAGGGGCCTTGTACTCATCCACTGTCTTTTGGTGTCCTGTTCACAGAGCCTAGGTCATACTTCTTTTAATTAAAATCTGGTCAATAACTATCAGAGACAGTTTGTTAAGGCTTCAGCTCTTACTCACCACAGTATCTCCACTGAGCTGATGGCATTTGAACCATTAAAATGATTTAGCTGCTCAATAAGTTTAATTTCCCCATTTATCAGCAGCTAGCTGGGATAGTATGCGTTAATTAATTGGTTTTGTGGGTTTTTCCCTCTCACTTGGGGCTGAAGGTGGCACGACGGTGGGGAAGAAGGAAAAACAAGCCAAAAATGAACTATGAGAAACTAAGCCGAGGCCTGCGCTATTATTACGACAAGAACATCATCCACAAAACTTCAGGGAAACGCTACGTGTACCGGTTTGTGTGTGACCTACAGAACCTGTTGGGGTATACGGCGGAAGAACTTCATGCCATGCTAGGAGTGCAGCCAGACACAGAAGATTGAGCACTGTGATAGCGTGCAATACTGGCAACGATTGCAAGTCTTTGAATGGTGACTAGGAACCATCTGCAGTCCGTCTTCTGACTGTTCAGATTGGTGCAACTGTTAAGAAATAAGGACCTTGAAGTGGTTTTGTAATCGGGGAAAGCTGAAGGAAGAAGTGGCCTTATTTCATCAGATGCAATGGCTTCACGTATTGCTGCACCAAGTCCTTTGGAGCTATCTGGAGTTTAGCACAGTGCCTGGCAGTAATCGGAAGACACGAAAATGTTCTAGGGTTAAATGTGTTGACTTTTTACACTGCCATATAATTATGGATTGTTTTTAATACCAAAGGTTGGAGAGCGACCAGTAATGCATCAGAATTCTAGCTCAAAACTTAATCATATTGTGTTTTTTTTTTAAAAAAAAACTGCATATCAATCTACCTAATCTTTATTTTAAAGCAGGAAGTGAGGCAAATTTGTATTGTACATTTTCTTATTACACACAAACATGTTGCATAGGTACAGAAACATTTTGTTTTATGTTTCAAAACTAGGTGTAGCAATTTTTCCTTTTGAGGGAAAGAGGAAAAAACACCATTTCAAGTCAGTTTGTATATTTATATGCTTCTTCTTGAAGTTCTTTAATGTTCTTATTTAACAGATATTGTAATTTAAACTAATTATGTGTTTTGAAATAGGAAGAATGTAAACCTATCATTTTTCATGTTTTGAATAGGACGTACCCCATTCTGCAGTCTGAGGAAGGCTGTGAAATGCCTAGTACATGATAGTACAATATGCCTGTAATATAAAAGTTATATGGAGGGTATTCGTTGAATATTTTGCCATGACTGTAGCTGGCCCCTTTTGTTCATTTTGGCATTTTTACAAGAAACTAATAGTCTGGGACATAAAGGGCCTCTTTCACCTAACTGAAAAATGAAAACATTAACATGGATAAATGGCATTTTTCTTGATAAATGGCATATTTTTTCACTTCTATGCATGTCCTTTTAAAAACCAATTTATATACAAGCCTTTTTTTCCCTCACTCGAGTTGTCTCCTTTTTTTCCTCTCGTTTATCCTACATGATTTAAAATATGAATTCTATTTTTGGAAATTGTGGCTCCTTTTCAGAGATCAGGAGGGATTTATGTAGCAGCTATTTTTTACTGCAAAAAAAAATTCACTGGAAAAAATGTAATTTGTAAGAAAGCTTTATTTTTTATCTCAGCTTGATGTACGTTGAAATGTGTTGTATTGTGTGGAGGGGAGGGGGGACAAATCTTTATTAAAACATCTTAGAAACAAAGGATAAAAAGATGTGCATCATTTTCAATTTCCATTTAATTCCTAAATATCTTGATTGGCTCTTTATAGTACTTTATTGTGGAAACAGAAATAGGTCTGACTTCAGAAGGTGACTTCCTGGAAGGAAGTCCATTGAAGATGGTAGAGTTACATTAGCATGCAGCTCTTGCTTGAATTTCCTCCCATAAGAGTCCCTTTGCTGTGACATTTAGCTTGATACAGAACACTTCGCACAAGGCTCTAAGCCGTTCCTCAAACAGCCTTGGGCTGGCGCACTCCCCCTTCTCCTTTAGAGAGAGAGTACAGTACATCTGTCCCATTCAAGTTTCAGGAATTATGTTTCAGCATCAGCTGGAGAAGTTAATATTTTCCAAAATGTAACTCAAGATGGCATTTGATAATTTGGATTAAAGTGTGAATTTAAAGTGCAAATATGTTTACTTTTATTCCACAATAACTCCATGCTCTTCCTGGTTAACTTGGTATATAGAAAAGGCCCTTACAATCTATCCCCAAACGGGTAAAGGGATACATCAGCCTAACTCCCATTCATGTTGAAAAACATTCCTAATACATCAGGGTATGGAATAAAAGCCCCTTTGCAAGTACAAAACCAAAACACTCCCCTGTAAGAGTGTAGGCCAAAATATGCCCCTCATACTTAAGCTTATCTTTCTCTAAAAGAGGAAAAAATGGATGAGACAACCTGATCTAGTGCTTTTAAAAGATTTCCCTGACTGAGTTTCTACAATGGGCCAAATTCTGCTGTCATTACAGTGGATTCATTCTGTGAAAGCAGAATTTGTAGCTCTTTTTTTAAAGTGCTCATCAAAATAGCAGAAAAAGCTCTCAAAGTTGTCCTTCCAAATTTCTTGGACTAGCTGATCGATCAGCTGATGGACTCGTCAGTGGATACAAGGTGGGCCATGAACTTTGAGGGCTAAATCATGCACAGGGACTGGCCTGTCTAACCTTTCCATGCCCCATACATGAGAAAGAGGAAAATGTACTCACCACCACCATTGTGGTCCACATACAGGCTGGGCAGAATTCAGGCTGTAGCTGTCTTAGCTAACAAAGGAATGTATAGCTTGAACAGAAATACAGTTTCTAGGGGCTGATCCAAAGCCCAATGAAGTCAATGGGAAAGCACCCAAAATTTCCAGTGGGATTGAGGTCAGACCCCCAGAGAAGGAATGCTACATAGTACGTTGTAGATCTGGAGATGACTTGGTTTTGGCCTGAATTCTTGGAGAAGAGAGCAGGTAATGGCTTTCCTTTAAAGCCATGTCATTGTCTACAATATTTTCCTTTTTCTGTGCCTCTTTTGATGTGGTTTATATGGTATTTCAGACTGAATATCATGCACACTTCATAAAAAGTTCATTTTCAACATGTATTTCCTAAACATAGTACTACCATTCATTTAGAGCTGAACCCTAATAGCTTATTGCTCATATGATGGGCATTTAAATGCAAAAAGTTGTTTCTATTTCCCAAATTCAACAAAAAAAAGTTACATCAGTAAGAATGTAGGGTAGCCAAGATCTAAACTACCCACATTAGCATGCCTCTTCTATGAACTTAAGGCAGAGTGATGTTCTCATGGGATAGACTTCACCTGAGAAGGGAGGGAAAAATCGACTTCTGGGGGTAGAGATTGTTTAATGAGTTGTGCCCATCTTTAAACTATGAACTTGGGAGACCGTGGGGAGATGCTCATGTAATCCTCACAGCTGATTTTAATATGGTGAGGGAGAACGTAGATTAAGAGGAAAGACTGCTGATACCAGTCACACAGGTGACATGGGCAGTAGAATGACTATCCAGTCAGGCAAGGAATGTGGGCCAAGCCAAACAGCATCAATCTTGTACACCCAGTTCAAGGAGCTTGGGTAACAAAATGGAGGAACTAGAACTACTGGTAGAGGAAGTGAAACCAGATACGGTGGGGTAACAGAAACATGATGGAATAGAAGTCATGACAAATACACATGTTGAAGCATCTATTTGTCTTTCCTGAACAGCATAAAGGCAAAGGTGGCAGAGAAGCATTGTCTAGTAATGATGTAGACTAAAGAAATTAGAAGTGATGACATGGATATGATAGTCTGTTTGAGCCAAAATGACTTTGGGGAAAAAAGCTTCTAGAGTTTCCTCTCACCTACTGCTCATGATATGCTACAGCCCCCAGGACCAAATTTGGGTATGAATAGCAATCTCTTTAATGTTTTTAATTAAATAAATACTACTGGGAATTGTGTAATCATAAGAGACTAATTGCCCAGATATAGATTGGAAGACAAGTACTGCTAATAATAGTAGGGCCTGGATTTTCCCACATGTGATAGCTGATGGATTTCTTCACCCCAATAGTTGCTGAACCAACTAGAGGTGATGCCATTTTAGATTTGGTATTGGTGAGTTGTGAGAACCTCATAGAAGAATGGGTTGTAGAGGACCATCTTGGTTCGAGTGATCATGAGCTAATTCAGTTTAAACTAAATGGAAGGATAAACAAAAATAGATCTACAACTAGTGTCCTTGATTTCAAAAGAGAACTTTAAAAAAATAACAGCGAAGTGGACTGGATTGAAAAGCTCAAAGATCTGAATGTGGAGGAGGCTTGGAACTACTTGGTCAAAGCTGAAGAAACAATCTGAAGCCTGCATCTCAAGCAAGGGGAAAAATTTATAGGGAAAGGTTGCAGAACAAGCATCTCAAACAGGTGATTAAGACAAAGCAGAAAGCCTACATGGAATGGAAGATGGAATGGATCAGCAAGGAAAGCTACCTCTTGGGGGGTCAGAAAGTGTAGGGATAAAGTGAGAACTGCCAAAAGCCAATCAGTTGTACCTTGAAAAGGAGATTAAAACCAATAGTAAAAGGATCTACAGCCCTACAAATAAGAAAACAAGGAAAGTGGGACTGCTGAACACTGAGGATGGGGTAGAGATTAAAGATAATCTAGGCACTGCCTAACACCTAAACAAATACTTTGCCTCAGTTTTAATGAGGCTAATAAAGATCTTAGGGACAGTGGCAGGTTAGCTAATGGGAACGAGGCTAGGGAGGTAGAAATTACCACATCTGAGGTGAAGGAAACTCAAAACCGCTTAGTGAGACTAAATTGGGGGGCGGGGAAGGGTTGGATGATCTCCATTCAAAAAAAATATTAAAGGAACTGGAACATGAAATTGCAAGCCCGAAAGTAAGGATTTTAATGAATATGTAAACTCAGAGCTCTTATCCTATGATTGGAGAATTGCTAATATAGTTCCTATTTTTTAAGAAAGTGTGTAGGGGAGGGGGAAATAAGTGATCCTGGAAACTATAGGCCTGTTAATTTGACATCAATTGTAAAATCTTGAAACAAATTTTGAAAAATAAAGTAAAGACTATAGAGGTGAATGGTACTTGAGATAAAATACAACACGGTTTTACAAAAGGTAGATTGTGGCAGACCAACCTGATCTCCTTCTTTGAGAAGATAACTGATTTTTTAGACAAAGGAAATGCAGTAGATCTAATCTACCTGGATTTCAGCAAGGCATTTCATAAAGTTCCACATGGCAAATTATTAATTAAATTGGAGAAGATGTGGATTAATATGAGAATTGACAGGTGGATAAGGAACTGGTTAAAGGGGAGATTACAATAGGTCATACTGAAAGGTGAACTGTCAGGCTGGAGGGAGGTTACTAGTGGAGTTCCTCAGGGATCAGTCTTGGGAACAATCTTATTTAACATTTTTATTACTGATCTTGGCACAAAAAGTGGGAGAGTGCTAATAAAACTTCAGATGACACAAAGTTGGGAGGTTGGTGGAATTTCCATCCTTAGAGGTTTTTAAGGTGCGGCTGGACAAAGCCCTGGGTGGGATGATTGAGTTGGAGTTGGTCCTGCTTTGAGCAGGCAGTTGGACTAGATGACATCCTGAGGTCCCTTCCAACCCTAATCTATGATTAAGTGCAGAACTTGTCCCTTAATATTTAATAAGGTGTAAGGCTCTGATACCATGACCCAGTATAAACGTCTACCAGCTGGTAGACTTCGCAATATTAATTTGCTAAGGAAGCCCACTGGAGTTATGAGTTACGTAAAAAGAAAAGAAACCTGCAACTGTTCAATGGTTAGGGCTTCATCTATCACACCATTTCACAGGCAATTTAAATACAGGAAGGGAAAAGACTGATTTTTGCTATAGCAGGACTTGCTGTATGCACACAACTACAATTTGCACAGATCTTTGTTCATTATGAAACCAGAATCCACTTTTTGCCGTCTTGCAAAGTAAAATGCAAATGTCAACATACTTGCCAAATCTGACACATTCCAGCTTATCTTGTTTCTATAACTTCTCTCTCTTTCTCAGCATGTAGCTTTTCATCAGTTCAGGCATATATGCACACAGTATTATGACTGTACTCAATTCATGTGCTAGACATGTGACTGGTGAAAATGCTAAGGAGAAAAATGTGGGGGGAAAATATGTTCTTAAAAGCAAGAGGAATTCACATTACACACCAATGTTCTTTATGAAAGAGTCCTGTATTTCACTTCTAATGTGTGTCATATGAGACACAATTTGTAACCATATAACATTAAAAGTAAGCAAACTATATAAATCCTCTGACTGTCTCAGTGTAATTTGTCCCATGCAAACAGATTTTTCTAATGGTAAATCTAATTTATGAATAGAAATGTTTGAACATGTTCTCTGCTTTGAGGATGAAGGAACAAAGCTATGCCATTTTTTGTTCTCCTGCCTTTCCCCCTCTTGGCATTTCTTCTCTGACGTAAGTAACATGTATTGTTACTTGTGTATTATGAAATCAAAAAAAAGTTTTCATTCTCTGGAAGAAAAAAAATCAGTTTCATATGTTACATGAATGGACAGCAAAAAGGCTAAAAACCTGCTGGTAAATGGCTTGGAGTGGATTTACAAATGCTGATGTAAAAATCAGAGGCCAGATGCATCCTGATGTAATTCTGTGGGAGTCAGCATTTTAAAACCTAGTTATTCATTCCAGGCTTTCATTATGGTGTGGATCACAAAGAGAAGAGATTTGTCCACTACCAGTAAAGACCAGGTACCTTGAAAGTTAATGGAGCAGACCATTTACATCAGTTGAGGATCTGGCTCCTGTTGTATTACTAATGAATGTGAATTTTAGCTAACAAAAGCTAATATCAGTGAACTTACTATGAACGTGCAAATGTACAAATCAATAACCAACAGAATTACTATTGTGTGATAGCTCACACCAAGATGATGCCCTGCTAAAAGTAAAGCCATCTATACTGAACAATTAGGGAACAAATCCCCTCCCTTAAACGGATTTCATGTTGAAGATGGTTCAAATCAGTGATATGCAGATTTCAGTGGCTCAGGAGCCAGATTAGCGATCAACATTACCCAAAAGAGCCCAAGTAGTGTGAATACATCGTTTCATTTACTATTTTTATATAATTCTCACAGCAAAATGACTGACCAAGTATTCTACAATTGGTTAATAACATAGTAAAAGCATCAAGACTGGTTAATAACTTAGACTGGTTAATAATTAAATCACATATTGTTTTAATATCATGTGGTGCAGAGTCACAGGAGTCACATTAAAGACCCACTTGCAGATCCCAAGCCTCAGTCTGAGGATCACTGTTCTCATGTAAGGACACACGTGCATCTGGCAGGATGTGATTCTCCCACTGAACTTACACTCCTAAGGGTTTTCACTGTGGAACAGTACAGCTTTGGCTAAGTGAAAGGGAATGATGCACTCTGGGGGTAGAAAATGAAGAGGTGTGAATCCAACAGAAAAAACACTTCTGCATTAGAAATGTCTCCCATCCCCCAGGTCATTTGCTGAGAGGTGCTGAAATCAGGATCAGGCCCCAAATCTGCCTTATGCTACTGCTACTTAGCAGGCTGGCCTAACTCAAGCTGCCTAGCACTGACTCTGGCAGGCTCACAGGGACAATCTTTACAAAAGCATTAACTATTTTTGAACAATTTCCAATTCCCCCAATGTCCTAGGCATAGCACTCCTTGTCTTCCGCATCACTAACACTGCCAGCAAAATTCGGCAGCAGCCCAGGGGAATTACACAAGCTATGCAGAGTAGCTTGCGTAATTCCTATCGACTCCGTAACTTCCCTTCAGTGTGCCATCTCCACTGCACTGTACTGATGGGAAATGCATCCCCGACGACACAGCGCTACGCTTTTTGGGGAGGTGGTTTTATTAGGTCGACTTCCAGATCAAGTGAGCAGGTCTTCGCTGCTGCTCAATTGATCTGGAAAAATTGATCTGACAGTGGCAAATTTGCTGCCAGTGTGTACATACCTAAGGCTATGTCTGGTGGGTTGCTTAAACACACACACGCACAGGGAAAATTCTAATTTCTCTTAAAGGGACATTGTCAGGATTGGAAGCTTCAAAATACAGCCTAGCTTTTCCATATATGAACTCACAAAGTCCATAGGGTTCCCCTTGCCCTCGTTTTATTAAGCATTTAATCAATTAAAACACCTAAGCAGACAAACCTTACTAAACATGGATGGCACTAGTCAGCTATAAGTAAGTCCATACTCATGTCATCATACAGCTTGACAAAGCCCTGGCTGGGATGATTTATCTGAGGTTAGTCCTGCTTTGAGCAGAGGGTTGGTCTATATGACGTCCTGAGGTCACTTCCAATTCTAATCTTCTATGATTCTTTAATTAGTAATCACAGAATCTCAGCTGGGAAAGACCCTGAGCCCATACCATCACCAATACCAATGCTATTAATGTTCCCTAAACTGCAGGGTACTTTCCAATTCATTGCCCTGTCCAGTTTTAAGTGAGTCAAGTAATGAAGCTTCCCTCATTTCTTCTGAAGACTATTATACTGTCCAATAGATTCATCCTCATTTTCAGCTACATTTTGTTTAAATTTCATGCCACTGATCTAAATGATAACCCTTGGACTATCCAGAACAGCTCAGTCTGGCTATTTCACTCTATTGATATTTGGTGCACTCACCCTACTTTCAATAACACTGTTCTGTGAAAGCCATTCAAGAAGACACCTTTGAACAGTAACCACTGGTGCACTCAATGCTGACCTGTCACGTAATCCTGACCAAGGTCAGTTGTGTGTATTGACTACTTCACAAAAGCCACCAGTGGAGGCCACATGGCACAGAGG
The DNA here is from genome assembly GCA_007922155.1 of Mesoclemmys tuberculata. Classification (NCBI taxonomy): domain Eukaryota; kingdom Metazoa; phylum Chordata; order Testudines; family Chelidae; genus Mesoclemmys; species Mesoclemmys tuberculata. The sequence goes on from ML675610.1 coordinate 35,383,355, forward strand.
TCCATATACAGTACATTTTCCTTCCTTAAACTCGTCTTTCCATCATAAAAGCAGCTCAGATGCTGAGCAGAAGCTGAAGTGTTGGTAAGGCTTTCCACATTTTTTTTTTTAGCAAATCAAAACGCAGCCATTCACAGATAACTCAGTAAAGCCATCCTCACTAGCAGTTCTTTCCACCTCAGCAAAGCCAGGCCCAAGAATTACGTTTTTATTACAGTTCCACAGGCGTAGCCGTGTTAGTCTGTATACAGCAAAAACAACAAGAGTTCTGTAGCACTTTAAAGACTAACACATTTCTTTTTTGCAGGCGTAAGCTATTACATTCGTTTTTTCCCAGCAAATACTAAAATAGTCTCATTTATTTTAAAAAAACCCACCAGTTGCCCAGCAACCTCTGAGCAGCCCTTCAAATAAAGCAGTAAGCACACGCTGCGGTTTCAAGCTGTCAAGGGAAGGGCCAATTACTGAAAAAACGAGCATGAGAAATCAAATGATTCCAAGAATTATTAATACCTTCACATTGCATTTTTAATATCCCTCCCCAGTATCTCCACTCACTAACACAGGGCAGGAGCTTGCCCTAAGCCCACATTTGGCTGCTTTTATCTAGGTTTGTGATTGATGTGACCTGAAATCAGTTTGGATTGAGATGCTCATACTTCTGCAGACTTCAGCTCAGGCTCCAGCAGAGTTCGCCAAAATCCAGGCTCTCCCAACTGTCCCTACAGGAACCCTTCAGTTAACGAAGTTGAGTTGGGACTCGGGTGACAATCCAGACTGCAGCTGGATTTAGAGCGTTTTCTTACTTTAGGGGTTGGTGTCCTGCCAACTCCAGTGAACGGACCCTGCAGGAATTCAGTTTGTTTGAGCCACACAAAGCAAACACTGCAGGGTTTATACAGCCTGTTTTTATCCCTCTTTGAGCCTCCAGTTCCAGAACTAACTCATAATATTAAACTGCCTGTGCACTGTGGAGCTACTCTCACCAGTTCAGTTTTGTCGACACAGAAAATGATTCCCACCTCCGTGATCCAACATGTCCTTCGGCCTGTGTCCCAAGCGGATGTAATGACAGAAACCAGAAGCTGACAGGGATAGCAGGCTTTGTGTTTATCAGACTGTGTAAAGACACGTCTGCTGAGCAAGTTACCTCACAATGCCTGTGCCTTGGCATCACCTCAGCAGGCCAGTGATGCTGAACCAGAGGTCTCACGGAAGCCCACACTTTGGCATGACTTTAGCAAACTAATGGTACTGAGTATGTAACCTCAGAGAGTCTCTGCTAACATATAGGCCCAGACAGCTAAAGGAGCTGAGCTAATGAGCTCATGAAAGTCTGGTCCTACACATAAAAGGCAGCAAGCTAAAGTAGAAATGATGAGCAGGGGTTAAAATAAGGGGTAGCATGTGTGAGTAGAACTGCCCCTCAGCTGCTAAAGCCAGAAGGACAGTTCCTCCACCACTCCCTTCCATGGGCGTGGGGAAGCACATCTATGCTATACTCCATCCCTAGGCAACTGCTGTAATTCAACTTTCCTTCAATAGCTTTCCCCCAGCCCTAGTGTGGCCTGCCCCCTTTTCTTGCCTGCAATAGGAAGGAAGTGGGTTACCCTTAAAATAGGTATTTTTCCATCTCACATTTCTGTACTAGCCACACGCTCTGGAAACACAAATCCCAGGGATGTTTCCGCTCACTGTGAACTAGTTAGCAACACTGTCATTCAGATATTCTTCATTAGGGTTCAGAACAAACAGCCCCTGGGGATGAATATGAACAGTTTACACTTCTTTTAGAGCTAATGTTTCAGGCTCTGTCCACAGATTCCATAAGAGAGCATTTCACTGGGCCACATTTGTATTCGCATCGCCACAGACCCACCATCAGACCTGCTCCTGCCCCACTCACAAATACCCCTTCACACTGGAATGCAGTGATATCCCCTCCCAACTGGGGGGCTTATAGGACATGAAGATGGTACAGACTTCCTGGGTGCATGTCTCTACAAACTGCCTCCTTTCCCACAAAGCAGAACAGCACTAGTTTGTCTATGGACACTTATCCTTGACTGTGGAAGAGGGGTCAGGATTTGCCCCATGGGAACAGAGATTAAGATTTAAAAGAGTATGAGAAGTAGGTAGCATGAAGTTATCTTTGCTTCACCTTGCTCTGTCTCTGTCCCAGGCAAAGAAATGGAGGAATCAACTCCTAGCTCTAGGGAGACACCCTCCGTGGCTATAGAAGCGAGGACTATGTTTGCTTTCAGACCAGTTATAGAACTAAGCATTAGGCTGCTCTCATCTGCAGAGCAAAAAGAAACTTTCCACTTGGCAAAGTTAGCTAAAAATAAAAAGTAGGAACTGGAAACTGAAGCCCTGATTAAGTCACTGAACATGGAGTTCTCCACTGGTAAAGTTATGAAATATTTATTGAACTGCAAGGCAAGTGTGCTAATGTTGCAGTGAAAACTCTGTATACTACATATTACAGCATTATTATTAAAAAAGGCAAAGGTTGCAACACAAGACTTACAATAAGGGATATGAAGGTTACATCATATCAGTGTAAATGTCCTCACTGTTTTAACTCTGAAAGGGTTGCTTGCCAGAAGTGAGTGCTGAGTTCTTGAGCAACCTAGTGTTTCAGCATCCAAAAAAAAAAAATCTTTCTGTTGATTTATCTGGATTGCAAAAAGCATAAAAAGTTGGCTATGGGAATGATTTTTTTATTTATTCTTTACAGATGTCGTTAGACCAGTATAACTCTGAGTGTAGCGGTAGTTATACTGGAACAGTTTATTTCCCTTCCCGCAAAGGGATATGGTGAGTTCTGACTCCTCAACTAAAGGAGCAGTGATGCTGAATTTTTAACAAAGACAGTCTTCCCCCAAGTGTCAATTGGTATTGGAGTTAATTAGGTATTAAGAAAAACAAATACAAGTGAAGGTCTTGTCTACATGTCAACATACCTCTAGGAACAAAGAATGCTGGCCGTACACACAGAATGGGGAACTCTATCTTGGAAAGCAGTAACTTTGAAAAATACTTCAGAGTCATGATGGATAATCAGCTGAACTGCAACCAAAAGAGCTAGTGCAATTCTTGGATGTGTAAACAAGGGAATCTTGGGCCAGAACAGAGAGGTTACACTGGACAACAAAGATTTTGCTTCCTGAATACTTTTGGGTGTATTTTATGGATTTTGGGCTGCTGATTACGAAAATCACCATGAAATTTCCATATCACGTACCATTTTATTGAAATCGCCTATATTTGTTATTTTAATTCATAATTTAAGTCTATTAAAATGTTGCCCACAATGTAGGCTGAAAAGTTTTCTATCTTGTGTCCAAGCATGCCTGGGCATGCAGTGACACTGCACCTAGTGCAGGCCACACAACATGCAGTGGGAATGCTAAGGCTTAGGCAGGGCGGATGCTGGCAGGACAGGTTTTAGAAAGGCTATAAAAGCATTTCACAAACACCGTTCTATGCATTGCGTTTATATCAGTTTGCATTCATGTTGATGCGCATACTTTATGCACATAGCATATTGTGTGTACTCACAATAATAAAGCAATTGTATTTTCAGGAGAATTTGTGATAGCAAAATGTCTTGCCAATGTCGCAACAGCCATGATACGTTGTTACATTGGTGGCAAATACACGCTTAAACCTCAAAGACGGAACATGACTGCACGTATTAAGAAAGCGTATGAGCTCTACTTTGGCTGTAAAATTGGTGATCAGGACAAAGCCTGGGCTCCTCACATTTGTTCCACAGCATGTGCTGTCGATCTTAGAGCTTGGAAGTCAATGCCGTTCGCTGTCCCGATGATATGGTGAGAGCAGAAGGATCATGTGACAGACTGTTACTTTTGTCTGACCAATGTGTCTGGGTTCTCTGTTAAAAACAAGAAATCCATTGAATACCCCAATCTCCCTTCAGCCATGAGACCTGTGCCACATGACGACAGTCTTCCAGTACCCAAGCTACCAGAGACATGGAGCCTAGAGGAGGCAGACAAAGATGCCATGATGCATGAGCCAGGATTGGAAAACGACACTGACCCAGATTTTGAACCATTTAGGTCGAGTGAGCCTCATCTGATAACTCAATCTGAGGTAAATGACCTAGTCAGGGACTTGGGTTTGTCAAAGGCAAAAGCAGGATTACTGGGTTCAAGACTGCAAGGATGGGGTCTGCTGTCACCAGGCACGAACATTTCTGTCTTTCGCAGTCGCCAAGATTTGACACAATTCTTTGGTCAGGTTGATAATCTGTGTTTCTGCACTGACTCTGATGGGCTGTTCACTGCTTTGGGTTGCCAGCAAGACCCACAACAATGGCGTCTTTTTATTGATTCATCAGTGTTAAGCCTGAACACTGTGTTGTTACACAACGGCAAATGTCCACCCTTCAATACCAATCAGCTATGCAGTACATATGAAAGAAACCTACGGAAATATGGAAGTTTTGTTGAAACACATACAGTACAGCAACTACAACTGGAACATCTGTGGTGATCGGAAAGTAGTCACGCTGCTACTAGGAATGCAGATCGGATATACCAAGTACTGTTCTTTCATTTGCGACTGGGACAGACATGCTAAAGGGTCTCATTACATTAAAAAGGACTGGCCACTCCGTAAGCATTTGGTTCCAGGGCAGAAGAGTGCAGGACATAAATCACTTGTAGACCCCGACAAAAATATTTTTGGCTCCTCTTCACATAAAACTTGAACTGATGAAAAATTTTGTGAAAGCGATGAACAAAGAAGGTGAAGGATTTCGATATTTGAGAGAGATGTTTCCCAGCATAACTGATGCCAAGATTAAGGAAGGCATTTTTGTTGGTCCACAAATCAACAGGTCATCAATGACAGGCAGTTCGAAGAACTTCTAGTAGGGCTGGAGAAAATTGCATGGAAGGCATTCAAGGATGTTGAAAATTTTCTTGGCAACTACAGAGCACCAAACTACGTGCAGCTGGTTGACAGCATGCTTCAAGCATACAAAACCATTAAGTGTAACATGTCACTAAAGATTCATTTTCTGCATTCGCATTCAGACTTCTTCCCTGCAAATCTTGGTGCAGTCAGTGACGAGCATGGTGAAAGGTTTCACCAAGACATTGCAATCATGCAAAAAGGGTATCAGGGCAACTTGAATCCATCAATGTGGCCGATTATTGTTGGACACTTAAACGTGAAGCCTCAGACACTGAGTACAAACGAAAATCATCAACAAAATATTTTTAGCTCAGTTGAACTATTGCAAAGCATCAGCACGGTTATGCAATTAAACACATTCAATAAAAGTCAATTTCTTGTTTCTCCAAATTCCTACGTGATACAAGTAGTCTGAAATTATATTTGTGTTCAGCTTCAAGTGGTCTAGCATAATCAAAAAAATTTCTGAGGAAGCAACACTTTCAAAAAAATTTGTTGTCTAGTGTTATTTTACCTCTGAATTTGGCACAGATGCAATTGCTATTGAAATACTGTGTCCAGTTCTGGTGTCCACAATTCAAGAGGAATGCTGAAAAACTGGAGAGGGTTCATAGAAGAGCCATAAGAATTATTTAAAGGATTGGAAAACATGCCTTCTAGCAATAGACTTCAGGAAGTTAATCTATTTCTTGCATCAAAGAGAAGGATAAGGGGTGATTGATCATATACTCTATAACTACCTACACAGGGAACCACAATTTGATGATAGAGGACTCTTTAGTCTAGCAGCCAAAATATAACATGGTCCAATGGCTGGAAGTTGAAGCTGGATAAGTTTAAACTAGAAATAAGGAGCAAAATTGTAACAGTGAAGGTAATTCACCCTTGGGACAATTTACCAAGGGTTGTAGTGGATTCTCCGTCACTGGCAACTTCTCTAAAAGATGTTCTCTAGTCTAAACAGGAACTAATTCAAGGAAATTTTATGGCCCATGTTATGCAGGAGGTCTGACTAGATGATCACAGTGGTCCCTACTGGCCTTAGAATCTCATTTATTCCAGCAGCTGGAACCTCTTTCAGCCTTGTGGCAGGCATTGTGACCATCTCCTAGCATTAGCATTTGACTGCTATGGTGCTGTCAGCTATGACATTACAGTAGAGGCCTACAACTAGAATTTATATGTGCGAGGAAGTGTTAGGCTTGGATATTGGATGAAGTAAAAGGCCTCTAGGGATCATTACTTCCTTAGGCTTCAAGAATTCTCCTACTTCTCTCTCTGGATACATGATCATAAACATATATATAAAGAAATTACTTTCACAGATGTGTTTAACTATTTTACTGTCCTGGAACACAGATTAAATACACACTCCAAATATGGAGCTCCTGAAACGGCTCATTTTTAGATGCATATGGAATTTTTCTTCTCTCTCATCTTCCAGCCATCTCACTGGTTACTACTATGGAAGAGCAACCTTCTTTGGTGGTTTTTGCCTGGTATTTAATTAAACAAACCAAACTCTCAGTTAAATGCCCAGACATACCCTTTATAAAATGGTTTCAAGCAGACATTCAAAGCACTGTCCTAATCTGCAACCAGAAGTTCAGTATTGCTCAATATCATTTGCCACATGATTAAATAGACATCAGCATCAATTCCTGTGAGCCTGATTTTTTCCACAGTTTAAAAGTCATGCAATTTCAGGATGAAATGTTGATTTCATTTATTTGGGCGCTTCTGCTGTTCCTCTGTTTTGTAAGTTTGATTTTAAATTGAGCCTCAAGCTGGCTTCACTCTTAGCAGGTGCGAGCCCGTAAATAATCGTGCCTCTAGTTTTGTATCTATATCTTTTCACCCCTTGTAGAGCATTATTCATCTACTAAAAGTTACACACACTACCTCAGTGCAGGCATAATTATCTGTGAGAAATGTGGCCATATTAATACAGGCCATCAGCAAAAATCAGATCCTAAGTCAGCGGAGAGACAAAATTCAGAACTCTGTACTGATGTGATCACAATAAATACATAGCTTTTATTCACATAGTAAGGCTTCAGTCCTGCAAACCCACGTGTTACTCAGGTACATACATGTTTACAGGATCAGGGACTAAGTTAATATAAGGCACAACAAGTGGGTCTGACAAACAAGTGAAGGTAGTGGAGGAAAACAGAAGGTAGAAGTGAAAGGACTACCTGGTTACATAGACTATCTATGTACCCAATTTACAGGGCTGAGTGGTTTTTTTAAGATATAAAAAGAGATATGTTATTAAGTGTCCTAACTGAATACAACTGAAGGGGAAAGTAAATGCACCCTCCATTTTGAGCCTGTATTTAATTGTGGGTGGAAAATGCACTTACAATAAAAAGAGGCCAGCAGGGGCCTTACATGTCATACATGTAAGTGCTTTTTGGCTTCAGCCTTCCGTTAACTTTCTAAGCTTTGGAAACCAAAGCCCAGAGCTGTATTTATGGCACTGTTTGGATCAGAACAGTCTGTATCATGGAGGTTGCATTACTGATATCAAAGGGATTGGAATAGCAGCTGAAGAAGGGATACAGGATTTGATTCCCTACACAAAGCTAACTTTCTTAGGCTCTGCATGTATGTGAATATCACGTTCTTTGCACTGGGCATGCATAGTCATTACAGTTCATCATTTGCAGCGTGCTGCCAACTAGTGATTCCACATCCTGACATATCCTCAATGATAGGGGGAATAAAAACTAATTGTTGGCTATCATTATGAGGATTAGGAATACACTCGTCACAGATCTAGTTTTCAGAGCATCACACAAGCTCTGCTGGCAGCAAAGTCACATTCCCTCAACACAAAATTAAGAGGACAAAAAAGTAATAGTTGTGGATTTTCATTTCTGTTTCATTTCAGCGCAATATCATAAATCAAACTGATTACTAAATCACATCTCCTCACCACAAAGTAAAAAAAACCCCCAGTGTTGTTTAAATGCAGAGTTGCTGTGTCAGTACTTAGTCATGTAAAGCAAGTACCAATATGTGATGGGTAGGGCTGTGCTTTTCATTTGGGCTGAAATATGACTATATCAGAATTAAAAGCTTTGCCCAAGGACTGCGGAAAACAAACATTGGGGTCAACTGCAACCTTATGAGTCAAGAAATATGAGGCCAAAATATCTCACCCTGAAAATGACACAAAGCTTAAGCATTTAAGGGTAGGACTGAAAATGTGACGGTTAAAATAATAAAGTTACCTTCCACAGAGGCTTAAGCCTTTGAAGCTTTTGCTTTCAATACTAAGCATGCCAGGAAGTAAAACCAAAAAACTGCTTTCAAGGAAGCAAATGGCATTTCAACATCATTCCAGTCTAAATGATCTTTAGCTAGAATAATTCTCCTCCATCATCCACTGGAGCCACGAGGCACAAGACCAAAGAAGTCAGATGTCTACTACTTGAAGGTTTTTTCACACTCATCTAAACAGAACCTGTCAGGTCACGCTGCACCATCTACCACAAAAAGACCCTTCCAGGGAAGAAGGGTGGATGCCTGGAAACACTAGAATTGAAACTGAAATGAAACGCAAGTGGGAAAATGGCCTTGTGAGTAAACATCATGCCTGGCCAACGGGCTGAGAAAGGATTGAACTGAGGGGAAGCTGTGGGAAAGTTAAAGCTCCATGTTTCTAGATATAGGGACATCCTCTTATTTCACAAGAAGTGGAACACCTTTTTACCGTTCCTCCATCCCCTGCTCCATGTGATGAAAAAACAGAGAAAATCCTGCAAAAGGACCCATACATTTCCTGTGGCCATAGACCAATCCCTGAGTTTATCAGGTTAATGCAGTGGTTCCCAACCTGTGGCCTTGGGGCCAATAGTAGTCCTCGGGGTCTTTCAAAGTGGTCCGTTCTTCTCCTGCTGGCTGCAGAAGGGAGCTGCCACCTAACGACCCAGACAGTGCACATTGCTGTGGGGCTACAAGACCAGTGCAGGCTCCTTGCTACAGCCAAGGGGACGGTAGATCAATGCTTCCCTCCCCCTAGCTGTTGCAGGGAGCATGGAAAAGTGCTCCTCCTGGGTCCATAGGCACTGAGATCCCTGCTGGAGGCAGACGGAAGGGAGATCAGCGCTCCCCTCCACCAGCTCCAGCAGAGAGCAAAGTGTACACCTGGGTCCCTCAACACTGGGTCCTGGCTAGAGGCAGAGGGAGGGGAGCACTGATTTCCCATCTCCCTGGCTACAGAAGGGAGCCACTGCCTAGGGACCCAGTTGGAGCACACAGGAATAAAGGACACGTGCGGTTTCCCTGTTGCAGCCAGGTGGACAGGAGATAGCAAGAAGGCAGCCTCCTCGCTGAACTCCTTCCATCTGACTGCAGTGAGGGGATGGGGGAGAGGAGCTACCATGCTTGAGGAGGGGCAGGGCTCTAAAAATCAGTGCCTAACGTTTGGCCTGCACTTAGCAGACCACCCACTGTGACTTAGCTGCTAGCCATGTGCTTCAGTGAGTAGTGACAGTCACTCATCTACACTAGTGCTTTGTCTGTGAGTAATTTGTAGATGTAAAATAGTGAATATAAAAATGAGTACAGTAGCATAAAAATATTTACTTTAAATTTGTAGTGATTTGTAGTCCTTAATGGTGTATACATCAGTACATTTTGTATGAGTTGATAGACTGGTGTCCCTTCAGGGTTTAATGAATATGAAGGAGACCTGCAGGAAGAGTAGTTGACTCTTAAAATCTTTCCCATTTGAAACCTGTCCAAAGGCAAAGCAAGAATTTAACCCCCTGCTTCATGTGACATATATCAACATCAAAGAAGATTTCAATTTGATCAACAGGTCAGCACCTCAGTTCATACTGAATTGAGTTGGCATTCCAGATGTTCTGCTAAGTCTGGGGCCCAATCTTGACATGAGTATCCATGTGAGAGTGTGCTTTGGTTGACAGCATTTGCCAAATTTCTACACAACCTTAGGTGTGCAACAGGGATGCATTCTCATCCCAGTACTATTCTGTCAAGATATTGACTGAATATTAGGTCTTGCCACTCCATGCGTCAGAATCAAGGTTAGTCGAGAAGTGTTTACTGACCACGACTACGCAGACAACGCTGCCTTACTCTCGGAGAAGTTAGAGAATTTCAGCCCCGCCCTGCAAAGTCTCCAAGTTGCAGCCTGCCAAAGGGTCAGGAACTCACTGGTATCAGGTAATGAGTTTCAGCTGGCCTGACCAATTCAGTATACACCAACACACTATGGTCATAATCTGCACCTAAAAGATGCCATATAATATGTCATTGGAAAGCTAACAACTCACTGTTCATTGACATTCTTGTGTGATGTACGTATACGCTGTATATCAAGAATTATGGGCATAAACTGGAATGATTACTAAAGTGTGTTTAAATCAGGCATGCCAGGGGGAGCCAGTAAATAAGTCTGCCCTAGAGAAAGGAATACAACCAACAGAAGACAGAAGCTTGGTCTGGGTTTTACTTTCCAAAGAATACATTGCAAAGTTTTACTGATCTATGAAGATAAAGGGGTTGAACCTCAAGTGATAAGCAATTGAATCGACTAATTGTATACAATATTATGGTATTATAAAACTATATAGAATGAGATCTTTTCTGAAAGCTAATGACACACTGCTGATTAAAATCCTTGTGAAATATCTGTATTAACATGATATGAGGAAATATGGATACTTAATGATATTATGTTTTAAAGTCTGTGACCAAACAGGGAGAAACAGATACCCTTGCAGACAGGAGAAAAGGCAGCTTTCTCCCTATCTTCTAAGTAAATTAAGCATCATGGAATCGAAACAGCGGAAACCCAGTTTAAATACAGGAGGATGGGAAGCCCACAGGAAGGGAAGAGCAGCCTGAGGTCATTCTGCCTGTTGAGACTAATTCACTGAACTTTGGAAGATAGAAGCGAAGACAGAGAAGTCATCTTTGGCATCCATCACTAGACAGATAGAAAAGGCCAGAGTTCTTGCAAGCTGAGAAAGAGGAGTCCTTCAACCAAGGGGGGATTGAAATCTCTGGAAACTGAATAGAGGTGAGAAAAACATTTTAAACTGATCCTGTGCCTTGCTAGATTAAGTTTTAGGCTTTCAGATGCATGTTTTCACTGTTATTTTCTTGTCACCCTTTCTAACTGTATTCTTTTTACTTGCTATAACTTAACCTATGTCCTATTGTTAAATATTTTGTTTTACTTTTATTATAAGCCAACTCAGGGCTGTGTTTAAATGGAAGGCTGCATTTATCTCCATTAAGTTAATAATGATGTGCTTTTAGGTCTTTAGAGCAGCAAATGAACCTTATTTCTCTAATTTGTCCAGGGGAGGACTGGGACATTACAGAATACATCATTATGGGAAAATTCAGAGAACTTGTTAGTGACACCTTGCAAGTAGTAACCAAGGCAAGTAGAGACCAGGGATTGTGACTGGTGTGTTGCTGGAAGGTCACGGGGGTTAGAGTTGCTGGGCCAGGGTTGCAGTTATACAGAGACACACAGCATCTGACCTGCATGCTTGTTGCTGACTGTAAGTGTCCCAGGCAGGGAGTTACAGTTGCAAAGCATTGCAAGGCACCCAAGGTTACAGGGTAAGAGGTGACAACCCCTCACTGGTCTGGATTGCCCCCCAAGCCTGGTCACAGTATTTACCAACCAAGACTATGCCAATGACACTGCCTTGCTTGTGGAGAAGTCATAGAATTTAACCCCCACAATGTCTCCAAGGTGCTATCTGCACTATGAGTTTGACTGTCTCATGGCAGAAGAGCAAGGTTCAGAACCTCGGAACTGGGCCACCAGAACCCCTGATGGTTGTAGTACCATGGACTGTTGATGAGTTCACCTACCTAGGCTGTAAGCAGAATTCAAACGGTTACAGCAACCTGAACATTCTTCCACTAGCAAGTCTTGCTGTCTGCTTCATGAAGTCCACATATCATTTATGGATACAAAAATGTCTTTGTGCTGAGACAAAGTTCAGGCATTCCATATGCACTTCAGTGTCAAATCTCGAGCACAAAGTAATTTGAATTTGTGCGAAATGTCACAATCTCACCATGATCTGACCTTCCTTCAGTCACTCATTATATTAAAAAAACAGCATTGCATGCTCTATGGCCTTGTCACCAGGATGGACACCCCAGCAAACTATGCTCTCAAACTCTTCATTGACTCATGAAGGAGAACATGCCCCGCTCCTATTCAGTGTCACCTGTGGGGTCACTCCAGAGATCCCAGGATTCACGGTATTGAGCCAGACTCCATTGATGCGACTCCATAAACCGTGGCGGTTCTGGCTGTGGTCCTTAGTAGACTCTGCATGTTTAATAATGAGGGCTAGTAGGAAAAGGAGAATGAAACATGGGTTTTGATGTTGAAAAGAGAGATCCTTCACAACTCAGCAACAATCATCCACCTCCTTTCTCACACGGACTCCTGAGAGTTAACGAGTATAAGGGATTCTTCTGTTAGACTACCTTTAAGGGAAGCTAGATCATGATTCACCACATAGGTGGCCAGCTCAGGTATAAGGCAAGAAAAACAAAGCAAATTCAACAAGAGAGCAGACTCAGGTCATATAAATGCCATGAATATTTTGCCATTGAAACGGAGGCTTACAGAAATTCAAAACTTCCTGAAATGCTGTTTCCTGAGGCCTCTGTTATCAGCACCCCTGCCTTGGGTAATATCATGTTGAGAGAGCTCACTCCAACTGGATCAGCTATAATCTCCTGAAAGTCCCCATCCACTGGTCTTACCCAAGGCTCTGCTTGGGCACAGAGAAGAATAAAGCCCAAACTTGTAAAGATAGTCCAAAAGAAAATTCTTGAATTAGTCAGTAAACCTAAGGCAGTGGCAAATGTCGAATTGCAGGTGAAAATAATTAAACAATCAAAGCCAACACTTTTCTTTTCTTCTGTGTGCAAACTACATGAATAGACATTATTAAAAGTCATCTTCAAAGGACACAGAATGGTTATTCAGCAACACACCAATTTATCGTGTTATCTCAAACACTTCCTCCTCCTGCATGGTTTTATAGAGCCATGGATCAAAGGGGTTTTGTCAGTTGGTCCGTTTATAAATCCAAGCTGTGTACAATAAAAAAAATTGTTGTAAAACTGGTGAAATAAAAGCCTTGCCTAAAGTGCATCTTATGCAATATCATTTCTGTTGTGATCTTTGGCTACGTTGTATTTCATCCACCCAAGCAAAATCAAGGGAAAGTATTTTAAAAGTGAAAGCCTAACAACTACCTCATATCATGTGACAGTTTATAAGGGCATTACCTGGTCCCCAGCAAACAAAGGGTTAACTCCAGGTGATCATGGCCCTTTCCTTGCACAAGTGCTCAGGGGAAGAGCTGCATGAGCATTTGCCTGGAAGCCAGGACGTAGGATGCCTTTGGGAAGGGGGAAGGCTGGGTACTACACGGAGGGGCTGTAGGACTGGATTGAACTTCCAGCTGGTGAGCTCTGTTGTACTTTCTGTTAACTTGTATGACTTGTTTCGCTGTCTTGTGACTATTATTAAACCTTATTGAAAATACCTTGTGGCCTGCAGCCACGTTTTTTCCTGCTGAAACATTCCACTAGCTTGTCATAAACCAACTAAACTCATAGACTATAAGGTCAGAAGAGACCATTATGATCATCTACTCTGACCTCCTGCACAATGCAGGCTACAGAACTTCACCCACCCACTCCTGTAATAGACCCCTAACCTAAGACTAAGTTACTAAAGTCTTTAAATCTTTTTTGAGGACTTCAAGGTACAGAGAATCCACCAGCAAGTGACCTGTTACCCATGCTACAGAGGAATGCAAAAACTCCCCAAGGCCTATGCCAATCTCTCCTGGGGAAAATTCCTTCCCGACCCCACACATGGCAATCAGCTAAACCCTGAGCACGTGGGCAAGATTCACCAGCCAGACACCCAAAAAGAATTCTCTGTAGTAACTCAGAACCCACCTCATCTAACTTCACAGGCCATTGGGCATATTTCCCACTCGTAATCTAAGATCAGTCAATTGCCAAATTAGGCTGTCCCATCATACCATCCCTCCATAAACTTATCAAGCTCAGTCTTGAAGCCAGCTAGGTTTCTTGCCCCCACTGCTCCCCTTGGAACTTCATTCCCCTGAGGTTAGAAACCTTCATCTAATTTCAAGTCTAAACTTCCTGATGGCCAGTTTATATCCATTTGTTCTTGTGTCCACATTGGTGCTGAACTTAAATAACTCTCCTCCCTCCCTGGTATTTATCCCTCTGATGTATTTATAGAGAGCAATCATATCTGCCCTCAGCCTTCTTTTGGTTAAGCTAAACAAGCCAAGCTCTTTGAGTCTCCTCTCATAAGGCAGGTTTTCCATTCCTTGGATCATCCTAGTAGCCCTTCTCTGTACCTGTTCCAGTTTGAATTCATCTTTCTTAAACATAGAAGACCAGAACTGTACACAGTATTCCAGATGAAGTCTGACCAACGCCTTGTAGAACAGTAATAATACCTCCCTATCTACTGAAAATTCTTCACCTGATGCATCCTAGGGCCACATTAGCTTTTTTCATGGCCACATCACATTGGTGGCTCATAGTCATCCTGTGATTAACCAATATGCCCAAGTCCTCCTCTTCCTCTGTCACTTCCATCTGATCCGTCCCTCAGCTTATAGCAAAAGTTCTTGTTATTAGTCCCTAAATGCATGACCTTGCACTTTCCACTATTAAATTTCATCCTATTTCTATTACTCCAGTTTACAAGGTCATCCAGATCTTCCTGTATGATATCCTGATCCTTGTCTGTACTGGCAATACCGTCATCCGCAAACTTTATTAGCACTTTTTGTGCTAAGGTCAGTAATAAAAAGGTTAAATAAGATTGGTCCCAAGACCGATCCCTGAGGAACTCCTTTAGTACCCTACCTTCATCCTGACAGTTCACCTTTCAGTATGACCTGTAGTAGTCTCCCCTTTAACCAGTTCCTTATCCACCTTCCAATTTTCATATTAATCCCCATGTTTTCCAATTTAACTAATAATTCTCTATGTGGAAATACCTTGCTGAAACCTAGGTAAATTAGATCCACTGCATCCCCTTTGTCTAAAAAATCTGTTATTTTCTCAAAAAAGGAGATCAGGTTGGTCTGGCACAATCTACCTTTGTAAAGCGATGGGTTTTTTTGGTCCCAGTTATCGTTAACCTTGATATCCTTAACTACTTTCTCTTTCAAAATTTTTTCCAACACCTTGCATACTACTGGGGTCAAACTAACAGGCCTGTAATTACTCAGATCACTTTTTTCCTCCTTTCTTAAAAATAGGAACTATGTTAGCAATTCTCCAGTCATACAGTACAGCCCCTGAGTTTACAGATTCATTAAAAATCCTTGCTAATGGGCTTGCAATTTCACATGTCAGTTCCTTTAATATCCTTGTATGGAGATTATTTGGGCCTCCTGATTTAGTCCCATTAAACAGTTTGAGTTTTGTTCTACCTCAGACGTGGTACCTCTATATCCTCAAACCCGTTAGCCCCCCTGCCACTATCACTAAGCACATTATCAACATTAAAAACTGAGGCAAAGTATTTGTTTAGGTATTGGTTCATGACTAGATTATCCTTAACCTCCACAACATCCTCAGTGTTTAGCAGTCCCACTTCTTTCTTTGTTTTCTTCCTGTTTATATGGCTACAGAACCTCTTACTATTAGCTTTAAATCCCTTTGCAAGGTTCAACTTTACTTGGCTTTTGGCATTTCTCGCTTTGTCACTGAATGTTCTGACCTTCCAAGAGATATCTTTCCTGGCTGATTCCTCCCATCTTCCACTCCTTGTAGGCTCTCTGCTTTCTTTTAATCACCTGTATGAGATGCTTGCTCATTCAGCTTGGTCTACAACCCTTGTCTATGAAATTTTTTCTCTTCCTTGGGATGAAGGCTTCAGATAGTTCTTTGAACTCTGACTTGAAGTAATTCCAAGCCACCTCCACCTTTAGATCCATGAGTTCTTCAGTACAGTTCACTTCCCTAACTAATTCCCTTCATTTTTTAAAGTTAGTCCTTTTGAAATCAAAGACCCCTGTCACAGATCTATTTTTGTTTATCCTTCTATTTAGTATGAACTGAATTAGCTCATGGTCACTCAAGCCAAGGTTGTCCCCTACAACCAGTTATTCTATGAGATCCTCACTACTCACCAATACCAAATCTAAAATGGCATCCCCTCTTGTTGGTTTAATAACTATCTGATGAAGGAATCTGTCCGCTATCAAATCCAGGAAAATCTGAGCCCTACTATTATCACTAGCACTAATTCCCCAGCCTATATCTGGGAAATTAAAATCTCCCATAATCACTGAGTTCCTAATAGTATTTACTTAATTAAAAACATTAAGAAGGTCTCTATCCATATCCGAATTGGATCCCAGTGGTCTGTAGCACACCCGAAGCACTCTCCCAGGGGAAGCTCTAGCAGTTTTCTTCCCCAATGTGATTTTTGCCCAGACAGACTCTGTTTTATCCATTGCATCACTTCTAATTTCTTTACAGTCTACTTCATCGATATACAACACTACTCCACCACCTTTGCCTTTATTTCTGTCTTTCCTAAACAGCACATACCCATCAATAGGTATATTCCAGTCATGACTACTATTCCACCATGTTTCTGTTATCCCTATAATATCTGATTTCACTTCCTGCACCACTAGCTCTAGTTTCTCCATTTTGTTACCCAGACTCCTTGCATTGGTGTACAAACATCTTAATTTTTTTCTGTTTGGCTTCGTTCACATTTCTTACATGATTCACCACAGTCATTCTACCACCAGTATCACCTATTAGACTGGTATCTACATCGCCCTTCCTCTTCATGTCCATTCTCCTACTTACTGCTATATCCTTTCCTATTTCATTTTCCTCTTTCTTAATGTTAAAATCAGGCATTGTGATCACCCAGGCACCTCCCAACAATCTCCTCCAAGTTCCTAGTTTAAAGATCTCATAATTAATTGTGCCAATCTCCATCCCAGAAGTCTATTTCCCTCCCTACTCAGGTGAAGTCCATTCCAAGAGAACAAGTCTTCTGTCCATGAATGTCTCCCAGTGGCCATACATCCCAACGCCCTCCTTATAGAATCACTGCCTGAGCCATCATAATCTTGTCACGCCTTTGTTGTGCTCCTTTTGGGAACAGGCAGAGTCCCACTGAAGATCACCTGAGCCTCCATTTCCTTCAGAGTCTTTCCCATCCTGGCATAGTCTCTCTTGATTCATTCCAGTGAGAATCTAGCTGTATTATTTGTTTCCACATGAAGGATAATCAGGGGATTCTTTCCAACTCCCGCTAAGCTCCTCTTCAGCCTTAGGTCCACATCTCGTATCCTAGCACTGGGCAGACAACATAGCTCTTGCAATACAATTATTTTGGCTCCATACAATACAGTGAGCAATTCAAAAGAGAGATTTCAAAACCTTTGTTCTAGGAATCATGGTATTCACTTACTCCTAGAAAGTGTGTGTAACCCATAATCTATACAGTACACCTCAGCACTAGAAACATCTAGAATCGGTCTCACCATTTTGTTACACCAGTTTTATCTGACAGTGGAATACTGGTGTAATGAAGGGGGTGAGTCAAGCCCTCAGTTCCTTTTTAGTTAGAATCCTTTTGCTCTAATTCACCATATTTGTAAGGAATATGAGCTATTGGGGGAAATACTTGCTATGGGGAAGTATGTTGACAAGGAAGAGAAAGAGCCACTGTGCAGAGTTCCTCTTTATGGAGGCTGGAGAAGGTTGCATTATGAATCTCCTTACAAAACATAAAAGAAAGAAATCGTTCTTCTGCCATATGGGTGACTGGTCCAAGGCAAATGATATCACATGAAATGGTGACCATGAACTGATAATAAATAACCTACCTATACCTTTCATATGTAGTTTCCGTACCCTGAGTGTTGTATGAACTTTCTAGATAGATATTCGAAGAACAGCATGAAACTGATTTAATTTTGTGTTTTGATGATATTTTCAAGTTTATCCATCTGAAAAAGTCCACACAATACTAAGCATCTGCAGACAATTATGCAATTTACTGCAATAATGCTGACTGCAACAAAAGATGGCATTGGGAAATTGGCTTTAGATTCTCCAGGCATGACACATCAGCTGAAGACTTATTTAGTTGGCCCAGTGGTCTCAAGATTCTTCACTATTTTGGAAAACTAGATTTCGGCAGAACTTTGAGTCTTTCACTCCATTTGGTGGTAGTGTCAAACAAGTGGTGCAACTTCTTCTAATATACAATGGGTGAGATTACTGTTTATGGTAACCCAGCTTATGTTCCTAACTTCCCATGCACTGGTATTAAAAACACATTCTACCATGCACATTGCCAAAACCAAAACTATTTTATTAATTAACCACATTTAGCCATGACATCATTTGGGGCTGACATTTGGCATACAAGGTCTCAAGATAACTTGAGGAGAAATTTATTCTTACTTTTTTTTCATATAAGTCAAAAAACATTTGTTCATCTATTTATGAGTTAAAAGGGTAGAAAACCAGTTAATGTCTAGCATTCAGAATACAACGTGGCAATGCTAAATACAGGCTGGATCAATCCATCAAGCTCTGCAGCTTTGATAACAAAGAAGGAAAGATACAGAGCTGCCGATTTTCTAAATCTTACTGTGCTGTCAAACTGACTCACGTACCATGTTTCTCACTGATGAGCTGATTGAGTGTACAGGAAGAGCTAAGTATAACTCAACCCTGAATCTAAGCTAGGGTTACTGGCAAAATATCTTTAATCCAAGAGTCAAAGGAGTACTCTGCATTAAAATTTTTTTTACAGTCAATCACTTTACTGTCCTTGTTTTTGAACTACACAGAGCACTGACTATGTTTCAAAGGTTATGGGAGATGTCCTTTACAGGACATGAGTCCTACACAGTGGTCTCTATTTGGATGACATGGTCATTCATAGTACTACCTAAAGCATCTTGAACAACTGAAGAAGGTATCTTAAGAGCTACAGATAGCAAGGTTAAGAGTACACCCAATGACATATGTATAGGACCAGTAAGAAGTTAAATACCTGGAATATTTGCTAGGAGGTTTTGTGAAACTTAGTAGAGGAAGTACAAACTACCACCATGAACCAAGAAATGAGTAAGATATTTTGTTGTGTAAATTGGGTAGTACAGGTTTGTTCCATACTTTTCATCATCACCAACATTAATAGAATGGATTAAACTAAATAAATGGGGCTGAATGAAGAAGTATGACTAGGTTTCCCAGGCACATGTGTGAACACCGTGTACATCAACGACCACATCAGAGCTGGATGGAGAAAAAAAATTCCCATTTGTGACGGAATTCGATATTTTGAAATTCAGATTCATTCCAAGGAGGAACAAAAAAGAAATGTTTCCAAGTTCTTCACAAAAGGGAATGGATCCCCACGCTGCTCCAGAACCACAGACTTTGGAAATCATGGGGTTCCCAGCAGCCTGGCAGGCAAGCTATCAAAGAACCCAGCAAGCAAGCTGGCTGGAAACTGGAGAGGATTCCTTCAGAAACTTGCTTGGGTTCCATCAGAACATCAGAGAAATTGAACCTTCTTCACTAAATGTTTTGCTTTGGCCAGAATGGCAAATTCCAATGGAACAAGATTTCATGAGAATGTTTCCCACCAGCTTTAGCACAGAGGCTGCAGACAGATTTGTGGTTCAGATGAATGCCTTTTTGGCTTGAGAGCCATATTACCATAGGAAAAGGAGGGAATACACTACTGGGTGGCCTATGGAAGCAGGAAGTTTTTTCCAAGAGAAACCAGATATGTTACTCTTGCAAAATGGTAGTAGGGCAAACTACCATTGTTTCCCCCATTTGTGGTTTATTAGGGTCCCAAACTGGAGCTCTGTGAGAAAAAACAGTTCAGCACATCCCCCTACCCCAATGCTTGAAGGCTAGAGTTACACAGTTTCAGTGGGGAGCAGGGGATGGGAAGGCAGACGCAGGTCTTGAAAAGTTGAGGGAAGGCCTCATGGCATAGGGTAGAGCAGGCTAGCCAAGCAACAGAGGTGTAGGGGAAATCCACCTGAAAAGCTAGCTGAGCCATTTTAGTGTCAGACTGGAGGGAAAAGGAACTACTGGATTTCCCTCCTTTTATGGTGAGCAGGGATATTGTCATACTCCGCTTTGGTCATGCCACAGGCTGGGGGCAATAGGAGCTGACAACTTGGTGACTGACAAGAATCAATGCTTCATTCTTGGCACTTGTGCTCAAAAACATTGTCACCACTGTTCTAGTCCATACAGTCCAGGAGATAAGTACTTTGAAAAGCCACCAATGACCTTTTGTTGTTTACAGAGGGTTTTCACCAACAGCTGGTTTTGCGCTAGCAGGATCACTGTGGCAAAAGCAAGCCCAATCCAGTCTGAGCATTCAATTACCTTTGATAGTTCAGCCTGTCTTTAACTTGTTTGAAACCGCAAAGAATACAGGGGGGCTGGAACAAGCCTTTGCAAGTTGAACCTGTTTTGGAGTATATACGGCATGTTTCTTCCTCTCCAAGAATGAAAATAGCAACAGTCCTAGTCAAAGTTCCCTGGAGATTAAAAACATAACTGAACAAGAGCTGCAATAAACAGTGTGCGAATAAGGAGAAGTACTTCATCACTGCCAGGACAGCAGTTCAGCTAAGCACCATAAAATTGTTAAAACCTGATCACACTTGTTCCAAGTTGTTTATACCATCCAAAAGTTCTTTTAAGTTTGCAAGAGGGAGGTAGAAAAGCCCGGCAGTGAAGCTACACATAACCCCAACTCTCTACAAGACAACTGGACTAACACTCAGAGGGCTGATGCCCCAGTGCAGAAGGCACTCCCCCCTCCTCCCTGTACCTCTATCCTGAGGACAGGCTATTTGGTCTCTAGCTGTGAATTGTGCTGGATTGCAATGGCTCCTGAAGGGCAATTATGGTGGCACTCATTGCTGGGCTGCAGCACACTGCATCGATACCTCTCTCCTGTCCTTGGAATGCCACTTACAGCAGGGACAAGGGCCAGAAAGCGATAGCACAGAGTTGTTACCTCAGCTTTACACCAAGGGATTTCCCCATGTTGGGGGAAATCCTCGGCTACCAACTTAGGGCAATTTTGAGTCCCCTCTATGGTACCAAACAGAAATGAGCAGGACCAGGCCTCGGGCCCAAAATTTCCATAGGGTTATTGTCTCAGTCGTTATTGCTCCCAATACCATGATCACTAAGTGACAGAGCTAATAGGGAAAATACATATCTCCCACTTAATAGTCTTTAAAGGAGGCACAACAGAAATAAACCTTGGCCTGTGCCTCTTTGTTACAGCTGATAGACCTGATGAAAGAATTTGGAATGCTACTGAAATTAAAATGGTCACTGGCCTTTCCTGCTTGCTGGCTTGTGAAGAGGGTTTGTACAGCATGGGTCTTTGAATATGATTGAAGTGCTTTTCCACAACCCCACTTTTACTTTCAGAGTAAGTGAAATTAATGGACTAATTCTGTTTTTATTTTAAAAGCATGAGGTATAATCCATACAGCGTCACCAGCCTTTTGTTGACTTCATTGAGGGATCTTTCATAGCCCTTGGCTTTCGCCAGCCTCATGGTACAGTCTAGCTAAGTCTATTCAGACAGCCAATCTCTGCTTGTCCGGACTCCTCCTTTGCTGCCCTCCATAGAGCATGAGTGATATATTAATATGGAGTAAATGAGGGAGTGTTTCACATTCAGCTATTACTGGAAACTCGCCTGTTAGAAAATAATGTAGTAAGCAACAAGGAGAGTACACATTAGCCGCACTGCGCAGAGGTGCAATGACGTAAGCAAAGAACACACAAGACGGCATCAGGTGCCAAAATATTTTATAAAAGCAGCAATTGTTATAGCAGTGCCTGCTAGCAGTCGCATACAGTATAGTGAAGGGTGTGTCAGCCTTTCCAATACAAACTCATTATTTGCTGGGTTTTACAAATCCAACTTAAAAATCGGCCCCAGTCTGAAACTTAGAACATAAGGACTTGAACTAAAGCTAACTTCAGGAGAAACGACTTAGGCCTTGTGCCCCAGACCAAGTCGGAAAGCCTAAGATCTATTCCTGGCTCTAACACTCATTTCTTGATTTAGAGCAGGGGAGGTTTCTGTGGCCTGGTGTGCTTTGACCTTTACTTATCACACTAATCATAATGGTCTTAGATTGTGAGCTCTTTGGGACGTGAATTGTCTTTTCATTATCTGTGTGTACAGGACCTAGCACAATAGCATCTCAGCTACTGGGCACCACCATAATACAAATAATAAATAGCAATAGTTCAGGAAGCTGTAGAGAGTAGCATGGAAAGTGGTACAAAGGCGGCTGGGGAGGTGGGGCCGGGGGGAAGGGAGCTGATGGAGGTGGAGTGCTATTGCTGTCTTAGGGTATGTACATTTGCTGGTTAATGCTCTTGTTTTCTATCCAAACATTAGCAGCAATCATAATGGTGTTGGACTTCTCAGGTGTTTATTTAGGTGTCGTAGAAAGTTTTCAGAATCCTCAGGAAGAACTCAGAAAAGTTTCAGGAAAAGATAAAAAGGAGAGACAGCTAGGGGTTGGCGCCAAAATTAAAGTGGTTTCATAAAGAGAGAGAGAAAGAAGAAAGAAGAAGAGCCATGCTGGTCTAGTGCTAATTTCTTTCATCTTGGCTGGGCTGACTCCCATGTGGGTGCAGCTCTTGGCACATTGCCCAGAAGCGTAGGTGGTGTTCTCAGAACTAAAGTTCAGGGCTGCCAGATGAGCCATATCACCTACATAGGGAACTTTGTCCTTTAAGCCTACAAATAATTTGCTTCACTAGGACAAGTATAAATGTTCTCTGCTTAGCTCTTATAAAACCAAACAAAAAGGCTTTGTCTTGATAGCAGGTGAAGTTTATTTTATTCAGACCTGGTCACTACCAGAGTTGCAAATGTCAAGAATATGAATGTACCACCGTTCAAGAGAGGGTTACGTGACACTTACAGACAGGTTAAAGTAGGTCAAACTTGTGAGCTCACTGTGGCCTGTCATTTGGAGAAGCTTATCAGGCTTTCAATCATTAGCACTGTGGCAAGCAATCATGCTATAAAAGTACTGGGTCCTGGCCACATCCCTCCTTGTGTTTGTTCTGCCCTACACTGTTTGCTGTTGTAGCAGCTCTAGCTTACAAGATATTTGGAACCAGGACTTGGCTGTTTGTTCAGTACATTTTACACCACTTTATATGGGACCATATAGATAAACAATAAAAATAATAACGTGATATTGCACCATCGTATTGCATCATGATACAGCGTCACCATACAAAGCATATCTAAGGAAGATATGCACTACCACAGCTGACTGGAAGAAAATTGAGCCACACTCCTTCAGACCAAGCAGAGGTAAGTTGGAAGAGCACAACCTGTTCCACATATGGAGATGAAGAAGGCGGAGCTTTGCACACTCTGACTTCTGTTTACCTGTCTGGATTTTACAAGATTGTAGGGACTGAGTCATTTCATTCAGTTATCTACTATGATTCATTCCTAGGAAGGCCTCGGCAGGATCTCACTTCTTTTTACATGTTTGCAATGGAAAGTGCTTTCCAAACACAGTGCAATATATTTTCAGCTGAGCTGAGACCTGGCCTCCCTGTGTTTTGGGGGTGCAAGTTGCACATGCAATATACAAGCCCAGGTGTTTGCAGCCACAAAATGAATTTAACTTTTACAACAGTCATCCTGTTTGGAAGGCACTGGAAAAAGGTGAAGCTTGGATCGAATAGAACTTGATTTAGGCCTCACCCTCACAATACATTTTTACCATGCCCCTCACCACTTTACAGGCACTGTTGGCTAAAAAACATGATTAGTAATCATACAACACACTGTTAATGGTAGAAACAACAGATGCATCTGACGAAGTGGGTTGCAGCCCACATAAGCTTATGCCTGCAGAAATTTGTTAGTCTTTAAGGTGCTACAGGACTCTGGTTATTTTTGTTGTATAAAGACTAACACGGCTACCCCTCTGGAACTGTTGATAGTTGGTTAACTGGTGAATATTACTTCTCCTTGTGCTGTCCCTGCTGTGGTATTCAGTGGTCACTCTAGCCCAAGGTACTTGAAAAGGATCTTTATTCACTGAGTGATCCATAACAGATCTTGGGCTTCTTCTGCAGCACCCCTCCCCCAGGGAAGCTATAGCCCTTAAAAGTCTAGGTCTTAACCTGGTACCTGCTAGCTGCATACTTGGCTTGGTCCCTTTTACTGGTTAGGCATGGAACAATTGTGCTGTGGTGCTGAGCAACTCTAACCTTGCCACTTTATCTGGAAAAGTTAGTCATCCTCCTTCTCATCGCTCTGTGAGTTTAGACATCCCACAGTGCACTCTCCCACAAGTTCAGGGTGCCAACTCTATGTGCCTGACCTCTGGGGGCATCTATGCCTTGTATATAAACTAGCACACAGGGCCTTTCTAGCTACATCCTCCAGAAGATGAATGACTTGGTTGACGAATGAATTGGTTTAAAACTCCCAGCACTGTTTTTTTGCTGGATATGCATTTGTGTGGCCCAGCTGCCTATCGAAGAGAGACGCCATAGTCAGAAAAGCTCTAAACAGTTCAAAGCACAGCAGCCGATCTACTCAGCAATGAACATAGCCCCTTGGAGCTCTGCTCTCTGTCTTGGCTTCCCATGTAATGCAAAGTACAATTTAAGGTTACTATTCTGATATTCAAAGCCCTCCACAGCTATCTGAGATACCGCCTCTCCCTCCACAGCCACACTTGCTATGACAGCTACATTCCATTGAACTGTTGACAGATACAGGGAGGTTTATGAATGTGATGGGAGGTAGAACTTTCAGGAGAGCTGGATTTAGACTATGGAACTTGCCACCATATGTGATCAAAAGTGCCATGGACCACACCACTTTCCGAACTAAAGACAACATTCATTTTTTGACTTGAATTTCTTCACATACCCAGCATAACAACATATCCATGCATATAAAATTCTTAAAAACCATATAAATTAATCAGGCTATTTCTCCTAAAGGCTGAAAGGAGGAAAGAGAGAAGCTATTGTTATTTCTGCTTTTAAATACTTGGGAGGTGTATCTCCTACCCATAACCCCAAGTGACGTGTGGGGGGTGGGGGTGGGGGCGGGTAATACCCAAGCAGCTGCTGGTAGGTACTATATAGCAAGGGTGGCCAAACTTACTGACCCCCGTCCAAGACCCTTCTCCCCTCTGGACAGAATCCTCTAGTCCCATCACCCTGCACAGGGCAGAAGCTCTGAGCTTCCCACCCCAATCTGGTAAGTGGAGAATGGGGGAGGGGAGCATCGGGAACTCTCCGAGCCTCACTAACTGTAAGAGAGTCACATGTGGCTCACAAGCCACAGTTTGGCCACCCCTACTATATAGCATAGCTACTCAGAATGCACTCATGAAAAAATGGTAAGAGTCTAGGTGTAGGTGCAAAACCATGGTTGTGACAATAGAGAAGTTGTGTGAAAGGTGTAATTTGTTACACTGTGTCTCTAAACAATTACAGTATTGTGGTTGTAGCTGCCTCATCTGTGGGTCTATAAACTCCAGCATATAAACTCCATTCCTTATGCTGGCAGGAAGCCTATTATTTTTGAGGGATGCTTTGAAGTAGCCAGGGCCTTGGGAACTTTTGGATTTGTGGCTAAAGAGACATGCTTGTTATTTCACTCCGTTAATTCATTTGGAAACTTTTTAAAATAAAGCCTTGAAGGAAAGATAGTTTCTGTCTGAGACTAATTGTATTTGGAATCGGAGGAGCAGCTCACAAGAGTTATTCCAACATTTAAATATCGTAGCATTACAGTATGGTGTACAATGTAAGCTGTTAATAAAAAGGAGGTTTGTTCTCTATGAATGCGTCAGTTGTGTATTCATTCATAGTATATGACTATTTGTTCTGGCTAGTTCTTCCCTCCTTTTTCTCTTCCTATGTAGGTGAGGAGAGTCCATGGCCAAGGTTTAAAACATGGTTGCCTAATGTTAGGCACCATTTTTAAGCACTTGGTTTTCAGAAGTGCTGAGAACCCAGCAGCTGCTACTGAAGTTGATGGGAGCTGATTGGTACTGGGCACGTTTGAAAATCCAGCCACTTCTTTAAGGCCCTAAATAAGAGTCTAGAAGCCTGACTTTAGCTTCCCAATGATCAGTCTTGGCCCTGATTTTCAGAAGTTTCCATAAAAGTCAGTGAAAATGAGGCCATCCTTTAGGTGCCTAATTATGGTCTTAGGAGCCTAACTTCAGGCACCTATTTTTGAAAAATTTGGTTTCAATTGGTCTCCATTGTCTGAAGGATCTTACCCATATCCTTCATCTACCTCACTGGCAACAACATTTAACAGTATGGTTTTTCTTTGCTGTATGTGCATAGGAAATATAAAATCCTCATGCCACCACTCATTTTGAACACTCTTTATGTCTGGAGGCATTATTTTCCTCCTTGTTTTTGATCTCCCCAAGACTGTTATTCCTGCAGTAGCAAAGTTATTTGTCCTTTAAGGCTAGCATGTGGTAATCCACAATATTCATGATTCATAATGAAATTGGCTTCAGTCCTAAGGAGTTTAGTGGTTGTTTCTTTGGCACAGAGGAATTGCAACCCCTCCTTGAAATAATAATGTCTGAAGTGCTGGACAAACAAGATAGCTGATGAGAACTGGTTAAAAAAACGATGCCTAGCATAGTGCTTTCTAAATTACCATGTGCTTTCATCTGACACGACACATTAAAATGAGCAATTGGTAGTTCCGCAATTGCACTGGCTGTAAAATTAATCCTACCATTAATCTTGAGTCAAAATTTAGCTCTATATTTGTCCTTCCCTAAAGTTGGGGGAGGGGGGCTGATGAGAAAGTGTTGTTTCACCTAATTTAGCAATAGTTCTGATCTGTGAAGTTCAAATCCATGTCTGGATCTTAACTTCCCCAAATCTCAGGGGAGAAGAGGTCATATCAGCATGCCACTTTGGACTCTTCTCCAATTACTGGTATAGAAAAGCCATTCATTCCATTTTATTTTTCATTAAACATAGATGTAGCCTTTTCAGTTTTTAATTTTTCTTTTTTCTCAATAATTAAGAAAAAACATAGGGTAAACACCCTAATTCTCAGTCAGTGAAAACTGAGCATGGAACTTCCAGAGTTAAAGCATAAGGTTCTACATCATGAGCTAAAGGCCATCATCCTCAAAGGAACACTGAAGTCAGTTATCTTCCATCAGAGTCGATCTTGCACAACCAGGAATTAAGTCCCCTAAGCAACAGTGGTGGCTTATGTCCTCTGCAGATCCTGTACAGATAACACACACTAAACAGCAGGTTACAGGAGCCCACCTTCTTTATAATGTAAGATAGAACTCCTAGCCTTCTTAACTTAAGTGTTTGTAGGAACAGGTTGCTAATTTTTTAGTTAAAGATAAAAAATTGTTGCCAATGCACATATATGTATTATTACATAAAATAAATTATGTTAAAAGAATGTTAAGTCGATCTGGTCAGAAAAACTTGGATGGAACCTTTTTCCATTGGAGAATGTTTGTCATTCAAAATCAAAATGCTTCATGAAATCCTCTTGATTTTGCCAAAATCTGTTTCTGGAGAAAAACCTCAGAAAAAAGTTCCAACAACATCGAAATGTCCTGTTTCAACACTTCCAGAACAAAACGTTTTGATTTTTTAATTTGGAAAAGATTTTTCATTTTTCAATGCTGTGTTTATAATAATATAATATAATATAAAAAAAACAAAAAAAATGTTGATCAATTTAACATGAAAATCATTTCTGAATTTTCCTTCACAGAAAGTTTTGCAATATTTGTGTTTTTGTTCTGATTCAGAATGAAGCCAAATTTTGAAATCTCAAAATCCTTTACAAAACATAATTTCTGTCCTGTGAACAGCTGTAACATTATGATGGCAAAGCCAAGAACTTTAATGTCACAATAAACATTGCCCATGCAAACCTAATTCAGCTTCTTGTGCAGATGTGTTATGATGCAGTCTTTAATTACATGACCATATATCATTTTTTCCACGGGTACCCTGCCTACTTCAGTGAACAGGATGGAAAGTGCTCAGTTGAATGAGCAGCTAGGCAATGTTTCTTTTTATTCTCTCCATTCACTGTATGTCCCCAACCCTTATTTACTGCTCACCATCCAAAGCATGCAATAAATACAGAATTACTAATTTCCTCATGGGAAATCCTGAGATGCTGTTGTAGTATTTTAGAGAATCTAAAAGGTATTTAGTCTCCCCACTTCAAATGAAATAAATGAAAGCTAGGGGTCTAAATACTTTTGAGGATCTGGACTTTAGTTCTTTATAACCATTAATGAATTTATCTTCACAATACCCCTGGGAGGTGAGGTTGTGTTATTATTCTAATGTTACACATAGGAAACTGAGACAGAGAAATAAAAGACAAAATTGGCCAAAACGTCAGCTCAGTTTAGGTACCCTCTGTGAGAAGCCAAGGGTCTGATTTTTCCAAATACTCACCATTTTGTAGCACTTTATGTTCAGAGCAGAACTCCTACCGAGCTCAGTTGGAGCTGTGAGTCCTCAGCACTTCTGCAAATCAGATCCCAGGTGTCTCAAGCTGGGCAGTCAGACAATGAGCAACACACAAATTGTAACCACCTGCGAAAAGTTTGCTTTAAGTGCCTCTTTCAGTCTCACACAGGAGCTCTGTGGCAGAGGCAGGGATAGAAGGCAGTTTTCCAGGTCAGCATTCTAACTGTCTCAACCACGATACCTTTTTAGCCTGGGTGATTATTTCCCATTATGAGGAGAAACCTCTAAGATCTATTTCTTTGATGCAATCCTATTTATTTACAGAGGACGTATTACGTCCTGGTTCTGTGAACACAGTAGAAATCAAATAAGAGGAGACAGTTTCTTTGCTCACAGGGTCAAGCCTCTTTCCAGTTAGCAGCCTGCCCAAAAGCTGTCTCTCTCTTGGTTTTTACCCAGAGTCACATCATGATACAAATACTTCTCCTGTTGTCTCATGGCTCTCTGCTTGCTTTTCTCTAACCCTGGCTGCTTCAGTTCACTCTCAGGTTCTTGCAACTCTACCATATAATACCCAGCACCTGGGTTTATGTTCAGGCCCTGCAAAACCACTGCACTCGCGGAGGTCAGCTTCTGGCTCGCCTTGCACAGGGTTTGTGTTTTTGGATGGTGATTTCTATTATTTCAACTATCTTATTCCAAAAAGGAGCTTACCTGCCTCTTACATTTACCCTGAATGAAAGGCAACTGTCAGGCCCAGTCAGATTTCACCCAATCTCTAGCACAGCAGTGCTATCCTTTCTCTTCCTGCCACTCCCTTCCTCTTTCACCACATAACTTCCAACTTCTTGAAATAGCGCTTCTAAAGAAAATGCCCTCCTTTATTACATGTCCATCACTCGTTTCTAGGACATCTTTCGTCTTCTGCATCCAATGGGGTGGAGTGCTGTGGAAAAAATAAGTATTTGACCATGTAACTGTTAGCTGTTTCATAATGCATATGCACAAGGAGATTGAATTGAGATTGTACAGCAACCTTATCTCTCGTACTTCCTAAGCTGTGAGTGCTTGACTTTGCAACTTTAACATTCTTTAAAAGTAATTTGGAATGTAATGGATATGTGTGTATGTATTTCTTAAGCAAAAATCTCAGCTAAAAGGTTTTTACTTCTGTATATGGAGCTCAGACTGGTGCTTCCTAAATCAAATATAATCTCTTCATTAACCAAGCAACCTCCCCCTGCCCCAGAATGCACCCATTTAAAATCACTTGTTACCCAATGAAAACAGTATACTTAGAATGGTATTAGCCTCAGACCACTGCACTGTAGTATTTTACTATAGTGTCAATGTCATAATAGCTAAAATCAGAACCTGTCCTAACACTGAGCACTAAATCTATAACCTGTTAGATTTTGCAAATTCGGAAAGGATTCCTTACTGCTGTTTAAAAGTGACTTTCAAAGGTTTGGTTGGAATTTTTTTTTTTTTTGTACAATGCCAGTAGAATGAAAACATCTTTAGCTGGTATTAAATGTGCAGTTTGTTGCGTGCATTGAAATAATCTGAAACATTCACTTTCTCTGATACTGAAGAATCTGAGCCAGTTTCTTCGGTGAATGACATCACTGGATAACTCTCCCCACAAATCAGAGTTCCCCAGGGTACTGAGTATTCTGAATGAAGAACGGGTGATGAGATCCTACTGAGTTATAATGGGTGTTCTGTTCATCTCAGTATTCCACAGTATTTCTTCTCTGTCGCTTCCTCCTCTGCAAGGGGATCCCCCTTTTCCGCTCACTTGTATTCAGCAGGAACCTTAGCTTCCAGACGTACCCCAGAGTCCTTTGCGCCTTTACAAGGAGGTACTACAGCAGTCCGTTCAAAGGATTCTAGGGCACCAGTGAGATCTGAAAGGTACCTGTGGCACATGACTGAGCAGAAATAGTGTCCTGTTTCTGGAGGGAAGGGGAATTGATGGATTGAACTGTGGCGCTGGAGAAGAGCAGTGCAGGAATGAGCGACTGATGAATAACCACACCAGTCAATGTTTTTATGGCCTAGGCCCTTGAGTTGTAATGCCTGCTTAGCCTATATGTAAGTCTTTGTACCTAACGGTAACGCTATAGCTAAGGCCATGTCAGCATTAGTCCGGACTCCCTGTATTTTTTGGATTTTCACTCTCAGTTTGTAAGGGGTCACCAAACTGTTTTGAGTTTCAAGGTTTAACCAAGGCCAACACTCAAAGCAAAACTTGTCCCTTCTTAGACAAATGTTGCACTGATTCCGCCCCAAAGCAGAGTTCGGCCCAGATTTACTGAAAGGCTGGCAAACTTGGATGGAGTTTTGGGAGACTTCGTCACTGGGTTCCTCTGTGTTTCTCTTCCCTGTCTGTACATTTTTGCCTTGCCCAAGTTCACGCAAAGTCTGCAGCAAAGGAAGGAATTGAACCTAGATCACAGAAGATGTAGGCTAGCCACGGGACTATCCTTTCTCTCCTGATGAGGTGCTTATTGCGAAGGAGGGTTTGTTCAGTACTCTGTGTGTCTGTCTTATTACTAGGGTGTTAGTAGGAAATGGTATAAAAAGAAGAGATGTCTTAAAGGAGATGAGGGGATCTCTGTTCCCAGTCTGGCTTGTGGCAATATAGACCCGTATTGTTGATAAACCGAGTGATGTATTTTGCTATTTGCTCATTTTTGTTTTGGTACTTTCTCCCCAGGTCTGGGGGTGAGGGGGCAGTATGCAGAAATAAGTTAACCTTATTCTTTCCCCTTCTGTCTGGAGCACCTGTGTTATTAATTACATGACAGCTCAGCAACTCAGGCCCTTTGACAAGGGGACACCATGGAACAAGGCACACAAAGGGAAATTGTTACCTTTTGTAGGTCACCCTCATTGTTCTCCCACAGCCCCATGGACCTCCCCCCATCAGCTGCTTTCTCCTAAACTTGGCTGGCCTCTTTTCCCTGTCTTTACCCTGCCCACTCCCATACATGTAGACCCCCACTCTGCAGAGAGCCTGCCAAGAGGTCCTGGGAAGGAGATAAATGCTGGAAAGGGCTGCCTCTCCCCTATATTCTGTTCTCCCCACACATACACTGTGTAGGGGATAGCTATTGACAGAGGGCTCCTTTTGTGTGGCAATATCCCGGCGGTAACTGGGACCTTTATTTTTAGAAGATTCTATATTTTAATCATAACTGTTTTCTGTGGGTAGAAATTTGGCCAACTGCATAAACTCTCAAATCAGAAGCAAATTACTTTTGTACAGATTTTAAAATTCTCTTTAGCTATTTATAAAATAGGCAAATCTGATAAATTGATTTAAGACCGACAAGACCAAGTCCATGGCCTTGGCTCTGTAGTCTGCCAGCAGGAAATGGGGCCTGTTACCACACTGAGCTCCCCAGCCACTACTGTATGGCTCAGAAATCTTGCAGTCCTAGCTAACATTATTTAAAAGGCTGGGCCAGGTGGATAGTGCTGGTGCACCAAAACATGTTGATTAACATGTGTTTTTATTTATGAATGTACACAGCATTGTTAATTTCCACTCCAGTCAAAACAACTGGGGGATAGTAAACAGTGTTTGAAAAATGTTTTCAAATTTCTAAGGAAAACAGTGGAGACTATATTTAAAAAGAAAACATTTTAAAAGGACCCCGCAGGGTCCAGAAGGGGGGAATTGTCTCAAGCTGCTTTGACTGCATTTTTTCTTCCTCACGATTGCCAACCTTCATGATTTTATTGTGATATCTGGCATTTTTCTAAAGGCCCCAGGTTGTGGAATTATTTGATTATTGAAGAATCTCAGCTTTCATCGTAAAAAAAAAGGAAGTTTCTAGCCCTCATGCTTGAAGAGAAAAGCTTGAAAAAATGTTACCTGAGTACATCCGAAAAGCTCTGAAATTGGAAAGCAAATAAAGAAAACTTGGCATTTACTCTTTCAAAAAAATCTCATGATTTTTCAATGCCTGGGGTTATCAGTAGCACTTCTGTCAAAACCAGGCCATCATGACTATAAATCTATTATTATCATTAAGCATTGCTAAAGCAGGAGCTTGTGGGGACCCTAAATGGAGATCAGTGCCATAATGTACTAGGCATACTACAAACAAGTAACACAAAGAAAATCCCGCCTGAACTGAGCCAACAATGTAGGATTTCGACAATATGAAACAGGCACCACATCCAAAACCCACTGAGGTCTGTGGGAGATTAATGGAGTGGAAGGCGGATGGTGGGATGACAAGGGAACAGCAGAGTTGGGTGTGATCGCACTGACCAGT
Organism: Mesoclemmys tuberculata; assembly: GCA_007922155.1. Classification (NCBI taxonomy): domain Eukaryota; kingdom Metazoa; phylum Chordata; order Testudines; family Chelidae; genus Mesoclemmys; species Mesoclemmys tuberculata. Next base: position 35,416,234 of record ML675610.1, read on the forward strand.
AGCCAGTGATGGTCCCAGCCTAACCAGTGAGGCTTGATTCCATGTTAGAAATGAGAAGACGATGGTGACTGGAGTTGCTATTGTTGTTTGGGGATGGAAGAATAATTTTTTTTTTTTTAGTATAAAAATGTAATTGGATGGGCTCATGACACAGGTTACAAATCTATTTATAGGGCTGTTTGATTGTTTCTACTTGGCTCTTTATAGAGTCATCCTAGATCCCATTCCTAGTTCTGATGTTCACAAAACCCAGTAGAGTATTGAATTCTCATTATGTGCTTCACAATATAATTACCCACAATAGAATATTCCTCCTCCCTCTCCCCCTTCCTGGAACACTGTATATGAGTCTACATCATTAAAGAAGCACACCTACCTTCCTTATATCGTCAGCATATTGCACTTTCCTTTCATGCTAAAACCCACAGATCCTTCCTGGTTTGTACATATCGAAGTGTTATGAAAATGGAAACTACTATTCCAGTTACCCTCTTCCCCTTTGTAATAAATGAAACATGCCTTTTAGAGGTTGGGTGCATGTTTTCTCTTCACTCATTATGAGTGCTTTACTCATTCCTGTGTCTGACACCCATAAGTAAAAACTTGTCACTGCAATATAGGAAATAAAGTATGCAACATTCCTCAAAGATATGCATGTCTCCTTAGTAAGTACACAGCTTCACGTGTGCCTGAGCATGGAGGTCTCATGAGTCATCATCAAAGCTACAGATCATCCACACTGTTTGTTCTGAACTGTTTTCACACTGCTCTATCACCACCACCACAAAACGTCTCTCTCCTGGAATCTGACACCCTCCTTTTCTCTCACCCACCTCCACTGAAGCCATCACTTCACTTTGTGGAACATATGAGGGAAGCACCTTGTCACTGAACTCCATGACTAGCCTCTTCATTTGTTGTAGGTAATTAACCACTGGAATAATTTACCAAGCGTTGTGGAGGATTCGCTATCACTGGCATTTTTAGATCAAGTGTGGATGTTTTTCTCAAAAAGATCTGCTCAAGGAATTATTTGGGGGAAGTTCTACGGCCTGTGTTAGGCGGGATGTCAGACTAGATGATCACAATGGTCCCTTCTGGTCCTGGAATCTATGGATTTCCATTAGAGCTGGTCAGGAAAGGATTTATTTTTCTTCAAATTTTTCCCGGTTTTAATAAAAACAAACCCCCTCCCACCTCCCTCCAAAAAAACCAACCAAAGATATCTCAGTTTTCAGCAATCAAACACTGAGGTTTTTTGGTTTTGGCAACAAACTCTGTTTTCACAGTTTTTTTGATTCAGGGAACCTAATTTTTTGATAATAATGGATTTTTTTTTTCCTGGGAAAAATTTCACTTAGTCAAAAAGCCATTTTCAGTTAATAAAATGCTTCAGTAGAAATTGTTCAAATAGCAGTAGTTTCCACCGTATTTCCCCCAGTCTGGCAAATTCTCTTCACTCACTAATCACCATCCCTCTACCCTCTCCCCCGACTCACGTTCTGGAGAAACGAGTTTCCTTTGACCATTGCCCTCAGTGCTACCTCGGTGACCAGTTTCAGTCTGGTGTTCTGCTCTTGCTCCCTTTCTTAATAAACTAAAGCATTCTTCTTTTTACTAGAATACCATAAAGGATTACAAGAGACAAAAAGGCATGCTTACATCATTCACTTATTTTTGCAGGTTCTGATAATCAAGTATATGTTTGTAGTTGAGTCCCAGTCTGATTACGTACCTAGTATTTGCAATGTCACTGATCAATGTCGCAATAGTTACAAGCACTTAAAAAGCAACTGAGGTTTTGAACAACTTCCATGGGTGCAGATCAAACAAAGTGTCTTATGCTCAGGGTCATGAACTTTATGTAAACAAACAGCAGAGTTCAGGACCAGTATGGCCAGAGGGATGTGTAATGTTTACGTGCTACTGTTCCAGTTGTTCCTTTGATCAGTTCTGACAGGGGACTTTAACATTGTCCACTCAGTGCCCCTCTATTATAGAATATGCTGTCCTTATCTCTTCACTCTTCTTATTCAGGGATGTCTCACCGCTAACTTTAAATCTAGATGTCAGTTCTATGGGGAGGACACCGAGTTCTGCTTCTCACTTGATTTGCTCTCTGAACCTACCATAGTCTCTGACTATATTATAGTTTTCTGCTGCTGAAATAGAGCAAAGACTGATGTCCCTCTTCTGAGTGAAAAATTCCTTTTTGTGCTGTATCTTTGACTTCCCTAATCCTACCCTCAAAGATGACTTAGAAATAAAAATTTGAAAATTCAGTTTTCCTTTATCAGTAGGTGCGGAATCCCCATGATAACCAATCTAAAGCAGTGGTTGCCGTTAAAAATAAGTATTTATCTACTGTCACCACATCATGGTATTGGAGTTACTGCAGCCTGGCACCCTCTCTCAGAACAGGAAGTAATTGTATCTCAGCTACTGTGGTGTGAGAACAGTTGGTAAAATGTTGACTTTTTCATGGACGCTGTTGTTTTCAAAGCTTATTTTTCTAGTTTCAGGAATTGGTCGAAAGCTTACTGAAGTCAATGGGAGTCTGTCCATTGACTTCAGTGAATACTGGATCAGACTTTTTGTTCTGAAGGTCCCTCTTGATCAGGCTTGTGGGAGATATTTAACCATTGCTTTTGCAGTAAACTGAATTTCCATTTTCTTTTTTGCAGATCATATTTTACTCAGTCCTTAATTTTCTCCAAAGGCCAGAAATCTTGGAGTCACCCCCAAAACCTGGGGTCCCTCCATAATTCCTTTGTCTGTAATCTGCCTGTCACTAGTACAATGTTGGTACCATTATTCAGCTTCATTTTCATGCTCCCTCTGCTGGAAACCCTTACTCCTCTCTTAATCACTTCACAAGTGATTAAGTACTACAAATACTATTACAATTCCCTTCTTTTACTCTCTCCCTAAACCCCTATTCGCTACAGTTCAGGGACCCTGAAGTGCTACAGCTAGACTGCTCTCTGAGCCAGAAAGTTGCACTGTATCTGCCCCATCCCTCTCCACCTTCATTCCCTTGTCAAGTCCAGCTGCAATGGGCTGATAAAAAGCATTGTGCTGGGAAGAACACCTGCCACTTACACACGTTCTCTACAGCGTATTGCAATCAGCATCCATGCCAGTCACCCCAGATCGCTGATGACCGGCCTGGGTGGATAATAGTTGACACAAACTGACTTTTAATTGCCTGAGTAGAGGTACCAAGTCGTCATTAAAAAATTAAGAAATACACCCTGGCCGACTGCTGAGGTGAAACCACGGGCTGTCAGAAGACAGTGAAGCTCTGACTCAAACAGGTCACGGTCCCAGAAAAGTCTTACTAAGGAGCCATAATGTGCACCTTCCCAACGCCATGTGCCGTGCGTTTCTCATTGCTGCTGGCATGGGCAGTGTGACTAAGCCCTAGGTGCACAGCCTGCAACACTGGTCTCTGTACCTAACCGTTCGCTGGGAACGGCTATTAACAACACCGAGCAGCACAGGGACCCTTCACACAGACTGAACCCCCACAGCAGTATTTGCACAGAAGAAGGTACTGTGAGTGTAACGTTAGGACAGCTGCGCCAATGGGATATGTCCAGGGCCAGATTACACTTAGCACCTGACTGGGTGTTAAAGGAGAAGGCAAGCACATGAGCCTTTGCCCCCCACTCATCAACCACCTGCACAGAGTTTAAGAATAACGGAGCTCCCTGAACTCCAGAGCATGCCAGGCAGCCCCCTTGGCCTTAAGAGAGGAGCAAGCATTGCACTCTCCTGAGAGAGTACGCAACAGTTATGCCGCTCCTATCCTCCAGGGAATCCCCTGAGACATTGTACCTCGGTGAGGCACGATTCCTTCCCGCTCCTTCCGTCCCAGCGCACTGCATCTCCGCCCTGCCCACACACCGCAGGTAACTGTCTCACAGGCACAATCCAGCCCACCAGATTTGTCAGTACTGATGGTGGGGCTTGGCATAGATTGTTCCCCCTCGTAGTGCTGAAAGCTGATAGGCATTTAAGTGAAGACGGGGAGAAGGGGGTTATTATTCCAGTCAGAGTTGTAAGTGATCAGGGAAAACACGGAAAGGCTATAATACTCCATATATCTACAGGTATGAACCAAAAGCAAAACCAAGTTCATAGCGCAAAAAGCACTCTGTTACTAATAAGGTTTGGAAGCTGCAAAATCCAGCCCTAGCTTGTCCCATCTCTAGATTACGTATTTTTGATTTATGAAAGAAATGGATGGGCGCATGGGAGAATATTCACCTACATTGTCTCACTGAAAGGATCGACAAGTCCACCATTTCCAACCTCCTGGGGCTTGAACCTGCAGCCCTTACTCCCAAAGAGCAATCCCAGTGAAGCCAGTTCAACTATTAGCGTGATTAAGGCAAGCCCAGAGATGGTTTCAGTAACTCAGACAGGAAAAGCATACTGCCAACAATATTACAATCATTAAATGGCTTTGTTTTGGAAACCTACCCTAAACAGCTATGACTCAAAACTTAATCACTGTATTTTTACTAAGAACTGTTCTTCATTTCTCATAGGGGAAAAAAAATTGGAAAGGGTATACTACAGTAATCAACCATACTCTTATTTTAGACAATGCCTATACTGCCGACTGCAAACGTTCAAACTATGCATGGTGCTCCTCAGAATCATGAGACTGGCTTTAACATTATGAGGTTTTAAAAAGAACAAATATTAGGTTCTCTTTGTTTGCCTTTTGGTTTTTGAGCCTTCAGGGTTTGCGTTTTCCAGCTTTTCCCTATAATCGCAAAGGGCTAGAAATTTACTTTAGGGAAAAAAACAGGTGTCCATGTAATCAGTTGACTCCAGGAGCTGGGGATTTATAGAAAATATCAAATATTGAGTGACTTGCCATAAAAATCATGAGAGATATGTGATGGCTGCCTTTCTAAGGATCTCTGGAACTAAAAGCATGACCAGCTACAATTTGAGCTAAAGCTCTTTAACTGAGGCTGTAAAAGACTCTCATCCTCTGTGGATCAGACTCAGTGAAGGAGATGTGACACACGCTTGCCAGTGGGTTAGATAGGTAACAAGGGAATACCGTGTCCCTTTGACTATTATATACTGAGGATGATTAAGGGCCGAGCTAAAGCTCAGTGAAGTCAATGGAAAGACTCTTATTGACTTCAATGGATCGGGCTTCTAGCATCAACCTCCTTCCCGGCCCTCTACAATGCTATAATCGGGTCTTAAATGTAGGGGATTGGGGAGCAGCCATCTGGTGCCTTTATGTGTTTGAAAATGCAATTGTCTATCCACAGGGATGATGATGATTTCAACAGAGCTGCACTAATTTATACCAGCAGAGGACCTGGCCCAAGATGCTTAAAGGCATTTCTCTTGTAGGGCTTTTATTAGAGGCTAGGAGGACATGACACTTTTATTTTAAAGCTACAATATAGCTACATTGTGATGGGTATCATCATTTTATCTGCTCTGCACCCACCTTAAAACATTCAAAAGACCCTTTTGTAAACTCAGAAATGGAAATGTAGAACTATTTCATGGAGTTAGCATTACTTTCCACGCTGGTTCACCTGGACTCATACACTGCAGAGAGGGACAAGCTTCGGTGTGAACATTTTTTACATTATCTGATAGACTGTAAACTCTTTAGGGCAAGGTTTGACTTGTTGTTCCGTGTTTGCACAGTGTCTGGCCCATGGCTGGGACTTCCACGTGCTACTGCAATATAAATACTGAATAATAGGAACCATTAGCCTCCATGGGTACTTTGACCCTGTTTGGCTTTATTTCTGTGCTGAGCACGGCACCTTTCCAAAAATCATTCTCCTCAGAGACAGAACTATAACCCTACAATTCACAGCTGTATGTTTACAATTAAATAGTGCCCAGTAAAACAAAGGTCAGATTGTTATTCATTTTCATATATTGAGGTGAATTGTAGCATAATCACACAGTTTACATTCCCATATTCACTTTTGGACAAAGCCATTCAATACACCTATGAACTTCTGCATAAAGGATGGACAGCACATTTTGTGATTTTTCTAGAAAGCTTGTCTGCATAATATCCAATATACTGGACTGTCTACATAACTTACTCAGTTTACTAACATTACACATCCTGCTATTGATAACTGATCCTGTTTTTCTCAGGTGTATATGTTTCCTAATTAAGGGCTAATCAGTGGGAGTTGCACTATATGAATGAATAATCCCATTCAAATGGTGTCATCTTGGGTGGCAGCACAAAGTTAATATGATGCCATCTATGTTGGATTATTCACATGTTTACTAAGAAGGATGATTCACAAATTTAACTGCAATCCCTTTGAAAGTCCCCTTGATACACTTTTAAAATATACAAGCTATAAACACACACTCTATAAAAACAATGGATAATATAATATCTGTTGCCTGAACATGAAGCTTCTTTCACATTCTTGCCCTGCTTTCCCCTTGTCTCCTAAAAGGCTCATCTTCATCAATCCATCACCTGAAACTGTTCTCTTGAATTTTCTCTTTTAATTTAAAATGCCCAGTTACTCTGGTGCATCTGAACTCCACTCAGCCTGGGAGAGATGGTCATACAAGACTTTTTTATGGTCCTGTAATCCTGGAGCCATTGGGGGGCCAGTAGGTCCTAGGTGTAAATAAAAATAGCCTCAAAGCTGTCCTTGGGGGCGATTTTGGGAAGTCTGGGATTTTGCAAAATTTTTGCTAATTTCATAAAACATTTTATCTTTCATTTTTACTAAATTTTTCAAGGGAAATTTAATTAAGATATTTTCTAACTACATCAAAATATGTGCTTTGCAAAAAAATCTAGATAAGTGTTTGAACTAATTCCCCCCTCCCCCAGCTTCCTCAACTAAAAAGTAAAAGAGAAAAGAAAAGAAAAAGAAATAGAGTACTGTGGACAGAGGTAAATGCAACTGGAACTCAAAAGTTTCAAGTTCTGTTTGAAATCTAGAACCTGGAGAATGACTTCTAAGGCTCACAAAGCTAGCGTGAGTACCAATCGCAGGGTGGCCATGGTAGCAGTGGCAGAGGCATGGCTGTGCTGTGCCAAGTGTGAACCCACTGGTTACAAGAGTCTTTGTACTCAGCGTGACTCCACCACACTTCCTTTGCTGCCCCTTGTGCTACCATGGCTACACTGCTATTTATAGGTGTGCTAGCACAATGAGAGATAGTGTGACTCCGTGAGCAGGGGAAATCTCACCCCTAGCTTGTAGTGCAGATGTAGCCTAAATTTAGCAAAATGAGTTAGATGCCTAAGTATCTTTGTGAATCTGGGCATAAAGGCCTCTTTATGGATTTAAGATTTCAGACAAAGCCTATTGAAGGCAGTAGAAATCTTTCCATTGACTCCAGTGGGCTCTGGATCAGGTCCTAAGGTACCTCATAATGAAAGCGGAGGAATCTGACTCAAAGGCAATTCACATTAATAGCTGCAGATCCCTCGTTCCATCAGTGTAGATGTTTGATAATATTTTTATACTCTTGGGCCAAATTCTAAAGTCAGTAGAATTAGTCCAGATTTACACCAGTGAAAGTGAGCAGAATTTTAGTCCATTATAACTGCATTTAATGCCCCCACATCAAAACTAATACTCCAGAATGCTATTTTGAAGGACAATCTTTGTAAATAATACATGAACATATTTTATTACGTATTCAGGGGGTTGTGTTTTGTTTTTATTTCAGAAATTTTTGCTGAAGTTAAAAGTTGTGATCCAGCAGAGGTGTCAAAAGAGTCTTCATTACATGTTTTCATTTATCATTTGAGGAAACAATCCTGCAAACCCTCACTGATTGACTTTAATGGGGCTACTCATGTGAATAAAGCCTCACATTGGTACAAGCTTACAAGATCAAGCCCTAATGTTGCAAAACTATATTCAATAACTGCTCGCCGTATGGCAAATTTAAAAGGAATACAATCATAGCCACAAGACAGGTAACATCTCTGGGTTATGATGATTTTAGAAATTATGGAAATTTGGCTTTGGGAATAAAGACACAGATTCCCAACAGGTGTTAATAGTTTTCCACCAAGAATCCCATATCATTAGCAACATGTCCAGATTTTCTTTTTTGGTGCATGGTGGTTGTTTTAAAATTGGTAAAGTCATGAACACATTCCAATCCTTCATGCCTGATTCTTGCAACAGCATGAATAGGTCAACAAAAAAGTCTTAATGAAAAACTTTGTTCGGAAAAAAAAACTAATAAGTAAAAAAAAGTTTCCATTTATTTACTGTAAAAATAGCCTAGACTCCACCTTGGGGTGTATAAAAATACAGACTACAGATTGTATATTTTTGGCTTTCATGAAAATGCCTTTGTAAACATACCCCATTAAAATGTAACTGCAGCTTTTATTATTTACTTAAGTAACATATGAAAGAACTAGAACACATTTATCACAGAAGTAGTCATTTTATCATGGCTTAGTAATAGCAGTGAGGTATTGTGCAATTTGCAGTGCATGCCTAGTTTATAGTACATTGCTGATGAGTACTATCCTTACACATCTGTAAAATTTCCTTTAAAGTGTACCCAGAACCATTAACTCATAGAAAAAAATAGAGTATTTTTAAGTACTGAAAGAAATAACTTTTAAGTTCTGTAGGGTGTTTGGGTTTTTTTTGTTTTGTTTTGTTTTTTTTTAAGTTAACATATGTGAGTTGACTCCAAGTGAATTAGTCAAAAGAGGGACACTTTGGCAGAATTTAAGAGGAGAAAACTCAGATTTGTTTTTGTGCTTGGTTCATGAGATTAAATTAGAAAACATGAAGAGCTCTAAATAGCTCCTACTTGAAATTTAGAGTCACCATAAAAATCTATTGCCAAAATGTATCAAAATAACTGTTGTAAGCGTCCATATACCAGTTTGCTTCAGATCTGTGTCCTCCTCATCCAGGTCTGATTTCCATGAGCCAGAGAAGTTTGGAAGGTTTCAATTCTTCATAAAAAATATCACACTGGTTGTCAGACTGTGGCCCATGTACATCTTGGTCAATGCAACCCATTCTGGTGGCTGAAGTTTAAGGTCTTACAGGAACCAGGCAGTGGAAGGATTTGAGTGCTCGGAATGGCAATTAAAAAGTTGCAGAACCCCTGTATAAGTTCTAAACATTGATAATGGTAACACACATCTGTTACAAATAGTTACACTGAACCATCATAACTACTACTTATAACTGAAGCATGTACTCCCCCATCTACCTCACAGGGGTGTTGCATGTCTGTACATTGCTTTGAAGATAAAAAGCACCATATAAATGCTGATTATTATTACATCTCAGTTTTTATGATCATATATACTCTAGGACACTAGTTTAAATTTGGCAAACTATGTAACAATGCCAACTGGAGCAAACATCTAATTGTATATAATGATTTAGAAATATAGCATCTGAAATTCCTGTGCAGTATCATGTATCTACATACAAGTTAGTCACTTTAATAATAAAGTGTAATGTATTTTGTAGCACAGGTGGTGGGCATTTTCCCTTCTCCAACTTTTCTTTACTTAAAAATTATTTTCTGTTTCACTGAGATGGGTTCCTATGTCTTTTTAAAACTGGAAGTCTCCTGTATCTGAAATGTAATTCATGGAAACTTCCCATGGTAAGGGCAGTAATTCAGAGTAAAGACAATGCATGCCTTTCTATAGTTTCCAGTAATAAACCTTTCACCATTACAAGGGAGGAAGAAGCAGGTGGAAAATTAAGATGATTGACAGGTGGACCATACAATGTCCCTCTCTGAGCAGATGGATAAAGAAGGTTGCTTAACAAACAAACAAACAAACGGCTGTTTGTTTTTTTAGGGGGGGTTTTGTGTGTGGATGAAATGAAGAATTCAAAGGATTGTATTTAGTGCTGTTCAGTTGCTAATCCACATATTCCAAAGTTTGCATGCAGCACTAAACGATACAGTCTATCTCATGAGACAATCATTTTTGGTTGTTATTGCAAAAGAAATATCCACAATGCAGTATAGTGTTTGGATGGGTAACCAAGTAGATACTGGCAAGGGGTTGGATTAACTAATTATCTCTTGGTTTACACAGATGTATGTTTTGATGTAGGATTAAAATAAGTGGAAAATAAAAGTCAGAATTTTCGGTTTTTTTCTTTTACATGCGCCAAACAGACATGCAAACAATGTCCGCCCCGCTATTCATCACCCATTTTGTTTACAGTGGCTGAACTACCCATCTTATGTAGGAAAATTATTCCTTGCTCCAAGCTGAGAAATAAAAAATAACATAATTTGTATACTACATATTACTAGGCTCCAAAATAGCCTTTCTTCCAGAAAAGTTTGAAGTCCTTTTTCCGTCTTCTACTTTTATGCCAGATTATTCTCAAGGCTCTTTATATTTATAAACAATGACAGTATCCAACATGAAATGCTGATGGAAAACATTTGAGTAATGGAGGCACAATGTCATTTTCTCAACTTCTAGAATTACAAAGGTCTCCTCCAACAAGCAGAAATATCAGAGAATCACATCCAATTCTGCCTTGCAATGCCACATCCAAAGCAGCTGTGTGCACATGTTCACAGACTGTGTTTGGACCTTAACACGGACTCTATTTTATTAGTAATATTTATAGCTGTAGCTATTCATTGTTACTTGTGATCTGTTGGGTCTCTAACTAAACAGGGTTAGATTGAGTCTGCGCTTGAATGGGAGCTCCTAGGTGCAACAGGAAGTGGTTCTGGTGAGCCAGCCGATAGCGCTTTCCTCTGAATTTATAATGAGCCAATGCCCCAGCATTACATTAGGGCCATCGTGCAGGTGAGATGTAATACCAAAGTTCTGATCATTTCTTGCCATGAAAAACCCCCATGGCACTTTTCCTAAGAGAAGTGCTAATTCTGCTGTCCTGGCCAAATTCCAACTTGTCTAGTTACGTTCTACCCAGCTAAATTTCCCTGGTGCCTTCAGTAGGGTACGCTTTGGCTGCTGTCTTAAAATGCTGCATAATGTTGCTACGCACTGTTAAAATAGTTGCAAAACTCCTGGTTACTTCAGCCAGAACAGAATCAGGCCCTTTTTAAAGACTGTAAAGCATTTGGTGCCATACAAGCCGAAGAATAAATGGTGTATTTCTATAAAGATCTGATAATTATATGTAATGGAATAATCTGGTAGTTCAATGTGATGCCTAAAAGCCTGAGCCTACTTCGTTGCAAATAGTATTCAGTTCCAGATTAGTCAGGAATCTGTAATTGATGACTGTGAGAATGAATAATTTAACAATATGCTCACATAGGCTAGAGAAGAAGGATGATCTTCCATAAAGGCACTGGACTGGAATCAAGAGACCTAGTTTCAGTGTCCAGCTCTGCCACAGACTCCCTTGGGTAAGTCGCTTAATCTCTCTGTGCCTCAGTTCCCCATCTGTTAAATGGGGAAAAGGAAAGTATTACCATTCCACCTTGTGTCTGTCTTGACTGTGTAGACTGTAAACTTTTCACAGCAGGGACTCTTTCTTACTTTAGGTATGTATTGGGTCTAGCCCAATGCATTCCCCTGGTTGGAACTCCTAGGCACTACAGTAATGCAAATAAAAAATAATGATTACAAAAACAAACATCAATAGTACAGTCTAAAGATTAAAGACAGAGGTTTAGTAATGACATCAATGTATCATTAAGAATCAGCCTGATCACTTTCAGAGTCTCTTTGGGAATCCTCCTATTATGGTGCATATTGACGACCTAGAACTTGTAACATTTAGTATTGGGATACCAATCATTTCAACAAGACTTAACATGCTATAGACACTAACCACTGAATTATGGTAAGCAAAACAAGAAAAACCATAATGAGAAGCAAAAACATTAAGTATATCATGTAATGGTTCCTGTGGATGACCACAATTACTCCTCCATGTTTGCTGGAAATAACTTGTCCAATCACATGTCCATATTACAGATTGGATTACTATGATGAGACAAGCCAAAATATCACACACAAAAAATTCAAGCCAAGTATTCATTTTCTTCAGTGAATTTAATTATCTGGCACTATACTGAACCTTGACAAGCTATACTAGGTCAGATCCTCAGCTGATGTAAATTGGCTCCAGCTACAATGGAGCTTCACTGATTTACATGAGTTAAAAATCTGGACTATTATATTTTATTGCTGTCTTTGCACAGAACCTCAGCTGGTATTAATAGATTGACGTCAATGGAGTTGTGCCCACAGATGAGGATCTGGCCTTTTGTTTAATTATTATTTATATCTTTATTCATGCTTTAGTCAATATATTTACCTGCTATAGTCTTCGTAGATATAGACAGCATCTCTCAGAGTTTCCAGATAATGGTCTGGATTCATCAAGGAAGTGATGTGTACATATTTTGCTTCTTCATCTTTATAGTGGTTCTCCACATAGGGGGTGGAATCTTGAAACCATCAAGATTCCTGACACTGTTTCTCTATTGACTTCCACACAAAGACCTTCAGAGCGAACATCCTCCCAGTTACTGGGAATTGAACAGCATGAAAATTACATGTCTATGTACTCTGGTGTCTTTGTTCCAGTCACCTACTTTAGTTTCTTGGATGTAGCTTTCAAATCACAGGTAAGGGAAGTATTGAGTTAATCTCTAGATAGAGTTTTATCATTCTGAATAATGCATCCTATCTCATTAATAACTGTGACAGCAGAGCCCTGAATGTTCAGCACACTTTGCAATCATCTTCTCGGCCATACATATTCCCAAAATGTAATAAATCTTATTTTTTGCTAATTAGCACTGTTTTTTTCTTGAAAATACCGTAAATTGTCTCAGAAAATGTTTGGAAAGATACTGAATTTGATCTTTAGTCTTCGGTTTTCTAGAAGACCATGATGAAGTTTCTAAATTATTCAGTCCTTTTCTGCTTTGTATACACTTGATAATCTTCAAGGAAAAAAATGTTTTCATAGTTTGGGACAAGGAAGATTAAATTCCAGTGAATTTAATGAACATGGAAGTGAGGCACTGATAGTTTGGCTAGAACCAAGTATAAGAAAAGCAAGTATTTTGTGAACTTCCTTGTACTGCTCAGCCATTGTATCTCACTTATGACCTGTTGTAGTGCAGACACTGTCAATTCTAATATCAGAATGACTTAATGCTGTAAATAAAGGACTACCAGGGACTAAGATGAGACGAATAAATTCATTTTCCTTTGTAACGCGAATTACATTCAATCTTCAGAGATGAAAGTCTAATGCATAATTTGGTATGCAGTCTCCATCTAAAAATAGTGACCCTTTGGCCAATAATTAAAACTAGCCTGGAAATTTTTAACAAAATGCCAATTTGTTGGAAAAATTTTTTTTTGTGGAAACATGTCAGTTTTGACAAAACTTTCTCAGGTCAAGAGAAAGAGACCCCCCACTCTTGAGAACAGCCCAACGGTCAGGAACAACAAAGGTTTGAACCGGGTAAGTAAGTCTCTCTCTCTCTCTATCTCCCTCTCTGTGTGTCTTGGTTTCTCCTGTTGGAGCTGTTCCACTTTGTAATAAATAATGAAATATTCATTGGGACAGGTTTCAGACTGACTTTATAGCCCAGTGGCTAGGCTCTCACGTGGCATGTGGGAGACTCAGGGTATGTCTACACTGCACATAAAAACCCACAGCTGGCTGTGCCACCTGACTCAAGCTTGAGGGGCTCAGGCTAAGGGGCTACTTAATTTTGACGTAGCCATTCAGACTTGGGCAGGAGTTCAGGCACTAGGAACCTGCATTGATGGGAGAGCGTCTCCCACCAACATAGCGCTGTCCAGCGCTTATGCTGGCAAAATTTATGTTGCTCAGGTGGGTGTTATTTCACACCTCTGAGCAACAAAAGTTTTGTTGGCATAAGTGCTACTGTAGACAAGGCCAAACTATAAGGGTAATTAAGGTCTGGAACAGGCTTCCAAGAAGTTGTGGAGGCTTTTCAGAACAAGCTAACACCTACAGGGATGTTCTAGGTCAGTGGTTCCCAAACTTTTCTCTGTTGTGGCACACCTTGATACCTTTAATTATTTTGAGGCACACCACCATATAGGCTCCAAATGAACTCATGAATATTCATGAGACAATTCAGAACTCTTCAAGTAGTTTTTTGAAAAATTCCGTGGCACATCTGCTTAGGCCTGATGGCACACCAGTGTGCTGTGGCACACCAGTTGGGAGACACTGTTCTAGGTACATCTATTGCTGCCTCAGCAATGGGGCTAGCCTTGATAACCTTTTGAGGTCCCTTCCAGCCCTGCATTTTTATGATCCTACCCCAAAGACCTAGCTATGGAAGTGATTGTAAGACTCAAGTTACCAGAGGCAGTTAGCATTGAAGAAATGACATCCTGAGTCTCCTCTAGGAAGACATTAGGGCCTAATGCAAAATCTAATTACCTCAATGGAAAAAACCCAACTGATTTCAATGGGCTGTGGACCAGGCCTTTCGTATGCACTATGGTGATGCTGTAGAAATACTCCTAACAGATTCTGGTAAACCCATTGGTCCTGATCCTCAGCTTATGTAATTTGGAAAGAAAAAGCCCTATGTCCCCTTTTTGTGGGTAAATTTACAGAGGAGCTAAAAGTCAGCCACCGTGTGTTGTGCATGTCCTTGGATCAGAATGGAGCATGTTGGGTTAGACCTCACAGTGAGCATGGATGCAAAACTCATTGGCTGTGAAAAAATCTGCAGGCTGCATTGGGGACAGATATGTGATTGCTTAGAACACCAAGCCCTTATGCTGCTGTTTCTCACCTAACCGATGGTGGCTGTGTAGAGGGGCACACGCACTTCCTGTGGATATCTTAGACTCTTCCCATCTTCCCAAAAGCCTTCATTTTAACACGCTGCAGGAGGAGTTGCAGATGTTGGCTGCAATTTTCAAAGGAGCCTAAAGGAGTTAGATACTCATCTCCCCTTAAAGGACAGCACTGACAAATCCCAGCTGTTGTCTGCTGCTGCCTGACCGGCATATATGGCCTTATGGAAACTTAAAGACACCCTGAGGCAAGGTAATATCTTTTATTGGACCAACCTCTGTTGGTCAAAGAGACAGGCTTTTGAGCTTCACAGAGCTTTTCCTCTGGTCTGGGAAAGGTCCTCAGAGTGTCACAGCTAATGGAACTTGTCATCTAGGCCAAATATCTGTCTGGGGAGTTCCCAGTCCCATTTGACCATAAATTAGGCTATTTAATTCTAATAGCTACTATTTAATAATGGCCTTAAGCGTTCGTTTGTCTTTGCTTCTCAGTTGAATTGTTATGAATATCAATCTGAAGAGCACCTCTGGGTAGCTCAAAAGCTTGTCTCTCTCACCAACAGGAGTTGGTCCCCAATAAAAGATAACACCTCACCCGCCTTGCTTCACTAACCTGTTCTTTTGGTGTTTTAGCAATTCTTTTCAATTAGCTGGACAGTTTCATAAACTTCAAATCTCCATGCCATATTTCCAAATGTATGAATCGGTTATAGTTCCCCCATCAATTATAAACTCTTTTCCTAGCTGCTGCTATTGAGAGTAAGACTAATATGCTGCTCATAATTCAAGTAACTGTTTCCATATTTCTTGACAAAAAGAAACATTGTGAATTCTTTTCATCTTCCCTCCTGGGATAAATCGTCACACAGTTCATTTCCAGACGTTCATCACTTGACACCGGGGGTAGAACGTTGGTAACAAAAGAAGATCTGAGAAGAAAGGCCTCTAGAGCATAAACTTGCTGAACCCTGGTGAAGTTCTTTGGGTGGAAAGGAGGCAGAGCAGCCCTACGCTTTACCTGCAGGACTTCAAAGTTTTAACCCTCACAGCTTTAAAGTGAGACCTTACAAACATATGCTAGCATGTTTTGCTCAATTAAAAAGAGCTATTTTCTACAGAGGAATAGATTCATTTCGAAGTGCTGTATAATAAGAGATTAAAGGCACCACATGTTGGAAAGAGACAAAGTGAATCATTTGGAGAAAATGATTTATTCAAATAATTCTGCCTTTTTACCTCTTCAAGAATTTCCACAAAGTGCTATTTTCTCAAATTATCTAGCAAGTAATTTCAGAAAATAAGTCTTGGTTTGTAAACTGTTCGTGGGCAGCTGGTGAGTATTTGAACGGTGTTAAATCACAGCTAACCAGTACAAACAGGGGACATGGATTTGCTCTGTTCACTGACTGGAACAGTACAACTTTTAGTGTATGTCTACACTGCATTGTAAACCCACATCTGTGGGACTCAGTGTTCCCAAGCCCCCGCTTAAGCATCCACATTGCATTGTAAACCGGGGTTTACAATTGTGGGACCCAATCTCACAGCTGTGCTACCACATCCACACTGCACTGTGCTGACCTTCTACTTGAGACTGTGGCTTGAGCTACATTCACATTGCAGAATGATAGGGCTTGGACCCAAGACACAGTGAGACTCTGGCTCTGACCTACCCGCAGCAGGGTTCTGAGACCTACAGCCCGAGTGCTTGCTGACTCATGTCAGATTGATTTGTGTGTGGATGGAAGCAGGACTTGGGTTAACACCTGAGTTAGATCCTAGGTTTACTGTGGCTGGGTCTATACTGACGGCAGCAAATTCACCACCGTCAGATCGATTGCTCTGGATCAACCGAAAAGTCTGTGTAGACCTGCTCAGTCGATCCAGCAAGCAACACAGGAAAACCACCCCGCTAAGTGGCATAGCACTGCGTTGAAGGGAACGCTGTTCCCTTCAGTGCAGCGCAGTGTGGACAGTGCGCAGAGGACATGCCACGAAGTCAATGGGAGATACGCAAGCGATTTACGTCACTTGCGTATCTCCCGTCGACTGCCGCCGAATTGCAAAGGTAAATGTAGACCAGGCCTGTGCAGTGCAGACATGCCCTCTAAGCCATTAATTCAGGAACACTTTCCTTTTTAGAACAGCACTTCAGCATGTGCTTTACTTTAAGCAGGTTTAAGACCCATAGAAGTTAATGAGGCTTAAAGTTAAGCATGTGCCCGAATGCTTTCCTTAACTGGAATGGTCTTAATCCTGTCTCTGAATTGGGGGCCATAATGAGGTTTTCAGTGTGAATACTCACATTTACAAGTTTGAAATTCACTCTGAGTTCCAGAGGTGTAACCCTGTTTTGCTAAAAACAGACCGAGTCCTGGGGCACCTTAAATACTACTACTTTTATTTGGGCATAAGCTTTCGTGGGCAGAAACCCACTTAGTCAGATGCACGAAGTAGGTTTCTGCCCACAAAAGCTTATGCCCAAATAAATTTGGTAGTCTTTAAGGTGCCCCAAGACTCTCATTTTATTATTTCTATGAATATTCCTACATCCTCAGTTCTTTTGAGCTCCTCACCACTACTGGATGCCAAAACAGTCCTGCCAGCAAAAAAACTCCTACTTCCATCTGCAGCTGGCTGAAAGATTGCACCCTTTGCTATAGGGCATCGATATTACTGCAGCGATCCATCCATTTGTGACCTCCAAAATTGACTACTGTATCTCATATCTAGGAACGTAGCCATGTGCCCTGAAAAAGTTCCAGTGGGTACACAGCAGTCCATCTGCTTACCAGTGCTGGTCACCAGAAAAATATAATTCTGCTGTCTCTGCTTTCTGCGCTGGCACCCAGGATTCCTAGATTCACAGATTCTGATTGTAGAGACTGAATGTAGAGACTAGTTAATCTTAAAGGTCTCTCTGTCCATGGGGCTGGCCCTAGTTACCCAAGAGATTCCCTCTCCTGCTGTGACCATGACTTCCGTGATAGAAGTGTTCCATCGGATCAATGAACTGTCCGCCAACTGGGAGGTTCATGAGTGCAGGAGATGGAATTTCCACAGAAGCCAGATGGAGGTTATAGGACAAGAGATAAAAAAAAGCCTATGGTCCTTGCCACATGCAGAACTGAAAGCAAAACTCACTTCTTTGACTTAGGTTTTCCTCAAAATGTAGTTTTCTCACAAACACACCCATAAAACAAAGCCAAACCAAAACAGCCTATAAATCAAATGAGCTGTCTAGTGTTTGTTCATTTTTTTCTAGTCTGTAAATACACTCAAATATTTTCCTCTGGATTAGTTTTTATAGCTCCATAAACACCCTCAGAACTTTTTAAAAATAAAATAATCATAACGAAATGCACAATGAATGAATCAGTCTAATAGCAATAAGCCACTTCAGGGTATGCATTAGCAGGCAACTGATGCACTTATCAACCTTCTTATGTGCGTCTCATAATGCATCTGAAGCATGCCCCAATCGCCTAACAATGCACACCCCGGAGTGGCTTATTGCTGTGTTAAAAAAGGAAGTCAAGAAAAACATCTCAAATTATAATTGCAGGGAGTATGTGGGTGAGTAAACCATTGTAATTTTGCTAGGTCAAACAGGGTAACACCCTTACCCTTGCCAAAAGTGCCATGACAGCTTAGCCAAGATGTTTATAACAGGAGTCATTTACACATCTAAATACCTGTCTGTATGCCCCAAACCCCAGTTGTACACACACACACACACACACACACACACACACACACACACACACACACCCCTCCCTTTTGTGCTGACCTCTGACACTATTTCCCTCACTAAATCTGGTCCTCAGTGACCACGACCGAGATCCTGCAATTGGATCTGTGAGAAAAGACACTCTGTTGAGGCTCTGTGTGGTGCAAAGGTTTGCCGGCCTGGGCTCTCATTGAAGGACTGGGGTCCATAAGAGAGGGCCATGACTTCAGTTTTACTTCTCATCCAAAAGAAGGTACGTCACTCGGACGGTGCCTCCTAGCAATATGCTGTGCTGTATGCTGCGAGAGTAGGATATCACCCGTTGGCTCAGCAGTAACAGCATGCCTGCCGCATCTAGCTGTTTCTGCGAGGTCTCCTTCCCACTGACAAGGCCCTACCCCAGTTAGCTTAGGATGCAGGGACTCCATGTATCTTCATTATGTACTTCTGTTCATTTTAAAATACTTGAAGACAAGCATGTCTTATAAGCAAGGCTGCATGGAGCTACAAATTAGGCGCTCTCAGCATTTCCAGTATAATACCAGTTTATCAGGGCATCTAAATCAAACAATGTTTTGCTGGGCTGAAATGAGGGATACGAAGTCCCCAGCTAGGGCAACACATTTTCTCCATTTTTTTTATTACATATAAAATAAAAAAATACACACCATTTGTTTGACATTATTTAACAAGTTATCAGCAGGCAAATGTGAATGATACTGAACAAAACAAGCCTTTCTTTATGAAAAGGCTGTCGCAGCAGTGTTTTAACCTCTATTGGAAAAACATCAGAGATACCATTTTTTTTTAAAATGGTCACTGACTGTGTGTCTCTCTATTTTTGGATGCCCAACTTCAGATATGTTGGTCCTGATTAGCAGAGCTGCTGAACGCCCTTCACTCAACAGAAGCTGCTGATGCTCAGTGCCTCTGGGAAAGAAACAGAACCTAAATGTTTTGAGATGGGCACCCAAAAACTGAACGAGTAAAAATCAGTGGTCACATCTGAAAATTTAGGCCTACATTTGCACTTATTTCTGAATCATTCCAGCATCCTGGATAAAGATTTTGTAGACAATTTTAAAGAGCATTAAAAAAAAAATCCTACTGTATTGGTCTTAAGTTTGTAACACATATTTTAACAGCCTAAATATACATTGAACCAGTTTAGACTCATCATACATAGTTCTCATGGAAGGTTCTGAAGCATTTTGTTTGCAGTGAGGTGTCTTTAGGAGAATCACTGCAAGCCAGGGATGAAATGCGCCCATTGGTGGAAGGCCCATGTAAAAGTCCTAGAATATGGGAACTCCAGAAGTGTGAGTGTGGTGGGTGAGCAGGTGGGGAGAGGGTGAAGAACACGGCAGCACTGGACTCACCTTTATTTTGTTTTTAAAGAAAAACCACTACAGATAAGACACCACAACACTTAAAGGCTTCCTCCCTTCTCCTCAAATTACAAGCTTTAAAGAGCAACAGAGATAATTAACTACATTTTAAATATGTCATAGTTCCTTCACCTCTAAAAAATTTGGATCACTGCCCATTTCCTGGTAGACGCGTGTCCAAAGTAAGCCCATTTTATTAATGTATTATTGGTCATCTTTGTGTAGACAGAGCCTGATGTTTAACCCACTAGAAAGGCTGAACTAGCGCCAGCTCTTAGAGGGTGGATCCCTCCTGATTAGGGCTGGAATGACAAATTATGAAATAGAAAAGGTCTAACAAATCAGCAAAGGTTTCCCAAATGGCAGGTTTCAGACTGAGACATGATGTGGACCATTTAGCCAGCTGCTCACTCAGCTTTCAACTGTCACATTTGAAAATTGGGGTCAGTGACAGTATTTAGTTTTTAAAAAATTCAGATTTACAAAGTGTACATAGTTGGCAAGCTAGTATTTGTGTTTCTAGGTGTTTTGCTCAGCCTTCTTGTTGTGAAATGGCAATCATGCTTTTTCATTCTGCTTTATGATCAGTAAAATCCTAAACAGATATTCTGACTTGGGGCTAGCTCCACACAGAGAGGTAGGCATTGCAACATGAAGTGCCTTGTCACCCAGTGGAATCCACAAAACATGGGGAGAGTTAGGCAGCCAAGAATGGAATTCGCAGAAGCCAGCAAGTTGAGCAGGGAGCCACCTGAGTTAGCCAATAGGAAATGCCATAGAGATAGGAGTGCCCCAAGCATCACTCCTTAGAGGTAGTTAGGGACCTAAGTCTGGGCTGAAGGGATGCATCAATCTCTACTCAGGATTAACAGGTACCTAGCTCCAGGAATGGCTAAGTCCTTTCTTGCAAGGACTTCCAGAGGAGGAGGTACCCTGTAGTGCACTTTGACCTACCCAACTTTAAACAGAAATAAATTAAAGTGCACTAGGCAATTTTTAGTGCACGGCCATAGGGTCCACATGGACACTTCATGTGCAGCAGGCTAGCACAAGACAGCTTTTGGCAAGCTGTTATGTAAATCTAAGTGTTTGTATAGACAAATACAGTCCTTAGAAAATAGTGTTACTATACCAACGAATAGCTCCCAGAACTCAAAATAAAAAAAACCAAGCCCCATTTAGGACCCAATAATATTCAAGGACATAGTTCAGATCCCACCCCCACTATCACACTGAACTGTGCTTTAAATGTATTGGAGACACGTGTTTGAACTTGCCAAGTAATGGTCCCCAAGATATTTTAGGTTTTATGGGGGATAGTACTAATCAGGTTGGTTTTAGCCCTGTTCCATGACACAACTGAGTTTCCAGCTATACTACCACACGGAACCATGCTTGAACATATGGGGGACCAACTGCTGGGGCAATCATATTGTAACCAGGATCCTTCTTCCACCCGTGTGGATTGGCACAAATTTAAGATGCTCGTTTCTCTATTCCTCAGTTACAACTTCTTGTGTAACCTGTGTGATAACCTTTGTCCAGTATAAAACTGCATGAATGCTAACCACCATTAATTAAAGCCTGTGGGCCAGCTTCACTGACTTCCACACAGCTTTGCCCACTCCCACTAGCTAAGACTCTGGCCCCTTGAATAAAATTCAACCCTCATTTAAATGGCAGCAACTCAATGTGCTCCAATGGAGCTACATCAGGTTGAAGTTTGACCCTGTAACTTTGTTGTTTATTTTGTATGTTAGATAGTCAAATGAAGTCACTTTAAAATGCTATTTTATAATTACTGGAACACTGGCAGTTTTTATTTAGAAACAATACTGATCAATCACATCACACAGAAAAGAACAGTTGAAGCTGAATTTTTGAAGTCTTTTATTGCTCCCTGAAGTGTTGAAAATGCCATGTAACCAGATTAGCAGTGGGAAGAGTGGCAATTTATATCTCCATACATTTTCATTTCATGATAAATACATCAGAGCAGAACTGCACAAGTTTTGGACACAAATAAATGCTATGTGGAACAATACCTCCTGGTCTGTTACATCTGCACCAGACATCATCCTTTACTGGCTTCTCAACAGAGAGGAGATGGCATCTAATAAGTGCTAGGCCATATTTTAATTTGCAACCAATTCAGTTTTGCTTTCCTTTGCCATTCTGTTAGTACAG
The DNA here is from genome assembly GCA_007922155.1 of Mesoclemmys tuberculata. NCBI lineage: Eukaryota > Metazoa > Chordata > Testudines > Chelidae > Mesoclemmys > Mesoclemmys tuberculata. The sequence continues at coordinate 35,438,336 of ML675610.1, forward strand.
TCTGAATCCAAATACTCAAGGAATCCAAATACAGTCTAAAATCCATGCTCAAGGAATCCATGCCCAAGGATGACATTTTGCATTTCCCCATTAGTCAGGAATATGGTTTGGAAACCACATGAAACATTGGAAAGGACTTTTAGCAAGCTATTTTTTTCATTTATATTATGGTAGCACCCAACGGAGACTGGGGACCCACAGTGTTAGGTGCTGTCAATATACACACTCAGGAAAGGTCCCTGCCTTGATCTTACAATTGATATAGACAAAGGAACTGTTATCATCCCCATTTCATGAAAGCATTTTATGTCCAGATTGCAAACACTGGGTGTGGTTGCAGCTCAAGTTGCCATGCCCAGCTGAGCTTGGATCCCAGAATAGGATAGTAAAGCTCTGGCAGTACAATCTTGCTACACTTGTAATTACCCAGGGTTCGGGGTAGGTTTGTACAGCCTAAGGTGAAGCTCATGCTGCCACAGCTTCACTGCTACAAGACCTAAACTAGCTAGATAAAAAGCTTGGGTATGTCATCTTGAGCTACAGTCACACCCACTGATGACAGCCTAGACCTGTCCTTAGAGAGACTGCCCAAAGTCACACAAAGTCTGTAGTAAAGCCAGGGATTAAACCCAAGTCTTCTGAGTCCCAGTCCAGTGCCTCAGCCACACAACCATCCCATCTCTGCAGGAGCGGTGATACTTGCGAGGTTTAAGGTGTTATTTAAGACATGCCTCAAGACAGCACTTTTTTATTATATAGCCCTGTCACTAGGGTTCCCTTAATAGGGGAGGGAGATTTAACTGGGCTGTAGCTATGCTGAAGTTTACTTTGTTACCTTTTTAGCGTATCTCCCATACTCGCATCTGCCACCTCTTGACACATAATCTTCACTTCATTTTAATTACACCAGACAGAAGATTGAGGGCGCCAACGATGGGAGTTTTGAGGTTAACTTCAGTGACAGCAGACTGTAGTCTTTGTAGACAGGTATATTAAATGTCTTCTCAACTGATGAGTTTTTAATCACACCATCCATTCGATTGTCAGGTTTTCCAGCTGTTTCACAGGGAAGGTTAGCCCTCCCTTGATAGGAAGGGGTTCTAGTTCAGCAAGATTAAGCTGTAGTCATACTGAAGAATTAGTTCCTCTTCTTTACATGGATGATAGCATCTGAGCCAGACTATGCCCCACACAGTTAAACTCCAAATTCGTTAATCCCAGCCCCTTCCCTGTATGATCTTGGAGTCTCTCCAGCTATAGTTTTGGATGTTCTTATCCCATAAAAAATACTTGATTGTTTTCTATTTATAAATAATCCCTCAGTGGTATCATTCGGAGCATAATGAGCAAGTGCTGCAGTTTAACTCAGGAGCTACTGAGTTTTAACTACAGGAGCCCAAGCCCATACTGAAGGCATGTGTTTGTTGCAGTGGGGGCTGGGGAGGAAGAATTGTAAAGGCTTTCCAAAGAGATGCCCAGTGGCAGGTCCGTACCAGATTGCTGTGGTGGTGAAAGGGAGCTCCTCCCCGCCGTCTATTGGGAGCTTAGGCCTGGGACCCTGAAAACAAAATCGGCACCTGGTCTTAGCCTCACGCTCGCTCTGCTGCCGTGCCCCAAACCACTTTTTCAGCTCTTCTCACAGGACTTTCCTCCGTTTTGTTGCTTCCCTCTTGGCTTAGAAACGTTTATGGAGTCATCGTTGGGGCTGGTCTGTGTTTGAAGCCAGGAGTAGGGTAGTGCTGGATGAGAAGCCTGTCTTAAAGGAGCAGCACATCCTGTTATACCTCCCAGAGAGCACTCAATATTCATTTTATTTTATTTAGAAGTATTACTGATACAGGAAATGGGCTTTTCCAGGGAGATTAGTTATTTCAGGCCTCATGCTCAGAAGGTCCCCTCTCACTGACCTTAAAATATCATTTTGTTCACCAATCTAACTCTTATACATAGATATTTCCCCCAAGAAGCACCTTCCCTCCACCCAGAGAATGGAACGGGGCTCCTGTGATTTAGATCAATCCAAGCCACACAGTGTTTTAACCCCGACCTTTATGATTAGAATAATGGATTTTTCAGGTGACTTTAAACATGGACTTTAAATTTATTATTGCCTCGTCACCTCTCACTGCTCATAGACAGCACTGTTTTAACCTCTTCAGGTTACCTGGCTGGTGGTTTTATTTTCATCTGCGTTAACTATCCATCTCACCATGAAGTCCTCAAATGCAATCAAAAATGAATTTTCATTGAAGAACATGCCCCACTTTTCACAGAACAGCACGAAACAGGCAGTGCATGGTACAGAGAAGGTTTGCCTATTATTTTTAAACTTAGATGATCAAAAAACCTTTTGGAAACCCTAAGAGCAGAGCTGGACAACACTTTATGGCCCAGACTTGCCTCCCCCAACCCAATGAAAAAATGCAGATTTGCCATCATATGTTTTGCAGATTTATGTCTATTTCACCAAATTAGGAGGGGCGGGGTTGTTGGAATAAAACAAAACAAAACCAGAAAAAGTTGAAACATTTTGCTTAGTCATTTTCAAAATGAATTTATTTTTCTACTCAAAACTCGAGAGAATCTTGAAGTTGGCTTAAATTTCATTATAATTTTTTTAAACCACTAAAAATAGTACTGACCATGAAACACAATACATTGTTTTGAGTCAAACAAAACATTTGTTCGACCCAAATGACTTTTCCTTCCATTTTTCAGTTCACCAAAACTGTTGAAAAAAATGCACTTTCAGCTCCATCCAGAAGGATGGGTTTTTTTTCCAGAACTGGCAGTCAACTAAAATGATCTGTTATTCACACAGCTCTACTTAACTGACCTGCATGTCAAGGAACAGGAACTGTCACTGCTTGATGACCAATAACTGCTTCCCACTGAAGAAAGAAGCAGCTTTGCGACCACTTGGAAGTACTCCGTGGACCAATCTCAGAACCAACGAATGAGAGAGTAGAGGCAATGAAGATGTGAGTCAACTTCACAAAGTCTGTATAAGGCAATGAACAGTGCTAGCAGCATTTACTAAATAGCCGTAAAGTGACTTACATGCTCTTAACAGATAATGAGTGCCTTTGCCCTCAGAGGATCTCAGGACTCGACAAACTATCCATATACAGAAACCACTGAAATGCTGATATGTCTGAGGTGGGAAATGGCAGCTGTTTAACAGAAAGACCGAAACACTGTACAATGGGTTAAAATTAGGAGTGAGGAAGCACACCGCATCCCGTTGAAGCTGCAGGGGAAGTGTTAATAGGTGGCATGTAATTACTTGTCTACAGAGGTGCTGAAGCAGCAAGGCTAGGCCTTTACACAAAGCCAGTAAGCTACAGGTGCCAATCCAGTAACCTTAGAGTGGCCTGTGACTTGACACCAGAGCAAAACGCTGGAGGCGCTGAATAGGAAAAATTCAGAGACCTCTGCCAAGACAAGCGCATAGGCAGTTAGAGGGGCCAAGTTAATGGAGACAGTACAAGCTTCTATGGGGGATCAGCCCAGCAACTACAGATGAGGAGCCAGAGACCTCATACTAGCCTGCAAGCCAGAGGGGATGAAAGGCCTGTGTCAAGGTATCATCTCAGCAAGCTAGAGGGGCTGATCACAACAGCCTTTATCTTGACATGAGCCCAGGCAGCTTAGAGATGCTGAGCCAGGGAGGCCAGCGAAGCCTCTCCTTTGTCAACAACTCAGCAAACCCTGTGATCTGCGTTCAAAACTTACCAGCCCATTTAACACTGCCATGTGGTGCTCTGTGACCGGTTGCTCTTCAAGGCCCCTCAGTGAAAGTACGACAGGTAGAGTTATTCCTGTTACACTGTGTCAGACAAATATTGCACTCACTGCTCGTTCCATGACATATTTGAAATGGTGCCTGGAGGGGAAAAAGGACAGAGGGAGAGCAGAGATGGAGAAAATAAGGAGTTACAGAAATATAAGGTTGAGGAAAGGAAAACAAATAATTTACCATTTACATTTATTCAGCATCTTTCACTTCAGGGTCCCAAAGCACTTTAACACACATTCATTAGCTTGGTACTATTATTCCCATTTTACAGATGGCCCAGAGAATTTAAATGAGTTGCTCGTGGGCAGCGGTGCCAGGAAGGCAATCTAGAAGCCAGGACTTCTTGTTCCCTGCGATAACCACTAAGATAAACTGTCTTCCCTGAAGGCATAGGGGCAGGAAAAGAAATGAAAACGATAAGAAATCAAACAACCACAGAGCAAGAAGAAAGTAAACTGAAAGAAAAAAGTGAACAGAATGCAAGACAGAGGAGTGAAGGATGGAATTAATAAATTGCCTGGAAGAGAGAGGAAAAAAAAATCTAAAAGGCATTTAGAGCCTGAACCAAAGATGACTGAAGTCACTCCCATTGTCTTCATGAGGCTTTGAATCAAGCAGGCCCTTTGTGGGAGGCCTGGAGAAAAAGAGACAGAAGAAAGAACAGTAAACAACCAAAAGAACAGTAAGATGGTAAGCAGTAAACAAGAGCTTGAAACACAACAGAGATTTAAAAAAAAATATTGATTTTATTTAACATTAATACCATAAAAGAAAAGTGAGCTATAAAACATCTGGCTGAAGCTTTTTCCATAAATCAATCGTCATGCCAAAGCAACAACAAAAAACCAGTCTATTTCTTCCTCTATAATAATGTTTTATGTAATTACAAATGAGAAATCTCCAAGGAGTTTGTTCACTCTGAAAAGCCAAAAAAAAAAAAAGTGCAAAGAGCAGCTAGGCTAAATTGTAATATAACTACAGTGATTGGTTTTCAAAAAACAAATACATTTAAGAGTTGATTTTAAAAGATATGAAATTTTCAAAAAGTTTACACAATAGTGCCTGAGAGATTTGAAAAAAAAAATCCTTCTAAATGTCAGTCAGTGCGGAAGATCTGAGGTGGAAGACACAAAATTAGACAACTCAATTTATTTTCCTTTTTATTTGGTTAAAACTGTTTGTATTTCTTAATGTAATTACGCAGAGTAGATTTGATTTAGTGAAATGCATCAATACATTTTGTGCTTTAAAAAAACCCAACCAATCAAGGCCAGCAGCCCAGAATTCTTGTCTACGTACAGCGGGAGCTGGGAGAAATAGTAACAAAACAACGTATAGTTTCAAATGTCTAAAAGGCTTGTCTGAGCACAGTCCTGGGAAACAGGAACCAATCTCAGCTAATCTCAGCTTTAAAAATGACTCACTGCGACGTTAAGCAAATCACAATTTTAAAGATTTAAGTCCCCCAGTACGGAAGGCATTCATTTTAAAGAGCTGTGTAAAGATTCTATATATTTATTTTGATTTTAGGGCAATATAAAACAAAGCCTGTTCTTCTGTAGGCACCCTTGCCGTTAATTAAAATATTTTCTTCTCCCTTTCCCCCTCCACATTTTATTTTATAATCAACCAAAACTGCACATTTCTCCCTCACAACACCACCGCAATCAGCAAGCATGTTACAAATCAAAGTCTCCTACCCGTCACACTCTGCTCCTAAAAGCCACGCCAACTGCCTCAGCTCCCCACCCCCATCAAAGCCTGCTAAAACAAGTGGGACTCACAGGTTGCCCAGAACACCAACGGACTTACAAGGCTTTGGATGATGGGGGAGAGCATACTGCAAGGTGAGGGGCCTTTACAGAGAACTCCCCACCAGCTCCTTTACTTAGTGAAGTGGATACAGCCCAAATGCTTCTGCACTAGTCAGTCCAGTTAAGCACACAGAGAAGAGAGGTGCTCTCTCAGGTTGGAAGGTCCCAGGCCAGTTAGGGCTTTACAGTTAAAAAACAGCACCTTACATTCTTCCTGGAAATAAATGGATGATGAGTGCAGATCCTGGAGCACTGGTGTCATGTGCTCAGACAGATAGCTTAATAAGTAAGGTACTGTGTTCTGCTCCAGCTTCATCCACTGAATGGATTTCAGGTAAAGCACATTGCAGTAATCCAGTCTAGAGGTGAAAAAGGCATGGGTCATGGTAGCTAGGTCCACATCCCAACAGCAAGGTCGCAGCCTCCTGGACAAATACAAATGATAAAATGCTGTCATGGTCATTGCTGCTATTTGGTCATCTGAAAGCAACTGGGAATCTAAACAAGCCATGCACTGATCATTGTTTACTGTCAAAATTTCCAAACATCCTCTGTCAAAGAATTTCGTGTAACCGCCACCAGCTCTTCCAGTTGTTTCACCCACCCTCCATAATCTCCAGTTTTCTCAGGAGTAAGCCGCAGCCAATTTGCTCTAATCTATTTCCTAATCTGGCACAGACATGAAGAAAAATGCACGGCCTCATTCACCGGCTGGACTTGGCAAAGATAAAAAGCTGTGTGTCATCAGCATACTGTGCCCATTTCAGTCCATAGACAGTTGAACCTCGGTTATGAACACCTCGGGAATCGAGGTTGTTCGTAACTCTAAACAAAATGGTATGGTTGCTTTTTCAAGTTTACAGCTGAACATTGACTTAATACAGCTTTGAAACTTTACTATGCAGAAGAGAAATTCTGCTTTCCCTTTATTTTTTTTTAGTAGTTGACATTTAACATAGTTCTATGCTGTATTTGCTCTTTTTCTTTTGTCTCTTCTGTTGCCTGATTATACACTTCCAGTTCCAAATGAGGTGTGGGTTGACTGGTCAGTTCGGCACTCTGGGGTTCTACTATAGCTATATTAATTCCCCTCGATGGCCCACGTACATATTGAATAAGTGGGGTTCCATAGTTGTGGTACCCAACATGAGAGAGCCCAGCAGACAGAGGGACAGTTGCCCAACACTGCACTCTGGAATCTCTCAACAATACAGCCACCAAAATGCAGCCCCATCAACTCTAGCATTTTATACAGACACGCTCAATAACTCGTTTAGGAGCTGACTGAGGTGCCAACTAACCAGCAGGCAAAACAGCTTGTAAAAGCTCAGGTCATTTTTATGAAAGTCATAGTGTGGTAGTTTTGCATGAGAACATCAAATCTGTGCCTCACTAAAGTTAATGGCAAATCCCACAGAGACTTCAACCATGTCAGGATTTCACCCAGTGTCTTGCTTATATTTCACACGTGACAATACACTGAGTCACAGTGGGCCAGGGGGAACTGAGTTTTGTTGTGTAATGTCACCAACCTTATTCGGCATGACCCCGTGCAACTAAATGAATCATAAAACAAGCAGATGCAATATTTCTGAAATGAACCATATATTTATGTAAACAAAGATCTGCTAGAAACAGAGCATTGTTTAAGATGGCATAGCATTGTTAACAGATCACACACCACAAGTTTTATGAGACAAAGTTCCTCACAAGTGAATGTTGTCAATAGCCAAATTCTTCAGTCTTATCTGAGTGAAAAAACTAGACTGATTATTGTCAAGGAAAGCCAATCTATTGCCAGGATGTGCACCAACTACATATGTAATGTACTTGGTCTCCAAGAGACACAGAGAGGGCCAAACAACAAAAGGCTATGGATTCCTGGAATGAAATTAGCCATCAAAGGACAGCACAAGAAATACTGCAGTGCTATTTTCATTAAACTGGAGCTCATCATCAATCAGGATCTATGATGTAGCAAAATTATATCCAAGTCTTGACCATCAGTATGGACAACATCTCCATAACATCTGTTTATAAGCCCCCAGAGGAGCAGTTTGCCTTTATGACCTCAGGAAATTTAGACCAGTGGTTCTCAACCGGGGTACATGTTCCCATGGGGGTACTCAGAAGTCTTCCAGGGGGTACATCAACTCATCTAGATATTTGCCAAGTTTTACAACAGGCTACATAATAAGCACTAGCGAAGTCAGTACAAACTAAAATTTCATACGATGACTTGTTTATATAGCTCTATATACTATACACTGAAATGTAAGTACAATATTTACATTCCAATAGATTTATTTTATAATTTGGTAAAAATGAGAAAATAAGCAATTTTTCAGTAATTGTGCTGTGACAATTATGTATTTTTATGTCAGATTTTGTAAGCAAGTAGTTTTTAAGTCATCTGAAACTTGGGGGTACACAAAACAAATCAGATTCCTGAAATAAGTACAGTAGTCTGGAAAGATTGACAGCTACTGATTTAGACCACAACAAAGCATGCATGATCATTGGTGACCTTAATAACCACAGCATTACCTGGGGTTATAGCAAAAGTTATGAGAATGGCGACTTGGTTGAGATGTGGACCGAGGCTTACTACCAGCCTGATCCATAACTCAAAATTACACAGGTCTTAACAGTTCATGATAGAAGGGAAAAAATAATCCAGACCTCCCCTTTGCACATAACTGCTATGTTGCTATCAACAAAAATGACGTGTTAGAACCCATCCCGCACACACAATAGACCAATTGCCATCAGTGCCATAGCAGCCCTAACTCCAAATTTGGTACCAAAGCATAGACTCTTCAATTTCAAGAAAGCAGACTGAAGAGGCTTCTCTGAAGACCTTGATGAACAACTGACTTACATCGATTCAACCCAAGAGAATTATGACCTCTTTGTAAATGTATTGTGCAATACCTCCAAGAGGTATATACACATATACCCCTCAAGGATGTAGAGCTGAGCACATACTAGAGTTCACTCTCATGCTAACAGCTGACTACAAAAAATACCAACAAATACCCAGCATTGCACTTTTGGCTATGACAGATGGCAAAGCACAACTGGGCTTATGGAATGAAAGTTTACACTCAGTCAGCCACACTGAAATAGACGTGGAACTCCAGGAGCACCTTCCTGGAGAGGCTGATACAGACTGGTATGCAGGGCAACGCCTGAACCACTTGCACACTCAAACCAGCCAATCACAGGTTAACATGACCAAATAGGGCTTCTTTAATGACATGAATATATGTGAGAGAAGTGAAGCACAGACCATGGAGCACCTGCTCATTTGCCAATTCCTGGGGGAGACTTGGAGGAGGAGAAGGACCACCTCGCTGCAGCGACGGAAACAGCCTTAGCCTGTGCACAGTTCTGGAAAAACATCGAGTTTGTGACCTGGACATGAGAAGATGATGACCAATGGGAACGGAGCATGCTTAGCAGTTCTCAGCATCAGGCCCTTTATCTCAAGTGAAACAAACTGACTCAGAGAAGAGCGACTTGCACAGAAACATACGGACAGCAAGTTTGATACAACGACCCCTCAGTCCCAGTGTTAAAACTCCAGTCATTTAAGTGCTGAAAATGATGGGCCAAAGATCCTTGATGTAACTCCACATTTTGCTCTCTTTCCTCTCAAGGGATCCCTTTACAAGGTGAAGACTTGATTTACCCTTTGGGCTCAGAGTAAGTACACTGCCTCAGTGGGGACAACTGTTCTCTCAGGAGCGTGTGTCTCGGAGAACATGGAGGCGTTCCCCTCTGGAAACGAGATGGGCGGTGCTATTCCATCCCGCCAGCTCTCTGGCACAGGTTGCTTAAAGTACGTGCAGAGTCTGTCCACCTCCTGGGGGTCCTTGCCATCGATGCCCATTTTGGGGGTCACAGCACTTGGCTCCCAAACACTAAAAACAGGGGACTGAGGTCAGATTGCAGTGCTGTGTCCCTGCTCCAGTGGATTTCTGCCAGCAGATTCCAGGCAATGAATCTGGTGGATATAAGGGATCTCGTCACCCATCACTGCGTTAGAACACAGCCTTCATTGAAGGTTATTATAAATTATGTTGTGTTCACCCAGTGAGCCTTTATGGCCTCTTGCTCAAACACATGTACTATTTGAGCTCACATTAATATGTAGAGGAATACAAATCTCTTGAGGTGTGCATGTAGTTTAAGTAGCTGGTTTTAATTATTTTTTCCAAAATATCAAAGTCCTCTGATCCACCTTGGGGTCCGATACCAGCTGTTTCCATTTTAAAAGTGAAGTCTTTTTTAAGCTTTATGGGCAGGCAAAAGGCATCTATACCACTGGATGGAGGGAAGAGTGCATGCTGCACCTCAGAACTTAAAACATTCAAAATGAACGGTGTGTAAAATTAAGAAAAGAAGAATTTGGGGGCTGCATAGCACAGAAGGTTGGGAATGGAGATGCACCGATGGAAACTGTGATTGCAGGGCTCTGCTTATAATAGAGCATCCTTTCCAGTCATCAGGGAGCATGTCTTCAGGCAGACTCTTACCCCTTTCCCCACCCCATTGTGGGTTTTTTTTTTTTTTGTAATCTTGTCCATCTCCTGCTCATTCATGGCTCTCACCGTACCCCTCTTCTGTGTCTAGCAGCTCTCCTCCTCTTCCCTTCTCCCCCGCTGGCTCCTCCATTTCCCCTTAATGGCTACCCTTACCCCTCTACAGTTCCCACCAGCTCTATCTCATCCTTTTCCCTCTCCACCTGGGTCTCCCTCTTCTTGCCACCAAAACAAATCTAGATGACACATTCTCCTACTCATCTCTGGTAGCATTTGCCCCAACTCTGTTCCTCCCTCTATGCCCACCCTGTCATCTCCCACACCCATCTCCCCCTGCAACTCCATTCCTGTCATTCCAAACATGCCTGCCCTCCACCACCACCTCCCCTTCCCTGGAAGGCCCACTCCATCTCTAAAAAGATCAAAGCCATCTATCTACAACCTCCTCATCTCTCTTGGTCTCCAGCTCCTGCCTCTCTCAGAGACCTGGATCCCTTCATCTGACACTGCCTCTGCAGCTGCCCTCTCTTAGTGAGGCCTCTCTCTCACACACGCACTCTGCCCTGGATCAGACCATGGTTAGGGTCTTGAGATTTTCTCGCCCATTTCTCCTACTTCCAACCTCTCTCTTCTCTCTTCCCACTCTGAGTCTTCTCTCCTCTTCTCTTCCATGTTGTTATCTACCCTCCATCCAACTCCTCTCTATCAGCCTTTATTTCAATTTCTGGGTCTCTCATTTTCTCTCCCTTTCCTCACAAACTCCCATATTGATGCTTGGTGACTTCAACTTCTATGTTCAGGACCCATCCAATCCCTTTGCTGCAAGTGTTCTCAGCCTCACCTTTTCATTCAACCTGCTATCCTGAATCAACTCTCCTTTCCTGATTCAACTCTCCTTTCATTTGACCTGGTCTTCACCAAGCACTGCTTTCTCTCTGATTTTCCTTATCTCCAATCATCACTTGGTCTCTTTCAGGATCACCCATCAGGCTTTGCCTTCTCACTTAGCCTATCCATGACTTCCAGCCCATCAGCAGTGATGACTTATTTGTTCTCCGCCCCTCTCCTCCCTGCTCTCTCTTCCCTTTCCCCTTTTGGTGTAATTGTTCTGTTTCTTTCCCCTCCTCCAAACTTTACTCTTTAATCCCTCTCTCCCACCACAAGGTCAGCCCTGGCCCACCTCCAACATCCAGTTCCTGTGTTTTCATGCTACGAAGCATTTCTGAAGGAAATCCCATGACCTTGCTGACATACAGAATCATAGGACTGGAAGGGATTGAGAGGTCTTCTATTCCAGTCCCTTGCACTTAAGGAAGGACTAAGTATTATCTAGACCATCCCTGACAGGGGTCTGTACAACCTACTCTTAAAAATCACCAATGACGGTGATTCCACAGCCTCCCTAAGCAATTTATTCCAGTGCTTAACAGCCCTGAAAATTAGCAAGTTTTTCCTAATATCCGACCTAAATCACCCTTGCTTCGATGTAAGACCATTGCCTCTTATCCTATCCTCAGAGGTTAACAAGAACAATTTTTCTCCCTCTTCCTTGTAACAACCTTTTATGTACTTGAAAGCTGTTATGTCCCTCTCAGTTGTCTCTTCTCCAGATTAAACAAACTCAGTTTTTTCACTCTTTACTCATAGGTCATGTTTTCTAGACTTTTAATCATTTTTGTTACTCTTCTCTGGATTTTCTCCCATTTGTCCACATCTTTTCTGAAATGTGGCATCCAGAACTAGACACAATACTCCAGTTGAGGCCTAATCAGCATGGAGCAGAGCGGAAGAATCATTTCTTGCATCTTGCTTACGGCATTCCTGCTAATACATCCCAGAACGATCTTTGCTTTTTTTTTTTTTTTGCAATACTGTTATACTTTTGATTCATATTTAGCTTGTGTTCCACTATGACTTCCAGATCCCTTTCTGCAGTAATCTTTCCTAGGGACTCATTTCCCATTTTGTATATGTGCAACTGATTGTTCCTGCCTAAGTGGAGTACTTCGCATTTGTCTTTATTGAATTTCATCCTATTTACTTCAGGCTATTTCTCCAGTTTGTCCAGATCATTTTGAATTTTAATCCTGATCATCCAAAGCACTTGCAACACCTCCCACCTTGGTATCATCTGCAAACTTTATAAGTGTACTCTCTCTGCCTTTATCTAAACCATTGATGAAGATTCTGAACAGAACCAGACCCATAACTGATCCAAACAGGATCCCACTCAATATGCCCTTCCAGCTTGACTGTGAAATATTGATAACTACTTTCTGGCTAAGATCTTCCAACCATTTATGCACCCACCTTACAGTAGGTCCATCAGGTTTGTATTTCCCTAGTTTATGAGACAGTATCAGAAGCCTTATTAAAGTTAAGATATACAACATCTACAACTTTTCTGTCAAAGAAAGCTACTAGGTTAGTTTGACACAATTTGTTCTTGACAAATCCATGCTGCCTGTTACTTATCATTTTATTATCTTCAGGTGTTTGCAAATTGTTTGCTTAATTATTTGCTCCATTATGTTTCCTGGTACTGAAGTTAAGCTGACTGGTCTGTAATGCCCCAGGTGTTCTTATTCCACTTTTTATAGATGAACAAATATATGGGCAACTCTCTCCTGTCTTCCATGACTTTTCAAAGATAATTGCTAATGGCTCAGATATCTCCTCAGTCAGCTCCTTGAGTATTGTAGGATGCATTTCATATGGCCCTGGTGACTTGAAACATCTAACTTGTCTAAGTAATTTTTAAACTTGTTCTTTCCTTGTTTTAGCCTCTGATCCTACCTCATTTTCACTGGCGTTCATTAAATTAAATGTCCAATCACTACTGAACATTTGGTGAAAACTGAAACAAAATGTCATGTAGCACTTCTGCCATTTCCACATTTTCAGTTATTGTCTTTCCTGCCCACATTAAGTAAAGGGCCAACCCTGTTCTTGGTCTTCCTCTTCCTTTTAGTGTATTTGTAGAATGTTTTCTTGTTATCCTTATGTCTCTAGCTAATTTAATCTCATATCTCATTTTGTGCCTTGGCCTTTCTAGTTTTGTCCCTACATACACTTGTGTTATTTTATATTCACCCTTTATGATTTGACCTAGTTTTCACTTTTTGTAGGACTTTTTTGAGTTTCAGATCATTGAAGATTTCCTTGTTAAGCTAGAATGGTCTCTTGCCATACTTCCTATCTTTTCTTTGCAGTGGGATAGCTTGCACTTGTGCCCTTAATAATGTTTCTGAAAAACTGCCACCTCTCTTGAACCACTTTTCCCTTTAGACTTGCTTCCCATGGGATCTTACCTACCAACTCCCTGCATTCGCTAGTCTGCCTTCTTGAAATCCATTATCTTTATTGTGCTATATTCCCTCCTTTCATTCCTTAAAATCATTAACTATCATTTCATGACTTTCACCAAGTTGCCTTCCACTTCAAATTCTCAATCAGTTCCTCTCTATTTGTCAAAACCAAATATAGAACAGCCTTTTCCCTATTATCTTTCTCCACCACAAGTTTGTTCTCTCCTCCTCCAGTTCTGACATACTCCTACCTAAACAATTCTACTTCAACTTAATTGAATCTCATGCCTACAATTCCAGCTGCTTTTTCACCCCTGTGATTCAGTCCTCAAATGCAGTCTTCCTCCTGTCTCCACTCCTCTCTCTGCATGGGATCTTGCCAGTTTCTTTCAAGGGAAAAGTTGGCAAAAATATAACACAACACAACCTTCCCCTGCCCCCGTACTACAATTCTCTCTTCCCCCTCCCCTATCAGACAGGCAAACTTTTTCGCCTGCTTTCCTCCACTAATCCCTCCAGTTGCCAACTTCTGATCTCCCTTGCACCCACTCTCTTCCCTTTCCTGACTCTTCTCTGTAACTGATCATTCACTCTCCTCTGGATTTTTCTCCTCACAATATAAGCACGCTTCACTTTCTCTCATATTAAAAAACCTCACCCTTGAACCTACTTGCCCATTCCAACTCTCCACCTACCCTTTCACAGCTAGGTGGTCCCTCCAAGTCAAAGATAAAATAGGTTGGTGAGATAGTATAGGAAAGCCTGCTCTGCCATGGCTCATTCATTGGATAAAGAGGCCTTCAATTCTCCTTTTCATCTCTGAACATATTGTCTACAATAGTTGTCTGGAGTCCTCTCCTCCAATTCCATCCTAGACTGTCCCCAATCCGGCTTCTCTCCCTTGCGCTCCATTGAAGCTGCTTTTGCTAAATTATTTAATGACCTCTTTGTGGCCAAAGTTCAGAACCAGTATTCCATTGTGACCTATCTTCCATCTTCAACACAGTTGGCCATGGTCTTCTACTTGAAAACTTGTCCTCCCTTGGCTTTCATGGCTCTGTCCACTCTTGATTTTCCTCCTAGCACTCGAATAATCACTCCTTCAGTGTGTCCTTCAGAGAATCCTCCCTCCAACTTTCTATGGGGATTCCGCAGGGCTCTGTCATTGGTCCTCTTCTCTTCTCCCTCTACAACCAACTGCAAAACACAAATGCAAATTTCTTCTTTGTGCTGGTGACTCACAGATTTACCTCTCTACTTCAAATTGTCATCTTCTGGCTATACTAAAATCCTGACCTGTCCCTCTGACAACTCTCATGGATATCTAGCCATCATCTCAACAAGGCTAAAACACAACTCAATTTGCCCCACAGACCCTCTATGCAACCTCCTTTCTTGATCACTGGGGCCAACACCAACATCTTGCCTGTAACCTTGACATCATCTTCAGTTCAGACCGCTCACTAAATCCTCATAGCCAGGCTCTCTCTCAATCTTCCACATTCTTTCTGCATAACAGCTCTGAGATGTAGCCTTTCTTATCCATCCACACTTGTCCAGACTGTCATCATCTCACCCTTCAATTCCTGCAAACATTTCCTCCGGCCTTGACAAGTGCCATCTTGTCCCATTTATGTCCATTCAGAATGTTACTGCAAAGATTTTTTTCCCCTGCCCATATTTGGACCATGTACTCCCTCTCTTTGGATCCCTCCATCGGTTTCCCCTTCTCTACCATATCAGACTTAAGTCACTGTCTTCACTTTCAAGGCCCTTTGTGGCCTATCCCCATCATCTTTCATTCACTGTCAAGATGTTGACTTCTGCCTCCATTTGGCCAATGATGCCAGCCTGCACTGGTTAAATTTTCAAACAAGAACCTACGTGGTTTCTCCTCTGCCCTCCCCCTCCATAAATATCTGCAAAGCCACATCACTATCCTTCTTTAAAACCTTCTTCTAGGCTCTCCTTCTCCATAATGCCTACAAATATCTTGAAAACAGCTAGGCTGCTGATATGCTGACACCGCTGTCCATCATGCTGACCAACACTGTCCCATTGTTTCCTTGTGCTCCCACATTTGTCTCTCTGTTGTCTCTTGTCTTGTACTTAGATTGCAAGCTCCCTGGGGCAGAAACAGTCTTGCTCTGTGTTTGTACAGTACTTAGTACAATGGCATCCTGGTCCACAACTAGGGCTTCGAGGCACTACAATAATACAAATAAAATAATAAATATAGGTCAGTAATGATCTATTATGTCAGTACTGACCTACTGGGTTACTAGTGAATTTGTTAAGCTCATAGCCAGCATTTTAATCTAGGCAGGGAGGGGTTCCTGTCTGATAACTGTTTGATGGCCTATGTGTAATGAATTGGTGGCAACCATTCAGTTCTTGGTGGATAAGTGCGTATCACAAAAAGCCACCACAACTGGCTCTAACTCATGTTCAGTCTCAGCAGAGATGCCAGTTGCTGAACAGCCTCGAAAAGGAGCTACTCTCCTACTCGTAGCTGGTCCCTCCAAATAAAGGATCAAATACGTTGGTAGGATAGTATAGGAAAGCCTGCCCTGCCGCTGCCTGCACACTGGATAAATAGAGGCCGTCAGTTCTCAGCACTATCGAACATGAAACGTTCAGGCCAAAGTTCACATTGAAAAAAAGGAAGATTTGACACCAATCACGTTCCTAATTTCAGCACAGAACAATTTGCATTGACAATTTATAAACCTGTGAAGATGCTGCTGTTTAGTGGGCCTCCAGTTCTTGTTTGAGTTATATAAGCCTCCTGGCCCCTGTAACTCTGAACAACATAATAGGGACAAATAGAGAAATCGAGGCTATAGAAGGAGAGAGAAAGACTTATTACATAAGGAGAAAACTCTGAACCTAACTAACAGCTTACAATAGCAGCAGCAATGGTCCTGGGCGAGCTTCCCAGACGAGAACGCTTCATATTCATGTTTATATACTGATTGTTTTCAAGCATCTTTCAGTTCCAGGAATCACAGACTATAAAAATGATATACGTTTGTGGTTTGGCACCCATCGAGAGCTTGAGTTTAGGCACCACTGCTAATTGCCAACATCTGCAAATTATTACATGTTTAAAAAAAAAAAAGAAAAGCCTCAGGCTGCAATACCTACGTCACTAGCTGGTTGCACCCAGTGCTGAGTAACAGGGTGGAATTTGGAAGCTGGAGCTTAGCCAATGCAGGTCACTCGGTTTACCAGTAAACACATTTTTATAACATTTCTTCTCATAGCTACTCTGCAGTAGCTAAATAAAACCCAGAGAAAACACCTTACAGTTTCATGTTAAGGATTAACATGACCCTAAAAAGGCTGTCATCTCTTCAAAACATATTGGTTAATGAAAAGCATCCAGATCATTTACAAAATAAATCTTTTCATGATAATTTATTAGTACAGCAGTATTATTATTGGTTCTGTCTGAGCAGGAAAAGACCCCATACAGGTAGTTTTGCAATCTTATGTAAGAGCAATACAGAACAGTTTGTCTTCCAAAGCAGAGTCCTCCTCCTTGCTGAACCACTTGGCAATGATCTGTACGAAACAAGTCTGCCACAAGGGTTTGCCACATGCTTGCATAAGTTAGGCAGATCTTATGACCACCACACAACAGAGCAGATGTTTGTACAAGGGAACCATCCTTACTCAACATCTGTCTTGTAAGCGAGTGAGAAAGCAGCATCTTGAACAATTAAGCCACAGAGGCTACTAGGCAACTAAGAATATTATCTGGAAATGCATCACATGACATTAAGTCATAGGAGAAAACAGGTCAAAGCCTAGTGGCTGTAGCATATGCTCTTTCTTGCTTCCAAAGGGCAAAAGCTGGTTGTTAAGCTGAGATGTGATAAAGCTCCTAGCTATGGCACTAATTTGTACCACTATTCACCAATCATTTTTCAAGGTAAGTAGCACAAGTTTCATTGAAAGAGTTCCTGCGTGAGTCTCAGTAACAATTGTTACACAAAAATAAAGGTCATTGTTGTACTTCATCTGTGTGGATGGATAACACTGAGGTTCTAATATGAAAAGTATGAGAGGAATGGAAATCCAACTATTAGACACCATTCCTTTCCATTTTCCAACTATATTAAAAAGGCAGTGAGCCAATATTTATTCTCTGTGACTTTGCTGTGGAAGAAGGTAGATAAGACTGAAACACAATATTCATTCTCAATACACTGCCATGTTCAAGGAAATCACCACCACTTAAGGCAAGATTGATTGTAAAATAAATTTGTATCAAGCTGTATAAAATAAATTGCCTTACATTTGTTGTATAGCCCATAAAGGACCAGCTATGAGAAAACAGACCTATAAACTTGGCTTTACAGGTAGGCCTCAAGCTAACCTTCCTCTTTGTACCCTGTATACAATTTGCATACACATCAGTTTACAGGAAGGCAGGTGGCAGAAAGACACAAACATTTCCAAAATCATGGAAGACTGTGAATCAAAAATAACTTAATCCTAGAAGGAGGAAGCAAAACAGGCAGTTAAGGAGATTAACAATGCCACTAGCACTAATTCCTCTATATATTTAAGTTTGCCATTTATTGGTGCAATTAGATATATCTTAAAGTTTCTCATTTTTGGACTCTTTGGTCTTTATTGACAAAGAGCTGAGACATCCATCTGAAGCAAGGAAATGGTTCATTGTGTTACTAAAAGTCTTTCAAATAAAATATGTCACTCTTGTCTGCTGTGGCACAGGAGGGAATGATCTTTCATTTCTCTATGAATTCGGTTAACCCTTGATGAGTAAAAGCAGGGTTGGGGCAAGACAACAAATGACAAACTGAGGCGAATATGAGAAAAGTGATAAAGAGGCTTAATAGAGTTTATTGGTCATAAATGTGTGTCAATGGTCTTCCTTTGTCAGTCTGTACACAGGATTTCACTACATGCGGGGGGCAATGTGACCATTTTAGCTTTGTTTATTTTACTAAGGCGTTTTTACTAAGGAGTGGCTACTAGCTGGAAACATAACTAAAAGAACCCTGTACACAGAAGGAAGAGGTGAAAGGTTAATTATACCCCCTAAGGGGGTATGAGCAATGGAATTCATGCCTGCACACCTAGACAGTTTAAGAAAAGCTGCCTAGAGAAGTTTGAGCACAAAATATCCACTACTCAGGTTGTCATTCTTGGAAACAAATGACATCATCTTCCTTACATCAAAGATGGAGTCTCTTTGGGTGGCAGTCATTCACCCAAGCCCTCAGAATAAAACTTGAAAGGCCTTGGGAAATCCCACTCGCCATGATGCAACTGCTTGCTTTTTTTGGAACAAAAATAAGATGCTCACAAAAGGCTGGACAAGCTAGAAAGAAATTAATTAAAACCAAGTGGAGGGGGAAAAAAACCCAGGAATACAAAAGTATGCACCTACATAGATATGTTGCCTGCTCTGTATCAGGTCCAATAATAATTGCATGTATGTTATAGACCAGCCAGGCCCACAAACTATTTACCACCAGTTTCCCTCCACATCAATTCAAAATAAATTACTGATGCCTAGTGACCATCTCTTCCTCTCCCCCCACTCCCATTTACAAAAATAAAGTATGGGCGCATGTAAATGACCCACACAATTTCAGGTTTGATAAGTAAATAGGATGACCAGATGTCTCTGAAGACTCTAATGTTTCTGTTTGCAGGGCCTGTCCCTGTTGGTCTAACCAAAAAAAGAACATTTGTTGTGGCTTTTGCCAATCCCACCTGAAATAGCCAGCGGCAAGCAGAACTAGCAAAACTTATACCCTGCTGGGTGAGCACGCATGCACTCCAGATCTGTCAGACACCAACATTGCCTCCCCGCTCCCTATAAAAGCTTGCAGTAAGCACTCTTCTGCAGCTATCCCACCCTCTCAGTCACATCTGGGGGCTTGATTCACCTCGAATGGAGACTGGCATAAATCGGGGGTACACCCATTGAAGTCTGGTATAAAACCAGTGTTGCTGAGTGGAGGCTCAGGCCCGGAGATTGTGGGCACAGAAACAAGCAGCTCAGCTGGGCTGCTAAATTATTAAAACAGCAGCTGATAAGGAGAGGTAGCGACCACACTTCTGCACTCCTCTGCAACGTAGCTGATTGCTGGGTCATAACCTCAGCAGGTCTGTGTTTTCCTGTCAGCCCAGAATGCAGGAGGTGTCCAGCGAGTGAGCTCAGAGATCGCCTGCCCTGCCATCACCTCAGCAAGCTACAGGTGCAGAGGCAGAGCAATCCCAGGGGCCTGTGTTTGGAGAACACCCTGCGAAGCTGGAGTGCTGAATCAGTGACACCACAGAGCCTTGTCCCTTCGCATCGCACCATCAAGCTAGAGGTGCTTTCGCTGCAATCAGCCCAGTTCACTCTCCCCAGCTAAAAGCAGAGAGTTCTCTCTCTTCTCCACTGCTGAATTTGGGGGTCTACATGGATTTGTGATGGCTTCCTACTTTTCTTCCGAAGACAACTCTGAGGAGAACGCTGGGGAACGGCTCTTTGACTTTTTAAGTGGGATGCCACCGAATTCAACTGTGAGTGCTCCTAATCAATTTGTCTATGATGTCTTTGGGATGAGTGTGCAGCTTGGACATAGCAAAGGAGACAAGCTGCAGCTAATCGGTATAGGACCTTGAAGGCAAGGATAGATATATAGATAAACGGAAAGACAAATTTAACTTGGTAGCGAGCTTGATAATTTAACTCAGTAGTGTGCGCACAGGTAGCTAGGGAACGTACACACAACTTGAGAGACAAACATGCAACTATTCTTAAAGAACGCTCAGAAGGGCTTATCACATGTGTCCATCTTCTAGAGATACCCCATCCCATCTTTTCAATTAAACATGTTTACTACTTCCTTATTATAGATTTCAATAAAATGTTACAAAATACTGAGCCATCATCATTCCCAGATCACACTGTATTTTTCTCCCCTTCACTAGTGTCATATTACAACAGACTAGCTAATCAAAAAAAACGCCTTAAATATGTGGTCACATTGTTTGTCCTGTACCCTAAAATCCTCTTTGGGTGTCTCCTTTTTTGCTTTAATTGGTCATGGTACCATTATAATCAAACATAAAATACACACGATCAAAAAGCTCTGAACTATTCTCCCTGCATTTTTTCCATTTTGCCCTTCTTTTTTCTTCCATTGACGTCTCCAGTGCTCAAGAGGGGGGGAAAAAAGACCCTTAAAAGGTGCTCTTTGCTTTTTTCTCTTCTCTTCTCTTCCTCCATCATGCTTGCTGACTTGCAAGTCAGGATTCCAACTCAACTGCACTCATGCAATCACATTATGGATTGCAGATAAACATGCAGCAGACCTACTGTGAGTGGGGCAGGCTTATTAGTCATGTACTTTGGTGGCTTGGCAGTGTTTTGGTTGTCTTGGACCTTCAGAATGAATGTAATGATTGAATGAAGCTTACATGCTTGAAGGGACTGGATTGCAACTGAGGAAAAGTTCAGGTGGGATTGCATTTTTCCCTGAACAAGCCCTGTCTCAACTGTGCCGAGCTAACTCTGGAGATTGCAAGCTTGAATTCCACAAATGTGAGCTTTGTGATGTGACAACCTTTGTGTTTTGAAGCCACCTCACCACTGTCCCTCCATGCAGAAGAGTCCATGTTCCAGGCACCTAACCTCAGTATTATCCACACGGGGATTGGGAAGGCTGCTGACTCCTGCCCTTTATTCTCCATCACTGACAGATGGGTTCTTGGACTGGCAGTACAATACAAAGCTTTTTAGGGTCACAACAGGTTACAATGTTACAATAAAATCATAGACTCAGACGATAAGGCCAGAAGGGACCATGATGATCATCAAGTCTGACCTCCTTCACATCACAGGCCATAGAATCTCACTCATCCTCTCCTGTATTAGGCCCATAACCTCTGGCTGAGTTAGTGAAGGGGGAAAATCTTGATTTAAAGATGTCAAGTTACAGAAAATCCACCATTTGCTTTAGTTCAAACAAACAATTGACTCATACCCCACACTACAATGAAAGGCAAAAAGAAAAAACCCAGCATCTTTGCCAGTCTGACCTGGGAGAAAATTCCTTCCTAACCCCAAATATGGTGATTGGTTAGCCCTTGAGCATGGGGCAAGACCCACCAGCCAGACACCGGGGAGAATTTTCTGCAGTAACTCAGAGCCCTCCCCATCTAGTGTCCCATCAGAACTAGATTTTCTTTGGCTTTTTTCAATTTCTAATTAGCAAATAGTTAAATATCAAGAAGCAGCTCACAGGAGATGTCCTCTGGAAACATAGATATTTCCATCCACTAGGAGCAGCTCCCAAACAATCTAGTTTATCAAATGCCTATCACCTCACTTTAGGAGTTTAGTAGGACTGGATCACTTCCAAGCAGGAAGTTTTGTCCATAAATGGGTTAGGAGGAGGGTGGGGTTGAGACAGGCCACTGCTGAGTGCAAAAACAGACATCACCTACACAGCAGTTATAATAAATGGGCAATATCACAGGCAGCATACAAGAGAATAATTGCACTGTAATAAAGATTTAACCAGCACTTGGAATTTAGACCAGGTCACTCGCTTCTAACAGGTAGCGTTTGCCTAGATACTATGGTGAATGGCATTTACATACTAAAGTGACTAGATAGATCACAATCAACTCTTTTTGTAATAAAGTAAACCAGTCATCCACACTTTGGTAACCCAGGCACTTTTGTCCCCACTTCAATCCATGCAGCCTCACACAGATGCCTATGGGGCTCCACAGCTGCAAAGCAAAGAGAGATTCTTGCCCATTGAGTCCCCATAAGAATTAAAAAACAAAACAAAACAAAACAAAAAAACAAAACAAAAAACACATGTAAAACCCGTGCATGTTGACAAGTACCAGAAAGGTAGCCATATTAATCTGTTTTCAGCAAAACAAGAGTTCTCTGGCACCTTAAAAAGTAACCCATTTATTTGGGCATAAGTTTCATCAGATGCATCTGACAAAGTGGGTTTCTGCCCACAAAAGCTTATGCCCAAATAAATGTTAGTCTTTACGGTGCCATAGAACTCTCGTTGTTTTTCATGTAACACCTTTAAGGTTAGATCCTCTGGTGCCATACATCTATTGTGTCACACCACTGACATATTCTGGCCAAAAGCCATCTTAACAAGCCCAAGGAGGATCACCACAGTGCAAAGGGAACAGAGCCAGAAGCGAATGGACGTGATGCCTTGAGCTGTGCTGATACTCAGCTATAATAAGCTTGGATCCTTGTGGCCACTGCAGCCAGGCATAAGCCCTCACACTGATCCTTACACAGTGCACGGGAGTGGGGGGGACTGGCTGGCATAGAGCAGTCACAGGATCAGCAGAGTGGAAAAAGGACCTTTAAAAACCACACAGTCTGGCTTGTGTTCTGTGTAGCTTGCCTGCACACTGGATCTGGCCTTTTATCTGTGCTTACCCACATATGCAAAGTTCACAGCCTGAGTAGATATTTGCATGCAGGTTACCTAAGCAGCACACATCTTGAAGGAACTGTGTACACATTTGCAAGGATGTGTACAGTTGTGCACTTTTTCTGCAAGCAAGTGAGCCTTTGCTTTCAGAACTATGGCCCCTAAGGGACTCTGCCATTTTGGATGGATACGCAATGCCCGTGCACACCGGTAGAGAACCGAACGAAAGATGTAGTCTCACAGGTATCTAAAAACTTTTATTTCCAACCTTGGACAACATAGGGAGAGAATCAAACCTGAATCTGAATCCTGGATTCAGAGTCTGGATAGCCATCCACTCAGCTTCATCAGATACGTGAGGTGTCCATTGCCACATGGCATCAGCGTTCTTCGCATCTTCTAGCTCCTTTCCCATTCCTTACTACTCTCTGAGCTGGCTCCCTCCACTCTCCTCAACCCCGGCATTGGATCTCCCGCTTCCTCTCCCACCTCAAAGAGGCCTCAGAGCCCCTCCACTGACAACCCGAGGACTGGCTCTCTCCCTCCACCCAGACTTCTTTCACTCAGTCCCTCTGCGCCATACAACAGCTTCCACTGTGTAGCCCTTTCCCTGCCCCAGAGATCCCAGCACTACCGGGGGCCCTCTTCCACACTTGCTTTCCAGATCAGTTGTGTAGGTCAGGATAGGGCCTGCCACTAACAGATGGCCACACTCTATTACTTGATGAATCCCATACCAGAGATTCCAGCAGATCCACAACAGCAAGTTACATCTAAATTCACGTCTGACACGTTGCAAACTGGAGAACCACGGGTCACCCATTTGGATTCCCTTAAACAGAATGGGCCTAACTCTCTACTCCATTTCAGCCTTACAGAATGCAGCCAGTGTAAACAGAGCAAATTGGCACGGTCCTTGGAGGTCAGCAAAGCCCCTGAAGTCAAAGGAGCTGTGAGGGTTTATGCCCGCTGAAGAGGTGACCCAATCTGTTATTTAACACAACATTTAAAAAGGTGACAGACTGTCAGAGGGCACCACAGCAGCCCAGCCAGCCTCGTGCACCATTCCAGCTCTGACAGCCAGGTCTCTGGAGAGCAGGAAGGAGAGCTCCCCTCAAAAGCCGCTGCAAAGGCCAGGCGCTGGGGGCAAGGCTGCAGGTTGCCCTGACGACAGTTTTTTCAAAAGCACAAAAGTCTCTCCCAAGCATGGGGAATCTTTCCACTTGTGAGCGTGGCAAGGCCCAGGACGATGCCACCCACCCAGGCCAGCCCCACTCTGGAGCACTCATTGCTTTCAGTGTCACTAGTAGTCTGTCCGAGAGCACTGATAGCTTTATTCTGGCTGCCTCACATGCTGGACAATTGCAGCTTGGTCTTGAGAAGCGCCTTTCCCAAAAGCCCTCATGGCACAACTGTGTCTCATGATCAACCAACCACAACAACAAACCCTATGTGACAAGGACAGCCTTGTATATGTGCCAAGCGTCTAGCTGCACAGGGCCTTCCCTTTGCGGGGCCCCCTTTGTTGGTGTTCCTTCTCAACATGAGCTGTCCCGCCTCCACCTTGGATGATGAACTTGGGGCCTCTACTCCCTCAAGCTCCTGGTATACTCAAACAGGAAGAAAGTGTTTTAATAATGGAGAATCAGGCCAGGCTGCAACTGTAAATGTATTAGAAAGCGCCACTGCTTGCTGGTGCATTCTGGTGTACTTAGCCTGTCAGAGACTGCCCTCTAGCTCCCCAACATCCGTGTGCAGCAAAGAGGTGCAGTGTCACATTCCTCCCCAACGAGCACAAAGAGGAGTTACATCCCTGTAGCTCCCAGTGCTAGGGCATGGCGACATGAGCTGAGTAGGTACAAGGGATGGAGCATTGGACTTCGTCGAGGAATATAAAGACTCGGGTTCAAATTTGGGGGCACTGTCATCTCAAACTTGGTTTCTATTGCAATTTTCTCTGGCAGCTTTTCTCAACTGTCTTTTTCCTTTTCCATTCTGTGTTTCCATTTTAACTGTTGCATATTTTCCCAGACAGAACTATTAGTGCGGGATAACTGAAGGCTTTTTTTTTTTTTTTTTTTTGATCACATGTACTTGCCAGCTAACAAGCAGAACCCATTGGCTACCACACGTGCAGAAGAGATATAAAACAATAAAAATCAATCTTATAAGTAAGGTCTATTTTTTATTTTCCTGCATCGCGTGGGTCAATGTCCAAGGTATGAATATCTATGGAAGAAGGCACTGGTTTTATAAACATCACTGCACCTTCTTTCTTGTGTCTATTTCAGGCATAAATAGTTATTGAAGGCGAATCACAGCTCGGTGTAGGTGGGACAGTAATGATTCAGCAGAGAAACATGCATGGCTGAAGACAAAGCATCCCTACAGAAACAGAAGAAATGTTATATTCTGTCTATCCAATTAATGGAAATCTCTCCTCTGATGTTCACGTGAGCATGTAACACATCTCAGCTAGTTGCTGTAACCAGTTTATCTCAATCGCTTGCCTAATATTAACCATGTCCTCTTTGTGTGCACACACCCACAACACACACGCCCACATCTACATACCTATACACTCATACTAGGGCAGATGCTCAGCTGGTGTTAATTTCCACAAGTCCATTACAACCAATAGAGCTATGACAGTATACACCAGCTGAGGGTCTACCCCAATACACAAACACAGTGGAAATTCTGAATATACAGTCCTTACCACTTCACAGACCAGCAGCAGTTGAAAGTGCGGATTTGTGACTCGCAGACTTAGAAGATCTATATCCACAATATCACAAAACACTAAAAAGAGGTCCATGTGGGTATTACACTTTTATAAATGTATAAGATTAACTCAGTAAAACAGAACACATTCAGATGGCATATATTCATTCATTCTTCTGCCACAGAGCTCCAGTAGAATCAAATAAAATACAATCTGAGCCAGTGTAGTATAACAGAGTGCACAGTTTGGGAATATGTTGAAAAACCCTATTTTCAGTAGACTCTTATATAGCCAAACACTCATCATCCTTCTTCCTGCCTCCCCTGCTTTCCCCCCAAAATCCCATTATCAATATCTGGGTTAATGACGACCCTCAAATGGCGTCATTTACATTAAAAAGTATCCTGCATATTCAAAACTCCCTTTGTACAAATAAATTACGTGTTTCCCATTCTATTCAGATAAATGTGGCTTTACTCGATTGCTCAAGAGGTCTGTGGTATTTAATGAATACTGGTCTTTATTTACAAAATATTATGTATTGTAATGATGTCCAAAGATTTTATAGACATTTTAGTTGCTGATGTTGACCTTATAAATAGCAATCTACACAAAACACTGGATTTTTACAGGGCAATGACAATGTGCGGAGTATATTGCCCCAAAGTATTCCTAGTACTTATTTTTCTATTTTTGGTTCCCTCTACTCATGCTTATGCAAAGACTCCAGGGGAAAAAAAAAAATCACTAAATTATTCCTTAGTGGCTTTTGTGAAAGGACACTGTGCTTCTTTTACAATCTTTCAGTTCAAACCTCATTAAGAAATATGCAGCAAAGATGCTGTCAATTTCGGGATGGGCAGTTGCAAAAGAAACGAAATATTTCTACTTTTGCCATGACCAAAATGAAACCCATCAAATCCAGATATGAAAAGATTCAAAGCAGTATCTCTTCACACTAGAGATTTGGCAGAAATGTATAGTTGTATAGTGTGACATTATCTTAAAAGGTAGTAAACGCAGTTTCTAGCATTTCTAAGCTAATCTGGCAGTTTATTATGCAACCTCTCAAACGTCTTATGAATATAAAGAGGAAGTTGTTTCAGTCTTGTTGGTCCTCCAGAAAAAATTTACAAGGCAGATAACGTGATACCTGTTATTTGGAGTAAACTGTCTATTAATCTAAGTATTTATTTGTTCATATCAAAGAGAGAATAAATCCTCTTAGACAGTTACTAAAGATAAAGCATAGACTCAGACTTTAAGGTCAGAAGGAAGGGACCATTATCATCATCTAGCCTGACCTTCTGCACAACGCAGGCCACAGAACCTCACCCACTCACTCCTCTAATAAACCTCTAACCTATGACTGAGTTATTGAAGTCCTCAGATAATGGTTAAAAAACAAACAAACAAACTTCAAGGTACAGAGTATCCACAGCAAGTGACCCATGACCCAGGCTGCAGAGGAAAAAAAAAAAAAAAGCCCCAGAGTCTCTCCAATCTGTCCTAGGGGAAAATTCCTTCCTGACCCCAAATATGGTGATCAGCTAAACCCTGACCACATGGTCAAGACTCACCAGCCAGACACACAGAAAGAATTCCCTGTGCTAACTCAGAGCCCCCCCCATTTAACATCCTTTCAAAGGCCATTGCACAGAGCCCAAGCAGAGCTGTAAAAAAATCAAATTTGTGTATGATCACTACTAAATGGTGTGTCCAGCTGCAAATGTTAGATTAGATGTGACCTTCCCCCAAGATCTGAGGCACATTTGAATCTGGGGATTTGGGTCCATCTCCAATATTTGCATCTTTTGGTAAACGTGCTCAACATATTTAAGCGTGGATGTGTGGAACAGGATGTCTTCTCCAGAAGGTACATCTACCCTGCAACCGTGTGTGCTTCCCAGCTCAGGTGGACAGATATGCACTAGCTCTCCTCAAGCTAGCACACTTATGGAGAAGCTGGTATGATGAGACAGCCTACAATGGCATATAGCCCATCTTTGCCTCTGCTAGCAGCACATACCCCTATTGGCCGGAGATGGGACACTTTGTTACTACAGAGAATTCTTTCCTGCTGTCTGACTGTTGGGTCTTGCCAAAATACTCAGGGTCCAACTAACTGTCACGTTTGGGGTTGGGAAGGAATTATTCCCTGAGTCAGATTGGCAGAGGCCCTAGGGACTTTTCACCTTCTTCTACAGCATGGGGTATGGGTCACTTGCAGGTTTAAACTAATGTAAATGGTAGATTCTCTGTAACTTGACATCTTTATATCATGATTTGAGGAGGTCAGTAATTCAGCCAGAGGGTTTGGGTCTATTATGGGAGTATAATGCAGTGTAGACATACTCAGAGTAATTTCAAATCAAAACAAAATGGACAAGCTACATGAAAGAATACAAAAAGAGAAACAGTCCACATGTTCGATAAATGGTCACTTAAAAAACACCAAACATCTTTTAAAGGAATACTTTGTAGTCAACCTTGTTGGGAGTCTGAATGGAGAGGCCAAACACTGAATGGGCCACAGACACTGACCGGCCATTAACGGTCCCCAGAAGCCAAGGCTCAAGGAAATGGATGGTTGTAGTAGAAAACAAAAACATGACATGCTTTGGAAGACCCATCACAAGCCAAAAGTCTTAACTGCTTCCAGATTCAGCGAGTGTAACCCATCCACGCTCAGCCCTTCCCCTTATTTAAAATTCCAGATTAATAAGCACTTCCACAGAAAGGGGAGAATTTTACTGTGACTCACATGATGATTATTTGTGTTTATAAAAGACACACCTTCCAATTTTCTACTGGATCCAGACACACATCATGAATCATAGGCATCTGACAAACATGGACACGAGGAATGCGGCACATAGCAAATCTTGAATAATTAAAAAAGACATTCCTTTGCGATTTTCATTTCCACCCCTGGGTGCGTTAAACTGTTACTCAGAACAAAAAGAGGACACTGGAAAGGTTTACAACATTTCCCTTTCTAAAGGGGGTAACATATAGAGAAGGGGCTATATTTGGAAGCCACTGAATACTTAGGAGGAACCAGTCACCATCCTTGATCAATGCGTGCAAATACTTTCGACATCAGTAGAAGTCCCACAGCAGATGAAAGCATAAGGGCCTTAGGTGGTTTAAAAAACAAACAAACAAACACAAAAACGAAAGAAACCTGTAAAAATAAGTTTCACCTGACATTTTGTACCATATTTTTCATCCAGCATATCAGAGCACTCTTCAAACTGCTTCAAAACTACACAGATATGCACAGCAATCCCTGAAAATGCAGCCACATATGATTCAAAATACATTAGACCTGATTCTCACTTACACTAAGACCTCTTTACACCACTCTGGCAGCATGAAGGTGCCTGAAAGCATATGTGAATGTTTATGCTGCCAGATTGGTATAAATAGACTTTTGTGTAAATGAGGATCAGGCCCAATAAACAGAATACAGCAAGTCTGGACAACAGTTCAGGACCAAAAGTGCTGAATACTGCAGCCAACTGAAAGAACAGTAGGCGTTAGATAACCAGAAAGTTAAAAGCAGAGAGGTAGCCAGCTGGAATTTGGCCAGGAGGTCAGCACTAACACTTAACAACATTACCAACTCCAAACACTCAATCATGAGATTATTTTTTTTAAAACAACAAAACTGGGCGGGGGCAGGGGGATGGGGGGTTCTTTGCCTTTGGGATGCACCTGGTCACAGTTCTGAGCTCTTCTTTGCAACCAGGAGGTCTAGAAATTTACTTTTTCTTTTGAAGGAAAGCCAAGACTCCCCCATAATCACTTGCCTCCAGGAGCCGGGGCTGCAAGGAAAACATCAAATATCACGAGAGACTTGCAATAAAATTGTTGACAACACTGCGCTTGTACCCTTGCAAAAAGCAGCACAATCATTTGAATTGCCTCTCTTTTATTTGTCTTCTAGAAGATGGGCCCTCCCGAACGGCAGCCTCTAGGACCCTGGTTCAGCAGTGCCCCTACTGAATCACCCAACAGCACTTCCTGCAGCACCGTGAGTTTTCCTTAGAGGTGCTTCCTCAAAGCCATCACCAGGCCTTTCCCTGCTTAGCCTGTGAAAGCTGGGGAGATCACAGCCTCCAGTAGCATGGTCACCCGCAAACCAGGGTTATGGTAGTGCCTAAAAACATACCAAGACGGAGGATCCACTGCGCTAGGCGCCAGACAGACACAGCAGTGGATAGACCCTGCCCTGAAGAGGCAACGAGCTCAATAGACAAGAGAAGCTCAGAGGATGGGGCCAGGACAGAACGTACAAGCAGAGAGAACAATGTGACAGAGGAAAACCATTGCCACATTTATTTTTTTTAATTTTAGGGGTGGGATTTTGTTGTGAGGGAGTGAGAAACAGAAGCAAAGAAAGGGAGATGAGACATTGAAGAGAGGAGGTGAGGGGGATGGCAGAGGACAAAAATGGAGGCAGGAGAAATGGGGAGCACAGAGGGCAGGTGGAGTGGCACTGAGGTGAACAGATTGTCGGGGGGTAGGAGCAAACAGCCAATCAGCACAGGGGAGAGAAAATCCTGAGTCAGAACTAGGACACCACCAGTGTCTGGAATCCCTGCTGAGGCTGCCTTACGTCTGCTCCCCCCAGCTCCAGTATCTTTGGTCCTAGGTGCTGGCTCCTCCTTGGAATTTCTTTCTTCCAAGCCCACATGGCTCAAGGGAGAGGAGTGTTGCATGTGCCCTAGTGACCCTGGAGGGGTGGAGGATCATTCCTGCACAGTTCTACGTCCAGGGAGTTGTGTGGCAGTCCCCGCTTGGCCCCGTCTAATAACATTTTATCCTCAATAAGGAAATAGTCACCATTTGTAAAAACTGACATATTTAAAAGGAAGAAAATAAGGGAGATAGCATATGGTTAAGTACAATGAAACCCCTCACCTTCCACAGGCAATATCTCCTCTAAAGCAATGTAAAATAGTTGACTTGTTGCTTTATCACCATTGAATGTCCTTGGCCAGTGACTGACTGGAGGAGAGGTTTATTTCAAGCAGATTTCACTTTTATTTGGAACTCCTCAGCATGGAGGAGCCAATGCTGTTTGTCCCCCCCTCTACCCTCCAGGGAACAGAGGAATTTTCCTCCGGGGCGGATTGGCAGGGGCCACGGAGGTTTTTCGCCTTCCTCTGCAGCATGGGGCATGGGTCGCTTGCTGGTGGATTCCCTGCAGCTTGAGGTCTTCAAATCTCACTTTTGAGGATTTCAATAACTCAGTCATGGGTTCGGGGTTGTTATAAATGTGTATGGGTAGGGTTTTGTGGCCTGCCTTGTGCGGGAGGTCAGACTAGATGATCATATTGGTCCCTTCTGACCTATGAGTCTATGAGTCTAAAAAGCTGTTGTCTCTAGTACAGCTGGTCAATATTTGTCAAATAAAACATTTCTTTCCATCAGAAAAGGGCTCCTTTTTTCAAAGGCATCTTTTCTTTTCAACAAAACAAAAAAGTCGGTGTTGTCAAAAAGTGTGAAAAACCTCATGCTTTTTTTTTAAAATGAATTTAAACCCAGATTTTCAGTCCAAAAAGTCAATAACCATTTTGATAACACTTCTGATTAAATTAAGAATATATACTATTAATTATTATTAGTTATTACATATGAAAAATGGGTCAGTTTTGAAGTCTCCAAAACAAAATCACGGACATTTTTCCATGAAAATAGTTTTTCCACCCACTCTAATGACCATACATTCTTGTTTATGTGGTAGGAAAGGAAGAAGCTATCAACACTGGATCTGCCTAATTCTGTGGGAGGGAGGGCTAGAGAAAGAAGGTATTGCTGCCTGATGTTGTTCTCCTGGAGGTGGGGCAATGGAAGAAGCAGTTACGGTCTCCAGACCATCGTGTTTCTCTGCGGCTAGAAAGGAGAAGGAATAATCACTGATTTTCCTAACTCCAAATTCATCACCAGTCAATTTTCTCCTCAATCTTTAGTAAAAAGGTATCTACTTTTTGTTGATGGTCTGGACTAGGTTTAATAATAGGGTTCACTGGATTTTATTACTGGTATTTTAAGAGAAACCTTTTAGTTTGAGTTTTTCTTACCAATAAACTGACTTTACAGTAAAGGTTCAATTGAATTAGAAGTATGCTATTTCTATACGAGCAAAGAACATCCCTGCTGAAAATGCCTCCTTTAACACACTTGAAAATAACAAACTTCCTATCACTAGCCATTCAACCCTAACCATTCTCTGGCATCATAACAGGAGCATGGGACGACACACAATGACAGAGGCGAATTCAAAACAGCATGAAATGCACATTGATTGGATGTGGTTTGCTTTACGGGCGATGAACTGTGCTAGACAGAAGGAGGAACCTGATTGGTTCACCAGGATTTGGAGTCATGAGGACAGCCGAACAACAGGTCAGGGCTCAACCTGCCACGCTCCTCTTGTTTTTATAAAAACAGTGGCACACACCCACACATTACTTAAGTAATTGCGGGCACCTGACCTTCACACAGTGCATCCAAGATAATGACACACCTCATCCAGTGTTGTTACTCAATTTAACTTCCCCCACCAGTTGATTGTCCAACTGTCAGATTAAAAGATAAATGTTTTAAAGAGCTAAAATCACTAAACTCGATTCCGATCTCTGAGTGGCTCCAAATGCAAACCTCCTAGATGTTTGAGGGGGAGAGAAGGAGGGATGGAATACTCTAACAAATATCTGAAGGGCATAAGCACCAGGATTAAGAACAATTAGTTAGGGGTGTAGAAGGTGTAAAATTAAGAGCCACAGGATGGCATTAAAAAAAGGTGGGGGAGGGGAGAAATTAGGTTTAAATCAGGGAAAGCGTTCCGAAAGGGAGCTCGAGTTAACCGTAGAGCAGTCTCCTAGAAGAAATATTGGAAGCCCTAATGCTTGGGATATTTAACTTCAGAGAGGACCAATGTACAATAATGAAGAAACTCTCAGTGGCAGGGATATAGAGTGTATGAGTAATGAGTCTTTTCCATCTCTAATTTCCAGAAGGCAGATTCTCAGAAAATCAGCATAGCTCCACTTACATCAATTGATAACACCAGATGAGGATGTGCCCTAGAGTCATGATATTGCCACTGGCTGAGAGGGAAAAATACCATGTAATCAGCGGTGTCAAATGAGAATGGTAGGAGACAGATTTGTTTCAATTGCATGCCAGGCTGAGTAAAGAAGAAAGGGGACACCAGCTCCGCAACAGCCATTCAGCTACCTATGCATGTAAATATATGTTGTCAAAACATTTCTTATAAAGGCATTTCCTATTTCTATGTCTTTTCTTCAGAGATATGCTGCCCTTCTCCTTTCCCCAGGCTCTTATCTCCTTGCACATGGTCTGCCTCACAAGAAATAACCATAACAAACTGTGATTTATAGCCAACTTGGAAAATGTGATGACGTTCAGGGTTCCATTTGAATTCCTTTATGCCTGCAAAGTTTAGACACTGTCCTAAAAGCTGCCAAAGAATTCTTAGCAGGAAATCAGCAGAAAAGGAAAGATAAGGGTACTGCTGGAGCTAGTGTACATTCTTTGCCATGTGTTTTGTTTTCTTCCCTTTCATGCTTTAAGATTCAACTAGAAAAGAATCTTCCCTACCTTCAACTTCCCATTCTTCTGCTCCACCTCACCCAAAACAAAAAACAAAATAAAGCAGTCTCAGATACGTTTTCTTAACCAAAGTTAGGCCAGGGGTAGGGAGGTGTTCAGGAAGCACAGTGGGTAATCATTCAAAAAGGA
The DNA here is from genome assembly GCA_007922155.1 of Mesoclemmys tuberculata. NCBI lineage: Eukaryota > Metazoa > Chordata > Testudines > Chelidae > Mesoclemmys > Mesoclemmys tuberculata. The sequence goes on from ML675610.1 coordinate 35,471,760, forward strand.
ATATTTTTAAATGCTCATTTAAAAGAAAACTTGTGAATGATTTGGAACTATCAAACTGCACACACGGTTCGTTTATGCAACCATGTGATACTGCTCCATTAATTCCTCAGTTCCTCCCACCTTTCCCTCCTACTTTCTGTTCTGCTTATTCATTACATCATGTCTCTAATTAGACTGTAAGATCTTTGGGGTAGGGATTAGAGCTGGTTCCAAATTTTTCTTCAATCCTTTTTTCAGCCATACCAAAACCGTTCAACTTTTTTCCTTGACATTTTTGACTCTGGAAATTTGTCAAACCTGTTTTTATATTTTCAAAACAAATATTTCCACTTTTTTATTAAAAATGTAAGCTAAACTGATTGAAAAAAGGTTAAAAATAAAACTTGACAATGGAATGAAACGTTTCTGTGATTTCAAAGTGTTTCGATTGACCAGAAACCAAAAAATGGTTTTTCATTTCATGAAGATTTTTGAGATTTCAGCCTTTCATCCCAATTCAAGATGGAAAAACATTTTCAACTCTCAGAACTATTCACAGGATGGGAAAACTGTTTCCTGACAAGCTCTAGAAGGTCCATGCATACCCTTGTACTGCACAGTAGGGCCCCAAACCTGATTGTGTGCCATTTTAGTTGTAAAATACTTGAGCGCAAAGGTGGGTGAGGTAATATCTTTTATTGCACCAACTTCTGTTGGTGAAAGAGACCTTTTTCAAGCTTACACAGTTTTCTTCTTCAGGATTTCATCTCTTTCACCAACAGAAGCTGGTCCAATAAAAGATATTACTTCACCCACCTTGCCTCTCTAATATCCTGGGATCAACACTGCAAAATAAAATACTCATCTAAGAATCATCAGCCAGATAGTCCAGTGCAGTGTGGCTGCTTTCCACTGCACCACTTGCATAAAATCGGCCCAGAAGCTGGTATAACCAGACCAGGAAGGATCTCTCTAAGGTAAAAGTGATCCTTCAGGATCACCTCCATCCACAGAGCTGATATATGGGGCTCTTAAGCCACATCCCCTTCCTTAGTTCACCTTGGTAGGTGAACTTTAAGCTCCCAGATCTCTATCTCTCTCTCTCTCTCTCTCTCTCACACACACACAATCTAGACCCCTGAGAATAACAAAGCCTAAGTTTAAAAAATGTCTTAGATTTTGCTCCTGTTCCCATTGCTAGCTGAATAAAACTTGCAAAACCTGACTCTGAATGCCACTTAAGTTGTCTTTTCTTTTCACACCTGTCATCTGGTGGCACAAATAATTTCTGTCACTATTTCGCGCTCTAGTATCTATGGCCTTAATTTTGTTCCTGCAATTACTCCTGGACGCAATCTAGGCCACCTAGATGTTTCAGGACGGCACTTGGATATCTAAGTGATAGTAATTTCATCTGCAATTATTTGAGCTCACAATTTTGTAGGTACCAAAAGGGAGGCTCAGTGAAGACTGATCATTTGCCCTACAGCGGCAAATGCACTCAGGCTGCAGGCTTATATTTACACTTGTACATACCACACAAAGCATGCTGATATGTTCCCTCCCACTTGCATAAACAACCTTTCCCCCCCACCCAGCTATCAAGAATAGCAGGTTACCTCTACAGCAAGATCAATGCTACCAAAAGAGATTAGCAGCATCCATTCAAACAAAGAGCCATAATCCTTTCATTTGCCACAACTTTTTGCATGGACCACATTTGTCTTCACAAAAATGTCTGCAGAAACAGAAAGCATTGCAAATGCCTACACAAACATATGTTTGTATAAATATCATTGGTGGAAGTATTCACGTAGCCGTCCTTAAAGCTGGTTGCAGGGATGACAAATCACATCACAGGAACAGTGAATACTCAGCTGATAGTCGTGCTGAATAGTAGAGCTGAGCGAATACTTGATATTTTGGTTCAGTGGCTGAAATTAATTCTTCTTCCCTCAAAAACAGTTCATTTCAAACACACTAATTTTTTTTCTTCTCCCCCCACCAAAATGAAACTGAAAAAAACTTTTGTTTGGGGTCAAATGAAATGATATTTTCAGACAAAAAACAGTTTACATTAACTGTTTTGACATTTCATTTGGAGAATGCGTCAAAACGAACTATTTTGACTTTGACAGAAAAGAATTCCTCATTTTTTTATTGAGGTAAAATTAGTTGCCAAATTCGCCTGAATTCAAGAATAGTGTCAGTCAACTCAAAACTGCAGTCTACTAATTCTTGGGAAAAAAGTTTCACCCAGATCTTCTGAATAGTGGGTCAGCAACCCATAAGCTGAAATGTATTCACAAATATATTCAATGAACAAACAAATCGGTAAGAATTGAAGCCTGCTCCTGGATAATTTGTGAACAAGAAAGGGGTTAAATATGTCACATAAATTATTTGCTAAGAATAGATCCCCCCCAGCTCTAGTCATTCGCATTTGTCTCTGGGCTGCTAGTACTATTGGCACAAGAGATAGCAGAAGCTTTTGTTTATACTTCCTGCTTCTAGTCCTCCAGATGTTCAAGTCAGGCTCATTTTTTTTATAATGTTTTATTTACATATTTGATGAAATCTCAGCAGAATGTCTAAACTGACTAAAGTTACTATCATACATTAAAAGGACCATCTAGGTCCTGAGATTTCTAAACATGCCCAACAGATCTTTCCAGCTATCAATAGTACATAAATAACTTATTCTATTCAGTAATGTTGTGCCAAAAAAGATGCTCCCACAAAAATGCCACCCCCCAAATCAGTGATATACACCACCTATCAGGGTACAACTGCTTGCAGAGGAGGAGTGGTACTGAGGAACTAAATCATTTGTTTTCCCAGTTAAACAGTGCTTAATCAGAATGACTGGAGGAAGGCAGTGCCACTTAGTAAACAAGCTTATATTAAATGGACTTGCCGTAAATGCTTTTATTGGGTTCCTGGAAAAAAAAAAAAAACAGATGGCGTATACTGCATGAATAGTACTTGGTTCAACTTGCGTCATTGGATCTGGGGCTGGGGTTTGAGACTTGTAGGGAGAAGTAGAGTTCTATCCTCCCATGTGAATTTGTTTTTAAATACCTTATTCTTTGGGCAATCCAGTCTGTTCCAAAAATGAAAATGTGCTCTTCAGAAGTATTGTCAAAGCCCCAGGGATAAGCCAGCTCTGGAGGGAATGATTTAACAATACTAAGAATGGGTCATCTCCATCAGAAACAGAGATTTCACCCCAACGTTTTTTATGAAAGCAAGCACCACCCCAATGCAATCCTGTTGCTTTAACCCTTGAGACTCTAGCAAATAAGTGGAAACTGCATCAGCTGTGGACTGATTTCTTCCCCCACCGGAAAGTGTGAAGGCCTTTTCTGTGGGTGGGAGGTGGGAATGGAGACAGACTTTGACAGATTGCAGGTGGGATGGAGAGCAGAAAAAAGGACAGCCAGAGAACTGACATCACGTATGAAAGACTCAATAAGGTTATTACTGTACAGTGCTCACCCCTGCTTGATGAACAAGTGTCATCATAACACACTGCTTTTGAATGGCTTTCAGCAGCTACTAGTTCCCATCTCTTCCTCTATAGTTCCCTTAAATAGAAATCATTAGTTCCCAGCTCTATGATACAACAGTAACACCCCAGTGGAATGGTAGGGAAAATGAACTATGCATTTCAAGACTGTGGGGAACCAGGTTTTATCTGATTTCCAGTGGAAGTTACCCTTTCCCTCACTGGATACAAAGTCCATAAGAAAATTATTGTTTATTAGTAGTATGACAGCAGAGCCTAGATGCCTGAACCAAGAGGGACAATACTGAAAGCCTCCCTCTTCCAGGCCAGCAGAGTTAACGACTCCTGATCAGCCATTATCTTTGTTAACCAAGTTCTTTCCACCTGCCAACTAGGCAACATTTTTGTAGCACACCAAGCAAGCTAATAGAGTCCTTCACAGTTGTAACGCTGTCTGACAGGTTGCTGTCCATTTGGGGTGGTTAATAAACTGATGTCAATATATGCTGCAATTCAAAGCAGCTGAACCTGATGTGGTGTTTACTGGGCTTGTGGAATGGAAAGCTTCCTTGTGTCAGTCTCTGCCCCAAAGGTCTTACAGTCTAAAGGACAATCTACTGCTGTCTGTATGTTCAGTGCCAAGAGCAATGACCCTTTGAGCTACATGGGACTCTGCGATACAGTTCATGGTTGATGTGAGCACTGCAATACCATTGCATAACCTGGCACTTCCCATGACATTTTCCCACTGGATGATGAGCCATCATTTCACACCTGCTGGTGTCACACTAATGCACACTGTGTGACTCTAGGAATGGCCTGCCTAACTGTGTGCTATCTTTTAGTTTTATTTTTGTATTAAATCTGTTCCCTAAACTTTGTTTACAGCCTGTTACTCAAAAACATCACAGGCTGCGGACTGCCGCAAATGGTTTTTCCACTGGTCCACAATTTATCTTGCTTGAACATGGTCCATTTCTCAGCTCCTGCATCATGGGAGCAATGGAGTAGCTGAATGCTTTAAAAGAATAAAGGGTATATTTTATCTCACGGGGGCATCTCTCAATTCTGCTCTGAGAATTCTCCTTCAGCACTCCAGGATAGTTTCTTAATCAGTGCCTAGAACCTTACCAACATCGCAAATGACTAGCCAGTAGTTTCCTTTAGCACTGACTCAATTAGCAGCCTCAGAGCTGAGAGATGGGCAGCTTCTGGTGTAAGCCACGCATCCATTGCCAGCAAAAGTCTGTTGTAAGATATGTCGATACTCTTCCCCCAATTCAGACCCTTTAAATCCAAGGCCATAGGGTCTCTTGGCAGAGCCTCAAACGGAGACCCACGTTTTCTGCAGCTTCTCAGATTGGAAGAAGAGGGAACAGCCTATGATGTTCTATTTCTAATAGTTTTTAATTGAATCTCATCAAAAGGTTTCTGCAATGTCAGATTACATTTTGTTTGGTGAGTCACACTGATGCACCAGCTAACTGGTAATTACTTCTGATATATTGGGTGGGGACAGAGGGACTAGCTACCCTCAGAAATTTGCATTTTTGGGGCCTGATTTGCTCCTGCCTTTCACCTCACATCATCATTCACACCTGAGCAAAGTCGCTGTGAAATGTTACCATTCTTACATGGCAGCATCTACACCAACGATGCAGAGGTGCAAGAGATGACACAAGATGCGGAGCAGGGGAGAATCAAGTTCATGAGTGACAAAGTTGCAGCTCTCTGCAATTTGTTTGAATACATGCGTCTGATATTCATTCTGAACATCCAGTGCAGTGTACTATGGGCCTGATCTAACTCCCATTGAAGTCAATGTAAGTTGACCTCAAAGAGTTAGATTGGATTCCAGTTGCTTGTATTGCTATATTTCTATTGACATATGCATGTATTTGGATCTGAATGGGGACTTAAAATGCATTCTAGAAAATACATAAAATGTAGTCTGTGGTATTAAGAAGAACTCTCGCTGGATCTCATTGAAACTTTCATAGCATCACATCTAAAAATAAAGACCAGTTCTCCAGGGAAACCTCCTTCCCTGCAAAGAAAAGATCAAATAAACTATACTTACTTACCAGCTACTACATAAAGTGATTCTCACTTTTTAAAATACCAGAGCACATGCCCAATTAGATAATAAACCACATAATTATTCCAGGTAACAAGTCGGAGAAAGGGAAAAGAGACTTTCATACAAAACATGGATTTCTCTGGAAAGGTTACTACATTCTTACACTTATGTCATGTCTTAATGTGAAGTAAATGTTACTATATGTAGCCCCCATGTCATATAAAAAGACTGGATTCCTTTTTAATAGACTCAGTTAACTTACTCAATCAAGAAGCATTTTCCATAAAATGCTTTGAAGGTTTTTACTTGTGATTTGTTTATAATGCAGCAAATTGAAAGCAGCAAAAATATAGTGTTTACAGTGCTTTCTCCAAAAGAAACTATTAATAACCAGACACTTCATTTACATAAGCAACTTTTCCTGCCTCTTCTCAACAAATTTCCTGAATGCTCTGAGGCTTTTGGTATGTTTGGTTTATACCTTTGTAAACATGAGTAAACCTAATAGTCTTCTCTTATGCTATTAATTTGTCCTTTTCTTCTACCTATGACATGCAGCACACATTTGGGGTGAAATTCACCCTTGGGCAGTCCCACTTAAGTCCTCCGAATCAGGCTTGTGTGGGACTGAAGGAGAACTTCATTATACATAGACTTTCTTCTGGCCCTTTGCCCAACGGTGAATATCACCTTTTGTGAGTGCATACAAAGAAAGCACCCTAAGGTCTTGTCTACACTAGAAAGGGTTTGCCAGTGTAGCTAGTGGAAAGACAGCTTATACCAGCAAAGACTGCTTTGGCAGTATAGTTTACATCAGTTCCCTGAACAAAACAACCTATACGAGTAAAAGCACTTATTTTTGCTTGTATAAAACTGCAACTATGGTGAGATTTTGCTAGCATAGCTTTGATGATTACAAGTATGATTTTTTTCCCCTCCCACACTCCTAGCCAACATAGCTATGCTGGCAAAACTTTTAAGTATAGACCAGGCCTTTGGAATATTAAATTGTGCTACGGTGGCAAATATATTTACATCTTTGTTTACTTTTGGAACTAGATAAAACTTTCACTTAGTCAACCTTCCTAAAAGTTAAAAGAAGGGACATCAATGTCTATATTGACAGCCCTTAAAATTGACCTAGCCAGCAAGTTGCCCAAAAACAGAATCAGAAGATTAGGGTTGGAATGGACCTCAGAATGTTATCTAGTCCAACCCCTGCTCAAAGCAGGGCCAACCCCACCTAAATCATCCCAGCCAGGGCTTTATCAAGCCAGGCCTTATAAACCTCTAAGGATGAAGGTTCCACCACCTCCCAAGGTGATCCATTCCAGAGTTTTGCCACCCCCCTAATATCCCAATATCCCAATATTCCCAATATCCAACCTAGACCTCCCCCACTGCAACTTGAGATCATAGCCCCTTGTTCTGTCATCTGCCACCACTGAAAACAGCCTAGCTCCATCCTCCCTGGAACCTGCCTTCACGTAGTTAAGGCTGCTATTAAATTCCCCCTCAATCTTCTCTTCTGCAGACTAAATAAGCCCAGTTTCCTCAGCATCTCTTAAGTCATGTGCTCCAGTCCCCTAATCATTTTCGTTGCCCTCCACTGGCCTCTTTCCAATTTGTCCACATCCTTTCCGTAGGTCGGAGATGGGGAGGGTGAGAGGAGGGGCCAAACTGTACACAGTACTCCAGATGTGGCCTCACCAGTGCTGAATAGAGGGCAATAATCACTTCCTTTAGATCTGCTGGCAATGCCCCTACTAATGCAGCCCAATATGCTGTTTGCGTTCTTGGCAATAAGGGCATAGTGAACTGATATCCAGCTTTTGTCCCCTATAACTCCCAGCTAATTTTCTGCAGAACTGCTGCCTAACCAGTCGGTCCCCAGTCTGTTGCAAGTGCAGGACTGCACTTGAACCTCATCAGATGTCTTTTGGCCCACTCCTCCAATCTGTCTCGGTCTCTCTGTATCCTGTTCTTACCCTCCAGCTCCCCCCGCCTTAGTGTCATCTGCCAACTTGCTGAGGGTGAAATCCACCCAACATAACAGTTACTAACCTAAAAATTCTAGTTGTGTGTGTATGCACATGTATACGTATATGAGAGCGATCTGGGTGGGTATGTTAAACCCATATTTGCATCAGCACAAAACAAAACAAGAAAAAACGAACATCTGAGTTCTACGCTACTCAATGAAAGAAAATTGATGCACATGTTGTGATAAAAGATAACACAATGTACATTGATTTAGTTGCAATGAGATGCACAAGTTTGTTCTTTGTCTTTGTATTTCATGCTGCATCAGTTGTTGGATTGTGTGCAGTAAATGAGAAGAAAAAACAGACATGCCACTTCTTGGGATGCTGTCTACTACAGCAAGGCAGATACAGAATCCTGAGCTCAGATATGACAAGTAAGAAGGAAATAATTTTCAACTATTTTGTTTTCAAATGTATTAAAATATAGACATTGCAAATACAAATGATCAGCAGAATATTTTTGCATCAATTACAATTTTTCTGTTTTTCCAAAAGTGTTTTCAGTCTGCTTTCATCTTCGAAATGCCCACATCTTCGAAAAAGCAATATAAAATGTCCTTTCCTTGGGATGTTTACTTCTGCACATGCAATATACCAGGGGGGTGGCCAAACTTACTGACCCTTCAAGCCACATACCACAATCTTCAAAAGTTTGAGAGCTGGGGCATGCCTGCCAGAGTTCAGGGCTTCAGTCCTATGCTAGGGCTAGGGGCACACTCCCACTGAAGCCCCAAGCCCTGGAAGGCATGCCCAGCATAACTGAAGCCCCAAGACCTCCTCCCTGCTGGGCAGAAGCTCATAGCTCCACCACCCTGCCACAGGGCAGAAGCCTCGAGCTCCCCTTCCCCCCCGGTAGCAGCGAATGGTGCGGGATGGGGAGGGTTCCGCAAGCTGCACTTTATGGGTAAAAGAGCCACCTGCAGCTTACAAGCTGCAGTTTGGCCACCCCTGCAACATATTGCGCGGCACAGTTTGGCTCTCACTTTTAAATGCAACTGCTAGCGTTTATGCACCCAAGCCCCATTTTCTCTGCATTTTGCATGTGCAAATGGGTTTGCAAACAGAGTGATTGCTTAAAAGAAAATCATAAAACAGAGACGACAAGACGTGTCTCTCCTGAAATTCCTATAGATAAAAAGAAACAAAGAAGCTTTGCTTTTCTGGAAAACACAACAGTACACCAGACAGAAACCATCTCAGGCCTTCTTTGTACCTTAAAGCAGCATAAAAGGCACAGAGCCAGTTCTTCCTTTCCTCCTCCTTTCTATGGATCACTTTTAACCTCTGTTTCTCTCTACAATACTTTTACAGTTTAACAAAAGCAGCACTTTTAATATATTGGCCCATCTCTTCTCCCACATAGTATACCACGCATGGACCAGTGAAGCCTGCTAACTTTTAAGGAACACTTGACTTTGCTAGTGCTTATTATATAGCCTGTTGTAAAACTAGGTAAATGTCTAAATGATTTGATATACTCCCTGGAGGACCTCTGCGTACCTCCAGGGGTATGCATATCCCTGGTTGAGAACCACTGGATTAACCCACAAATTGAAAAACTAAAGATGGATGGCCTCAGATCGGAAGTCTAATGGGATGGGGGGAGGAGGGGAAGTTAATACACCCCATATAATTGCTGTAAAAGGAGGACTATTTGGAACTGAGCAGAGAAAGAAAACTCCTAAGGTCAAGTTTTCTAAGGGGCCCCCAATCTGTTTGCTTTTCTGAATTTGCAGCTTTGCCTGTGGATCACTTGCATACAAATTTTCTAAGCACTATCACCTACTCACACAGGGGGTAGAATTTACATACATAAAACCCTTTGGATGCTATGAGGTTTGCACATATAAATTCTATCACTTGCACATGCAAGTGATACCTCCTAGAAAATGCAGGCTCAAGTGTGTGCAAGCATAAAATTGCATGCACAAAATGAAGGCCATGTTTTGAAGATTTGGCTGCTGGAGGCCAAATCTTTATACTTTACCATAAACATGGAACGCTACTGAAAGATCCTTTAAAAACGTGTTTGAAATAAGAGCCAGGAGTGGCAACCACTTCTAATCCTATTCTTCTACATTGTCATCTTCCTTAACACCAGATAATTGAATGCCATTTTGAGCCTAACAAAAGGTCCCCTGGCCCCCAGTGGAACACCTGCATCAGGCTCTGATAAAGCAATTTTCTGTATTTTGCATTGCTTCAGTCACTCTCCTAACAGAAAGCTCTAATTATATGTAGCAATAATAATCAAATAATCTGTAATAATAAGTAAGAAGGATGTTGCTAAATGACAAGGACTCGTTTTATACTGCTCTATATACACTGCACTTGGCCTGATGCACTGTCCATCTGTCTGCCCCTTCTGTGTGTGTGTTTTTTTTTTTTTTAATTCTGCTTTACTCCAAGACTCTACATTGCACCCCAGACCTCCCTTTGGTAGCGCTGCAAAATCGAAGAGGCAAGGCCAGCAGGTGAGTGGTGCATTGGTCCCAGCAAAGGGGCACTTTCTGGGCTAAATTTCAACCATAAGTTAAGCAGGGCATGGTTATAGGTCCTTTTCCATCAAGTCATCTCTTGATCACATATCCCATACCCATCACAGACACATCCTCTGGGCGTCCCTACCCCTACTAAACTATCCCAAATTTTCCAGCCATCTCTGGTCAATTTTGTTAGCCAAACAGTTTGCCAACAATTTGGTACTCAAGCCATTGTACTCAAAAGCAGAAGTCTTTAAATGACAATGCCGATAAGTTCTTGAAGCCCTAACATATGTATTTCATAGCACGTTTCACCTCAAGTCTTGTGGAAACCATTCCTGTATTATCAGAGTGAATCTTCCTATTTGAGTTCATAGCCGGGAACAACAAATCAGACAATTAACAAACTCTCCTGCACATTCAGGATGTATTCTCACTCCACATCTCACATGCTATGCCATGTCTAGAAACAGTCTGAAGGCAAAGATTGGTTCCAAATTCAGATCCAAACATCCAAGGGTTTTAGTTTGAATCCATTTCATGTTGTGTCCCATCTCAGAGATTACATGCAGTCCATTAGGGATTTGGCTATTGCTATTGATTTTACATTCCAATACCATGGTGATGGGCAACAGTATAAAAAGAGAGGGAGAGCGCACAGATGTGCATCTATTTTCTGGTATGAGAGAAAAATGTATATCTGGCAGTGGCCTATACCTGAGGTTTCAGAGCAAGGCAGATATCACCCTCTTGATTCCCCTCCCCCAAAAAACATTCATGGACAATTCTGAAATAGATTACATTACATGGTCTGCTAAGGTCCTTCCTCGCTGGCACCAGCTTGCAGATCTGCATCCTGTGGCCATGCATAAAGACTGTACTTCAAATACAGTTTAAATATGACTATATAGAGAGCTGTAAATACCAGTTATTCTATCATTTTGTTCCTTTGCACTACTCACTACTGCATCTTGGAAATGCCACCCTGAATTTCACTGAAACAACATTGTGATGGGGTGGGGAGGAGATGCCCTTCTGTTATGCTACTTCAGAAAACCACTATCTTATTTAGACAGAACACAGCAGCCTCCAGAAAAACAACTTTTCCTATTCTACAGAAAGATTCCTACACGTTGTCCTACAGATCTTTTGCCTACATCCTAAAGCAATGCCATATCTCTATGGTTCCAATTCAACAAGACATCTAAGTATAAGCATAAAACATTTAAGCACTTTCATAGGATGGCTCTTTTGACCTCAATGGAACAGCTCTCAGGCTTAAAGTTATTCAAATGCTTATCTATTATGCAGAATTGGGCCTATATATGCAGGGCTACATGTCTTAACTGTTTCTTTAAATAATGTGTGTGACAACTTGCCAGGCTGACTGCCAGAAGAATGACCTACAGTAGAGTGTGTTAACACACAAATATTGATTTCTCTTCTATCTGATTGACACGCTACCTCTTCACGTCCTCAGTCAGTTGAGATCACTGTCAATTGTATTTTGCAACTTGTTTTAGCATGTAACTCCAAATAAAACAAAAGAGAGCTAGGAAGCTTTCAGAAAATGTTCTGATTAAAATCACTGAATGTTTCTCTTCGAAATAAATCAAAACCACTAAATCACATTGCCAGGTCTAGGATAGAAAAGTTGTAATGATCATGAAAATACTGGGAGGGGAAATCGTCGTGTAATTGACAACCTTCCTTTAGAACATCTAGGAAGAAAACAAAGGCTCAAGGAAAAGTAGCATTGTTTCTTTATCTCATACAAATACACACCCAAATGGACACAAGCAGCTCACTACAACACTCACTGCGACCACTTCAGCTGATCTGTTGCTGCCACGGAAAACAGGTAGGCAAAGTACTTTACAAGATTGCACAACATGGACTGAGCAAGCAGCTATAAACCACAGAGAAGCGGCTGTAGGGATTTTTAATATTGAATTTGCATACAGGTCAAAATAGCTGGTCTCTAATTCTGAAATCTCCTTAGTATCTCTCCGGATTCATTTGTTCCGTTACTTATTTAGAAAGTAACAAGCTGCATGATGAAACTGTATACAAACATCATAAGCACAGAGAGAAGTATTGTTTTGATTAACAGCGTTATAAATATTTTCCAGCAAGAAGAAAACTTTCACAACATGGCATATTCTGCAAAATGATCACAGCAGGATACTTATTATATTAATCACATGTTCCTGTGACGGCTTTATGGCTTAGGGGATTAGTAACTGGATACAGAGCTTTTCACTGCTAAGTCACTGATTAAAATTCAGCCCAGATGACTATTTACCGACATAAGTTGACGGTCTCCATCTAGTTTCCAGCAGAATAAAAACATACAAGCCACAGAAATCACGCACAGCTACTTGTTCCTTTGCGATCAGTTACAATACGCTCTTTGAAGAGGGACTGTCTTTTAGTTCTATTTGTACGGTATGTAGCACAATGCAGTCCTGGAACATGCTTGGGCCTCTTATGTGAACAGCAATGATAAAGTATGCATAAGGAAATTATTTCTAATTCCAATAAGTATGAGTTTCAGCCCATCGTTTAAAGATTTCAGAATGTTATGAGCAACTGAAATCAGGAACTTAGATCGAAAACACCAAAATCTCACCTCCTGTTGTCACTATGTATGGTGCTTCATCTGTGATCTTACTATTTACTATAAAATACTTACAATAAAAATCTTTTAATTCAAGAATCAAATTAACAGGACAAAAAGCAAAACAACCTTCTCAGCAGAAAGTTTGTTTTTTGAACCATAGCATATTTTGTGCATTGCATTAAAAACCCTGTTATGTGTAACTAATGACAAATGTGTAACTAATGCCAAAGTTTTCAGACATAAGTATGTAAATTGTGCCTGCAAAATTGAAGTATGCATATTTTCAGAACTCATTTAAGATACCTAATCTTGAAAGTTAGCTCTCAATTTCTTGGATCGTGATCTGCAGTTCCACACTTCATTTGAAGGACCTAATTTGATTAAGCATATTAGCACTGGACTGGCACTCAGGAGATCAATTCTCAGCTCACACAGACTTCCTGCCTGATCTTAGGCAATCACTCAATCTACCCGTTGCCTCAGTTCTCCATCTATAAAATGAGGATAATAGTAGTTCTCTACGTCACATGGGTGTTGGGAGAATATAGTCCACTAATGATTGTGTAGCAATAAGATGCCACAGTGATAGGCATATGTAGATAGCGCATCTTCCAAGTTCTATCTATGTTGACAAGAACAAAAGGGAAAGAGTTTCTAAAAAGCAGCAAAACTGAAGCAAAATATTTAAATTTTATTCAGAATCTTAGGAAGCCTCAACTCATAAGTCAAAGTTTTCCACAGTAAGATGTTATCCGGTTATAGACATAGTTAGCTCTGTCACGCAAATACACAAGGAGACATTTCTATAATGACTTTAGGAAGAGCTCTGCAAGGTATTCTGTTTATCTGGCTGGAACTACATGTTGATTGAATAAAACTAATATTGTGATAAAAAGTTATTTCAGATTCTGTAACCTCTGTGTAACCTTCAGATGTTTGTAGGACATAATAGGCATGATTGTCAAAAAGTCAGACATGCCATTGTATTCCTAATTTACACCTGCAAATATTGCCATCATATATGTGCAAATCTGCTACAGGTGTGTACATATCGCAGGTTAGACACACAACTGCTATTGGCACACCAAACTGTGGTAACTGCATAGGTGCAGTTTTGCGTACACAATTGGGCACACAGGGAGCATATCTGATGGTATTAATCTTCAGTGTGTGTCATATGTCCCCTTCCAGGCCCAATCCACAGAGTCTGTTAGAGGCTCAGGCTACAGACCTTGTCTCTTTCACTCAAGCTGTGACAGTCTCATGCTTTCAGACCTAGAGACTCAAGCTCTATCCAAAATGGCAACCGCTATAGTGCTATGCAGCACATTCTATCATCATTTGCTGGCCAGCACAGCTAGTCAGCTCAGAGGGAAGACAGAGCAATGGCCCAGCCTCATTAACAGTAGCTAACACCCAAGGGGGTGCTAGTCTTGAGAAATCCTCATGGTCAAACAAACGCAAAGACTTCAGTTGTGTCCAGGCTCTGTGGAGGAAAGCTGGTGGATGTGGGCATGGGAGGTCTGCCCTGACTAAGGAAAGTTAACGTTCTACACCAGGACAGAGACAGACACCCCTACCACCAGGAAAATGTGCAACTACTCATAGAATGATAGCAATGTAGTGTGAGAAGGGACCTTGAGTCATCCAGCCCAGCCCCCTGTGCTGAGGCAGGACCATGTAAACCTACACCATCCCTGACCAGTGTTTGCCCAACATGTTCTTAAAAACCTCCAGTGACAGGGATCCCCAACTTCTCGTGGAAGCCTATTCCAGAGCTTAACTATCCTCATAGTTAGAAAGTTTTCCCCTAATATCTAACCTAACTCTCCCTTGCAACAGATTAAGCCTATTACTATTTGTCCTACTTTCAGGGGAAACAGAATAATTGATCACTCTCCTCCTTATAACCCCCCCCTTAAAATATTTGAAGATTTATCAGGTTCCCCCGTCCCCTCCCCAGTCTTCTCAAGACTAAACATGTCCAGTTTTTTTTAGGACAGGTTTTCTAAACTTTTTATCATTTTTGTTGCTTTCCACTGGGACTTCCTCCAGTTTATCCACATCTTTTCTGAAGTGTGGCACCCAGAACTGGCCATAATATTCTAGCTGAGGCCTCACCAGCGTCAAGTAGGACAAGACAGTTACCTTCCCTGTCATATACAGCCCTCCTGTTAATCTCCCCCCCCCAATGCTATTAGCCTTTTTCACAACTGCATGACATCAACTCATTCAATTTGTGATCCACTATAACCCCCAGATCCTTTTAAGCAGTATTACCAGCTAGCCAGTTATTCAGGAAAGAGGGAGAGATTTCAGATGGGACAGATCTACAGGTTAGAAGTGGGATTTGTCCCAGTTAATGAATATAAAAACAATAAGTTTATAATGTGCTTAGCATTGCAAAAGTAAAAATAGCTGTTGCCTAGTTAAGAACATTAAAGATTGTTTGGGCTGTTCCCCATAGGTTCTCCTTCCAGTCACCATTTCTTTTTAGACCTTCAGTTTGTTTGCATTGGTTGTCATGGAGAGATAGTATTACCGAAGACTTACTGGAGAAAAAGCATTTCAGCAACCAGCATACCCACGATAAACAGAGCCCAGTGGGATAATTAACTTGCTATTCAAAGAGAGAGACTGATTGCTATAGGATTTCTGAGTTAATTTATCTGTGCACAAGTATTTACAACAATATCACTGTAGCCCCACTCCTTATAAATAAGTGGCTGTTTTAAATTAAATGTTATGGCTAGAGTGCAAACACAGAACATTAACCAATTAATAAAGCACCCAATGTAACAAATGACATTCACCTAATAAAGTAGCTGTCTACACTAAATTACGCTGAACAGGAGAAGAATGTGACTACATGAGGAGGCCTGACACGTATGTTGGAGAATCAAAAGAGGGTCAATTTCTGGATGCAGCTATGCTGAAACGTTTAACATGCAAGCCAGGTGAGGATATCTTTTTCATAATGAATACAGGGCAGTGGTTCTCAACCTTTCCAAATTACTGTACCCCTTTCAGGAGTTTGATTTGTCTTGCATACCCCAGGTTTGACCTCATATAAAAACTACTACTTGCTTACAAAAATCAGACATAAAAATACAAAAGTGTCACAGCCCACTGTTACTGAAAAATTGCCCACTTCCTCCTTTTCACCATAGGATTATAAAATAAATTGATTGGCATATAAATATTATACTTGCATTTGAGTGTAATACTTGAATCTATTTTTCACTTGTGAGCCTGGTCATTCTAGGAGGCAATGAAGCGACAGCAACAATTAAAGCTTTTATTCACATTGAGTCTATTCCTGTAACCTGTTGTAAGACTAGGCATATATTGTATCTAGATGAATTGATGTACCCCTGGGAAGTGCTGTTTGTTTTCCATACTACTATACTCTCTTATCATAAAAAAGTTCTGATAGGTCAGATATGCTGTTTTTT
The DNA here is from genome assembly GCA_007922155.1 of Mesoclemmys tuberculata. NCBI lineage: Eukaryota > Metazoa > Chordata > Testudines > Chelidae > Mesoclemmys > Mesoclemmys tuberculata. Next base: position 35,487,933 of record ML675610.1, read on the forward strand.
AATCTTTCTTTTTGAGTCTCCCTCTCCCTCTCTCTCCCCCCTCCAAATACCATGTGGAAAAAAACCCACACATTTCTCCATTTCAATGTGACATTATGAAAGTGTGCAATACTATGAGAACTAATAGGTACTTCCTACTTTTTTCAGTCATGAAAACATACTGTTGTGTGTGCCATTGAACAAAATGCTGGATTTCCTCATTTTTTAGCTTGAAAGCCATAGAGTCTGAGTTTAGAGGACAAAAGCCTGATTCTGGTCTCACCTCAGAAGCTTTACACAACCGTAACTCCATTGGCATCAGTGAATTTACTCCTGATTTATAACTGGGTGAGATCCATGTTAGGCCCAGAAGGAATCTCGACACTTCAACCCCAGGAACTTGTACTACAGGCTTCAGTAGCAGCTCCTAACGTGATTAAAGAAACTCATTACATAGTGGTGAGGTGAGGAATCAGATGAACTGAATTTATACTGACAGCACTAAGCATGCTCAGAAAGAATAGTGGCATTCTTGGAGTCTAGGCGTAGGGCTTTCGGAGGGAAAGTGGTCATGCTTCCATTGTTCACTACCTTAAAGGGAAACAAATGTTTCTTGCATATGCCTGAAAAGTGCCTGGACAGGTATTCGCAGGCTCTTGACAGCCAGCGCTTACTTGGTCATTAACTCTATTCATAGGCTGTTTGTAGATTTGGGTTAACCTTCTGCGATTTCTCCTTTACCTCTGCCCATCATCATCAGCATCTGGTGTCTAAATACTAAGGTAATGAGTACATTACAGACGCAATAGATAACACCGATTAGCTATTCAACTTTATATTTGTCTGTCACCAGGTGCCTTTGGTTCACAGGGTCATACTTTTACAGATTGTCTGTAATCTATAATCTCCTAGCCTCCATACATTTTGGAACTCCATTTATTTATGAGTTTAAAGATTCTTCTCAGCAATAAATCAGTCTTGTTAGATTTACTGTTGTCTGAACTCAATATTTCCCTTTTCTTCAGTTCTCAGATACACTTGTTTGGCACATAAATGAAATACTTAACATTTTTTCAGGACTTTGCATGTTCAAAAGTACTGTTTAATAAAGCAGAGCTGGGGAAACAATAGGATTTTTCAGTTCTTTGGCAATTTCAAAAATTTTTCAAGTAAAATGAAAAATAAAAATGTTAAGTGAATCAAAGAGTCAAAAAAATCATTTTAAATTATTCAAAATGGAAATGAAATTGTTTTGAATTTTTAAAGTAAAATTCAAGGAAATTTTGAAGTAAAACGTCATTTCAAATTAAAAAAAAAACCAAAATGATTCAAAGATGTCAAAACAAAACATTTTCATTTTTCCAGCTTTTGTTCAAATGAACAATTCAGTGAAATTGATGTGAATTCACAAAATGTTTTGGTGTCACCAAATCTTCATTTTTCACTGGAAAGAGTTTTGGCTGAAAAACTTGGTTCAGCTCTACTGTACAGACAGACATTCATTAAATTCAGACAGTACCCCTAGGATGGAAGTGAGTAAATAATATTCCCATTTTTCAGATGGGAAAACTGATACTGAAAATTGAAGTGACATGTCTAAGGCCACAAAGAGCATCAATGGTTGAGCTGAGATTAGAACTCAGGACCTACCAACTCTCAACACTGTGTTCATTCAGCTGCTTTTCAAAACACTGGGTGTGATGTGGCGCAAGAAAACGAGTTATGCCAATTTTTTTCAGTATATCATACAGGAAGCACAAGATGCAGATGAGATAGTATTTTGCAGAACTATTTTCCTGCCTACATAAATCTTGATTCTTACTTAGTCTTATTGAAAGAATCTGATCTATTTGTAAATAGGCACAATGAGAACCCACCCAGGAGAGTCCCAACTGCCATCCTGCCTAATTTTAAGCACTTATGTTTAATAATCAACTATTTCATCAATAACTTACAGGGCCAGTTCCTACGCTGATGTATCTCCATTTGCTCCAATGGAGTATGATGATGATGATATACACCAGATGACAATGTGGCTATTGAAGACAAACAGCTGTATAAGTAGTAGTTTTAGCCTGTTTAATTGCATGGGAGTGGCAGGAATGAAGACACTATTCCCCTTTTGTCTGAGTCAGCCTTTTTACAAACTGGCAAAGAAACACGGTTCCGTTTCGAATGAACCTCAACACATTCCTAGATTTTGCAACCACAGGTTGCAGGTGAGTACAGAACATTTGAGGCAACTAACATATGCCTAAGAGCCATGAAGAAAGTTTCATACTGAGTGCAATACAAATGCAAATGCTTTCTAGCTCTCTTGAACTCTGAACCCCAAACAGAGTTGGAAAGTCTGAACAGACCACACTTTGATGAGTTTCACGTTTTATCTTTGTGTGAGCTTTGACTCACCAACATAGCATACACTGAGCTCATTTTCAATTCAGAAACTTACACTGAACATAAACTTAGGAGACAATTTTTTTTTTGTAGATTCAAACAAGTAATAACCAGGCCTTCCCTCCTGCCCCTGACATTCAAGAGCAAACAAACCTGCCTACAGGTCAGATGCAAATCCAGAACAAGTTACTGCAGCACATGTGGAAAGAAGGAAAAACGTCCCCCCTTAAAAAGAACAGAGATTAATCCAAGTACAATATGAGGCTTGTAAAGAACGCTTCAAGAATTTTGGTGTTTCAACACATCACTATTAGTGGTGCTGTGCCAGCTACAAATTTCCCAGCACTAGGTTTATTGCATAAGACTCTGAAGTATGTTCTTTGTTGCCCTGGTTCAAACTGTTACTTTTATCATCTCCATATTACTACACATCCTCGCCCCAAAGCGTTTAAAATCTAATTCAGTCTAATCCAACAAAGTGGATAAAGAGCTCAGGAATGAGACAGCGCAGAGTAGACCTGGATGAAATTTTTTGGACGAAGATTTTCTTGGATGACAAAGGCAGTGTCTGTCAACCTGAAACTAGTCACAAATTTAATATGAATAGTTTTGACCATTCCCAAACAACCAGAGGAGGAGAAGGAGAAAGCTGCACCATCACATCTTTCTCCCCTACCACCATAACCATTAGCCTGCTAGGAGGGCACTTGCCTGGGATATAGAAGACCCAGGTTCAAATGCCAGCTCTGGAGCAGACTTTTCAAATTCACAAAAAATTCAGATTCAGTTCAACCCAAATCAAATGTTTTCCCCCAATTTTTCAGAAAAAAACAAACCAACCCCCCCCCCCAAAACACCCAATTATTTGCCTACCTTTAGTGCAGAGACCTTGTGGGAGGAAAAAGATCAGCCTGGGAATGGGACCTAAGTCAGAATTGACTAAAAGTCTTCTGCATTAGATAACTGTTTGGTGGCTTTTGTTAAAATGGGCAGATGGTCTCATCTAGTTCCACATAGTCCCATTTCTGGGGTAGATAGTTGCCTATGTGGTAATCTGAGCAAAGAGCGAGAGGTCAGGTTTGACATGCATTTGCAGAACAGAATGGGGGAACTTGAACTGCTGTTTAGTGGCTAAAGCATGTGGAATGGGGTTCTAGTCCTGACTCTGCTATTGATTCACTGTGTAACCATAAGCAAGTCACTTACATGAGCAGTGCTGGAGAGTCGTTCCCTCATCTTGGAGACAGGGATAACAACCACCGCTTTTATAAAGTGCTTTGAGATTCTTGGGAAAAGGACTCTAAGCACGCTGCCTTTTCTTTCCCAGTTGCAGGGATAAATAGTGGGCTTCAGTTTCCACGGGTGTGATTCCAGCAACCTTCCACAAGCATTATGTTCAGCCAGAAAAATTGGGAGAAGGGGGAGGCAGAAGGGAGAGAATGTGAATCTCCTTGCAAAAGAAAACTAGGAACGTTAAAGAATACAATGTGGATATATCAAGGACTTAAGACAATGAGAAGGAAATTCACAATAAATGGCAAAAAGGAGAAACTATAAGGGGTGAGTGTGTCTTGGCAGTAAAGAACTATAGGGGTAAAAGGCCAAATTGTGGATGGTCCTCATAGGCTGTGCTGGGGAGAGAGGGAGTAAGGATTACTCCCCCCGACCAACCCCAGCCTCTCAACACAGGTCGGGTATAGCACCCTGAACACAAGCATCACTTTTGACTAGCACATTTAAATACCTAAATGATTTAGCTGAGGATAGTCCTGCTTTGAGCAGGGGGTTGGACTAGATGACCTCCTGAGGTCCCTTCCAACTCTAATCTTCTATGATTCTATGACCTCGAAAGAAATGGGGAGGGGAGGGAGAGCCCAGGACTGTAGCCCACCCAGAAACACATCAGCGAGCTAAGCTCCAGCAGGAGAGGGGACACTCTTAATGGTGTGGTGGTTACTCTCTCCAGGAGAAGCATTGTGCAACATTATGCCTGGAATTCCCCCTGGAGTGATGAGCTGTGCACTACTTGCAAAGCAGGGCTGTGGCTTGATGCTGCAGTGTAGCTCAGAAAGAAAGTGAAAATAAAATATTAATTAAGGGATTTTTAAATGGTTTATAAAACTAATGAGAGAGAGAGAGAGCGCGAGCGAGCGAGAGAGAGAGACACACACACACACTATAAAGGAAAGTGTAGAATCTCAATGAAGGAGGGAAGAGTTCAGAAGTAGCGGAAGGTAGGGGAACAACTGAAATATTCAGCAATTGCTGCAGTCTTCCTCTACCTTGTGCTGAAATAGGAGACCGGACGAGAAATGCTAGAGCAGATCTGGGGACCACGACAATCGGAATTAAATAAGATACAAGTGAAAAAAGACTTTGCTCATTTTAATGTTTGTAAATCAAAAGAGACAAATGACAGGCTATTAAGGAACTGGCAGAGAAGTATCATAACCATTTGTCATCAGTTATCTTTGAGAAGTCATGGAGAGCCAGTGGGGTACCAAAAGCTGGAGAAGGACAAATTTAATGCAAAACCAGAGGCCTGAGGAGAGAAAGGATAATTGGGCTGTGATTTCTCACATCACCCTAACACTAATGCTACCTAAACAAAAAGATAAGCATTTTGAAGAAAATCAAGAGCTTGTTGAGCACTCTTGTGCCCATCTTTATCAGATCCCTTACTTCTCTAGTTTCCATCCCCCTCAACTCATTTGTCTTCACATTAAGTTACTTCACATTAAGTAGACAAAAAAAAAAAGGAAACGTAAAAGCTTTTAAAAAATGTAAGCTAGCACATTTGTTACACATGGGGAGTATAGTGGATATACAGTAACATACCTAGACTTCCATAAGGCAGTAGTTCTCAACCTGACCGTGTCTAAGATTTCCAAAAGGGTCCACACCTCCATCTGAAATTTTTTAGGGGTCTGCAAATGAAAAAAGTTTGAGAACCACTGCCACATGGCATTCAAAATGGTTGTACATGAGTCCCTCAGATGACCTGTAGACCGGTATTGAATAGAGTTCTCTAAGAGTCAAAGATTGGTCCAAATGTATTTAATCCCATATTTATAGAGGAAAAAAATGGGAGAGTGCACTGAGCACACTTGTCCAGTGTTCAAGGTAGGAAGAGTAGCCAGCAACATACAGCAGGAGGCAGACTTAACATACAGCAACATGCAGAAATGAGCAGAAATAAAGTCCTGTATCATGACTTGGGTTTACTTGGCTTGCCTTATTTAGGCTGTGAGCATTTCAGAGGAGCGAATGTGTCTTGTGTAGGCTTGTAATTCTACAAGTAGATTCACATTGTGTAAATATTTACTAACGGGAGGGGGGGAAACTAAAATGGAGTTTAGTCCAGATGACATTTGATCCAAATCAATGCAGAGGTAGTTCATGCGAATGAAAGAACGTAGAGTGCGTATGTATTAAATGGGAGGGATGCTGGTCAGAAATAGTACCATCTTAAGAGACATATGGATACAATAGTGGACAATACATTGAACACAGACATTTACCAAAGTGCTGCTGTATAACGCAAAGTATGACCCTACAATGCATAAGTACAGGCATGCATACTTAGAAGCTGGGAGTTATGCAATACTGGTGGGCTGAGCTGGGAGCACTGCACTCAGTGTGGATATCGTACTATAAAAATGTCAACACATTGAAGAAAAGCCAGGAAAGAACGTGCAAATGATAAAATATGACAGGAGAAGTTAACAGAGCAGAATTTGCACAGCCTGGAAAAAAAAAACCAACAACTAAGAAAAAAGGAGGCCATATTATGCAGTCCTCAGATCAAGCAAAAACCCCCATTGGCAAGGGCTTTTGCTCAATTAAGGAGCAGAGAAATTGGTTTGAAGTCAGTGAAGAGACCAAAAGTACTAATGGTATAAGCTGAAGAAAGGGAATCTTTAGCATATGTAGTACAATTAAGCTCTTTATAACAGTGAAATCTATTAGAGGAAGAAGCTTAAAAGATTCCATAAGGGAAGCTATGGAGTCACCATCAGAGGACATATTCAGTAGAGATGGGCAAACCCCCAAAAGCTCAGTTCAGATAAGCCATTAAGACCAAAAAACCCATTCAAATCTCTTCACAGTGAGATCTCTTCTCTCTACTTTTCTACCTTCAATCTTTCTTATGCCCCTCCTTTCATTCCTAGCCCCACAGCATTCTTCTGCTTTCTTTCAACCTTGCAGGCTCCTCATGCAAGTCCTTCTACCCCAGTCTCCTACAGGTCCTCTTCCTTTGTTTATATTCCTCTGGTTATTTTCAGGCTGCAATCAGCTGTTCTATTTCCATCACTAGCATTCCTGAGCATCCAATATGCTCGCTCCTCTTCCAACCTGTGAAGCCCTGAAATGTATAAGATTTAAAGACAGCCATAGACCTTGCAGAATTTAAGACATGCTGAAACGCCAAAGACAAATTTCAGGTCAAGTAGAAAGCCTTTTGGGATTGAGGATAAGAGGTATATTTATCAGATTATTTCAACTCTAAAAATAGGTTCAGGTACATACAGGTTAATACTTATTTGTTTCATTTTTGGCTAATAGGTTGCAGCACCTGAACATACCTAGCTTATGTTGTAAACACACTATATCTTTAGAGTTCAGTCTTTCCAGAATTAACCTGCAGAAGAGACCTTCAACCAAACCATTAACAAAATTCACTGAGCCAAAGCAAAATTCCTCAAGTAAAGCCTCCACTCTCCACCATCTTAGAAGCTGAGATTTGTCCCCAGATACTCTACAGAAATATGGTAGCAGAGACTGCTGGGAGCCAAAACCCAAGAACACCCTTTTCAAACCTTGCCATTAAGCTTTACATTCTGACAGAGTGATTCTTAAATTGAAGAGCTCATCACATTCTCCTATTACATAATGAGAAATGTCTTAGATACCCACCTCATTTGCATTATAGCCCTCTGTGGTTTTGGAAGTAATGAAAACAAACACAGCTCATATTTTCACTGGCTCTGAGCTTTCCATTTTGTAGGTTTTGGTGGGGGGTGGGGGTGGGGTTAAAAAAAGCTATAAGCACAAAAAAATTTAATTCATTTAGGGCATAGATTCTAACTCTTAAATAAAGTTGAAGATACATGACAAACAGTGGACAATTTTTTAAAGCTTTTTATTAAGGCAAAGTTACCTTAAATGTTAGCATACTACATTCAGGATCCACTTAATATTCAAAGAACCTGGCTAAAGATTCTAGCTTGCTAGCTGGAGGGCCCTTCTCTGAGTACACTCAAAAGGGAGGCCAAATTTCTAAATACCTATAATCTTTTTGGTGCTTTTCTTGCGTACAGAATTGGTATGCAAACTTTTCCCATTTCAAGAACATTCCATGTTACTATACTACAAATTTCATAGGCAAAAGTCACATTTTCCAAGAAGGTGAAATAAAGAGTCTAGTTGCTAACAATAAAAATAAATTAGTTACTCTTTAAAACATAGATCTTTTACTGAAGCATTGAATAAGCAGGTCAGGGGATCTTTAGGAACCTGGTATTTTGTCATAAGATTTCTTTTTTTAAAATACTTTCCTCCTAAAACCATCCAGTTTCTGGACACAGCCACCACATCTGCAAATATGTTCCCCTTTCCTCTCAACCCCTCTAACAGAGCACCTCCCTAGTAGCAAAAATATGGCAGATCTTAATTGGGGTCAAACGCCATCTATGTAGTAATTTAAAAAAAAAATTTATGAGCTACACAAACTGAAGATGTAATTCCCCCTTTCCATAACACCCCACTCATTCAGATCTTTTTTCCCCTCAAATCCCTTTCCCACCATTTCATCTTTGTTTCCTTGTCAACATCTTTTTCAATCAAAATTATATGCATCCTAAAAATTAAATCTTTTGTTCCAGCTTGTCTCCAGGTCAAGACCCTAATTTTTACTTGAGTGTTATGTGTGACAATACCATTGGCTTACAGAATTCAAAGTTAGCTGTTATTGGGCATGTTTGTAATTTATTGTTCTTATTTACTATTCGCTGTAGAGTTTGCCAGATTTGGAATAAATTATGTGATTAGCTAGTTGAAGGACGGACAACACCCATCTGTGTCATATTTGCCTTTGTGCAGTTACTCTTAAATTGCCTGTGATGGGGTAAGTCCTGTGCCCTCTGCTGGAGGCCCCACAACCCTGCCACACTCCATCCCAGAAGAGGACAGTGGAGAGGGTCCTCCAACCTGCCTCAAGTGGCTGTGTCCCACAGAGCCAGTCAGAAAGGGACTGCAGGGAGAAACCAATCAGGGTCCAGCAGGCCCATATAAAAGGAGCTGCAGGGCAGCGCGGAGGTCAGTTGCTGGCTGGAGCTGCAGGAGTGTGAGGAGCCTACTGTTTGAGGGAGCTACAGGACCTTGGACAGAGCACTGGTGGCAGAGACCAGCAGAAGTGACGAGGCGCTCTGGGCAGGCAGCTGGGACTCAACCAGGACAAGACTTTGAAGTAAGGGTGCAGAATGTGCTGTGGCTGCAGAGAAGCATCCCAGAGAATCATAGCAGCAACACAGCTTTGTTAAAGGGACACAGCAGATGGCTGCTATTTTTAGGGTCTCTGGGCTGGGACCCAGAGTAGAGGATGGGCCTGCCCCCTCACCAGCCACTGGGAAAATGGCCTGGACTTTAATGCATCCCAGAAGGGAAACTTAACTCTTTTAGTGGCCTAACAGGAAAGCAGGAGCCTGAAAAGCCCAGAGAGGTTGAGGTCTGCAGGGGAGAAACCCTGGAGTATTGCCTGATACCAGAATCAAGAACATTTATGGAGTGCTTGAGAACCAAGGTTACTGAGACAGGCCCTGTTGGACTGTACACCTGTGGAAGGGGAACCAAATTTTTTAGGAGCACAGATGGAGAGCTGGGGAAAGAGTGTCCACAAAGGGAAGAGCAAGGGCAGTTTGAGGGAGCCCAGAAAGGGCAGAGAAACAGTCTGAACCAGGGCACTGAGATAGGCCCCCTGTGGAACTGGAATCCCAGAAAGGGTTTGATTTTTACCTCACATACAAACTGTGTGTGACTCAGCCAAAGGGACTGAAGACTCCATTGCAAAGCAGAGAGAAACTGCAGGCATAGACACATTTGATCCACAGGCAATCATTACAGATAGGGGACACCCCATGACACTGGAAAATCTGTTTTTTGGCATTGTATCTACATGTGCATGTGTGGTCAGGTCACACAGATCTAGCAGTCTCTGGACAGATTGGGAGGAAGCTAGACGATGAATATGGTCTTTAATTTCAGCATTAATCTGCCCTCATTTCTAATATCCAGATATTTTTCTAGAAACAGAAAAGTACTGATAATCCAGAATAGTTTACATAATATTCAAAGTGTGAAATAACCATATTCCACCACAATAACTTTTTCTTTTCAAAATTAAAACAGATGCAATTCAAAAATAACAAAGAACAAAACCACAAAAAATCTTCAGGTCTGATTATCCACCTTGTTGCACCTGTTTAACAGCGCAGTCAGTGGAGTTATACTGGCGTAAAACCTATGTAACAGAAAGAGGAATCATGCCCTTGATTTAAAAGAAGAAAAAAAAAAGGGTGCGGAGGACTTTAAAAGCTAAGCATTAATATAAAGGGAATGTCTGCTTCTCTAAGAAAAGGTGTGACCTGTAGAATGAATGCCCTTCAGATAAAATTTATGAGTTGCCCAGTCTTCCTGGAATGCTTCACCCTGGTGTTATATTGTCAGAAAACTGACTGACAAGTGAAAGCATGTATCAGAGTCTCTCTTTCATGTGAGACAGTCAATGTAAACAGTGAGCCAAATAGAACGCTAGTAGCCCCACTGAAGCAGAAAATCTAACTACTCATGTACAAACAACACTTCATTGTGAAATAGCCCAGATTGCCACACACCGAACATACCTGACAACCACAAAAGCAAGGAAAGAAAGCTATACTATGTAACAGTCAGTCCATAATCTCTATTCCTTCATTCATAGGCATACACCTTACTGTCACAACTACTCACCACAACCTGTTCCCCCTACGAATGCTAGCCAACAACCCTCATATTTTGCAAGATGTATAACTTACAGAGAGCCCTCTCTGTCACACCAGAGTAAAACAAAGGGTAGTGAAGTAGGAAATGCCTCACTTTCTTGGCATCTGCATATAAAAAAAGCCCATCTTTTTCATAGCTGAGGATCTGAGGACCATACTAAAAAGACCCCAAAAATATTTGCCAATTTTGACCATCCCTAATTAAATGTACATATTCTGATTTTCTAGTATTTAGGGTATTAAAGTTTTGAAGATGTTTTTATCTGTACTTTAACTTTCTTACTGAACACATCTGTGAATCTAATATCTATATTTAGAACAAATTTCTCTCACCCCCTAATTTCAGACAGGAACACCAATCCTAAATTTCAGTCCTCAAATGGAGATTTAGAAGGTGCAGATACCCATTTTATCTGAATACTCTGCAATTCAAGTAGGCAGGATCGTTTAGTGGCAAGGGGAACCCACCGAACTGGAATTCATAGACAGACTCAATTCCTGGCTTAACCACAAACATCCTGTATGATTTTGGTCAAGTCACTTAATCTACACATTGGCTTAGTTTACCATCTGTACAAAGGGGAAGAATAATTCATGACCAGAGAGGGATGTAATGAGAATAAAATCCATTAATGACTGATGTGTTCAGATACTACAGTGCTGGAAGCCATGTAAGCATATAGATTTTTAGGTACTTACATACCAATTTCAGTCCTGAATTGAGGGAACTGGGCATCCAGATTTGATAGTTGTGCTCCTGGTCATACAATCTCCAATTTGAGGCCTAGTTTAAAACCAGAGTCACACCAGTTTAACTAGTTGTGATATTTTTAAACTGTTTAGTTAAACTAATGTAACTATGCCTGTGTTCACACTTAACAGTTTAAGCCTTGTTTATATAATTGTTTAGCTTGCTTTTCTTATGAACCAGGCATAAACTACTAAGTGTGTACACATACACAGGTTGCATGGGTTTAACTAAATCAGTTTAAAAATAATACTGTTAACCTGGTGTGACTTCTGTGTTTAAAGCCTTGCATTAATACATTGTTATCTCAGAGATCTCAGATTGTAATATATCTCACCAAAATTTAATTTCTCAATCCCAGGTACGTCTGCAGTGATCACATCTATTTAGTGCCAGTGGCTGATTCAAATGTGTGGTACCTTTCATGGATTTACCTCTATAAAATTATTTGATGAGACTAAGGTTTAGCTGAGTTTCTGGTATCAACAGCAGCAAAGATCCACGTGATTCTGTTTTTCTCTCTTATAGATGGATAAACAAACTGCTTAGTCAATAAAAGTCCAGTTTATAGTTCTTAGAAGAACCGTTGAGTAGTTCTGGATTTAACATACTAGCTGGTACAGTACTTGAGAGACCACAAAAAGCCTCACTTACATAATCCATCATCACTTTTACCACTTGCATCTAAAAGTAATACCACCTCCACAGGGCCAGTGCAACCAATAGGCAAACTAGACTGTCACCTAGAGGGGCAAAATTTGTGAGATGGCAAAAAACTGAACGAACTATTCATGAAACTACATAGGTAAACACACAGGTTTCAGCAGTGGGAATGAAAGGTCAATAAGAAGGTACTATCAGTTTCAATACTCTTTCATGTAAAATAAATCTAATGATAAATGCAGAACGTTATTCATGCTAACGTACAATATTCATTTTTTAAAGTTAATGCGGGGGGAAGAGGGTGATGCAAGGCTGAAGGTTCACCTAGGGCACCTAATACTCTTGCACCAACTCTGCACTTCCCTGCAGTATTTGGAAACCTACCTGGTGTCAATCAATTTATCTTTCAGTACTTTTCATTGTCTGTTTCTTTAAGGAAAAAAAAAATTAGTCACCAAAAATGGCAATACAGCTTCATTTTATTTCCTGAAATATCAGTAAGTAAAATTTGGACTGTCAATATTTTATTCTAGCATTTCTCCTCTTTTATTCTCTTCTGAAAAGCCCTCCCCTGAGGTCCTGGAGGTGGCCATAATGTTGTCACTCCAGTAAAGCTCTTCTGCCAAGGAGCTGAGTGGAGAGAGCTAGGGTCTATAACCAGCATGCAGGCACAAAACAGGACCACTGGAGTTCATCAGGTTTGGTTCACCCAGGGCCTTATTCACAGAGGTAAACTCTGTCCTCCCTACTTGTGAGTGCTGCTCTCAACACATGCAGTGTTATTTATAGGCACAAAACACAAAGCTCATTATTCACAAATACCAAGTTTCCCTAGTTGCACACACTAATACCAGTTTGTTTCAGGCCAATGGAGGATTCTGCATATGCTCAGAAGCACTTACAAAAACTGTGCATGCAGTTTGTTATTCCTTCCAATTAAGGAGGTTCTATGAAAATCTGGCTCTTAAGAATGTTGTGTACACTGCCTAGCACAATGGGGTTCTGGTCCCTCAATGGGGCTTCTAAATACTACAGTGATACAAACAATATTAACTTTTGTGCTTCCCTTTGATCCTATTATTTCAGCACTGTGCTTTTCATCCTTACAAATGAGGAAACCCACCCCATTCTGTTGTGATGCTGTCTGGTGACCCCACACTAGGGCTGTTAATGGTCACCTCACTCATGATACTGCAGCAAATCATCTCCATTTCCTCTTACATGGTGACACCAATATGTTTTGAGTATAGTGACAATAGGAACAAATCAACACTTTTCTCTCCTTTACCATTCTTTTAACTAGGTAATCTCCAGTTCAGACTACTAGCCTGTTGGGACAGGGGATAGAAGCCCTGCAAACCAGGCCTTCATGCCCTCCTCACAAACACAAAAAAACCAAAAACCAAACACCATTCTTCTGCCTTATTCCTAACCATCTTTTCCTTTCAGTTAGTCATCCTTTATTTTTCCTTTAGTAAAGCTCATCGTGCGTCCACAAGTCTTAATTAACAATTAACCTGTGGAACTCATTGCCATAGGATATTGTGATAGCCAAAACTATAACTGGGTTCAAAAAAGAACTAGATATGTTCAAGGAGGATAGGTCCAGCAAGGGATAATTAGCTAAGAGGGTCAGAGATTCACTCCATGCTCAGGGCAACCCTAAACCTCCAACTAACAGAAGCCAGATGGGGAAAATTAGGATGGATCATTTCAACTGTCCTGTTCTGTACACTCCTGTATCTCTGATATGGGTCACCCTTGGAGACAGGATACTGGGCTCAATGGACCACTGGTCTCACCCAGTATGGCAGTTATGTTCTAATACAGCTATGTCAGCCATGCATTACTGTGTATCTAGTTTTTTGTTTACTTGCCCCCAGAATTTAAAGGAAGCTGAGGTTTTTATGATTCACCTTCCTGTAGCTCTCTGAATAGGCTTACCCCATTAGCTGTAGCTCTCTGAACAGGTTTACCCCTGAAGAAACATTCTGAAGCCTGTATGATCAGGTCTATAAATAAAGACTATAGTCCTCAATGGTATGAAGCACCACAGTCTTTAATGGTACTAAAGATCCTCTAACCACAAACAGCCTTACATCATCTTTCCAGTCTAATCCCTCACAGCAGGGGATGCCTGAACCAGCAGGCCAGCTTCAGTGTGGGGGGCCTTTAAAAGCTGCTTCCCAGTTAAGTGCCACCTGCTATCAGGCTCCTTCCCTCACTTTCTTGGAATTTAAAAATGTGAAGAGCCAGAGACTCTATGGGGTACACTAGAGACTTTGTTTCAGATCGTCAACTGGTGTTTAGCTTCCTAACTCCAACCTACTTTTTGTGAAAAGTGCTCAGATAGTAGAGAGCAATGGGCAGCCGTACAGATCCTCTGCTTATGTATAAGCACAACATGCCCACTTATTGTAAGACGTTCCACACAGCTAGCACAAGCAACATTTCTGGAATAAAAGCTACAGATGTAAACAAACCCAATTCTGGGGATGATTTTTAAAGGCACAAAGGGCAGCTTGGCACCCAAATCCCATTAGCTTTCAACTCTATTCCTTACCCAAATGTTGCATATTTGGTATATTTCAAGTGTACTGGCATGTTTGACATGTACTAGCATATTAATTCCTTGCACTTATAAAAGAAGTTTGCATTCTATTAGGAATACTGAATCACTTAAAAGCAACAAATACAAGGAAGTAAGAAAGACATACAAGCTGTTATGGAAATCATTTTATTGTGAAAGTGTTAAAGGCCTCTTTAAATTGCTCCTTCCCAGCAAAGTGCACTAACAATGCAATCCCTTGCAAAAACACGTGTTTTTTTAGATGGTGTCAAAGATCATTTTGAATTCTGTGTGCGGCTGTCTGGATCCTTTTCCAGTTTGGCTTCAGTAACAAAGCATGGAACATACAGTATTTTACTTCATGAAAATGCAATTACTAAACTACCACTGCCACACTCTGGCAAACTGAAATATATATTCTCCTGAAGTCCCACTCACCTCTATTTTTGACCAGCTTTACTGTTTACCAGGGTATAGTGGACACAGGTCTCTGTTTTCAAAGCGGATTCCTCTTTCGGGCCTGATTCATTCAGTGATGTATTATCCCTGGTTTGTGGCAACAGCATTCATCACCACAAAAGCAGCTGTAGTGTCAGTAAAACTAGAGTGACTAAGTCAGGCAGAAAGAAAGCTGGTTATGTAAAGACAAACCTAATGTTTCTACCATAAATATCTTTGTAATAAGTCAGTAGTGGCTGGAAAAGTAATACAGAACTGTGAATTTAATGCGATTTTGATGTTCTAAAGATCTACTGGTGTGCACCTGTGGTACTTCATTGACTCATTAGCTTCTCATAAAATGGCAAAGGAACTTTTTCAGGACAGTAACAGTTCAAGGATAGCTTGCTTAAAAAACAAACAAATGAAAAAAAACCCAACCTCCTCAAGGGGTCTCAATGGTACCTTTTTGTGGTTAAACATGTCTTGAAGAAATAGCTGCAGTCTCACCTTTATTAGTATGAGAAATGTCATCTGATTAACTCTAGCTTGTACTTCCACCCCCACAGACATTGGAGAGAAGAGTCATCTGTGATATTTGTCACAGCGACTCTGGCGTAGCAGATCTAGAGAACACGATCTCATCTTAGTCATTCTGCTCTCCCTCTGGTCTGAATGACCAGTGATATCAAGGTCCAAGACAGATGTGAAAAGAGAATTTTGGTCTCCGTTGTATTGGCTTTTGGGCAGATTTTTACACATTCTTCCACCTTTCCGCCCCCCCCCCCACTTTTTTTAAGATGTAAATATTCATTAGCCTTTGTCTTGATTACACACTTCCCCACAGCTATCTTCTGAGTTTCCTACACTCTGCAGTAAGGGCCTGATTCAAAGCCAATTGAAGTCAATGAGAGTCTTTTGATCTGGATCAGACTTTAAATATGCTCGCCTTGGCATCTGCCAGATTCATTTTTAGTTATTTTGAGGTAACCAAGAATTATTTCATTCTCTCAGACCTGTTTGAGTCAGACACCATTCTTTATTGTGTTTGGGTCATGCTTAGGCCAGAAGTTTAAAAACTGCAGCTGTATCTTATTGTGAAACAATAACTCTATAAATATGAGAAGGAGGATGTTAAAGCTGATCCAAAAGCAGTGTGGAAAATTAGTTCCCTAAATCCTCAAACCTGCCACTGATCTCAAAGTTTAAGTTAGTGGTAGAATTCATCTCTCTCCTACTGCCATCAAGTATTTAAGAATGTTAGTAACAGAGCCTGACAAATGGTGCAAAGAGTCATTAGAATTTAATGAATTCATTTAAACTGTTCATGACCAGCTTGTCTTCGTTTTCTGCAAATATTCTAGTAAACTAATTTACTGACAGGAATGTTCACCAAGACAGCTAATTACAAGCAAACAATGAAAAATACTTATGGAGAATAAGTTTTTACATATTTTATAATCAGGAGTGCTGGCACCAGAAACCTGATTGAGAGTTGTGCTCATCCAATCAGATAAAAGAATCAGACCAAGTGACCTGGGTACCTAAGCAAAACAAGTCAGATCTGGAGTTTCGAACACCCATGATGAAGTGCTTCCACATGAGCTACAGCCCTAACGTTATTTGGTACATAAAGTCTAACAAATGAATTAGAGACAATAATGATCCGTTTGAGGATGACTTACAAATAATTCATTTGGTTCCACATAGTCTCAGTTATGTGCTCTGCAGCAGTGTTGAAACAAAAATTGTTATTGTACCTGAAAGGGCTCATAAAACCTGCACATGCTGCTGCTCACCTGCACACATTAGGTTTCTTCAGCATATTCCTTGCACCCTGCGTCCACTTCCCTAGTTTTCTGTTTAGTGTAGCATGGCCTTTTCTGACTAATCCTAATGAGGCTTGCTTGTTCTTCTTTCATGGTTTGCATGTGAATCAGGAGCAGCATCTACAAAGTCTGAGTCCTCCCATTCACAAAAGATGGCACTTTCAAAGCAAAAGGAAATCACTACCCACCTCTGGTTGTTCTTTGAGACTGAAGAATGCTTTATTTATAACCATTGTTTATATCCTAACATTTCTCCTCCCTGAATATCTGAAGCTACAGGATTCAAGTTCCATTAGTCACTCTAATCTTCACTTTGGTAACTCGTTTACTGAAATAAGAAACGCAAAATATTTGGAGAGTTTAAATCTAAACTTGGACTGATTCTTTGCCACCTGGCACTTTGTGGCGGCATTTCACATGTGCCATATGGGTCCAAAGTGCTACCAAATTGGAAGGATAGAATTTTACATGCCGTGTGCACAGATGAGAAGGAAGGATGGTGCAACCAGGAGGGGAAAAGCCTCAGACTTGAGAAGCAAGAGTTCAATTCCCTGCTC
This sequence comes from Mesoclemmys tuberculata, assembly GCA_007922155.1. Lineage (NCBI taxonomy): Eukaryota > Metazoa > Chordata > Testudines > Chelidae > Mesoclemmys > Mesoclemmys tuberculata. The sequence continues at coordinate 35,505,152 of ML675610.1, forward strand.
TACGGCCAGTCTCCTGTGTGACTTTTAGCATGCCACAGTCCCTGCCTCAGTTCCCTGTCTGGATACACCTTATCCTCACAACACCCTCTGTGGTAAGTACATTTATAATTGTGAGGCACTCAGATACAATGTTCACAGGAGCCATACAAGTACCATAGGTAGGTGTACATTGCTACACAAGCTGAAAGGCAGTGGAAAATTAGGGCCTCAAAATACTGTGTTTTGCATCTGTTCTTATTTTAAAGCTACTGTTAAAAAGGATCCTAAATATCTGGCAAAATACAAGCCTGCATTTTTATTCAAGGAGTTATGACACGAAGATCCACTGCTCAGCAGAGACCCTCTCATGAACTCGTGTCTTGCTGTGTTTATCGGTAAGTCTCCCTGGTTCGAGCCAAGACCTACTATATCATAAATGGAGAAGCACCTGCCAAAGCTAGAAGGAGGCAGTGTTTTTACTATTAATCTCTAAAGCCTTGTGATAGAGTGTTCCTTTCAGTGGAGAAACTGGTGCCATCATTCCAAGCTTTCCTTTCACTTATGGTTTTTTACCTAATATTTACAGCAACTCATCCACCACAGTTCCCTGAACTCAATCCAGCACTCGCTGTCTGTGCTCTCTTTGAGCAGGACTTTTAGGCCAGGGTTACACTAAAAACTTATGATAGTCCAGTTTCAGTTAGGGCTGTGATTTCTTCCAACGTTTATACAGTGGTAAAACCCTAGCATAGATGCACCTTTGCTGCCATAACTATCATTGTGGGAGCTTAAGTTCTTAGGCCTTGTCTACACTTCAGTTTTGTTGGCATAGCTGTTCCAGCAACACCATTCTTGTGTACAGATCTTAGGACTGGCAAAAAACCCACAAAACAAAACAAAAACCACACCAACCCAAAAGCTTCTGTGGGTATAGCTTATTTCATGTGCCAAAACAATGCAAGAACTTCAGCTCCCACAATGATTTGGTGGAAGTCAATGGAATTTTGTGCTCCTAGATCTAAGCTTCTTTGAAAGCCTCTCCAAGAAGCACTATGGAGATTAAGTTTTTCCTCTCTCTCTCTGCAACATTTATAAAAGCCATCAAGCAATTCGTTGCTGAAGATTAAAATAAAAGGGGAAAAAATGGTATTTTAATTTGTGGGAAGAGTAGGACAGGCTCTTTTCTTATGTGTCAGGCTGAAAACCTACAGGGCAATGTCTGCTATTTGTTTTATTAAATCCAGTCTTACTTTTATTATAACTTCTGGAAAATTGCAGGCCTCTTATACTAAGCAGCTGCTTTTTGAGAAGCTTAATTTATTTTTGTAAAGATCTTGAGATTTTTTTTTCCACGTATGTGTAATATAATTAGGCCTCAAATAAGCTTTTAGAGCTTCCTTGTAAAATTAATGGATGCGTGCAAATACACTTCATATATTTCAGAGAGCCATTTAATCTATGCCAATTGATTGATACACACTTTCTCATGTAGCATCTGACTAACAAAGGTCCAATTCCTTCTATTAGTACAGACTGAATTCATAACACAATTGCAGCCCAGATGCCAATGAACGATGCTCATGAGCATCCATTGATGAAGCCAGTGAAATGTTCATTCAAAAGTACTGAGCATTTGCTGCTCCCTTTGATTTCATTAGGAGCTACGAGTGCTCAGCACCACTGTAAATCAGGCGAAAAGTTGATTGTCTTATGCATTTTGTTGAAGAAAACAGTAATTTAATTGAAGTCTTGGGTTTTTGACTATTTGAAGACAGTAGTGGCAGAGGATTCTTCAGAGACATTAATGCTCCAATTGTTTAACATTTTAATATCTGCTGAAATCATTAGACTTTGTCACAAAAATCAAACCATCTGGTTCAACCTTATCCTAGCAAATTTAAGTTCTCTTGCTTTATAATATCCCTAAATTTGTGAACCCCTATTGATCCCAGAATTTTTTTTTCCAGAACTGAATCTAATAAAGCACGCTGTTGTAATAAACCTCAACACAGGTCATCAGCAGGGTATGAACTTAGGAGCTTTAGCATTTAGCATTAAGCATTTCATTACCTGTTGAAATAAAGAAGTAATTCCCTTACCTACCATCTAATAGGCAGTTATCTCCCAGTAGTGGCATGTCCAGACATGACATACACTTTAGAAGCAGAATACACTATTAGTTAGTACTAGAATGTTAAATTCTAGGTTGGTTTATACTTATTAAATGTATTTAATGATAAATGCTCCATAGTTTGACAAGACAACTGAGCTTGAGAACCCACTGTCCTAGGCTGTTGTAGTTTTGACTCCTATGAAAAGTTTCAACTTGCTAACTGTGAAAATTCATAATTTTAAAACAACGGATTCTTATAACTTGACTCATTTCATTCATCATACTGAAAGTAAAAAAAAAAAAGCCAAATTTAAAGACTTACATACAGTAAAGAACACTATAGACAGTGTAAAAAGTCATTCCACAAAGTGCTCTATTACACTGAATTGCTTGACAAATTTATAATAGCAAGACACTGAGACAAAGCACAAGTAGACAAATTTAGCATTTGCCTTATCACTCCACTTTTTGTGCTTCATTCCTTATACTTAATGTTGCATTCATATTATTTTTGTATAGCATTTTCTTACTTAAAGAAAAGTAACTGAAGGGCCAAGGAAGCTTTTAAGTTTTATGATCTGGATCTGTTTGGCTTGATGCCCTCAACATGGAATTCAGCTACCCAAATTTGTGGATAAAAAAGTAAAACCAAAGCTAAAGTATTTGAGTTCCAGTCCATCTCTAACTTTAAAGATTGATAATTTTTTTAAAAAGATGATTAGCAAATTCTATTCAGTTTATACAAAATTAAAGTGTCCATAAATTTCAAATTACTCTATTGTTTTACTTAAAACTTGGCTTACTTCTTAGCTCTCAATGAGATCTAGAAAACAAAGTCGATTGAACAAAATCATTTAATCCATTACCGAGTCTGCAAGAGTAAAATTTCTCACTGGAATAGGGGTGGGGAGGAGATTGTTTAGGCTCATGCACCTGCCAAAGCAAAACAATGCCAATTTAGCCTGTGGAACTCATTACTACAAGATATAGTTGAGGCCAAGAGCTTACCAAGATTAAAAAAAAAAAAAGGGTTAGTTAGTTATGGATAACAAAAGCATCCACAGTTACAATATGAAAATGTTAAAAAGCTTTAGAACGGACACAAACTTCAAAGCTTCAACTCATAAGCCATAAGGCTTATGCCTCATAAGGGTGAGGATGGCCTCTGGAAGCAGGCTATCCCTTAACTGCCTAAAGCAGGATTCCATCTTCTGCAGCATCAGGTCCTGGCCGTCACACTTGTCTGACCCAGTGTGGCAATTCCTATTGTGTTCCTATGTAGCAATGAACATGGCTGAACAAACTTTCTTCAGTCTTTCAACAGACAACAAATTACTTCTGGGCCAAGATGAAGGTTGGGGGGAAAAAATTCACAGAATTGGTTTCAGAAAAATCTCTGAGCAATGGAGAAGGGGGCACTGCAGCAGAACTTTGCCTCAACTGTAGTATGTGCTACCTGGGCCCACTAAAATAATAATAGTATTTTCCTAGCGGAAAGAAATGCAAAAAGTAAACAAGCTTCAGCTGAAATCCTCCTTGCCTGTCTTGTCTGGCTGTGGCACATCACCTCTTTAAATCCCTCTACCAGCTTCATCTCTCCTTCCACAGCAAGTTCAAGCTGCTCAACCTTCTTTTCCAGGCTCTACTCGGAATCTCCCTTGCCTAGACCTCTGACTTCATTTCATTCTTTTCTATTATGAAATTTCTTGCTCTATGCTTGGAACTGGCCACTGTCAAAGCAGACTGCTGAAATAAAGGGACCACTGCTCTGATCTGGCAGTTCCTATTGCAATATTGCTTCCTGTGGTACTCAGTCAATGAATCCTGCTCAGCTCTTCTATGGTGTATGCCTCAATTCCATCTTCCTACTGTGCCATCTCCTACACTTTTCTACATTCACATCCTCCTTTAATACCCACTTCTTCTACAAAACTAAAACACTAATCCCTATCGTTAAAAATGCTCTCATAACCTATTAGTAAAATATAAAAAACAAAACACGAGGCTTTACATTAGTGCCATTCTCTGAGTTTCCCAGTTTCTGATCTTTGCCTGTCCATTTCAGATTGTAAGTCCTTTTGGAGCAGGAACTATTTCCCCCCATATTTGTACAACACCAGACACTGTGTTAGAACTTAAGGAAATAAAAGCAAGGAAATGTATTTGCTTAAACATTCTCACCATCTCATTTTTCATGATGGATTCTTCATACTGTCACTCTAACTGCTCTAAGAACAGATATCCACATAGTTGGTCTTAGCTCAGGTTACTTTGCCATAGACTGTCAGAGTGACTCTCTTCTAACCTCATCAAAAAAAAACCAAAAAAAAACAAACACCAAAACACACACTTCTCCTTTGCCTACACGACTTAATTTCTGTCGTTTCCTTATACAGAGCATTTTGCAGTACCATTTGTGTGAAAGTTATTATGCAAAGTAAAGTTGCATTGCATATAGCTTCCCCCTGAGACTTAAAATTTGATTGAGAACTAGGGAATCATGTTTATGTAGGGAGGTCAATACTGGAGCTGAAATCCAGATCCAAATGGAGTTTCCCTAAGGGAGGTAAGGTACTTACATGTGACTGCTCCCTTCTGGGCTTTATTTCATTAGTAACTTAATTTGTGTGTTCTAGAAGTAGATACAGATTCCTACGTAGGTAGCATGACTGAATTTTTCCTTCCATCCCAAAATGTTGTTCTACAATACCCTGATAGTCCTTCTGTTTTTATTTGAAAGTATATAATTCACAATTCATCTAGGAACAGATCACTCAGCCTTACTTCACAGTCTGAATTCCATGGCAGACATTCTTCAATGCAAATAGAGACGCTTTCAGGACATTGTATATATTTGAGACCATAAGTATGCACAAATCAAAGTAAGGAGAGACTCAGAAGTGTCCCGCCAGCAGTATTTACACATTACACATGTTTGATATGGCTGTTTGCTTATTAATGAAAGTTTTCAGTAGGAAAAGTTACTGTTACAAGTCTAACCTTTGCAAATCATATTAAAAAATATGGTGAAATTTAGAGATGATTAGATTTTTTTTTTTAAATCTACCAAAGTTTTGACTGGTTCTCTGGTATAAAAGTTTGGCATTTTGAAAAGACAGAAATCAAGAAAGTCTTGAAATAAAACTGAGGGTTTAAAGAAAGCACAGCTAAGAGTTTTAGGATTTTAATGCTCTGAATAGGAAATCTGTCTCCAAAAAGTTATATGGGATTTTGTCTAAACTATATACATTTTTTAAGCCATGTAAACTTATTTTCGGAGTATCAAGTCCTGAACTGAAAAGCCACGGCTCCTGGTTGGAAAATCATCAATGAATGCCTTTTAATGTTCTCCCTCATTACTAGCTGTAGCAACACTGCAAGAGTTTACAAAGCAGTTCAACTCGCACAGCTATGTGCCAGCAGTGCTTCAACATGCTTAGCTGCAGCCCACAGGCTAAATGGAAACCAGACTGGAACCTCTCCAACCCCACAGGGCTTGCCTTCCAGAGGGTCTGCAATTAATTAAGACTGAAGGGGAGCTCTGAATAACCCTTTTGTGGAGCAAAATACACAGTCAAAACCCAGCTGACAAACACAACAAAACTGGCTTCATGGTTTATGAGAAAACCATTAACGGGTTGAGAAATGAAGAAACACTTTGTTCAAGTCACTAGTGTGAATGCAATATATTCAGATTACAAAGCAGTACTACCCAGTTATAATAAATATCGTATTGCTTTAGCCCTGGATAACCAGGAGTGTATAAAAGCCAGTAATAACACAGTAGGTTTTATGTTAGCATACAGGACCTACTATTCCATTTTCACGGAGTTCACTTCCAAAAAGCATAAGGGCTCTGATATTAGCAAATCTTTCCAATTCAGCAGACATCAGAGAAAGTCCTATCACCTGATACACCACTATGGTGTCTTTTTGGTTCTTTGCTCATGTATTCTCTTATATAAATGGATTTTTTTTTAAATTAAAGAAATTAAAGTTTAACAAAGCAATGCCTCTCCTTTGCATTGATGGGTTGCCCTCTCTCTTCCATCGATTTAGAAGAGCATGTTGAAGGAAATATAAACATACATAAAAACGAATAAATCTCAGGTTGGTTAAACATTCCACCATTAAGAAACAGAAAATGGGTGACATTTGGAATGTAAGAAGAGTGAAATTTAAAAACCTTTCCTAAAGCTAAAAAGATCTGGAGGAGAATCCCAGTCCTAATCCTGAGTGAAATTCTATGCAGGAAATCAGACTAGATGATTCTAGCAATTTCTTCTGGCCTTAAAGGCTTGAATCTAGAATATCCTTACTGTGACATAGCATTTCAGGTAGCTTCTCAGTCAGAATCCACAAGGTGGTCAGAGGAACGTAAGTCTGTCTGTTGGGCACAGAATATACCTGTTGATATGGGACTCTGAAAAGGCAGTTTTGTGAGTTACTATGGCGCTTATGAAAGCGATACTGTTAATGCTGGCAAGAGCCAGGCAGGGTGCAAGCAGCACAAAGGGTTGGCCCCAGTCCATGAAAGTCAATGGAAGGGCTCAGGAGTCTCCATGGGTTTGGGTCAGCCTCATACTGTGAATCAAGCCCTCAGCTCTGTCAGTGTGCCCCCATCCATTTTCAAGCTCACTTAACATGAAACAACTAAATTCACTGCCATTGGTGACCTAATGTAGGATTTGAACAGAGGCCTCCACAGAAGGCAGACTGCCACTTTGACAAGTAATGCTGCTGGCCCAATCTAAGCAGTTTAAAATAGTACCATTGCTAACATCCAACATGCTGGCAATATAAAAATACTGTGCTTTTTATGCTGTTATGTAGTTTTCCACGCATGTCTCAGTTCTCAAACCAAAAATTCTGATGAGCATACTGTACTTTCTTTGGGATCTCAAACAACTGAACCTTATTTTCCTTCATATTTTGACAGCAATTATGACTGACTTTTCCAAATTGAGCTCCATCCTCCTAGACATCTGAGTGTCAAGCATGTCAAATCTTTTACAAATACTACCAAACGACTGTCTCACTTCCAGAACAAATTTTTGTTTTTAAATCTCTCGCAGCCTAAAGGAAAACTAAAGCCTTATCTTACTATTGCTATCTCTCCACAACAGAGATCTAGCTTGCCAGGGAGATGAAACTGCAAATTCAGTATTAAGTTCTGTGGGTTGCATGCAAAATAATCAGCCATAGCTCAATACATTTTGTATAAGCCAGCTGGGAAGGTTTGCACTTGTCTTCACTTTAAAAGGCCTATGACTGTCAATCACTATCCTACCTACCATCTCTCATTCACTGTCAAGTTGTCAGTGCTCTCTTCTGATCAGTCTAAGGTGCCAGCCTCCACTGCCCACTTGTTAAAATTTTCAAGCAAGTACCTTCATGCTTTTTCCCATGTGGCCCTTCACCCTTGGGATGTACTCCTCATAAACATCCACATGAGGTACCTCATTATCCTCCTTCAAATAATATTAGGTTTGGAAGGTATCTCAGGAGATCATATAGTCCCCTGTTCAATGTAGGCCCAACCCCAACTAAATCATCCCAGCCAGGGCTTTGCCAAGCAGGACCTCAAAAACATCTAAGGATGGAGATTCCACTACCTCCCCAGGTATCCCATTCCAGTGCTTCTCCACCCTCCTACTGAAAAAGTTTTTCCTAATATCCAACCTAGACCGCCCCCACTGCAACTTGAGACCATTGCTCCTAGCTCTGTCATCTGTCACCACTGAAAACGGCCTCGCTCCATTCTCCTTGAAACTTCCTTTCAGAAAGTTGAAGGCTACTATCAAATCCTCCCTCATTCGTCTCTTCTGCAGACTAAACAAGCCTTGTTCCCTCAGTCTCTCCTCATAAGGCATGTGCTCCAGCCCCCTAATAATTTTTGTTGCCCTCCTCTGAACTCTCCAATTTTTCCACATCCTTTCTGTAGTGGGGGGTCCAAAACTGGACACAGTACTCCAAATGAGGCCTCACCAGTGCCAAATAGAGGGGAATAATCACCTTTCTCGATCTGCTAGTAATATTCCTACTGATGCAGCCCAATATGCCATTAGACTTCTTGGTGACAAGGGCACACTGTTCAGTCATATCAAGCTTCTTCTCCACTTTGACCCCCAGGTTCCCTTCCGCAGAACTGCTGCCTAGCCAGTCAGTCCCCAGTCTCTGACAGACCATGGGATTCTTCTATCTTAAGTCCTTAAACTCTCCTTTTCCATGACAAAATGTAACTCTTCTGCCTGCTGTTGTCAGCAGCTGAAAGAGCTGGGTTCAGTTTTCCAGGGGTTCCCTCTAAAGACTAATGCAGGCTCAAGCAGTCACCCAGAAACCTGGGAAACTATATATGGCACCCCTGGTGGGCCATACTTCCCCATTCACAAGCACTTAGCCAAGAGGTTTAAAACAGAAGTTGACTGGAGGGGAGGGGGCAGATGGGACACAGAATGAATCTGGGAAAGCCAGCAATTAAATTAACAATACTAGGTAAGAGTCTCACCCCCTGAAGGGGCCTTAACAATAATCCCAACCTCCATCATATTGGTAGTTCAGTGGCTGACACATTCTAGCTGCATCCTTGCTCCCCTATTCAGTTCGTCGTTCTTGGTTTCTGGAGTTCAAGGATTCTGCCAGGCCGAGTCGGGAACAGTGGCCGGGGACTGAGCCCACAGCACTAGCTAGGCTGAAGCAGGGTTGGAGGCTGAGACCGGGGCCGCGTGGGGAACCGCGGTCACAGCCAGGAGCAGGGCAGCGGCAGCTGAGGGCCAAACCAGGGAAGAGGGACAGGAGCTGATGCCACAGCCACGGTTGTGGCGGGAGGGCCAAAGCAGAGCTCAGGGAAGAGTGGGGTGGGGCAGCATGCCCTCCCAGGCCCTCCGGGGTTTGGCTCAGACCCTGCCACAGCCCCCCCAATGTTCCTCTGCACCCCCCTAGGATGGTGCACCCCTCAGTTTGAAGACCTCTGCTCAAGAGCTTCAGGCCACAGGACTTACTGGATCGACAAAAATCTTGGCAATGGTTAGGCTGCTGGTGTACACCTGTCATGCTGACCAATATTGTCTCATTGTTTCTTTATGCTCCCTGTCTGTATACTTGGGACAGACACTATCCTCTTATTCTGTGTCTGTACAGCACCTAGCACAATGGAGTCCTGTTTCAGGACTAGGGCTCCTAGGTGCTAATAAATAACAATAATAAATAAATAAATAAATAAATAAATAAATAAATAATAATAATAATAATAATAGAGTAGTTAATCACCAAGTAGAAAGGTAAGACTTAACTCTTCATGAGGTACTGTCCACCTACAACAATCCCCATATATCAATCAGTGTATGAAAAAAAACAGTAAGTTCTTAGAGTCCCGCACTGCCAGTTTATACAGTGTGGCCAGATGCTTAGACATCATAGTGATGAGCCAAGTGTAAGTGTTTCAGAGGGATCCATTATATTCCTTCCCAACAGTAAAATTTCAGTCAGGTTTGGGTTTAGCTTCTGTCTGGTACAGCACTGAGTACCAATACCACTACTGTGAGTATTGCCAAGTTACTAGGACTAAGAAGACAGGCCTTTCCGGAATATAATCTACACCTGTAAATGCATGGGGCAAAATTCTCACTGACAAAAATCTGATTTCAATGACTGTCACACCCGTGGAATGGAGAGGTAGCTAATTTATCTAATGTTAATTCCGAAAGTCAAAAGCAAGCATGTCTAATTTGTCATTTCTTTACCACTTTTTCCTCACATCATCCAAGCACATTACAACAGCCTCCATCATCAATTGTGCTTCTTCCTAGTTGCTTGATACACGTCTCAAGCATGTGTAAAGCTTCTTAAAGTGGGTTTCTCCTCCTCTCCATAAAAATGTCGTGAAGATATGTAAGCAAGCCTCTGGCCATGTAGAAGCCATAAAACTGAAAATGTTAATCTGAGCAGAAGTCCAAGCACCTCATGGCAGAAAGTTGTTGTGAGAATACTCTAATGCTAGAGGATTCCAAAAAACTTTGCTCAGTATATCAGAAGGGATTTACATCAACATGCCAGCATCTCCAGCACAAGTGTTTGCACCTTTTTCAATTTCCTCTGCTTTTACATAGCACTTCTACAATATTGTCCTAACCTGGTGCCCCAGTGTATGCTTTCTACTGAAAGTTCCATCTGACTTTTGACCTTCCATACATTTATAAAGCATGCATATGAAAAATTAAGGTAATTAATGTCATATTTCAGATTGCAGTGTGATCACTGCTGAAATCAGGCAGTTTCTGCCTCCCTCCTTCAGCACTGTACAAGTAAGAGCTTGTACAGTAAGAGCTGGTCTTCACAAAGCTCAAAACCACAGACCTCTGATTTTGGAACCTTGAAAGATGTAATTAACTCTGACATTTCTATAATTAAAAATGTGGATCCTAACACTGGTCCTTGAGAAAAAATCATAGGAAAATCATGACACATTCTTTTTCAAATCTAGTAATTGGTCACTACTTTTTCAAAGGAACACAAGTTATTCATTGTTTCCAGCCACCCTCCCTCCCACCGCCATCCAGGGCTGGTCTTTGTGTCACACCAAACCTGTGGCCACAGTTTTCCCAAGTTTTGGAAGACTCCCTCCCAAAAAACAATTCTCAGATGGAAGCAGGGAGATGGTGTCATATGGTCACCATTCCCTCCTGAGTGTGCCAACTTCCCTCAGCACCCCTTCTTCTTCGGTTCCCACTCAAGAAAAGTCTTAAATGCAATACTGAAGTTTAAACACAAAGTTTCCTCTCCTGTGCTTATTATTAAACAAAAAGGTATTCAACCTTACGCCCTGGTATCTGGGCACCGCTTTCCCATGGTTTCATAGTCCATTTAGCTCAGGGTTTCACACAGTTTCTCTCTATCTTCAACCATAGGATCTTCAGACAATTGTGGGGGGAGACTAAAACAACCTGTTTTCCCCAGCATCTCATGCTGACTGAACTAGGGGCTGTCTTAGATATTCCTCCTCCACCTCATCCCATCCTGCCCTAGCAGGCCTGGCTCTTGGTCATATGATTAGTCATAACGTCCCCCCAATCCCAGAACAACATCCTCTGTTAGTTCCTCTGGACTATATACCCTAGAATTCCCAGCATTAAAAGGCTGATGCCTCATAAGTAGAGCTAGTCAAAAACAGTAAGCAATTTCCAAAATGTATTTTGAATTTTTTTTGGTGCGGAGTGTGGTTGTTTAGTGAAAACCTGGAAATTTTCAGTTTAGGAATTTTAGATCTATTCTAGGACCTCTTATTTTCACTCCTTTTCGCAGAAGGAATTAGCCCCCACTGCGCTATCTTTGAGCAAGCAGCATTCCCACACTGCTCCAAATACTAAACACCTTCTGTTCAAAGTTAAAGCTTTCCTTTTTATGGGATGTGGCTTTATTGGTAAATCAAACAATCTTATTCAAAGATTTCTCCCTAAATCTTGCTGTTCGTAGGATTTCCTGCAGGTCTTCCTCCATGTCCCTGCCCATGTCCCAGCCAGAGACTCTTATAACCTAGTAGATAAAAGCGTACTCAGCATTTCTATGCACCGATAGAACGTTTGCTTGGTAAGTTAATAAGAGGCAGGCTCACAGAACCTGCCACACTTATGTGCTCAGAACTTGAAAGAAAAAACCACCAAACTGATTTGCTTTCAGCTTGGCTGCAGATCTTTGCAAAATAAGCCAAGAGTGATATTTTTGCCTTTGGAGTCTGAACAACACATGTGCAACGTTTTCAGATTGGCTATTCCCCCACATATACAACTCAAGAACAGCTGACCTGATTTTGCTCACGTTTCCCAGAATGATTCTCTTTTGGCCTGCTGTGCAAGCATGGAAAATTTCAGCCCAAAATGCACTAGTTTGACTGAGTTATGAGCAAGGGGGAGGGAAAAAGAAGGAAGATTAGAATGGAAGTTAGCTTTCAACCTTAATGATAATATGCACTTGCCACACTCACTGTAACTCAGACTTTTATTTATCAGATTCTTTACAGCAATGGTTCTCAACCTTTGCAGATTACTGTATCCCTTTCAGGAGTTTGATTTGTCTTGCATAGCCCAAGTTTGATCTCATGTCAAAATTACTAATTGCTTACACAATCAGACAGAAAAATACAAGTGTCACAGCACACTGTTCCTCAAAAATTACCCACTTTCTTCTTTTTACCATATAATTATAAAATAAATTGATTGGAATATAAATATTATACTTGCATTTGAGTGTAATACTTGAACCTATTTTTCACTTGTGAGCCTGGTCATTCTGGGAGGCAGTGAAGCAACATCAACAATTAAGTTTTTATTCATGTTGAGTCTATCCCTGTAACCTGTTGTAAGACTAGGCATATATTGTATCTAGATGAATTGATGTCCCCCTGGGGGTACGCAGAGGTCTTCCAGAGGGAACATGTACCCCTGGTTGAGAACCATTGCTTTACAGCTTCAACAACTCCAGCCTCCGGCCTTCTTCAGGAAGACAATACAAATATGTCTGTTTAAAAAGTATAACTGTTTTCACATGAAATAGTATGCTGCTTAAAAGACCAAGTAAATGAAACAGTGAAAAAGGTGACAAAAATCTTGTAGTTGGAACAAGAACTGGGGGAGAAGCTACTGGACCCTCCTTTGATGTTCTGATGCAATGCTCTGATGTCATATCACAGAGAGGGCAGAATTAATCAGAGACCTTTTGAAAATGAAAGGGGTCACCCTCAGATGAGTGATGATGGACATGTACTGAAGGCTTAACCAGCACAAGAAGGGATTAGTAACTAAATCAATTTCTTGGGGAAGAGTGGTGCATTTATTGGCCTACAATTTCAAAAGGTGCTATGATTTTGGGTGCCCAACTTGAGAAATTGTAAAGAGGCCCAATTTTCAAGGGTGGATGCTCAGCACTGTCTTCTAAATCAGGATCTTTTACAGGAGTCTCAAACTGGGCACCCCAGATCACTTGCAAAATTTGCAATTTTACACAGGCAAAGTTTTAGTCAGCAGGTTCCCCCAACTGAGCTCTGCATAGCACCACCCTCAACTATTTAAAAAAATAAATGAAAACAGCACACATGTGCATGCACGCACAGCCACATGTACACGCTCCTCTGTCCAAACTATGTTGAGTCACTTAGTGCCCATGGTGATTAAATGTGGTTACATCTGTCTAAAATGTCATGGTCTTTGTTTATGGTGTGTAGAAAGAAGTCAGTCAGGTCCCTTTAAACAAGAACTCCAGCATTTTGTTACTGTACACTAAGGTCCATTTGTGAACTCACCAGCAAAGCACAAGTAAGCTACAACACAGTAGCATTAAGGAAAGAAATCCTCAGCCACAACTTACATTAAAAGAGATGAAGTAATGGATTGGGCCAACTACGCCTGCCATGTGCAGTATAGGCAATGAGACTTTGCACCGTAGAAAAAGCCATTGGTGACACTCCCCATTCAAAGATGACATTGACCACCCTACTGCACAGAGTTATGCAATGAGTCACTTCCACAGCATACGAAAAGGTATAGATATTCCCCTTGCAGGGTTTTCCACAGGTAAATCCCCTTCTCATACATAAACACAGATCCTGCTACTTCAGGTCTTTGCACACCGTTCCAAAGAACTTTAAGATTTGCCCTTATGACACAAATAGTAAATATTTAGTTAAGAATATAATTTTTTTAATTAAAAAGGCTTCTAAGAAAAGGTCTGTCACCATTTCAGTATTCCCATTCAGTGTGTAGGGCTGTTACTCTGGATCAGTGCAGCCTGCTACTTAAACGATATTTCCTGAGAGAAACCCAGTTAGATCATACATCTCAGTACAACTGAAAGAATTAGCTTGGAAAATTTCAGGTTCCCCATGCTTTTTAATGGCAAAGCTACCACAAAAAGAGAGATGGGCAGCAGCCTGCGATTCAGGAAACTGGGGTTCTAATTCTTGCTCTGCCACTTATCACAGACAAGTCATTTCGTCGCTCTGTGCCCATCTCCTCCTCCCTCCCTTTGTCTGTCTGCTCTATTTAGACTATAAACTCGTCAGGACAAAGATCACCTTTTCTGTGTTTGTACAGTGCCTAGCACAATGGCACCCTGATCTCTCTTAGGGCTTTTCATTCATTTTACTTGTCTTTTTATGACCAAAAAAAAAAAAAGGCATACTTATAAAACTTGATATGTAGCAATTTGATAATAAAAGGATATCAGAAGAAATCCACGTGGAATCATTTCTGTGCATATTTCCTAGGAAATTGTATGTGATCAGAACCTGGGCATTGGCATAAAAATGAACTCACTACATATCTCCCTTTCTCTGTCAAGAGTGCTCGTACTATAGGAATAAAATTGTAAGCCTGTAGAATCTGTTTGTAATATTTGAACTCCCCTCAGCCATACTCCATATTGTAAATGTAAAACTCCAGTTTGACCAAATGTACTCCATCTTGTACAAAATTCTTTCTAAACTTTTAGATGAATAGGTACTGTTATCTGAACAAGGTATGAATAGGTAATGTTATCTGAACAAGGTAGGAATGGAAGGTGTATGTATGTATGAACCAGACCCAAACTGCCAGCTTGTTCTGATGAAGTGTGGTGTCCACCCTAATGGCTGAAGTGTGAACACATCCCTAAAAAGCAAAACAAGAATCCACCTCAGAAAACAAAAGAGCAAACTTAATCAAAACACCAGGAACGAGCTGAAAGTCACGTCTGCTATTGTCCAGCAAGCAACAGACACAGAGAAGCGACGTGACTCAGCAGAACTCCTAAGTTTAAACTGAAGTCAAAAGGTTATAAAAGACTGGGTGAGATTCGAGGCTTTTGGGGGAGGGAGAGAAAGAGAGAGAGAGAGAAACTGTTCTGCAGACCATCAAAGAAGAGCGTTGGTGTGCGCCCAACAAAGACCCCGCTCTCCTCGTGCCCAGCTTCCTGGCCAGGTAGCTGCCACAAGCCATGAACTCCAGCAACGAACCCAAGCTGCGATCTCAAGCCACGATAAGGACTGGTAGCTATACAACCTCAGAACATTTCCTGGTGTGTTTGGGCGTGTGCGCGCACATAGGTTTAAGATAGTTATTGAGTGTGTGCACATAGGTTTAAGATAATTATTGATTTAATATCTGTTAATAAATGTGGCATACTGCCTTTTCCCCTTAAAAGGATTCCGAGTGCTCTTTTTAGCACAACAGTACATAGTACACCTACAGCACTGAGGGCTGGATCTTACTTGCTTCCATATACAAAACTCCCATCTCACTTCAACAGTAGTTATGCATACACAAGGACCATAGTTGTTTTTTTTTTTTTAAAGAGGAGCTTTCCAAGACCAAATTGGCAAGCATCCATATCTTTCATCTTGGTATCACTCATCATTAGGGCACAATAACCGGGAGTATGAACTGCAATGAATGTCCCATCTTCAAGCAAGAAAGAGATGGGGGTTAAAACAAAGCAAAAGAAGTGTTCCAATGCTCTAGAGAAAGACTCACAGCATATTTATTTTGGCCATAGTTTTGCATGGGAATTCAACACTATGTACTGGTGTTTCTTTCGTGGGAGGCTGCATTGAATATACATTCACTTCTGCACATTGCGTAACCTGTTCCGTTCCCGTTAAAGTTAAACCTACCTTCAGAGGGTGAAAAATGAGGTTAATATGTAATTCTTTTAAAGCAACTGACCTCATTATTTCTCCATCTTTGTTGTGCAATCAAGTGCTGATCAAAGTGTGCTGATGAACACAGTCCCTTCCAGAAAACATAGCTTACCAGTTTCACATCCTATTTCTGAGGCATCTAGATACCTCATAACCACAGAGACTGTACTGTTCTGTGGTCGGTCTTGTAATTGGCTTTTGCAAGCAACATAAATGCCCTAGAAAAAGCAGCCAGAAGAGAAGTTGTAAACATGAAACAATTAACATACAGCAAGTGAGAACGGTGTGTACATGATACACACATTATCTATAGCTGTATTATTAAAAGAGGAGGCAGTGTGGCCTAGTAGCCAGAGCACTGAACAGGACTCAGAAGACCTGGGTTCTATTTCTCACTCTGACACTAGACTGCCGGGTGACTTTGGGCAAGTCACTTCACTTCCAGCTCAGTTGTCCCATCTGTAAAGTGGGGATAATAATGCGGCCTGCCTTTGAAAAGTGCTATACAAGAGCTAGGTATAAGAGATGGGACAAGAAGTTTGTATTTCACAGATTAAATCAAATCTACTTTGGTAATGAACCTTACAGCGCGGAGTTTGAGTCAAGTGTACTCTGTGCAAGTTATTCTTGATGATTAAATTGTTGCATCAAAAAAAAAAATAGATATTTGATTCAATTATATAGTTTAGGAAACGAGATGTAAAAAATTCCTTAAGCTACCATCAAAACTTCTCATTTCTTATTTTCTAAGAGGAAAAATATTTTCCTGTCTATACCCATACATATTTTAATTGACTCCTGCTAGCATCAAAAATCTTGTACTAAATGGAACATAGTATAAAAAGAATATAATGTTATACCACTGCTTCAAATCTAGCTCAGGTCTAATGACCAGGAGTTGTTGCCATCTGATGATTGGCTGGTGTCCTTTGGGAAATGAGTTTGGTGGCCTCCATCAAGCTCCTAGTGGACTTGTATGCACATCTCAAAAATAATCAGCACTAGTTAGCAACATGAGTGGCAAAATGAGCAGAGAAGCCAAGCAAACCGAGCTGCCTACACCTCTTCCATGGCCAGAGCTGGTCCCTGCATGTCACAAATAAGGTACAACAATGAAGCAGTACAGACAAGCTTGCAGTGCCATTGTCCAAAGCTATCTCCATAAGCAGAGCACTGCAGTCTCCAGGGATGTCAATCTGGCGCCTTTCAGGAATACGAGGTTCACACAGAACATAACAGCTAAATTACAGTCTTTTTACATGATTCAGTCATCTGCTAACCCAAAGTGAAATTGGTCTGCTTCAGCCTCCATCAAATACTGCAACCTGATAATTGATATATCTGAGTTACTTCCTCTCTCTGATTTCTAGAACCAAATATTTGAAAGTGAGTGTAAAGTTGTTAGGCTTATACAGTATTTACAGACAACTATCAGTGAAGCTCATGTTTCTATTACCTGAATGCACTGCTTACTTATGCTGTGAGTATCTGAACCACTGAAGTTTAAAAAAAAAAAAATGGAGGGGAGGGGGAGCTTTTGTACGTCAGTAAGCCCATAAGCAAAAAAAAAAAAAAGAAAAGTGAAGGATCAGAGGTCATCACAAAAGGAAATTTGGGCTAAGCACACTAGATTTTCCATCTCTCTCTCTCTGCAGGAAGCACCATGATCCCAGAGTGCCATGAAGTCGTCTTGTTTAACCTTTGACCTTATCAACCAACAGTCAACAAGCTCTTAGATCAATTTTCTCCCATGTTACCAGAGGAAGAGAGCTAGAGAAGCTGCCTTCTCTATCTTAATGTAACATTTTTAGACCTAGGTAGTATTTTCCACATATTTCTTTAAACAGAATCATGATGAAAAACAGATTTCTACATGTTTGTAGCATAGATTTTTACTGTGAGTCTGTAACATCAGCATAAATAAAATGAATTACACTGACCAAGTCCTTAAACTCAAACTTAGAAATGGGCGGTGAATCTATTTTATCTACTCAGAAATACAGTTTCTTTTTGCAAGGATAAAAGTGTCCAAAAGATCAAACACATTCATTAAAATTCTGTTACTGTGTAAATTTGGGAACAAAGAATTCTCATTCTATCCAAAATATTAGTCTGCCAGATGTTCAGCTATGATGTTATATTCATAGGATTTGATAATCATAACATTTACAGTAAGAAACTTGCTAAAAAATGTTGCACCAGGGAGGGACTAGTACACAGTACCAGGCTGTTTTATACCACCTTTATTTTATAGTAATGGGTAAATGCATTTTCTTTTTAGTAAGGGGAAATGCATATTGTTCTGCAGAAGGACAACAAATGTTTACCCTCTTTTTACTTATTATCTCTAAAGAAAAGACACCACAACTGGAAAGATTTTTATTACTGTAAAGATGGTGGGTGAAATCCTGACCCCACTGAAGTCAGTGGCAAAATTCTCATTGACTTTAAAATGGAGCCAGGATTTCACGCAGCATTTCAGAGCTAGAATGTGGCTTCAGACCATACCTCATATTGTGGGAGACATGGGGACGGCCCATGCTGGTTGGGGAACGCATGAAGAATTCCAGCTAACTCAGACAGTTGTTCTTTATGGGGTTTTCTGGTAGAAGGAATGCTAGAGAAGCAGCTCCGCCACCCTTTCATGGGTATAACCTGTACCTTCCAATCCCACCCTTGACAGTCCTGCTCCAGTGGCCACAGGTCTCACCCTGCCTCCCTACCCCTCTAGTAGCATAGACTAGTAGCATCTGCTCCCCTGGGAATACGAACATTCAGAAGAATTAGAGTAACTAACTAGCACCAACTTCCCTGCATTCAGCAGAGATTTTGATGGAAATAAAAATTAAATGCTTACGCAATCACAGACTCATGAGCAAGTTCCCTAGTTTTCAGGTACATTGGGGAGTGGAACAAGGAAAGGGGACTAGCAGTTGTATATCCAGTCAAGAAGTTTATTCAGTAGTCCCGCTGTCTCTGTGAAGTAGAAACCTTAACCTACTCCTGGTGAAATCACTGGATGGTTCCCATTAACGTCAATAGGAGCAGAATCTGGTCCAGATGATTAATTGGCTGAGATGGAGAAGTTATTGTCATTGGGCACTACTAGACATGCTCATTATCAGGCTACTTTTGCCCACAGGGATAGCAAGACTAAATGCAGCAAGTGACAGATACAAACAGAAATGCTTGATCACATATGGGCGCATTTCTGGGACATCACTCAACTGAGAAGCAATAGCTAATTTATTGTTAAAAGGACTCTTGTAAAGAGCATCTAAAATGCTTCTATAGTTGTCTGGCTTTTAAAAGCCTTGGAAATAAAAAAAGGTGGTTATTATATTAGACTCATTTTCCTAGACATGCACAAGAGATGCTCTTGGTACATAGTTTCTAGAGAAAACTTGCTGAGCTGCACTTTAAGGTACTCACAGAATCAGACCAAACGTAACAAAGATGGGAAGTTTAAAATTTGTCAGATTCAAGACCCTGATCTTGCAACTGCTTACCAAGTCCTTTCCTCAAGTGGGCAGTCTCACTGACATTACACTTTTCTTCTCAGTCACTTTGCATCTCATCAGCCATCCACTGTCTAAACAGATTCAGATCCCCACAGGATAGGGATTTTGTCTTCTCAACTTAATATAGAGTGCCTAGAACACTTTGGATGGAATCCGAAGACCCATCACCCAGCATGAACAGAGAGCTGTGCATTGCACATCCTTGTAGGGAACTTGGAAGGAAGTGGGAGAAGGAAGTTATCCCCAGAACAATGTTGCTTTGGAGTGAGAGGACTGGAGAGTCCACACAGCACTGGATTCCCTGCCCTTTTCATGGTTTGCCTCCTATCATCTCTAGGGAGGTGGCACTCAACCCCTGCACACCCAGAGATGCTGGAACAATTTTTATAACAGGGGTGCTGAAAGCCATTGAATAAAACTATAAACCCTCTATATGGTGGAAGCCATGCATTTGGTTGCTATCATTACTTAAAGCCAGCACCTCTCCAGCACCCCTAGTTCCAGCATCCTTGTGCATAGCTCCTCTGTCACTGATATAACAGAACCATGCTGGTTCTGCTCCTGGGAGTGGGGGAAAGAGAGGGCTCTGTCACTATAAAGGGCTGGATTTATGCCTCTCAGAGCTACATCACTAAAAAAATATGTACAACTTTTAGAAAAGTTATACAAATTACATTTATAGCCACATGTAAAGACTAAAACCACATCAGAAATCAGCCCATAAGACCACTTTGCTTTTGGGATCTTTCAAAACCAGCATTCCACAGGTATGGTGCCAAATGGTCCTGCATCGGAATGCATCCATTGCCTCAGTTTCCCTTGGAAGGCCTGTAGCATGATTTGCAATTTAGCCCTCTGGCCAAACCAAAATAAGTCCTCACCTTCTGGGATAAATGGAGCGCAAAAAAGCCACCCCATAACATGTTCTTGGCTCGACCCAGGCTACAGCCTTCACCCCTCAGTGCAGGCTCCAATAATTGCCACTGATTCTCCTCAGAGCAAACAGCTCAATATTCCTTAGCCTCTCAGTGAAGAGTTCACAAGGTTCTTTGCCCCAAGTTCAAAGGGATTTCCAAAACCATTTCTGTAGGTGGCACAGTAGGGGGGCCCTCCCTCTATAGCACAGGTGTCAAACACAAGGCCCGCGGGCCGAATCCGTCTCGCCGGCTTGTGTTATCCGGGCCGGCAGTTTTTTCTGAGCCGAGCTCAGTAAAAGTGTGCGAGATCTTGCGTCAGCGCGTGTTACCGCGAGATCTCGTCTCAAAAAGAAAAAGCCCGTCGGACTCTCCCACTCTGCCGCCGAATTTCACCCTGCGGGGAGATTTCTCGGCGGAGGGTAGAGCATGTGTTGTTTTAGTGTCTTAGTGTTTAGTTTGTATGCGTTTGTTTAGTTTGTATGCGTGGCCCCCTTGAACTGAATTTAATTTAAATGTGGCCCGCCATAGGAAGTGAGTTTGACACCCCTGCTCTATAGGGTCTGTCCCTGGTACTTTAACCTTGAGTAACTGGAGTTCTTTGAGATGTGGAGTCTCTAGGGGTATTCACTGTGTGTGCGCGCATGTGCGCCACATGCCTAGGACCAGAAAGTCTTTGACAGCAGTGTCTACTGATCTGCATCTGTGCCCTACGCCTCTGCGTGTTGTAAACCTAGAGCATAACTGGCAATGCAGACCAAGGGACGAATCTAAGGTGGATGCTGAGGTCTTTCCAGTTCCCAGTCTACCATAAATCATGAGGATCTGAGCAGAGATGAAGAAGGATGGATCATGTAACATCCATAGGACCACACATCTCAAAAAACATCAGTGACTATACAGGTAAGTAACCTTTCTTCCTTCAAGTGCTGGTCCCTCTAGATATTATAAGGCGGAGGGTGTGAAGAAGAGCTGTGTACCACAGTTTGAAGGATTGCTGATCTGAAGCAAGCATCCTCTGCTGAGGTTTGAGTCAGCAAATAGTAACTGGTACACGCATAGATAGAACTCCGGGTTGTGGCTATACATATCTCAGAATAGGAACTCTTGCAGGAATGCCACTGAGGCCACCTGTGCGCTTGTCAAATGAGCCCTGATGGATGGATGGAGGAGCTCCAACAGAGCTTTTGTAACAGAGGAGGAAGCAACTGGAAATCCATTTTGAAAAAGTCTCTGGAGGATACTGCCTCCCTGCTATGGAGACGAAGTCTTCGTCTCCATGTTCCACCAGGGGATGGAAGAGACATGGTGACCTTTTAAAGGCCCACGTCCTTTCCAGCTAGAAAACCAGAGCTCTACGCACATCCAAGGAATGGAGCTTCATGTCATCCTTATTCTTGTGAGGCATTGGGTATAACAGTTAGAAGATTGTCTAGTTTAAAGAAAAATCAGATAATCTTGGGAATGAACTTGGAATGCAATCTCAGGGATATTTTGTCTCTGTAAAAGATGGTAAAGATGGGTCTGCCCTAAGGGACTTGGGTTCACCTACTTTTCCAGCCAAGGTGATAGCCATGAGGAAGGATACCATCACTGATAAGTGCAATACGGAACAGGAACCCAAGGGTTCAAGTGGTGATTTCATTAAGGCAGAAAGCACCAGCCTTGACACATGCGGGAAGATTCTCATGATGCCTTTTAAAGAATTTTATTGTTGTGAGGTGGGTGAAAATGGAGCCATTTTCCATCAGGGGATGGAAAGCATTAACAGCTGCTAAACGCACTCACAGTGAACTGAAAGGCTTGAAGAGTTCTTTGAGAGGAGATAGTGCAGGATAAAGAGAATTCAAGTCCCCTCTGGATGCTCATGGAACCACAAAGGAAAGCGCTTCCATTTGGCAGCATAACACCTCCTGATAGAGGGCTTCCTGCTATTAAGAACGGTGGGACCGCCTTCAAAGCAAGATTTCACAAAGTCTGCTGCCCATCCAAAATCCAGGCTGTCAGATGGAGGGGTGCCAGACTGGGATGTCTGATTCTGTCCCTATTCTGTGACAGTAGGCTTAGAGATGTCTGTTAGTGAATGCACAGATGGTAGGCCACCTGTAGAGCCATCATGAACCAGAACTGTGTCGACCATGAAGCGGCCATTAAGGTTACTCTTGCCTCATCCATCATGAATTTTGAGGATGTGTGGTAGGAAGGAAGCCAGACAACAACTCTGACCATGGCACTGGTTATCAACCCTCTGGAGCAATGCCCCTGCATCCCCCAAGAGCAGTGAGCCAGATGCTTACAATTTTCCTGAGTAACAGAAGTCCCAGGATGGGAATCCCATTGATGAATATCTGCTGGATCACTGATGAATGGAGCTCCCATTCACAGTCCTTGTGAAAATATCTGCTGAGGCTGTCTGCTTGAGCGTTCATTACCTCAGATAAGTGCACTGTAAAGTGTTGGATGCACCAATTCCAAAGTTTCAGCACCTCCCTGCAGAGTGGTGAGGACCTGGCTCCCCTCTATTTGTGTAGATGATAAACAGTGGACATGTTGTGCAACCTGACCTGAACAGGAGTGGATCAGATGAAAACCAAGAATTGCTTGCATGCTCTGTGTACTGCTCAAAAGTCAAGGAGATTGCTGTGGTGCATGGACTCCTGCTAAGTCCAGGAACCCTGAGCTATGTGGTCACCTGGTGCACTCACCAGCTTAAAAGAGATTCATCTGTGACGAGGGTTCCTGTGGGTGGGATGGGAACACAGGGAACCCACACGCAAACATAGTTTCTTTTCTCCCATCAGGTGAGAGATGCCCAGATGGTAGGAAGAAGTGAAACTCTTGTCCAAGTAGCCCCTGTTTAGGATGAAGGCCTTCCTCAACCAGGCCTGGAGGCTACACAGGTTAAGACTGATGAAGAGGGTCACATGTATGAATGATACCCTAGGGTCTAGGAGTGCCCATCAGGACCGGACTGTCATTGGAGGACTGAATCTAAGGTGGTTGTTGAGGTCTTTCATCGCTAGGAATCTGTCCTGTGGCAAGTAAGCCCTGGCCACCCTCGAGTCCAGGGCTGCTCCAATAAGTTCTATAGGGTCAAAATAAGTCATTCTGGAGGGACAGGGACTCTCCTGGGTTTACTTGAAGACATACGGAACGGCAAAGATTGAGCAGGGGGGTGAGTGTTACCTGCACTTTACACAATCGACCAGATAGAGAAATATATGGTAGCTCTGATGACATAGGTGCATTGCTACTATAGCCATAGCCTTTGTAAAAGGCCTTGCAGCTGTGGAAAGGCTGAAGGGGAGCACTCTGTACTGGAAATGCTCTAAACCAACCATTAAGTGCAAGGATATCCTATGTATTAGGTGGATATCTGTATGACAATAAGCATCCTTTGCAGCTCTTGGTTTAAACTGCTCAGCAACATTCAGGGAGGGGATTATAGAGGCTACAGTAATTAGTGTGACCAGATAGCAAGCATGAACAACTGAGACAAGGGGTTGGGGGCAATAGGTGCCTATATAAGGAAAAGCCCTGAATATCAGGACTATCCCTTTAAAATCAGGACATCTGGTCACCCTAACAATAATCATCCTGAATTTTGAGTGACAGATAAAGACATTCAACTGCCTGAAATCCAGGATGGGTCTCCAGTCCCTGTCTTTTGAGGCGATTAGGAAATATTTGTAAAAGCCCTTCCCCCTGTGTTGAGGAGGTATCCACTCTATCCCCCCACAGCTAGATCAGGGAGTCTATCTCCTGCTTGAGAAACCTCTTGTGAGAGGGGTCCCTGAAAAAGAGACAGGGGAGGGCCAGCTGAGCTGATGTCCAAGACCCATTAGTCTGAATTTAGATATTGCCGCATTGGAAGGAAAAAGGCCAGGCAGCCACCTAAGGGGCTGAAGGGAGACTGGCTGTACTGGGACTGGTTGACAGCTCTTGAATATCCCATCAGAATGCCTTCTTGTCAGGCAGTTAGGTCTGGAGAGGGGGGATGATGGCGGGTGGTGAATCTGCCACATTGTTCCCACCGGCAGTTTGTTGGTGGTTCATAGGGTCTCTGCTGGTAGAATGGCTGTTGGGCAGGCCAATAGCCTAAGGCACCACAACATAGGTATTTTCTGTGAGATGAGGCACCAGGATGCATGTTCCTAAGGAACACAGGGTGACATGCGAGTCTGAGTGAAATGACTGTCTTTTAACTGAAGAGGTTGTCACCCTTGATAGGAAGATCCTCTACTGTCATGCAAACTTCCTTGGGAAACCAGGGCCAGGAAGCCCATCTCATGACCACTGAGGTCACCATGTCCACAGGATCAAGCAATGTCTAAAGGGATGACCTGACTATTCATTCCCCTTTGTCAAGGGCAGCCTGAGATTTGGGCCTACACTTCCTGTTGTAATTTATTGGTGAACTCCAACAGCTTATTGAAGTTAATAAAGTCATACTTTGACATAAATGCATGCCAGTTTGCAATACAGAATACGGCTACGTTCTTTTGGCCAAAGAGATCCAATCTCTTGCCTTCCTTGTCCAAAGGACTGGAGCTCAGTTGGTGTAGTCTGTTCCGCTCCATTATCACTTGTACCACCAGAGAGTTTGGGTGGGGGATAGGGAATAAATATTCTATTCCCCCACCCCTTAAAGAGAATGAAATATTTCTTTTCAACCCTTTTGGGGATGCCTGAATACAGACTCATCTGGATACCGTGCTTATGTACTTGAGCAGTTAGCTCAAGCCACCACCTGTGCTACTATAGCTACACTGCTGTTTTTAGCATGCTAAGTCAAGCAGAAATGGGGAATGTCTGTCTACCCAAGCTGGGAAGCACGCGACCAGCTGCAGTGTAGTCATACTCTTAGTGAACAGTCCTACGCCAGGTCTTGCCTCAATACTGGTCTCTCCCAGACTGAACATGGAGCTTGCCTTAAATAGTCAGTGTTGCAGACTCTTGACATTTTAACACAAGTCTCATATTTGGGGTTTCTCTTGAGGCCCCAGCTCCTGGAATCATGAGATTATGATTATTTCTTTTCAATACATTTCTATCCCTCATGGATGCAGGAAAAAGGCTCGAAAATAGGACCCTCAAAGGCAAAAAAGGCCAGAAAGCAAATAAAAAGAACTGAGTATTAATGTAGTATGTTACTGTAATTTATTCGACCAGTTCTGAGGAATGATCTTTTAAAAAAAAAAAAAGTTTGATGATTACTCCCCCCTCCCAAGTGCTGTAAGACTCTGTATTTATATGAAGCCTTTCATCATAATTTGTCTAAGCTACTTCCACAAAGCCATAGCTGCATGAGGCACGACACACCTAAGCATGATTCAAAAATAGCAGAAAGCACATGTGACATCATCTTAACAAAAAAACCCTAAGCAGTTTTCTATATGCATGAGAGCACCAGTACTCGTATGGACAGTAGCAGCATTCTAGGAGATAGTAAATGGTTTTATTGTGCTAGTTGTTACTCCCCAAGAGGGGCAATAATATGATAATGTATTGGAACTTACAGAACTACTTTCAGCAAGTGCTTGATGAGAAAAGGTATCCTATGTGGAGAAAGGAATAAAGCCTGACTATTGTGTTGTCTTGGCACTCTCTCTCTCAGATGACCAGTAAAGAGCTTGTTCATAATTTATCCCTGGACAGACACTTCAGTTTAGAAATACCACTATATTGCATAACAAAACATTATCTACATTGATGATGTACAAAGGATTCAGATATTTAGCATTCCCTCTTCAATGCATTGTTATGTGCCTTCATTCTGATGTTTATCCAGTAACTGAACTGGGAATACAGAGTAATAAAACACACCTGAATAGTTCTGTTCCTATTAACAAGTGCAAGTAGTGCTCCTTCAGTTGATATTGTGTTCTGTACAATACGTCATACAAAAGATGGTTTTGTTTTAAAAAGTCTGTCCAGCTGTGTACAGCATAAAGCTTTCCAGGAAGATATTTTGTACAGAGGACTACTATAGCCTCATTCACTTCATTTAGGGCCTCTGTTGATTTGCTGTCCAAATAATACTTGTACAATTTTCAAGCTGGTTAAAAAAAACTTAAGTGAAAAAAGAAGAGGAGAAAAAACCCAAACAAGCACCCTGGATGAAACCTTAGCAGACAAGCCGAGCGTCTAAAACATGTGTCTTTGTATGGGTTGAAACCTATTTTTGCCAGGTTCTATGGGCTATTATAGCACCCAAGGTTTTCCAAAAATGTCAGAGAAGTTTACCACAGCAATTAAGCTGTCTGCCATCTGTAAAAGATTTAGACAAGAATTTTCTTAAATATATTTTCAGAGAGAAATAAAAATTAACTTAATTCTTTCAACATTTTGCCTAGCATTCAAAATCCATATACATTAGGCACTGCAGAGTTGGCTAGATTTTTTAGGGCAACTTTTCCTTCTAAAGGATTAGTTGTGCAATGGTGCATTAAAATTTTATAAAGGGAGTAACACTGAGTATGAATTACTTCTTAGGAAACACTGCACCTATTCTTAGGAATAGAGAATTAAAAACTTTACTAGGAAATTCAGCCAAGAATCTGAGATTAACACCCTTTATTCTCTTCCCAAGTGGTGAGTTATTTTCATAAAGCTAGTCCAAGACTTGAATTTATCACACTGAATTTACAAGTTCCCTACAAGTAAATAAGTGCACTCAAATGCCAATGAAGAATACAGGTCAGAATTCTTAAGTACATGGGGAAGTCTTACGTTTTCTCAGCAAGTGTTTAGAATACCTTGCGGCCCAACTAACCGTGTCATGGGGAAGGTTGAAGGGTATATTTTACTCTTTCTGCCCATGTTAGCTGCAAGCCTGCAGATTGTTTCCAGTTGCCTGTCTATTGCTGGTGTTATTTTTCACCCTTCTTTATGGAAGCTATTTCAAAGGCACCAAATCAGTAACTTAACCCTCCCTTCTAAACACAGATCGCATATGACAAATAATCAGCCAACCTGCTTTACATATCTTTTTTCGTATGTATACATTTGTTATGAATTATGATATGACATTTCAAGAACTGCTGGCAGGCAGGTTAAAGACATTTTATAAATAAAAATCATTATCCCTAATGTATTTGCCAAAACAAGATTTACCCCTCTGGGAACATTAATGGCCTGAATTCTCAGACGTGATTGTGGGAGGCTTGGTGTTAGACACTCTTTAAAGGGGTTGATTTTTTAGAAAGTGCTGAGCACCCACTCTGAAAATCAGATGCCCCCAAAAGGTGTCTCAAGGGGGGCATTAGCTCAAAAAAAAAAAAACCAAAAAACAAAAAAACAAAAAAAAACCAATATTCTTTGGAAAATTCAGATCTGATTCTCATTTGGGCCTTGTCTTCACAAGGGAAAAGGAGAGTTTTTATACGCTTCAAGGCCCTTTAATACCCCCTGTGCAGTAGAAGGCAGGAGAGAGGGGGCTTTAGGGTCAATGAGAATCCGGCCCAAAGTTTTAAAGATGTCCAGTAAGTGTTAAGTGCTGTTATTACAACGGGCATGGCAACGCATACTTCACACAGGTTTTGGGAGAGTCTTTAATTAATCAATTAAAGTAAGGGCTTCGAGATCCATGGATGAAAAGCTCTATACATAAATGCACAATATTATTTCCCTTTCAAATACATATGCTGAATTTTGTGGCAGTGAGGTGGCAGTATTGAAATAACAATATATCAATGGAAGTGATTTGTGGGCTCATGTTACACATTTCTAAAATAATGTAACATTCCAGGGGTTTTATAGAGGTTGCTTATTGTGCAATTGTTTTTTTTATATTAAATTTCAACCAAAAGACAATTAGGTCTATTGGACACATTTCTCCCCAGAGCCAAACAAACAAAGGCCCTGATCCTGCAAGCACTTATGCACATGAGCATCTGACCATACAAGTGGTCCCACTGCATTCAGTGAAAACACTCAGGTGTATAAAGTTACACGTTTCCAGAATTGGAGCCTAAAATTCAAGAACTATGTAACAATCCTTAGAGCACTTTTCATTGTCGATTTCAAAAGGCTTTGCAGAAGAGGGAAAGTATCAGAATCTTTAATTTACAGATGGGGAATGGAGTCGCACAGAGTTGAAATGACTTGCCTATGGTCCCACAGCAGGTCAATGGCAGACCTGGGATTAGAACGCAGGTCTCCTAACTCTCAAATCGATGCCAGAATCACTGGATTATGGAGGCTTCTTTATTTATATTAGAACAATTCACATTAAAAAAAAAACCAAAAAACAAAAACAAAAAACACACTTTAGTGGAAAAGCCCTTTTATAGCTATTTATTCTGCCTATCCTGAAATAGCACAAACTTGACCCCTTGCACTATTCCGGCTCCCTTTACCACACGCAATTTTGTTTCTGATGGAATATTATTCTTTTCTATTTTCTTGCATTCCTTAGTCTGGGTACATGATATAACATTACTGCCTAGTCACAGTACACACTGCTCTCTTCCTATGCCACAGCCACCCCATCAGCTGTTCTCTTGGTATGCTGCAGAGGGACGCCCTTCTCAGCCTTCCTTCTGTCATCAGGCAGAATGATTTGTTTTGCCACACTTGGCCGGTACATGTTGGCAGAGATGAGAGACTTTTGGCCACCTCTGTTGACAGGACCCTGACAGATATAAGCTTGACAGTAATTACCAGTGCCATTACGCAGTGATTCTTTATCTACACTATCATTATCATTGACCAATGTGCTATGAGGTAGCATCTCTGATTTGTAGGTCAAATATCATAGCTATACATTTCAATGCAGTTAAGAGTGAAGCATGATTGAAATTTATTTTCAGTTGGGATGTTGAAAGCCACCCAAACAATACCTTGTGAATTAGTCTGCTAAGCCTTTATTTTCTGTGTATACCATATCTGCTGTATTCTATGCCTGCACTAGCATTCTGCATTTATTACCCTGGTATTAATACAAACTGTGATTGAAGAGGAACCAATTGACATTGAAGCCAAAAGAACTATACCAATTTATACTGGCCAAGAAACTAACCTTGTGCATTAGTTTCTATAAAATGGGTACCATCGTATCCCTAGAAGAACCCATTTCTCCCCTGGGCATCCACACATACACAAAATATCACAATCACTACAAGTTATTTGTGACAGTGCTGTAAATACATATAGCATTTAACAAGTGGAAAAAGAGACGTTCCCGCCCTCAAAGATTTAACAAGCCCCAGGCCCAATCTTGCTCCCATTAAGCCAGGCTCAAATACAGGACAAACAAGACACAGGACACCCGTCCAGAAAGGGATAATAGGCAGTTATTGGGATTGGAAGGAGGAGACCCATTCACTCAGGACAGGAAGTGGGAGCCTGTACCAAGCCCAGGGCATCACGTGGCAGAAGTGAAGATGAGAAAGCAAAGAGGGTAAACAGATGCACTAAGATAAGAATGCTGGGAAGAGTGTAAGGATCAAGGGAATGGGAGGAGGAAATGAGATAGAGGAAAGAATATGAAGGCCTAGACAGGATGATGGAAAGTTCCATTTGAAGTGGTAGGAGATCAGAGGACAATGAAACAATTCAAGTGAGGGAAGGAAAGGCATGGAGGTGGCATGATTGAGTGACCAGTAAAGCAGATTACTTTAGCCAAGCATTTGGGATAAAATGGAGGAGGAAGAGGCTGGCAAGGAAGGACATATAGTATCTTCTCAAAGAAAGTCACGGTCCTCCAAGACAGCCACTCAGGACACCAGGAACCATACCTCAGACACAGGCATGATAATATAACATCTTTCCCCTGTCATTTACACAACAGGAAGTCCTGTAGTCCTAGAAGCACTGCAGGGGAAACAAATCACAATTCCTGCAATTCCGATCCATTTTTTTCTTTGATGGAAGAGAATCAAGAGCACCTTCCTTGAGGAGGGAAAGGTGCCGCTTCATTTCCTCTTCCCCGCAAATCATTTTGTTATCTGACTGATACTTAAAACACCATCACCACAACACTTAATGGATGGTGGGTTTCAGGACTGGAGAGGCTGTGCAAGGAGTGTGCACCCTGTACAGAGACCAACGCTGTATTGGTTGCTTGCCACAGATCTCTCCACCAGCACCCTAAGGCAGTGAGGAGATTTCTGCTCCACTTCCCCTGCAGTTGTCCTCAGTTCCCACTGGAGATAGTCAGGCAAGGAACCAGTGACTGGATTTGCTCTTAGTGATATAAAGCAGGGAAGATTCATCAGATTAAGACCTCAGCCATGCTAACCAATGCCTACCCTCCCCATTCATCTGGGCATTCTCTAACCTGTACTGGAGCCAAGCTAGGGATGAGAACACAGACTCCAGCCTGCATCAGAGATCATCTAGTGACGGGGGCTCAGTCAGCCAAGCCGCACCAGAACTTGTCATTAAGACTGCCTACAGTACCAGTTACTGAAGTCTAGTCCACAAAGCTCCACCCTCTCCTAAAAGTCCCTTTTTAAAACCCACTTCTGCTAGGAATCGCTCTCTTTCCTTCACAGCCACGTTGTCTGCTTAGTGGCTCCGACACCGACTCACAGAGAGAGAAAGCAGACATGACTGCACTCACCTGCAGAGAGCAGGAAAGGTAAGTGGGATGTCCAGCCATCCACATGCTGATCATACTGCACAGTGGCCGCTGGAACAAAACAGGCCCAATTCGGATGCCCTGCACCTTGTGTAGTCAAACCAAGTGGGTGTAAAATGCATTTTTAGATACACTTTGCACTGGTTGCTATTAACTACACAAGGTGCAGAGCGTCACAGAGTTGTGTGCAAACTGCCTCACTTCATGCCTGCTGAATTCCATTCATATTATTTACCTATTTGTTCTCATTCTGGAAAATCTCTTTCAAATACTTTTTATTAACGAGCAGAACCATACACCCGAGTGGGTCTCACTTCTTTCAAGATAGATGTTTTATGTATGAAAGACTGTGCCATCCCTACACAGATGAGCCTTAAACGATTATTGAAATGAATCCACGTGAGCCTTTTAGTATTTGTGAGCAGGAACACAGCTGATAATGGGAACACAACTATTTCAGACAGATAAAGAAAACACAGTTTTGAATTTATTACTGTAGCGGGGTTCAGTATATGGAAGACACTGTGGTGTCAAATTACGGAGAGCATTGAACTCATTTGGTTGGACATTTCAGACAACTTTGAGCAGTGCCGAAAATGCACTTTTAAGTTTTGCTGAACACATATCTTTATCGATCTGTCTTCAGCAACTCCGTCTTCTGATTTAGAAGCCATCTGTATGCACTATCACATGTTTAAATTCTTCCTTCCAAAGGGGTGTAGTGGATGCAGTTCTAGGATTTGGAGATGTTTTACTCTGATCCTGAGACACCAAAATCCCTTGAAAACCAACCAAAGGACACTTACAAGACTGTTTGGCACCCTTTGTAATATGGCATATATTTAATGCACTTCAAAACAGAGCAAACATGGGATTTTGAGATTGGAAAATACCACAGGATCCCAGAATTGCATTCCTTTCTTTGAGCAGGTCTATACAGAATGTTATCCCCTATTGTGTAGGTCAGGCACTAGAAGAGGAGTCAAGCTAATGTATTTTAACAGCTGTATCCAATGCAGGCAGTGGTGTACATACACACAAGTCTACATTACATACAGTTTGAATGCTTTGGACCCTATTCTCACCCACACCAATTTCACACTAGTACTTTTCCATTAACTTCAGTGGAGTCACTCCTCATTTACACCACTGTAAGGTCCCAAATCAGCAAAGCACTTAACCATGAGTTTCACTTTAAGCACTTGAATAGTCAATGGGGCCTCTATCAGAGCATAGATTTGGG
This sequence comes from Mesoclemmys tuberculata, assembly GCA_007922155.1. Taxonomy (NCBI): domain Eukaryota; kingdom Metazoa; phylum Chordata; order Testudines; family Chelidae; genus Mesoclemmys; species Mesoclemmys tuberculata. The sequence continues at coordinate 35,537,173 of ML675610.1, forward strand.
GGGTATAAGGACAAAGGACTGGATTTTGCTCTTAAAGGGACACTGTTGGGTTAAAATTTATATAACATTTCCATATTATGGAAAGACTTGAATGGGCAGGTGGCCTTCTGGATGTACAACACCAGCATTCTAGTTAGGTAACAACTGAAGTTCCTTTCTTGATTCTGCCCTTCCCCAACATCAGAGAAAGGCGCCACCACAGAATCCACCAGAACACATTCAAGGTGTTTTCAAACCTTCTCAGTTTGACTAGCCAAGTCCCAGACAATATCTACGGCCCATACCTCACCCCCCACAGCCTTACTGATCCTCTGATCTCCTTTTTACACCATTTATACAATTTCCTGTTGCCTTAATGGCTAGCTGCTGCAGCCATTAGTGGCCCTTGATAACACTATCTGGTTGCCAGGCATTGCGTATTGTCATCCAAAACTACTAACAAAACCCTGGTGTAAGAGGAAAAAGAAAGCAACCCAAAAATGTGCACAATCACCGTGTCATACACAGCCAGATCTTAACAACTTAGATTAGCAAAATGGGAAACATTTTGAAACTCTCATTTACTTTTTGTCACTTCCGCTGTTGGTTTACTCTACCTTTATCTCAATTTAGACCGTAAAAAAATTGACTAATCGGTTTCTTTTTTCTTCTGTCAGTTTCCAGGAAGTGTATCTGTTCAGTTCTCATGCATTTGAACAGACCCAATTGCAGGACTAGGTCCCAAGCGTTTAAAAAATAAAATCACTATTTAAAAACCAATATATACCCTACACATGTATATCGCAGGAAATTAGCCATGTAACTCCCAGCCACTATAGTCAGTGTACATACACAGTTTCGCGAGGCATTTTTGGGGGGGGACAAAGGTGGGTTGTAAAGGATTAGTAATGAAGAAATTCATTGATTGATTAGAACTAGAAGGGACACAGGTACAAACATAAAATATAAACTAAAGCTAGATGGAAATGGGACCTACACAATTTAGTGATATTTGGTCAAACACAAAACTTCCATTGATTTCAATAGAGCAGAGCCGGGTTCAAGCACCGAGGGCTTTCTAAGAGGCAGTAGTATTACTTTTAAGCATTGGCTTATGAGGTTTTCCTGGATGTGCTGCTTTGTAAAACTGAGGTTTAGCAGCAGCAGCTAGGGAAAACACAGAGCTGGTTGGGAATTGCATAAGATTTTTTTGATAGAAATGCCAATTAATTGAATCCAAAAGGGTCCAGGATGGAATTCAAGTCAAAGTGAGAGAGGGAAATGCCAGAACAGCCAACCGTCTAGTACAGGGGTTCTCAAACTTCTTTTTTGCTGGGACCCCCTTTGAAAATATTTCAGGCTGTGACGACCCCCCAACATAAGTGATGACCCCTCCCCAACCACCTTTACTGGCATGCACAGGGGTTGATAGTTTGCAACACCCCCAAGGGACACGACCCCCCATTTGAAAACCCCTGGCCTAGTAGGTGAGGGCACGCACCTTGAATGTGGGCGAGACAGGTTCAAGTCCTTGTGAAAACTATTTCCTAGCCAGCTCGAAGATCTATAAATCAGACTAAACTATGCTAATGCATGCCTGAAGTGATAAAAGTAGCATATATTGACATGCTGAGGTTAGCATGAGTTCTAAGGCAGGTTCAGTCTCTTATGACAAAGATCATTTTTAAGAGTTGGTCAACATTTTTCACACTAAGTTGTTTTATTGTTGAAAAGCAGCCTTTCAAAAATAAAATGTTTCACCAAAAAAATTGTTTTTGTCTCCCCCTCTGCCCCATAAAATTTTCTGTGGTAATTTACCAGAAACCACATTTTCAGCTAATAAAACACTTCAAACACAAGGACAATGTAGATCTCAGTTACATATTCTGTGCGCATATAATTCTAGGCTGGACCTTCAGAAGTCTGTCATTCTTACTGGCTTATTGGGCAAAATTCCCATTGACATCAATAGGCACAGGAATAGGCCCTATATCGAGAACTACTCTGCTATTATCTGTTTGGCATGTGAGCAGTCCCCTTGAAGTCAATAGGGTTACTTAAAGCACACGCTTCGCCTTAAGCGCATAACAGGTTTGCTGGATCAAACTCATGTAAGGCAAAAGGAAGGGGAAAATTTTGCCCTTAGTTTGTCGGTTTCTTTTAGATTTGTTTGATCAATTCCCTTCTCCTGAGTCTTCCTCCCCCCTCGTCTCCCAAATATAGCACAGTTAAAAATGGATTGTGAATAGAAACACAAATAAAAGAATGAAATGAGACAAGTGAGAAGAAAGAGATTGCAATGAAACTGTGGGGAAAGACAAAAATAGTGATGAGGAAAGAATAGAAAACACTTCTTAGAGTAAAATGAAAGGTGTGTTTTAGAAAAGATTTGAAAGATTAAATAGGCACAGAAAGGCTTCCTCCACCCATCAGGAAAGAGAAGAGACTAAGCAGCAGAGTAAGAAAAAGGAGGTTTAAAAGGGGCAACTGGAACCCGTTAAATAGAGAAAAAGAAAGACGGGAGAAAGTCCAGTTTTGGGTGCACAGGGAATGCAGGACTGGCCTTTCAAAAGCATGTGATCTACTGAAGTCTTTTTTTTTTTTTTTTTTTAAACAAACAGTCCCATTGTGAAGGTCCATAAATAAAGCATTTATGTTGTATCATGTACATGCAAAGCTGTGTGTTAGGAGGGGCAGTTCTAACACCACAGTTCCTTTGCACAGCTAGGTAGCTCTGTAGAAGAGTATATGATTAGAGTCTGTCTGCCAAGACTCAGTTTAAAGCAGATGGGCCCAGTTGTGCCTCCATTCTTTAGGGAGCAACCTATTTTCTCTCTGGTTTTAGCTAGTGTGTGTGTTTTTTTTTTTAGCATTTAGGGCAATAGAGTAGTGTTGCAATGCAACTTTCCAGCAAGCCTACTTATGGTTTTTTTCTAACTTCTGTGTTTATGCCATGAACAACAGAGGCATGCATTCAATTCAGACTTCCTGAATGACCTTAAGCAAGTCAGTCACTTCTTGTACCTCAGTTCTCCAGTTGTAATTCAGGGATACTACTGCCGTTCTTCTCAGGGATGTTGTAAATGGCTGATTGTGAGGAGCTCAGATACTATGAGGACCTAGAAAAGTTCCAGGCTTCTGCCTTCACGGGTCACCAGTGAGCCAGAATTATCAGTGCAGTATATGTCAGAAGAGACGGAAAATCTTGGGGCCAAAGAGTCAGTTGTGGCATCTACCATATAGTTGTATTGCTCTGCCAGGCCATTTGTGCTTTGTTCCTATAGCTGGAGGCATTCCACCCTCCTGCCCCCACCGCATGCTGAAAGCTTGTTGAGTTCATGACTCTGAGGCAAACCAATGTGGTTGTTCTAATATCCATGCTGGAGGAAGCAAAATCCATGCAAATAGCTTCAAGATGGTATTAATACTTCTCTGAAGTACTGGACACTGTCCTCCTTTTCTATGAAAGACAGGCTATGCCCATTCCACAGAATAAGGCATAAAGGCAGAGAGCAGCTAACGGACTTGTACTAACACAGGCTGCTAAGTTAAACAGAAGAGGCCCAAAGACCAACCAGAACGTGTTGGTGGAGACTCATGGTGCTAGTTACTTAGCAAGCACTATTGTAAATAGTTTACTGGGTGTCAAGCTTGCTTAAGATCTGAGGCTTAGCCCCAGAGGACTTCATCATACTTCCAACATGTCAGACTAATTGTAATTTACTTTTGTATCACTTTCTATTAGAGGTACTCTGCTTTTCAGGAAAGTTAATTTGATCTGTAATATTTGGCTGACCACAGTTTTCTACATGAAACCTGAGTGGCTCTGTTCTACTGAATGGTGTTTTTGCTTATATATGGTCAATGGAAAATGTGTAAAGAGAGCTGTGGCATGTCATCCTAAACACTGATACATATTGAAAATAGGTTCAGCTTCCTCTCCATTGCATAGTCTGGAAATAATACATATGGAGTTCGCACGACTGCTGATTGGATTTTGATTGCTCTGAAATGTGTCCAAGTTTCAAGTGGAGAGTGCAGCCTGAAAGGAAATACAGTAGACACTAGACAATTTATTTGTTTCTGAGTGGGGACCTGGCTGACAGGCTGCTTCGAAGGTGGCTAACAAAAGCAACATGTTCCCATATGGAAGCCATATGGTGAAATCAGCCAGTGTCTAAAAACACTGCACAATATATGTACCATGGCAGCAGGAAAAGCAAAGTCCTGTAAAATTGGTGCCAATCAAAACAACAAAATGCTGATGGATAACAGTGATAACTAAAATAGTTAACATACCAGCAGGTTTTAGAAGAAACACTTTTAAGAGCCCTACAGTATAAATGCAAATATGAGGCCCACTTTAAAAGTAATGGTGAGGGATAATAATAATAATTATCTATCTTTGCACACATACCATTAAAGTCTAGAGTTCAGCTAGTCTGACAAATTAGGAAATCTCTAAACTTTTGGTGTGACATCATAATAAGGTACAAAATGAGGGTGTTTATGAAAATCATAGAATATTAGAGTTGGAAAGGACCTCAGGAGGTCATCTAGTCCAACCCCATGCCCAAAGCAGGACTATCCTCAGCTAAATCATCCCAGCCAGGGCTTTGTCAAGCCACAGCTTACAAGCCTCTAAAGATGGAGATTCCACCACCTCCCTAGGTAAACCATTCCAGTGCTTCACCACCCTCCTAGTGAAAAACTTTTTCCTAATGTCCAACCTAGACCTCCCCACTGCAACTTGAGAACGTTGCTCCTTGTTCTGTCATCTACCACCATTGAGAACAGCCTAGCTTCGTCCTCCCTGGAACCCCCTTTCAGGTAGTTAAAGGCTGTTATCAAATCCCCTTCTCTTCTGCAGAAGAAATAAGCCTAGTTCCCTCAGCCTCTCCTCATAAGTCTTGTGCTCCAGCCCCCTAATCTTTCTTGATCCCCCCCGCTGGACCCTCTCCAGCTTGTCCACATCCTTTCTGTAGTGGGGGGCCCAAAACTGGACACAATACTCCAAATGCAGCCTTACCAATGCCAAATAGAGGGGAATAATCACTTCCCACGAGCCATTGGCAATGCTCTTACTAATGCAGCCCAATATGCCCTTAGCCTTCTTGGCAACCAGGGCACACAGCTGACTCATATCCAGCTTCTTTTCCACTGTGACCCGCAGATCCTTTTCTGCAGAACTGCTGCCTACCCTGCATACACACTTGAAAATGTAAATCTGAGTGAACAAACCCCTTCTTCGAAATACTTAAGTGACTATAACGCTAACAGAGAACACACTACACCCCACCAAAATTCAGAGATTGGTAAAGTTTATGGCTTCACAAGCAGAATCCTTGTAAACAACTGTAAGGAAGGATGAAAAAGGTTCAGCCAAAGTCTAATTTAATGCCATTGCAGTCTCATGGGTCATATTATAAATATATACAAAGGCCTCTAAATCTAGAATTATTGTTGGGTTTTTAATTGCATGGGATTGTCAGAAAAGTAAACAAAACATTATGATATGTTAGGCTTACCACTGATGTATGATGTTCTCTTTTTACTAAAGGACATTCCTGAGTAGGCAAGGCAAAACATGGATTAAACAATACTACCCTCTTGTGGTAAAAGTATAACTTAACTTTTCAATAGAATAAACCAAATTAATTTAGTCAATAGCTCACACTATTGGGTCACTAAATTAACAACTTGCAATTTAAGAACCCCTTAGGTATGTATTCTCAATTTTAATGCTATAAATCTTGTGTATAGAGTGTAATTTGTCCTTCAGAATCAATTGTCATACACAGAACACTATCATTGTTCATTCGGGTCTTTAAAAACTGGTAAATACCAATGTAAAACAGACGGTATAACATTTAAATAAGATTAAAATTCTAAACACCAAAACAAGGAAAGAAGAGTTCAAGATGAAACAACACTAATGATTGTACTCACTCACTTACCTGTATGATTTTCAGGTTGCTAACCCTTTGAACTGCTAATAAACTCTGAAGCATTTCAGAAAATACCTTTAATTGCAACTGGTTTTTCTTAGCTTCCTGAGACTAGTGGCTCTCTGCTAGGGTCACGTATTCCATACAAAATCTTAAGTTAGAACGTGAGAGTGGTAAATTAGGCTGTGGCTAATATTGTCAGCTGTCCTTGTCTACACTGAGTACAAAGTTGTGATCAGTATCACATTAGCTAATTTGTGTCTTCACAGTCATGTTCTAGGATAGTAAGATTTTGTAGTGAAGACAAAACTGTAGAGAAATAAAATACAATGAAATACTACTATGTTATTTTAAGGCTAAGATTCCTATTTTCTCATTACATTTTAAAAAAAGTTATCCAGTAACTGAATATTTTATGAGTCTAAAGCTACACAGAAGACTGGAGTGGCCATTAACAGATTTTCATAGTTCTTCGTTGTGGACATTAGGGGGAAAAAGTGGGTTTTTTTGGTTTGTTTTAAAAAGAGCTTTTTTCTGGCAAGCGAAGATTTGAAAGATTTGAATTATTTCATATGCAACCATATATAGCTTTGTGCATTAAGCTCAGGTCTTCTGTAATATATTAATGGCAGCTGGAGGTAAAACATCTTCCATGATTAAAGATAAAAATAAAGTCAAGTATGATTTAGGTACTAGAAGGCTGATCCAGAGCCTACTGAAATCAATAGCTTATACATTTACTTTAGTGGGCTTTGCAACAGATGCTCTCTCAGGAAAACAATACATTTAATTACCATTATAGTTGATGCTATATAAAGTATTGTTTTGAGCTTTATGATAGATAATTGTGGCAACATTTCTGGAGCGTCGTTTGTCAGAAAAGCATGCTTGTTACTCTCACCCCCTTGAGAACTACCTTACACAGAGCTGGAGAGGAGATTGTCTCATTATGCAGCAGGGAAATATAGTGCTTTTGCTAAGCCCTGAGCCATTTTTCCTTTGCCATACGTATATAAGCCAACTGCTTATCTTGAGAAAATGTAGGCTGCCTAAAACTCAATGCAGCATGTGGATATAATTAAAATACATATGAGAGCCCAAGGACTAAATACAATATTAGTTAAAATTCTTCTGTAAGATGTTTAAGAAACCAGAGTGGGTGTTTAAAGCAAATTGTCAAAGTCGTCTGCATTTTACCTGACAGGGAAGCCTTGAATGTTGAACAGGGTGTTTCCTTGATCTGGAAAGGTTATTGTGGAAATGACATCTTAAGGGAAGCTGAGCCCCAACTGTAAATCCTTAGTCATGTGAGTAAGCCTTACACGAGTAATTCCATTAAAGCCAATGCACCTAGTTATTTCTGAATGAAAGTTTGGAGTTTAGGTCCCTTAATTTGCATGGATAGTTTGCTCTTATTATTTACATTTCATAGAGACAAAAACAATGGATGGATTCTACTACACTGAACAAGACACTAGGCAGGACAACTGAGATGCTTTCGTGGCCAAAAAAGCACATGTATGATACATAGCCAACACCAAATGATCTGTTTGCAATCAACATTCTGAACTAAAGTCTCTTCCCAATGTGTCATTTAATTCTTTCTTCATGAATCTGGACTCAGCAAAACCTTAGCACTGTTTCTCCAAAGAAGGCATAATTAAATTCATAGAGTTTGCGACCCTAGGGGCCCTTTTATGCCAACTGGCAAAAGGCACAACTCCACACACTGTTGTGAAGATATGTTGCTAAACCATGTCTCATAAGGTGTCATGTAAAAACTAGTGACATACTGGCCATGAATATCATTGCACGAGGTATATATATGTGCTGGAAATACACTCTTAACATGTTTTGGAAGCAGCTGGTAAATCTCTCTCATCCCCCAATTCAGGAAGGCACATAAAACACAGGATTCTCTTAAGCACATGCACTCAAGAACCCTTAATGGACATTTTGGGGTCATTCTTATTCATGATGATTCAAACATTTTATCTGAGATATCGGAATGGTTGAATGCATATCTTGGCAATCTTAAACGAATCCTGATATGTTAGAAAACATGTATTAGAAACACATAGACTGCACCAATCACAAGTAAAACAAAAACAATCTTTTTCCTATTCTGTATCCCTGAAAGCCAAGTTTCAGACCAGAGAAAATTTTGTACTTAAAAAAAAACAAAAACAAAAAACAGAGGACGTGTAATTAGAGTGAAGTTTCAAGTCCTATTCAAATCAAACAAATTCATGCCCCCTTTTCAGTTGCTTTTTGCAGAGGTGTGAATGGATTTGTTTTATTAAATATTTGGGAATAAAGTGGAAATACAGTAGTGACAGACCTTTTGTTAGCATCACTGTTTGCAGTGTAATATGAACAATATATTTCTATTTCGTCATGAAGATTTGCAGGCACAAGTAATTACAGGGGAGGCAAGTCTGCCCCATCTTTGCCATGATTGTGAAAGGCGTCCTTGCTAGTGTAAACCACTCCACACTCAATGCAGTGCTCTGTGCCCCATTTATGTGCCCCGTCACTACAAGTTGATGAGCCTGCTGCAGTATTGGCTAACAGACCTGGGTGTTTTTACATCAGGCAATAGAGATTCATAGCTTAAATTCAAAGGTGCCCAGTACAATTCTCACTGCAAGCAAACCAACCCAGGGTACACTATTACATTGGCCAATATCCTCATCATAGTAGAGAGCTCTTTATATTTAGCAAAACCCCCAGCTTTCTTAAAGAGTAATGCACAGAGTAGCTCACTCTTATGTGGGCCTCTCTTATAGAAGGCACAAGCAGCACTGTGATTTAGGTCAAAATGTTCAACATAGGTCACAGATTTTGAGCACCTCAAATGTTGGGTGCTCAACTTGAGACAACTCGGGCTCAATTTTCAGAGTTGTGAAGTACCGGCAACTTCCATAGGCTTCACTTCGAGCTGCAAGAGTGGAGAACTTGTGAAAATCAGGCTGAAGCTGTCTCAAGGTGAGCACCCACACCTCAGGTGCTCAACATCAGCAGCCAGTGTTGAAAACTTGGCCTTGGATTTTTTTTTTTTTTCCTTTTTTTAAAAGCATCATGATAAAATTAAGATAGTAGTTGTGGGTTTGTACAATGATGATCCATAAACAGGGATCCCTAGGCATTACCAGAGTACAAATGGTAAGAGATGGGTGTCAAACATGTGGCCTATAGGATGAATATGGTCCCAGGACCCTCTTCTCCAGCCCACAGCTTGCCCTGTCCACTTCAAAGGGACCTGTTCTGCAGCTCCAAGGTTTGGAGAAAGCAGGAGCCAAGCAGAGAGCTCACACCTGATTGGGCAGACACACCTGAATCCCAGCACCTTACCACAGCCAACAGTGGCTTTTTGAGATGCCATCACCACCACCATGGTTCGGAGGGGATTACTTTCCAGGCCCCTTTCTGTTGCACTATCAGAATTGGGGTCCTATTCTCCCACCATCTTTGCAGCTCCTGCTGAGCTCTATGGCATCATAGGAGGGTAGCTGCTCCTGCTGTGCGGAACCTGGCCCACCCATGCCCCAAAAGATGCAGGAAAAGGATTCTGCAAAACGAGGCTGACCCAAGGGGGCCACGAGTCAGTGATGGAGAAAAAGGAAGGAATTTACCTCCAGAAGGGGGACGAGGGAGACAAATGTGTGTTGGGAGGTTGGGGGAGAAGAGAAAAAAAGGTGGGTGATAGGATTTTCCCCAAAGGAGTGAAAAGTGTGTGTGCGCGGGGAGGTTAGGGGGCCATACTTCCTAACAGAGGGAGGAAGGACAATAAAATACATAGGCGGAGAATAACTCATGATTTTATTGCAAGCCTTGAGATATTTGGTGATTTTCTTAAAGCATCCGCTCCTGGAGTCATACAATTATATGAGTATTACGATTAGTCTGCAGAAGAGAAGAATGAGGTGGGATTTGATAACAGCCTTTAACTACCTGAAAGGGGGTTCCAGAGAGGATGGAGCTAGGCTGTTCTCAGTGGTGGCAGATGACAGAACAAGGAGCAACAGTCTCAAGTTGCAGTGGGGGAGGTCTAGGTTGGACATTAGGAAAAAAAATGTCACTAGGAGGGTGGTAAAGCATTGGAATGGGTTACCTAAGGAGATGGTGGCATCTCCATCGTTAGAGGTTTTTAAGCTGTGGCTTGACAAAACCCTTGCTAGGATGATTTAGCTGAGGATAGTCCTGCTTTGGGCAGGGGATTGGACTAGATGACCTCCTGAGGTCCCTTCCAACTCTAATATTCTATGAGAATCTCAGTTTTCATAAGACATTCAACTCATCATCACTGAAAAGAAGAAGCTTGAAAAAGGTGATCCAAGTATACCACAACAGCACAAAAACTGACAAGGGAAATAAACCCAAATTTTACATTTTTTTCTTTTTTAAATCTCAAGAATTTTTTTTTGCAACTGACTCATGAATTTTGAGCACTCGGGCTTAGTAATATTGAAAAAGGTTGCATAAATGAATTTACTTTTTAACAATGTCTTCACTTGTGGCATTTAACTTTGCTAGTTAAAAAGCTAGCATTCTGCAGTCAAATAAAGCTGCAAAATTTGCTTCTTGCCAACAAACTTCTCATTCCCTGCTACCAGACTGATTGAAAAGGTAATTTATCCTTCACTTCAGAAAATGTTTGACGCTCCACTCTAAGGCATCAGAGTCATTTGTTTAAGGTCAGGGAGGTGACTAACATTTTTTTCTATTTGGGCTAGAAATAAAATGAAGACGTTACTAAAACAAAATAAAGAGGCTTTTAACTTTTAAACACTGAAATAGTTCTGCTCAATTGTAGTAATAATTGAAATTTCTCTTCCTATCATGAGCATACCTTTAAAAGCAACCACAACAATGGACACAGCTTTCTGTATCCACTTTCTTGTGCAATGAATTCTAATTCTTTGAAATAAATATGCTTTGAATTATTTTTGTAAGGGTCATGTTCAATATCAGTTGCGTAGTGTGTAAAACACACCAAAGATTTAACATCTGCTACAAATAAATATACAGAGAATCTCAAATTCTCCATTTTAAGATTAGGAGATTGTACAGGTGGTCAAATTATTAAGATATGGTTTATATTCAACACTCATGCATTTTCATAACATGTATCAGATTGTAAAGTAATTATAGACACTATTAAACAGTCTGGCAACCACATGTCAGCACCAGAGACCATCAGGCTGGTTCGCTGTAAGTTCTAATATTAAAGGCCACTTTTCAAGACAGTGGCAGGCACTATTCAATCTCACAGCTGTGAAAGCAGACTGCTCTGCAGAGCCTCTTTCGCAAGATTATCGTTACAATGGGGTAGCATGTTAAGGCACTTACTTTCCTTTTAGGTATTTCTATGAATGTTTCCCTTTAATTACGGAAGAGACCATCACTGATGGATTTTACTTCAAATGCGCGCACACAGCATGTGGACAAAAGGATAAAAGCTATAAATATAAAATACATGCTAGACCTCATTTGATCTTGAGTCTTGGTTCACAAAGGAAAAATTCAGAAGCAAAACAGGAAGCTCAATCACAGCTGAATTAAGTTAAATTTAACATCAGAGTATCATTTTCACTTATTCTGACTAGAACCTTACCACAGGCACCCACCCTCACCTCTAGGGCACCCCTTTGTACGTGAACAGGATGCTTCAGGGGGTCCTCATCTTTGGTACTGTCTGTTGGGGTCTCCCTCAGACCTGTATCTTCTTTCAACTCCCTCTCTGAGTGTCCTGTGGCTTAGTCCTCCAATCAAGTTAAGTAAAAATCTTGTTACCTTTTTGGAGTAACACAAAATCCAACTGAATCTTCAAACTGATAGCCCTTCAGCCCCTCGCAGACCTCATTGTAGGCCCCTTCATGGTTTTAACTCAGGGCATCCCCAGCAGACACGCCACTTGTAGCAGTCTCTCTCTGTTACCTGTTTGACTAAACTCTTATCTCACCAAATCTCGCTCTACCAAAAAGACTGTCTCCTTGCAGTTGTGCTTTCTCAGACGATTTATAAGATCTAGCCCCATCTCCTTTGGCCAGGAGGCAATTAGTTACTCACCCTCAGGTGCAGATCATGACTGATAACGAAAATTCTTTCCCTTGTCTTGCAGGTGATAAGGGCTAAGCCGCCTCACACTTACTAATCATTCCTATTCTCAGTAAGGTTCTGCTTAACATGAATAAAGACCAGCAGAATCTGACCCAGGCTAAATAACACAGGAAATACTATACTGATCGTAGTATTTGCTTTTATGTTTAATCCAATAAATACTTCCATTTTTTCAGTTTACTTAAAGCTGCAGATAAATCCCTTGGCTGTTGCACTGGCATGTTGCAGAATGTGGGAGGACGGGGGTGGTTGCTGGAGAATTGAGCTCCAGCTTGCCACATAATAAATGGGGTCTTGCCCCTGTTTCACTTTTTTAGATTTCTATAGCACCCAGCACCTCTGACAAATATTAGCTCCATTTCAAAGGTGGGAAAGCTAAAAAAGAAGTGAAGTGATTTGTCCAAGGACACACAGCAAGTCCGTGGCAGAGGCAGGTGATGTCAGGAGTTGACAAGTCCCAGGCTCCTCCTCAAGCCACCTAATTACACCATCTCTCACTACACACACAGGCAGCTTCGTGTAGGAGGGCAGCGTGCTGACTACTGCACCTTTTGGGATCTGCATTGCACACTTTAGAACTTCAGTGCTGAGGTGTGCCTAGTGCTTCTTGGAGTAGGAGAGAGCGCTCTAAACATTTAAGCCTGCAGCTATCTACTCCCCCCAGCTCTCTACATGCCAAGCAGTGCCTCCCTGGTCCACACTGTCTCACTGTTGGAGCCTTTTGCCCGCTGTGGTGAAAGGCTCTGATGGGCAGGAGGCAGCAGGGAAAAGCTCCAACAGGGGGAGGAGGCGGTAGCAGGGTCAGATTCCAGCAGCTCTCCAGTGCCCTCATTTGTCTTCAATGTACATGGTATTGCTGTTGTTATCTTTGTGAAACGCCCTATTTCAGCACTCAGTGCTATGGTGAGCGGTATAAGGAAAGCAATTAACTACTCAGACAACATTTTTTATAAATGCAACCTGAGTTTTACTGACACGTCTACATGACGTTTGTAGCTGTGTGTAACAGAAACCCGAGTAGGGACTCGGGCTACGATTTCCTGCTTTTGGTAAAAGGTAGCTGTTCAGAAAGCCACAGCCCCCGGTTTGTAACAAGCAGATACAAAATTGCAGCTGCTTTTCCTGTGTATTGTTTATCTTCTTTTCATGTAAACCTTTTAGGGAAAGTAAACAATTACCCTTTGAAAGGAAACAGTGCAGCTTACCACAGCTCAAACCCAATCTGCTTTCATTACAGCTCCCTCCTGTGATCCTTCTCAGTAATGCGATAGTCTAAGGTAAATCAGTGATCAAAGGCAGCCATTGCTGAACAACCAAGGCAATACTCTCCCCTAGTTTGCAAATGAACAAGAGAGAGGGAGTGGTGAGCAGTTGATTGTCTCTGATGTTACAATATTACTGCTCAAGAAGCAGCAAATGCACACTGTGTTGTGGGGGGAGGCCTTTCCACAGTTGTGGTTTCCCCAAATTTCCTAAAAACCCAAGAACTTTCAAACACCAAACACACACTGGAGATCATGCCACACATACATTAATTAGTGGCTAAAATTTGGTTCAAATTCCTCAGGGCACATTTATAAAAGGGGTTCCAAAAAAGGCGCTACATGGAGGTACATAGCCTACAGACAGAAAATACTGATGCAACCTTAACTATGGTCTTGTTACCATGAGACCATAATTCTTAAAATTAGAGCATTATTAGGTCCACCTCTGGCCAATGAAAATACTTCTAAGACTGTTCTGATTTCCGTAAATTTAAGAGCACTATCTGTCCAGATGTTTGTTTTTAGCATGAACAACTATGAGCAAATTAAACAGAAAAAAGGAGTGGGACAAAGAAAGATCACTGCAAAAGTTAAAAAAGATTTCAGGTTTGTTTATGTAGCTTTTGAATCTGTTATTTTCAGAAGCCTGAATAATGGGATGAGTGCTTAGTAAGCCACAGTGCAGTGTATTCACAGACAAAAAGCTGAGGTAAACAAAAACTCAGGAGACTCACTCCTGCAGTTTTTTCCCAAAAGAACCCTATCCCTTACAGTAATAATTATCCAAGATGTACCTGTTCAATATCATGTGCATGTGTGTAGAGGGGTGAGTTTGTTTCTTAAATCTGCAGGAGGGGTTTGTATTGAAAAAACTGGGGATTCATGGTCATCTTTTTCAAAATGCATACCCATGCCTAGTGGGAGTAAGAGGTGTAGTGTAAGTCACTGAAAAACTAAAATGGACTGATTACACTAGCTAGGAATAAGGCTAAAAAAGCCAGACAAGTGGCTGATTTGGCTTTTTTAAAAAAAGGAGATCCTACTGCAGTGGTTCCCAGCCTGTGGCCCACGGCTCCCCTCCCACTGACTGAAGGGAGCTGCTTCCTAAGGACCCGGCCGAGCACCTCGCTGTGGGGCTGTCAGACTGGTGCAGACTCCTTGCTGCAGCCAATGGGAGGGGAGATCAGCGCTCCCCTCCCCCTGGCTGTAGCAGGGAGCACAGCAAAGTGCTCCACCTGCGTCCCTAGGTGCTGGGATCCCTGCTGGAGCCAGGAGGGGAGCACTGATTTTCCATCCTCCTGGCTGCAGAAGGAAGCACAGGGCTACAGGATGCATGCAGTTTCCCTGCAGCAGCCAGGGGGGACGGGAGAGCCTCCTTGCTGAACACCTTCTGTCTTACGGGGGTGGGTGGAGGGAACTGCTGGTGGAGACTGGTGGCCCTTCAGGGCACTAAAAGTTTTATCTGTGGCCCTCAAGCCAAAAAGGTTGGGAACCACTGGCCTACTGTATTTCAGCACCTATCAAAGTAAATATTCTTCACATAAGTTCTCACGCAGCTGATGCAATGAAGGAAGAAAATATGGAAAAGGAAAAAGCATTCGAGAGGGTGCTGAGAAGTCTTTCAGGCTGAATCTATATATCCCCCCGCATCTCTCTTCCCATATGCTACTGCAAAGCCACGTCAGAAATGCTGCTTCATGCAAACTGTGCAAACATACTGCTGAACTGCTTGAATGTAAATGGTATGTTTAACTGTTCCATAGCAGTTCTTTGTAAACCACGAACAAACGAATCGCCTGTACCAATCGCTCTGAATGACAGGGCCATCACGATCTGCCAGACATGCTTCTTACCCTATTGCATGACCAGCACAGAGTTATTCCCACTGTGCTCTCTTCGCCCCCATATTGACTCTTTATCCGCAGACAACCTTGCAATAGCAGCACAGGCCCTTGGGTCAGCTAACGTTATTTTTGTTATTTCTTTGCAGGAGTGGTCGTTCAGCAGCAACTTGTTCAAAAGAAAGCAGCGTACTTGCTCACTGGGATCAGCTATTGTGAGACTAAGAAGCCTGCCTCTCAGTTTTTTGCAGGAGCTCTCTATGAAGGAATGGATCAACTTTAAAGCCTATGAAGCTGTGATGAAATAACCTAGTTCTAGCAAGAATAAGAGTATGGAAATAGTCCTTCCCTTCCTAATGGTCTCTAGGAGATGGTCAGATCAGAACAATTTCAATATCTGAAATATCCTAATCAGCCTCAAACTCAAGATGGACCATATGACTGACTGACCCCCCGGGAAGCTCTCTGCAACTCCTTGGTTAAAACCCAGGTAGCTATGCATGTTTCTTTTAGCAACAGTTTAAGGTAGGAATCTATTTTTAGAAGTATACACATTTAAAAGCCTTTTTCTTTAAAATATCTAAACAAACACTGTAATGTCACATACAAGACCTATGTTAAAAAGACTGTATTTAAACATTTATTGAGGTTGCAAATTCAAGCAACTGAAAGTTAGGAAATGCCAGGATGTAAGTTGCCCAGCAATCTTAGCGTGCTCCCCTTCTACCTGTGCATTATAATAGTCTAATTATAGGGTATTCTTCCCCTCCAGGACCCTTTCCTCCTTCAGTATCTAGGATAGGGAGTGTTCTGGATTTGAAACAGCTGTTCACAGAATTTTTATCCTCACCATTCAATTAGTGGTGCCTACATTATTTGCCACCCACTATCCAAAGCCTACAATACAGGCAGGAAAACAGAAGTATTTAGTTCTTCAGTCTTTTCTTGGGTATTCATCATCATAGTAATTGAATACCTCCCTATAAGATAAGAGACCATTATTATACATGGCAAAATTAAAGTAAAAAGACTTGCCTGAGCAACACACAGTGAAACAATGGCAAAGCCCCAACTGGGATTCATTCCTCCTGATGCTACTACCGAACTACAAAGGGACTGATCACCCATGTATTGATTTAGGTTGCAGTTGCTAAAACTCAGCACTTTTGCTAATCAGGCCTAGGTATCTTATTTTATCTTCCATCCAGGAAACAAAAAACACACACTTAGCGGCCACAAGCCAAAATTGTCGCTTACATAATTTGCCTAGCATCACCTAGGAAGACTGTGGCAGTAGGATTAGAGATGAGTTCTCCTGTGTGGGATTTAAGACCATCACCACATTTTCTGCAATCTCCTACCTTGCTTGCTAACACATCTTCCAACTTCTAGAGCAAATGAGTCTGGGATCCTACAACTTCCTTACTACATAATTCTGATTCACTCCTTGGGCACTCTCCATCCTGTTCTTAATGAGGTTGGGGCCCTCTGCAAAAAAATATATTCAATTCTGTAATTCAAGATTATCATTATCCATATGCACAGAGGCTGAATTAAGGTTGCATAGACATTTCCTAACTTTTGAGCACTTGACTTTACCACCTTAATGTTTTTAAGCAATTTTTGATATGTAAGATCCCATGGGTTTTTTTTAAAAGGAAAGGTAAAAAAACAAGTATCTGTAACTGTAACAACCCCTCATGCTGCATCGAGTGTTTGAGCTCTGACCCTTCAGCACTGTAGGGCAACTTGAGCTACAACTTAGCTGAGAGCATGACAAAGCTAGGGTGTGGGGAAGGTAGAATGGCCTGCTGGACACATGCTCAGTGATCAGGGAGAGCCTGCACTCAAGGAAGGAGGGGGAGATAAGCTACCTTAGCTCCAACATGGAGGGGGCTGTTGAAGAAAACCCAGCGTGCCTCTCTCTCTTCCCTACCCCAGGAGATTGGGGGAACTCCTTCTCCATGCTGTGTCCCAGTGGGATTGGGGAAGGGGACAGTGGGGCAAGAGCTACATATGAGGTCAGAGGCATGGAGTTAATGGAGTCCAGTGCAGCTGTTTTTTCCACAGGGGCCCAGTGCAGCATGAGCTACTATGGCCACTGCTTCGGTGGCAAGGTCAGCCCCATCTTAGATTAGAACATTCATGGTGCTCTTATTTGGGTATGATGAAGCAAGAGAGAAATGGTGATTTTCTAATGTTTCTATCTAAAACCGAACTTGAAAGAATTTCATGGGACAAAGAAAAGCACTAGAACGGGACAACCGCCTTTCTCCCTGCTGAATTTCAAAGGCCTGCTGCAAGCAGCAGAGGGAGATGTTACAGCTTCTCAAAAAGCTACTGTAACAAAAAGATGTTATAGCTTCTCAAAAGATTGCAAGAATCTTATAACAGAAAGCATTGGGCAATCTACATACAGGGATGGCTGTCAGCTCTCATTTACCAATGAGTAGTAAAAAGAAAGCTCTTCCACTTTCATGCAGGCATATGGGGGATTGTGGTGGGATCTGTTGTGGAGGGAGGGGTATATTAAGATGCTGCCTCTGTAATCCATGTTGAAAAAGACTAAAGGGTTTTTAAAAAATGAAATCACTGTTTTCTTATAGGGGAGATGGCTGATATTTCAGATACACAAAACATGAGCTGATGCCCACTGAAGCTAATGGAAAGGGTCTTATTGACTTCCGTGGGCACTGGCTCAGACCAATAGATTTTTCAGACCCAAGGGAACCACCCTTCAATTTAATCTGATCTCCTGCACCATAAAGACCACACAACTTCACTCAGTCATTCAGTCAGTGAGACCAATTTGAACTAGAACACATCTTTTATAAAACACTCAGTCCTGACCTGAAGATTTCAAGCGATGAAGACCCCAAAAAGTTGCTCCAAAAGCTAATTATTCTCCATGTTAGAAATACAGTATACACTTTGATTTCCAGACTTTGGATTTATCAGAGATCCATTTTTTTTAAACCTTCTTCATGGTAAATTTTCCTTTTTGCTTAGTATAAGCTGGAAGTAAATTCAGCTGTATCGAGGAACTATTTCGAAATGTTAAAATGGCAGTGGTAACAAGACACATGGTACAAGTACACTTTCTATTCCTGTAAAACAGTGGTTTTCAACCTGTGGTCTACTGCTCCCTGGGTGGCTGCAGACTTTGTCTAAGATTTCCCAAAGGGGTTTGCACCTCCATCTGAAATATTTTAGGGATCCGCAAATGAAAAAAGGTTGAAAACCACTGCTGCAAAAATTTACAAGTCTTGTTATTTATTCAAGGTTTTCCTCTGGAATCGGAATATTTGTTTATTGTAAATTGAACATATGAAATGTATAACTAAGCAATTGGGGTAGCTAGTGAACAATCCTTTCATGGCAAAATATTTTCATCTCAGGTCATGCCCACAAAGCAACCATAGAAACAGATTTTCTTCAGACTAAGTAAAATTCTGTTTATGAGTCAAAAAAGAAAAAAGGTCTCCTTGCTTGTATGTTTCACAGTGCAATGAACTGTTTAAAAATATAATACCACCTATACAGTGGTAGCCACTTGTTTTCCTCAGCTCTAAACTCTTACTATATTAATAGCAACTTAAATGAAAGTCCCCACAGAGGAGAGGCTTTACACTAAGATAATTTGCTGAATACTTTGTCTCAACTGCATCAAGGACAATTATCACAGTATGAAGCTAACTATAGCAGGGACAGTCAAGATTCTAGCACAACATAAAAGCAGTTAGAAATTTCAAAACCAGGTGAAGTAATGCAGTTAAGGCAAAAAACCTATACTGTAATAAATATTCCAGTGAGCTTTCGACATAAAACAAAATCAAACTGACTATGCCGAGAGCGATCTAAGCCACTGTAGATTCAAAGTAATCTCTCTCTACTGTAAAATGACCCAAATGCATTTTAAAGTTCTCATTGTAGGCACATCACTCTGATGCAGCTGATTACAACAAAATATTAATTCTTCATGCCATATTTACAATTATGATCTTGAATAACTATATACTGTCCCTGACAGTATCATGTGTCACAACTTTATGTCAATGCCAACATTTTAAAAACACACTGTCAAAACAAGGTTACAAACTATAGGCTCTTAAAATATTAACCTCAAATCGTTTTAACTTTAAATACTGGACATTAAAACTATTTGTTTCTCTTTGAAAATGTCCTATTCAATATAAAGGTGACTATGTTGTTCTTACTACTCCTTTGTAAGCTCAGTTAAAATGGTTGAGGCAAATTTTTATTGTATGGATGAAGACTTAATATTAAAGTTAGTTTTGATTATTATTTATTTGTATTACTGCAGTACCCAAGGGGCATGGACCCCATTGTGCTAGGTGCTGCTAAGACAAAACTTATAGGAACAGTTTTGGCCTGCAAAATGTATGACTACCATAACGTATCATTTCTCTTTACATAAGAGAAAGGTGGCTAAAACATTGACACAAATTCCAAAGTGAAGTAAAAATGGAGGCACGTATTTCATCTGCTTCCAGACAGCTGATAATTCTGTGTTTCCACCATTTCTACTTATTTGTAAAATAAAATTCAGGATTCCACTATTTGAATTAGTGAGTTCCCACTATGTCTTTACCATGTAATTTTTAACATATAAACATTTTGTATATAAAGTTTGAGAATTCTGAGTACCTTTATTCAGCTCACCCACAGAGAAAATTTTCAAAGGACAACTCTATTTTTAGAACTCAAAATGGATTTAACCAAGTATGACATCATTAGATATCAATCATCCCACTTTTCTGTTTCGAATATGGAACGTGGATTAAAGCAAGTTGTTTGATCCACTTAGGGGAAAAATGTGCATTTCATCCTCAAGTCATCTTCTCTGGGTTAATAAACTGTTAATAAAAAATACCCCCATTTAGTAGAGCAAGAAAATTTAATGTGTGTTAAGCCATTCTAGGCATTGAACAATGCCCAAATAAAAAGTACTTCAAAATGTAAAAAATCTATTAGGATTTATTCCACTTTTAAGGAAGCAGATAATTCCAAAATATCTTCAAATAAGTGGAGTTTGCAAATGGGCACATCAGACTTGAATGTACTGGTTGGTGATAAATGTCCACTTTATCCTTATGTATAGATGTTGTTATGAATTTCATTGGTTGTCACTAATTTCTTCAGTATCTCTGTGCTTTTGGAAATATCCTGGTAAAATAAAGAAATAGTCATCACTAATAGGTTACACAACAGTTAATTATACTCTCTCCCACCCATCCAAAACTTTATCATAGTGAACACTTATGATTAAAACGCTAACTATTAGTTAGTCAGGTGTTATGAAAGAAGGTATCTAGAGAGCAAGTGAAGGCTCCAAAGGAGTATCCAGTTTAATCACACACCAGGACTTGTTAATCTGTATTGCCTTCCTCAAATAGTTATACCCATAAAAGGGAGAGAGAAGGAGGCTTTATTTTTATTTCCCCACAACAAAGTTTGAGCATTATCAATTTAGAAGCCTTGTTGGATCCGAAAATCCTTAGGTCGTTTCTGAAAGCTTTCGATTCAGTCACAGCTGAAAGCTGAGCATTTCAAAGATTCTCCTACCAGTCGCTATTTCCAGCAAGTTCAAGTGGCAAAAGCAGGGCAAGTACTTTACAGAAGCCAAAGTTCATTCAAAACATTTAAAAAAAGGAAAACATTCAACTTTTTGCTTGCCGTTGGAGGCAGTATGGCCTAGTGGATAGAGCACTGGACAAAGACTCAGAAGACCTGACAATCTAGGGGACTCTGGCTCCTAAATCTCTTTTGAAAATGAGATTTAGGCTTCTAAATCAGTTAGGTGTTTCAATGCTGACTATACCAAGGCCTAAATACTTTTAAAAATCTGGCTCTTTATGGTTAGTAAGTCCCTGAAGTCTGTACTCTTTTAGCTTTAAAAGAAGTTGATATAACTAAAAGAAATCAATGTTTTCAAAATCAAGTTTAAGTGAGATCTAGAATAGCTCTTATTTCGATACGCAGCTAATAGAATGGCACCATCTTGACTACGGGTGCACAGTGATAAGATGTTAGCTCACAGAGCAGTAAGAAACATGAGTATCTTAGAGGCTTTTAATAAGATTTACACGAAGTTCTAGTTACAACAGTCGCTTGAAGCTCTTCTTTTAAATACCAGATCAAGTTAAGAAATGAAATGGTTCTTGAGAGTCTAGAGCTTCTCTCACGCTATTGCTAAGGGGTTAATCACAGATGGAAGCAGTTTAAGGCATTTAAGTGTTCCAATTTCTAAGGTTTATATTCAGGAACAACTGTTAATCCAAGTTTGTCTCGCTCTCTCTCTCTCTCAACTACTATGCATCTATGTCTCAGTCTACAAACTCAGACACTCCAATACTACAGAGAGAAAGAGAGAACTTTCCACTCATTTTTAAAATGAAGCTTTACCTTGACTAAACTCTTCAGGTTCTTAGAAGAAAGCACAGGTTTAAATGCTTCAATTGTAACAGTGTCCAGTTTGATGACATCAGTGTAACACTGATACAGCACTGCAGGAATCTGCCATACTTGACAATAACTCAGAACTAAATATAACCAAAAAGAAAAGACAGCGTTACATCAAAGAGTGAAGTAACATACCATTTTGCTCAGGACAGCAATCTGAAAATAAAAAGTTAAACATTCTTATAATGTATAAACTATTCAATTTAAGTTCTTATGCCTGCCCCATTACAATGATACTGGAGAACCTAAATTTTGGAAGGTATTTGAAAATAAATTACAGCTGGCATTTATTGTTGGTCACCATTTATCTTAATAAAAATGACATTTGTAAATAAAAAAAAAAAAAGAGTACTGGAGGATAGTATGAGATTGTTCAAAACCTACTTTAATATAAACCTAAACATTGCAAGTTTTTTTTGTTAGATACAAATTTTCTTTTAGTTAGTAAGATATCAGCATCTTCCATCTAGCTTCTGCCAGACAGGTTCTTCCCACCAAAAGTACTATTACACTTAGTGTCCTTGATGACAGCCTTAGCTGAGCCAAGAATTACATGAGTTTGAAAACCAAACTCTCTTTTGTTTTAGGAATGAAATATTAGCCAGCCAGCATACAGAAGATTGCACTATACTATTACATAAATGGGAGACTAGAAAAACTCCAGTAACGGACACGTAGGTTACTTTAGAAAAGCAGTAGTAAAATGTACATTTAGTTTCTAAGACTACAATGCCATAACTGCCAAGGTAGGAGTTCGTAATAATAGCCCCATGCTAGCCCAGTATACTGTCTTCCAATTCCAGTTCTAGATACTTCAGAAGGAATAAACAGTACAGGGCAATTATTGAGTGACCCAACCCCAGCTTCTGGCAGTCAGAGGTTTAGGAACACCCAGAGCATGCAGTTGCATCTCTGACCAATAGCCAACAAGGGACCTATCCTCCAAGAACTTATCTAATTCGTTTTTTAAGCCAGTTATACTTTTGGCCTTCACAACATTCCCCGGCAAAGAGTTCCACAGGATTACTTTGCACTGTGTAAAGAAATACTTCCTTTTGCCTGTTTTAAACCTGCTGCCTTTTAATTTCATTGGGTGACTCCTGGTTCAAGATAGACATGACATTACATCATAAAGTATCAGCTATTGATTACAGAACATAATTAAATATTTGTATATGTCAGTTGTTTTACATGCTGATGTGTAAGATGCCAAAGTGTAGTGAATTAATTTCTACAATGTTATCTTCTTGGCTCATTCACTAATTCATATATTTAGAATAAACTTAAAATTAGGATAATCAATTAAGCATTATGCTATTAAAAATTAACATTTAACAGTAAATGTCGATGGTTAATATAGGACCCAAGGATTATCTTGCAATGCAGCAAAAAAAAATAAATGGATGAATGTAAGAATATAAATGAAGTTACATAATACCAGCAGCAGGGAGATCCTGTACTATATTTGGCTGCTCCAGCAATGGACAACAGACTGTCTCTTTGAATTCTTTTGTCTTTAAAACTTTCAGAAAAGGAGATGGAAGCATCAAAGTGGATTCAGGAGTTTTGTAATCAGTTACAGGACACGTTGAAAGAATGGTTACTTGTAGGTCCTCCTCCCGCATACAGCCAAAAACCTGGAATGAAATTATTAATTACAGGATAAGTGAAGTTTATGATACAGGAATGGAGTCCAATTACAGAAGACTGGGTTCATTTTAGTTTAGACGGCAAAAAATAGTTTATATTGGGTTTAAAGTTAACTGACAGTTCTATCACACCTTCAACAAGAGGGATTACTGTGTTCTATATCTTAAATCAAAACAAAAACTAGAAAACAGGAGATGCTAACAATTACCCATTTGTCAAGTCTACTGATTTGCTCTATAGGCTTCAGATTTTTGACCCTTTCTACCAATCTACAGAGAAATTTGAATATTACTTTTTCTAATCTGAGGCAAGGAACCCATACAAAATCAGTATTGTGTAAATTAAGAAACAACCTTCAGATTACATTTCCAAGTTATATCTATTCTTTAGATATTCCCATAACATTTAATTCTAGTAAAACATTTGGCTCCCCAACCCCTGTCTCCGGATTAGAGATTTTTCATTTCCTCTCATTTGAAGTTCATATTTGCTGGGAACTTCTTGGAGCAGCCTGGGAATTTTTAAGGTTGTTCCCTGCGGTAAAAATAAACAATGTTGCAGAAAAAACAGGATTGCATTTTTGGATTCCTGACTCTTCCACATACAGCCTTCAGATGTTACTACTTTCTACAATAAAATCTATACACGCTTACTAAAAATTGATTCATTTTCTACCTTGTCTTTTGTCATTTTTACAACTGATAGGTTAGTAAAAATGTGCAGATTTCCCTCCCACACCTTCTTAGGATGTCACCATGAAAGAGACACGGACAATACGGGAAATATGCTACAGAAGTTCTTTTATGGTAATCAAACACTAAGTTCCTTCTAAAGGTAGGCAACTACTCCCCCACATTAATGTATTGTTACGCTATAACTGGAAACCAAAAAGAGAGATGCTTCTGTGGATTTATGCTTTCCCTGGGAGAGAGTCTGTAGTGATTGAAGAACCAACAAAATTATGACATCACAAGAGAATGAAGGCAGAGCAATGAGGGGGAGAGTGCAGCAGGGGGAGAGAAGGAGATTTTTAATCACATTACTAACCAAAAAAAGCCTATTTTCCATTAACACCTATTTAACTGCAATGCCTAATGGAACAGAACATTTGTTACAGATTGGCATCTCCGCCTCATGAGTTGTCACACAAGAGCTCAGAACCCTAACCCAGGACAGACAGGACACTGGTTTGTTTGCTTGTATTTCTCACATAAACAATCACCAGGCCTTATTTATATATTTAAAAGGGCACAATTCAATTTTTAAAATCTCTTTGCAGATCACCTAAAAAGCACATTTTATTCTTCTTTTGCCTGACAGACTGCTATAAACTCTTTTTATAGAAGTAATTGCATAATGTTGCCAACACTTCTGATTTTACCTAAGTCTCGCAATATCTGGTGTTTTTGTTAATACTCCAGAGCTTCTGCAATCAAGTGATTATGAGAATCTGAGCTTTCAATTAAAAAAAAATTGTAACCCACAGGGTTCCAGGAAAAAATTCATGAAAAACGTGACCTGACTGTACCCTAAAGGCTCAAAAACTAGACAGCAAGCAAAAAGAACCTAACATTTATTTAAGAATTTCATGATTTTGAAGTTGATTACATAATAATTCCAGACTTGACTCATGACTTTTGCATGACTGGGGTTGGCAACATTGCAGCAAATTGGTCCAGCAGCAGCCTCTGTATGGCTGAATGGGCAGTTATAGTGACAGAACAAAAGAGGCAGGGACTGAGCATTTCTCCCTCAAAGAAGGCAGAACACACTCCTCAGTGAGAACTTTGTTCATGCCCAGTTTCAAACTACAGTAGAACCTCAGAGTTATGAATTGACACCTCATTTGAAACTGGAAGTATGCAATCAAATCAGGCCGCAGCAGAGACCAAAAAAAAGCAAATATAGTAAAGTACTGGTGTTAAGCATCGATTACTAGAACAAAATAAAGGGAAGCAGCATTTTTCTTCTGCATAGGAAAATTTCAAAGCTCTATTAAATTAGTGTTTCGTTTTAAACTTTTGAAAGAACTATAATGTTTTGTTCAGGATTACGAATATTTCAGAGATACGAAAATCCTCCATTCCTGAGGTGTTCATAACTCTGAGATTCTACTGTAGTTATTTTCGGCAGCCATAGCCCTGTCCACATGCTGTTATACTTTTCTTTCCTTAAACAAGAACAACTTTTTCCACACTCCCATAACTCAAAAATGGTTAGAACAATTCACCTCTGTTGAAATCAACTAAGGAAAATTTAAGCCTGAAAGGCAAATGTTTATTAAAATAATGGGTATGAGAGAACACCATCTCTCTCTACTGGAAGCTGTTTTAGAAAGTTAGCTACACCAGACATAACCAGTACTAGCCATAACAGGATTTGACAGAACTTCCCAGTACAAAATTCACCTAACATTTAGTTTTCGGAGTACTACTAAAAAAAGCTATAGAGAAAATAACTGAGCATTATAAACAGAGGTGTTTTGTTTTGTTTTTCTTAAAGGGGTTGTGCTTTTTTTGTTTTTTTCATTTTTTTGCTTAACTCCTGCTAATCTCAATTTTACCTTTTCAAGCCATTGAAATTGCTGATCCTCAGCCACATAGCAATTGCACTGGCACAACAAAACCTGAAAAGATAGAATTGTAAACAAGTGATTCAGAGAACTCAGTTACAGTCCTTTTCAGTCTCATATTAAAAATATATTGACTCTACATGAACATGTTGATTACACTCTCACTATATGCTACTACCATTTCAATTAGGATTTTCTATCTGCAACTGGTATGAAAGCACCCCACCTTGCCATACATCTTCCTTGTATTGTATATAAAGGGCCAGATATCCATCTGGTGTAAGTCAATGTAGCATTATTACACCAGTGAATGCCAACTGAGGATCTGGCCCAAAACATTCATAGAGAACACCTATTAGCATTAGACTTTGAAGATGGGAGTTAACATGTAAGGAGTACCCTTGAATTCCATAATTATTTGGTATAGCTAGATGGCAGAGTTGAGTACCTTGAATTTCCTGCAATGCAGCTCACATCTCAGCATCATCAAGTGAGCTGTCAAGTCAATTTTTTCAGATGTGGTAAGCTAAGAACACTAACACCTTATTTTTTTTCCTGAAAAGGATTTACTTTCCCGACAAAAAAAATCAGATATGAAGAGAGAATCATTTTTAAATGCATACATATGTTACTTACTGTGGGATCAGATATTAATTTGTAGAACAAACAGAAAGTATCTGTGGGAAGAACACGTGTTGTATTTGATGTTCTACACCACTCATTCCACAATTTGACAGATCCAACTGCTTCCCAGCATCCAGAACTTAGAACAAAGGAGGATAGGAAAGCTGTGAAAAACATTAGTTTTAGTTTATATAGTAATATCAGATATGTGAGACATTCCCATAAAACAAAGATCATTGCTCCACACAGAATCTCCTGAACTAGATTACTACAGGTTTTTTTTTCCAACTCTATCAATTGCAACCACGAACTCTAGTACCCTTTCACCTGAAAAGATCAAGAGTGAAAGAAATCTTCAATATGAATGTTTAATATTAATTATGACTTTTTTAAAATGACAAGCAAATATATGTTCTGTATATTCTAAATACTTTTGTATCACATAGGAAATGTTTTGGTTTTCTCATCACATACGGCAAAATAAACAGAAAAACATGGATCCTTATTTGTCATCCAGGCAACAGACACTGTCCATAGTGACAAATTCCTTTACTGATCCTAGCCTCTTGCCTCCCTATTTTCCTCAAGCCCCCACAAAAATATCTGGTAATCTCTAGACGGCAGAGAGAACTATCTCCCACTAAAATCAGTATAAACTCTACTGCATTTGTTGAAACTACAAGACAATACATTCAGCATCTTCTGTCCCACTCTGGCTGAACTCTCATGATCAAACACTCACATAGAACATTCTCATATGCAGCTATTTCCACCAGCCTTGGGAGTCAATCTTAAAGACATCTCAAAACACAGCTCCCACATGGCAATATAAGCCTCCATCATAGTGCGATTTTCAATTCTTAAACAAGTCAAACTCAAGTAGTGTAAACAGCAGCAGAGCACTATTCAAATTATAGTCACACTCTCGCATTAAAGAGTGAAGCAAGTTTTCTAAGCTTGTTAAGCCACATCATCATGGCTTCAGTACTACCTTCTTCCTCAGTACCAAGACTCAAGGCAAGGCTCTGCCTGTTTTTGCCAAATGTGAACTTCACAATTTAAAGGGAGTGATTACAGTAGGGCTTCAAGAATTTACCAGTCACCTCTTAGTCAGAAATAAGCATACTAATCAGAAACCAATATTAAGAGAGGAAGAAGAGGAACCCGACAGGCAAAATCCAAGGGCAAATCACTGGTGAGAAAGCCAGATCCCACCCCTAGCTGATAG
This sequence comes from Mesoclemmys tuberculata, assembly GCA_007922155.1. Taxonomy (NCBI): domain Eukaryota; kingdom Metazoa; phylum Chordata; order Testudines; family Chelidae; genus Mesoclemmys; species Mesoclemmys tuberculata. Next base: position 35,564,886 of record ML675610.1, read on the forward strand.
CAAAGGAAGGTGCTAGAATTCTTACCCTACTCTGCTTAATGGGTCCACTCGGAGACTTTGTTTAGACTAGGATTTAAAGAGGTTTCTAATCATATCAGGTAGCTCAAACTAGTACACGTCTTCAAAAATCCTAGTTAAGACAAGGTACATCGTACTTCAGCCCGTGGGAAACAGGTCAAGCTAAAGTCTGGGGGAAGCACAGGATTTATCTTGACCAGCTTAGCAAGTGCTAAAGTTAACATTTGCTTTGTCTTAACTAGTTCTAGAATGTGGAAGTTAGATTGTGTTAGCGAATTCAAACACTACATCTTGAAGACCTGGTCAAGACTAGACTTAAATAGGGGTTTGAAATGTGAAGTGTCAATCCACTCTTTGGCTGCTGGAAGGAGTTTTTCTTTTTCCCTGTCAATCCCTGGCTATTGGGGACTAAATGACTGCAAGAGAGATGTCTTCACAATTCTACTCCCCTCCCAGGTTCCTGGATGTTATAAGGCAGAGCAAGCACATATCTCTCTGCTACTCTACTCTTCCCAAAACAGATTCTTTACATTCCCCTGTAAAAAGTTCCAGTGCATACCTTTGCTCCTACTCTTATCTTCTGAACAGCAGAGTAAAATTGACATGAGCACTGCAGACACTTTTAAAGAAGTACATGGGACAGATGCTTTAAAAAATTATTTCTAGGTAGCAAAATAAATAAAAAAGACACTTTCAGTATGGCAAAGCAATGTACAACTACAGAACTATTTGTGCTGTCTGTCTATAGACTCATCAAGTTGGTTTACATTTGGAAAGTTCTCTTCACCAACATCAGATCTAAAAGTTTCTCTCTTGAATGAAAACTGAAGTAATTAAAATCCCTCCAGAGCATGATCAGAATGCCTTTTGTAAGAATACTGCAATTCTCTACCCATTCTGCCAGACACTCAAGTTGCTGCTACCCTTTGAATTAAAGGAAGTTTAACAGTCTTGGTCAGATCCAAAGCAAAATAAAATGTCTTTAAACGGAAAGACACTATTTTAGCCCACACACCTTCCACCACATTCCTACTTGTCATTGCTCAGTATTCAAAAGTTACAACGGAGGACAGGGCAAAACAATTGTACAGAGTTTCTAAAGCTTTTTTCTCAGCATGGACCACTTACCTACAGCATTATGTCCTATAGCCAATATAAACTTAGAGCAAGGAAACTGCTCATCTGTAAAGCTTCCAGCTGATGCACTTAATTTCGAACTCCAAACAATTTGGACCTCCCTGGCATAAGAAACAGAACTAGGTTAAATACAAGCAAAAACAGTGGATTAGAAGACAGGTAGGGATTGTGCAATAAGGTTAGATTCATTTACGTCACTGTATGATTTGCAAAGACAATAAAAAATAGTTCTTGTGAACCATCCTATGTTACACAAAGGGAGGAACACAAACCAAAACAGGGGGAAAAAGAATATTCTGGTAAATTAGACATATTCAAATACAAAGGGCCTAATTAAATTCACATGAGAGCATTAAGGAACTAGTTGAAGCAATCTCAGACCCATCAGCAATTATCTTGAGAACTCCTGGAGGACAGGTGAGGTCCAAGACAACTGGAGAAGAGTAAATATAGTACAAAGCTTTTAAAAGGGGAACACAGAAGACTCAGGGAGTTTTAGACCTAACTTCAACACCTGGAAAGATACTAGAACAATTTATTAATTTATCAAATGGTAAGCATCTAGAGAATAATAAGAGTCCTAAGTAATAGCCAACATGAATTTCTTAGGTAAATCATATCAAGCCAACCCAGTTTCCTTCTTTGACAGTTTTAAATGGCCTCGTAGATAAGGAGAATGCAGCTGACATGATATATTTTGATTTCAGTAAGCTTTTGACAGTACCACATGACAATCTCATACACAAACTGGGGAAATGTGATCTAGAAGAAGTTACTATGAGGTAGGTGCAAAACTAGTTGAAAAACCATAATCTAAGAGTAGTAATCAATGGCTCACAATCATATTGGGGAGATCTATCTACTGGAGACCCACAGGGGTCTGTCTTGGGTATAATACTATTCAACATTTTCATTAATGACTTGGATAACAGAGAGTATGCTTATAAAGTCTGCAGATGACACCTAGCTGGAAGGGACTGCAAGTACTCTGGAAGGCAAGACTGGAACTGAAAACAACCTTGACAAACTGGAGAACTGGTCTGAAATCAATGAGATGAAATTCAACAAAAATGAGTGCAAAGCACTACACTGAGGAAGAAAGAAATCAAATGGGTATCTACAAAATGAGGAATAATCGACCATGCAGTAGTAATACTGATAAGAATCTGCAGAGATTACAGTGGACCACAAATTGAATACTAGTAAAAATGTGATTCCGTTATGAAAAAGGCTAACATCAGCCTGGGATGCACTAACAGGTACGTCTGATATATAACACAGGCTGTCTTGTCCCCCTTCACTTGGCATTGGTGAGTCCTGCAGCTGCGTGTCCAGCTCTGAGCTCCACACTTTAGGAAAGATGTGGGCAAATTGGAGAGTGCCCAGAGGAAAAATAAAAGTGATAAAGTTTAGAAAACTAAAAGGTTAAAAAAAAACCTGGGCATGTTTCAGGCTTAAGAAAAAAAGACGGGGGGGGGGCTAGAAAGGGGAGAGACCTGGTAAGTCTTAAAACATGTTAAGGGCTGTTATAAAGCCAGCACGTGCAGCTGGTGGGTCGGGTCACCTGCATCAAGATACGGGGGGGCCCACGGGTAAGGCCAGCGAGGCACTGGAGGCTGATTCCAAGGGAGGCGCTGGAATCGCGCTCGCCCGAGAGTGCTAAGCACAGACCGAACAAGGCCCTGCCGCACGGTCCAGGCACAGCCGGTCCCGCCCCACGATCCCGCCTGACAGCCGGAGACGCGGGGGGCGCCGGGGGATCGATCCGCGGCTCGGACCCAAGGCGGCAGCCGCGCGCCGCGTCGCCCGGGCCACGAAGGCAGCGGCGGCGGCGTCTCCCGGCCCAGCGGGGCTCGGGCGCCCAGACGCAGACCGTCGCTCCCGCGGGGCGCTGCCGGGGCCGGGCCAGGCGCGCCGCGCGGTACCTTTTCTTCTCGAGCTCCCCGCGGATCTCGCGGTCCTCGGGCGTTTCCTCGCGCTCCTCCTCGTCCTCCCCGGCCCGCGACGGCGCCGCTACCACCTCGCCGAAGAACGTCGCCATCCTCGGGCCGCCCAACCCCCTCCGGCGGCGGCGGCGGCGGCGGCACCCCCCAACACCAGAGACCGCTCGGCGCCGCCACGCAACGTGAGCGCGCGTGCGCGCCGAGTCCCCGCCTCCTCCAACGCGCCCCAACGCTGGCCACGCCCCCGCCCTCCGACCGCGCGCGGAGGCGCTGTGGCAGCTGCTGTTCTCGAGCCCAATCGCGTCATCGTCGTCGTGGCGACAGCGTGGGGGGGGGTCGCTGCTCCAGCTCCAGTGGGCACAGCGAGGAGGTGCCGAAGGGGAGGGGGGCGCTCTAGGCACGCCTCCCGCCTCATAGAGTAACCAATCGGGGCCTGAGCTAGGCAGAGCGCGCGGCGGCGCACGTGGGGGTATCAGCCCCGCCTGCAGGGGGCAAGCACGTGCGGGGGGGCGGGGAGACGCGGCACGTGCGGGAGGCGGTGTCAGATGGCAACGGTCAGTCACCCTTCTCTCCTCCCCCCGCCCGCTGGAGACTATGCGCTGTGGGGGCAGGAGGGCGTCTCCGGTGCAAAGACAACGGTGCCACCTGGTATGGGGGGGGGGCGGCGCGGGGGCAACGTGAAGGGAGGAAATAGGTGACTGCCTCGTGTGTCACCTTAGGGAGACACTGCCAGCTCCGGGGGGGGCTGGGACGAGGGGAGGCGGGAGCACCTGCCCCTGGGGCCAGCCCTGGGGCGAGGGTGACTCCCAGCCCTACACGGTGGTGGACACCTCATGGGGGAGGCGCAAGGTGTGGGCAGTGCCCCTAGCGCCAGCTTAGCACAGGCCAGGGACCCTGCTCCCAGCACCTTCCCCCCGGGCCCTGCGCCAAGCCAGGGACCACCGTGCTCTTCCCTGCCCCCCCACCAGAGTTACCACAGGAGTGGCCGGGCCTCTGGTCTTCCCCCACCTCTTTTCCAGCTTGGGGCTCTTCCCCCAGCTTTTCCAGGGATAGCTCATCCCCTCTGCTCACCACCAGAGTCCAGCTGCCACATGCTGAATGTCCCAGGGTGCAGCCCCCTGGTAAAGGTCAGAGCCATTCTCTCCATGCCTGCCTGAGCAGAAAGCAGGGAGGGGACACTTAATCCCACACAGCGTGCACCTGTGGTTATAGCTACCATCTCAGGGCAACAGATTAACTATGGTGAGGGGAAAAGCTCTTCTGGCAGCACAGGCAGCATTTTTGCTGAAATGCTACAGCTTATGTTAACTGAATAGCAAGTATGAAAAATCAGGACAGAGCTGGGGGAATAATAGCCCTCTCTATAAAACAAAACCCTGAATGTCAGGAGGGTCCCTCTAAAATCAGAACATATGGTCATGCTAGCAGTGCTGTATGTATAGACAAGCCCTAAGAGTAGGAGTCTGGGGGTCTGGGCCTTGGTTAAGAGGGAACCTAGGCCAATGGCCTTTTTTCACTTGAAAAAATAAAGTGATCAGCGTACTGGAGAAAGCAGGTTCTATGATTTGAGCCTAGGGAGATGTATTTCATTAAAAAGGGGAAGGAAGTGTAGTATTGCTTTTGTTTTTTTTAATAAGTAGATAGAGCAAAAAATGCCTACATTAAAAGAACATTAAAGTTGCCACTCTACAGCTGTCCTGAATAGGAGTGTGAGCCACAAATGCTGCTGCTGATGGTTGACCTCTTGTAGAATGGGCTGTCAGCGGAGGAGTTGGGACTTTTGTTAGGTCATAAAATGTATGGAAACAGAAAATGATCCATGATGAAATTATTTAAGCCGACACTGAAAGGTCTTTCGTTCTGTGTGCAGTGGCTGCAAAAAGCTGAGTGGATTTCTGACAGGGTTTAGTCCTTTCTATGTAAAAGACTAGTGCATGCCTAATATCCAGGGAGTGGAATTTCTTTTCCTCCCTGTTAGCATGTGGCTTTGGATAGAGGACTGGTAGGAAGATTTCCTGGGTACTATGGAATTGCGAGACCACCTTTGGTAGGAAGGCTGGGTGCAGCTGCAGCTGTGTCTGACCCTTGTCCTTGAAGATGATTGTATACAGTGGTTCTGAAACAGCTCAGATCTCTGCGACCCTTTTGGCAGAAGTAATGGGGACCAGGTTGGCCACCTTCCAGGATAGGTAGAGCAGACCGCAAGTTGACAGTTGTTCAAATGGGGGTCCTATTAGCTTTGCTAGCACCACACTGAGGTCCCAGCGAGGGAGAAGCTAGGGGTATAGCTGCTCCAGTCCCTTAAGAAAATGACTACAGATCGAGTTTGAGAAGACCACTCACATATGGGTCAAAGGTCGAGATTGCAGCCCAAGGGTTCCTAATAAATGATATGTTAGGCCTTGTTGGTTCAGGTGGAGTAAGTAATCTAGAATGAAAGGGAGTGTTAACTAGGTAGGCAAAAGGTAGGCCATTTTTTCACTGACGAGATTGAGAATCTCTTCCACTTTGCCAGATAAGTGGCTCTGCTGAATGGTTTCCTGGTCCCTAAAAGCACCTCATGAACAGGCTAGCACATGCCAGTTTTGCTGGGTTCAGCCATGGAGTTTCCATGCCGTGAGATGAAGAGACTCGAGGTTCAGATGACATAGACAGTCGTGGTCTTGAGAGATCAGATCCAGAAATGGGGGCAGGTGAATTGCTAAGAAGTCTAGGAGGGTGGTGAACCAGTGCTGATATGGCCAGGCCAGTGTTGTCAGAATGTGTGTCTGACCCTTCTGGCCTTCAGCAGACCTTGTGTATGAGAAGGATGGGAGAGAAAGCATAGATGAGATGGTCCATCCAAGAGAAAGGCATCTGTGAACAACTCTGGGCTGTGACCAAGGAAGGAGCAGAATTGGAGACACTTTCTTTTCTGCCTTATCATGAAAAGATCTATCGGGGGTGTTCCCCACCTCTGGAATATAGTGCTTATGACAGCTGGGCAAACGGACCACTTGTGGTGGTTGGAAAAGGATCTGGTGAGATGGCCCACTAGCTTGTTCTGTGACCCCAGGAGATAGGAGGCTTTGAGGTGGATCAAGTGGGATATTCAGAATTCCCACAGCCGAAGGGTTTCTTGGCATAGGAGTGAAGAGCATGCCCCACCTTGCCTGTTTATATAAAACATTGCTGTCATGTTTTCTGTAAGGACCAACATGCAGTTGCCCTCGAAGTGCGGTTGGAATGCCTGGCAGGCTAGGCACACCGCCCTCAGTTCCCTTATGTTGATGTGTAACGAGTTCTTGAGGACCAGACACTCTGAGTTCTGAGGGTCACCAAGTGAACCCTCCATCCCATTGCCGACACATCTGTAACAAGAGACATTGATGGTTGGGACCTCAAAAAGGGACTACTGCACATACTGTCTGCACCAAAAAACAGTGGCAATCACCAACAGGGAAGCAAGACTACCATCTCCAGATATTGTTATCCCAGCATGTATTCCAATGCCAGCCACGTCTGGAGAGGACTGAGCCAAAAGTCTTAGGTGTTGCACCACATAGGTGCATGATGCCATATGTCCCAGGAGCTTTAAGCAGTTTCTTGTTTTGGTTATGGGGTGATTCCTCAGGCTCTCTCTGAGCACCCCTAGATTTTGGAACTGGTTTTCTGGGAGGAAGGCTTAGGTCTGGGTTGAGTTGAGAACCTCCACAGTGAATTCTATCATTTGAATCAGGGAAAGGATAGATTTCTGCAATTTATCAAACAGCCACAGGTCCTGGAAAGCTGACTACATTAGCTCTACATTTGCCTCCACTTGGGCCTTGATCCGACCTCTGATCAGCCAGTTTTTGAGGTAAGGGTAGACATGAACCCCTTGTCTCCTTAGGAAGGTTGTGACTGCCATGTACTTCATGAACACCTGAGGATGCTAACAGGCTGAATAGGAGTACAGTAACTTGGTAATGCATGTGGCTCACAACAAATCATAGTAACCTTCTATGTCCCTAAAAGATCACAATATGAAAATAAGCATCCTTCAAGTTGAAGGTGGTATACCAGTCCCCTGGATCCAGAGAAGGGAAAATGGAGGCCAAGGAGACCATGTGGAACTTCAGGTTTTTTATAAATCCATTGAGATTTCACAGGTCCAAAATCAGTCTGAGATGGCCATTGGCCTTCAGGATTAGAAAATAATGGGAATAGAACCCTTGGGTCCTTTAACTCCAATGGAAACTCAATTGCTTTCACCCATAAGAGCAACTGCACCTTCTGGGCTAGAAGTTGCTCATAAGAAGCATCCCTGAAGAGGGACCAGGAGGAAAGGAGGGGAAGGTGAATTGAAGGGTTCATCCCAACGCTATTATGCACAGCACCCAGCGATATGAGGTAATGCGGGCCCACGCCCAATAGAAGTGGGATAATCAGTCCACAGAAATAGGTGAAATTGGAGCCAAACATTGTTCTGGCATGTCATCCCTGAGCATCCTAACAAAAGGCCTTCTTAGACCCGACTCATTGTCTTTGGGGAGGGTGATGTTCCTCTCTTCAGTCTGGACTGGTATATTGCTGTGTCACCCCAATTCCCCCACTTCTGGGGCCTGTCTTGCACTTGCCATGCTGTGTGAACCCCCCACTCCTGGGGTAGCCGTGCACAGCCACCTGCAAGTAAGCAGTTCCTGAATGTGAATGAGTGCTTCTGGCCAGCCACTCATGGGATTATGCAGTGGTGTGACCCCCCCCAGCCCAGTCCCAGATGCAGCCCTAGGAACTGCTGTTTTACAGAGTTCAGTGCTGCCCACTGGATTCTGCAAGCTCATTGGTTAGTCGATTTATCAAAGAAATTGATATGCACTAGCTCTGTCACTTTAAATGAAGTTTCTACACAAACCCAAACCACATGCACTGCTTTAGATAAAACAGATAAATTTATTAAATACAGAAAGATTTTAAATGATTATAAGGCAGAGGAATATAAATCAGATTTAATCAAAAGTAAATAAGCAAATTGCATTCTAATCTAAGTTTAACACTCTCAGTAACTTCATAGTCTTAGATAAAGGAAGAAAGGAGAACAGCAGGATACGGACCATGGACTTCAGAAAAGTAGGCTTTGACTCCCTCAGGGAGCTGATGGGCAGGATCCCCTGGGAGGCTAATATGAGGGAGGGAAGAATCCAAGAGAGCTGGCAGTATTTTAAAGAAACCTTATTGATGGTGCAGGAACAAACCATCCCGATGTGCAGAAAGAATAGCAACTATGGTAGACGCCCAGCTTGGCTTAACAAAGAAATCTTTGGTGATCTTAAACACAAAAAAGCAGCTTACAAGAAGTGGAAGCTTGGTCAGATGACTAGGGAAGATTGTAAAAATACTGCTCAAACATGCAGGAATGAAATCAGGAAGGCCAAAGCACAATTGGTGTTGCAGCTAGCAAGGGACATGACAGGGAACAAAGAGGTTTTCTACAGGCATGTTACCAACAAGAAGAAGATTAGGGAAAGTGTGGGCCCCTTACAGAATGGGCGAGGCAAGCTAGTGACAGAGGATGTGGAGAAAACTGAGGTACTCAATGCCTTTTTTGCCTCTCTTCACAGACAAGGTCAGCTCCCAGACTACTGTACTGGGCAGCACAGAATGAGTAGGTGAACATCCCTCAGTGCTGAAGGAACAGGTTCAGGACTATTTAGAAAGATTGGACATACACAAGTCCATGGGGCCAGATACAATCATCTGAGGGTGCTGAGGGAGTTGGCTGATGTGATTTCAGAGCCATTGGCTATTATCTTTGAAAACTGTTGGCAATTGGGGGAAGTCCCTGATGATTGGAAAAAAACAAACATAGTGCCCATCTTCAAGAAAGGGAAGAGAGGATCCAGGGAACTACAGACTGGTCAGTCTCCCCTCAATCCCTGGAAAACTCATGGAGCAGGTCCTAAAGGAATCCATTTTAAGGCACTTGGAAGAGAGGAAAGTGATCAGGAACAGTCAACATGGATTCACAAGGGCAAGTTATGCCTGACCAACCTGATTGCCTTCTATGAAAGTGGTGGATAGGATATACCTTGACTTTAGCAAAGCTTTTGATACAGTCTCCCACAGTATTCTTATCAGCAAGTTAAAGTAGTATGGGTTGGATGAATGGACTATAAAATAGATCGAGAGCTGGCTAGATCATTGGGCTCAATGGGTAGTGATCAATGGCTCCATGTCTAACTGGCAGCTGGTCACAAGCGGAGTGCCCCCGGGGTCGGTCCTGGGGCTGGTTTTGTTCAACATATTCATTAATGATCTGGAGGTTGGGGTAGATTGCACCTTCAGCAAGTTTGCAGATGACACTAAACTGCGGGGAGTGGTAAGATAACCTGGAAGGGAGGGATAGGATACAGAGTGACATAGAGAAATTGGAGGATTGGGCCAAAATAAATCTGATGAGGTTCAACAAGGACAAGTGCAGAGTCCTGCACTTAGGAAGGAAGAGTCCCATGCACAGCTACAGACTGAAGACCAATGAGTTAGGCAGCAGTTCTGCAGAAAAGGATCTGGGGGTTACAGTGGATAAGAAGCTGGATATGAGTCAGCAGTGTGTCCTGGTTGTCAAGAAAGCTAATAGCATATTGGGCTGCATTAGTAGGAGCATTGACAGCAGATGGAGGGAAATGATTATTCCCCTCTATTCGGCATTAGTGAGGCTGCATTTGGAGTATTGTGTCCGGTTTTGGGTCGCCCACTACAAAAAGGATGTGGACAAGTAGGAGAGAGTCCAGCGGAGGGCAACAAAAATGGTTAGGGGGCTGTAACACAAGATATATGAGGAGAGACTGAGGGAACTCAGCTTGTTTAGTCTGCAAAAAAGAAGGCGGGGGGGGATTTGATAGCAGCCTTTAACTACCTGAAAGGGGGTCCCTGGAAGGATGGAGCTAGGCTGTTTTCAGTGGTGGCAGATGACAGAATAAGGAGCAATGGTCTCAAATTTCAGTGGGTGGGGGTCGAGGTTGAATATTAGGAAAAAGTTTTTCACGAGGAGGGTGGTGAAGCACTGGACTGGGTTACCTAGGAAGTGGTGGAATCTCTATCTTTAGAGGTTTTTAAGCTGCAGCTTGATAAAGCCCTGGCTGGGATGATTTAGCTGAGGTTAGTCCTGCTTTGAGCAGGGGTTTGGACTAGATGGCCTCCTGAGGTTCCTTCCTACACTCAGAGTCTATGATTCTATGATAATGCTCACTATAGGCTGGCTGACTCCTTCAGGCAGGCCCTCCCCCTGTGGACAATCTGTTAATTGTTTGGGGTTGTCTTGTAGATGTAATGCAAGAGAGAGTTCAAGAGATCAAAATGTCTTCCCTTTTAACATGTTCCTGCACCCACATCTGGGGCCTCTCCTCTCCCTTTCCCCTCCCCTTCAGGGTCATGTAACAAAAGTATCCATGCATGGTTTTCTCCCATGTCCTGGGTCAGTGAACATCCCTTAACAGATATTTAGACCAGTCCATTGTTCCTGTATGCATGCTTCAGCAAGGTGTGACTTACCTCTGCTTTTAGTGTATCTGGATCTAATCAAGCCATTTGAGACATACATTTGGGAATATTACATAGCAGAGCTTCATAACCATACACACAACATTGCAAGAAACACACTGTTGTAACAATGTTTAGCATGTCATGAGCATTCCAAAAATACCTTACATGACAGACGTTGCGTTAAACAATACACAGTTACACTATAAGAGTGAACATAAATGTTATACAAATCACACCATAAGGATGTACATGGGGTACACTTCATAACGGCGGGGGGAAGGGTGCAGGGCAGGCACTGGGGCAGACTAGGACTAGGATGGAGACTTCCTCTTATAGCCTCTACTACTATAATCTTGCCTCAACTGTGGTGCATAGAAGCGGGCCGTTGGTTGGGGCTTATTATGCTTCCCTGAGGGAGCCGATGTATATAACCCCAGGGATTTTAGGGTGGCTCTTGAATCTTTCAGACTATACAGCTTGGCATCTGTTTGCTTCAAAAAGAGTGACTTGCCTTCAAATAGGAGATCCCGCAACATCTGGTGCACCTCATAGGGCAACCCCAAGGACTGAAGCCATGAGCTTCTCAACCAGAGCTGAGGCCATGGATCAGGCTGCGGAGTCTACCACATCCAGTGCTGCCTGCAGGAATGCCTTTGCCCCTGCTTTTCCCTCTTCAGCTAGGGCTGAGAACTCATCCCTGATTTCCCGCAGCAAGAGCTCCTTGAATTTCACCATTGTGCTCCAAATCATACCAGCTCAGGAGCGCTTGCTGGTTTGAGTTGAGTAAACTAGTTGAGTAAACCTTCCCGCCAAAAAGGTGAGGTTTTTTGGCATCTTTTGCCTTCGGAATCGGTTGTTATTGATCTTGCTGCTCCACTCATTTTCCCCTGAAACTACCAACAAACTCAGTGGAGGATTCACATAGAGGAATTCATACCCCTTCAGAGGAACAAAGTACTTTTTCTCCATCCTTTTGCTGTAGCTTGGAGGGACACGGGTCTGCCATAAAGCCTTAATGGGGTCCAAAATAGCTTCATTCAGAGGCAAAGCCACCCACAATGGCCCTGATACTGCTAGAATGTTCACCAGGGCATGGAAGAATTCACTGATCTCCACCTGAATACCCAGATTTTGGGCTACCCTCCTGAGGAACCTCCTGGTGCATCTTGGGAAGGTGCTCTACTTGTTCCCACCACTACCTCATTGGGAGGAGAGGAAGAGGAGGCCTGTACCAGAAATGGGCCTTGTTCCTCACCCTCTACACTGGGTGGGTCTTGTGGTGCCAGGTCTTGAAGTTTGGTACTGGGATCAGCATTAGGGCCTGGTTTCTGGTCCAAGGGAGGTGGAGGGGGAGCTCTCGACTCTGATACAATGGAGTAAGACCTCCTGAACTGTGGCCCCTGGACTAGCTGAATAGCCACAGGTCCCAGAACAGGCACTGTAGTGGCATCAGCCACTGAATTGGTGGCCAGGCTCTCAGCAGGATGACCTGGCTCATCTCAGCTGTCAGGTATCATTGATTGGAGCGGTGTCTGCTCCTGCAGGAGGCATACGACTCCACCTCTGAGTCCAACTCTGAGAAGTCACTTCTCAACGACCAACGTAGAGTGGTGCCAACCAATGTCAGAGATTGGTGTTGTGACATCATGGCTGGCTTGCATTTTGATGTCACATGGCATCTCGGTGACAGCTCCCAAATGGTTTTGGTTGATACCTGGGGTGACAACTCCCATGCACCATTTGCACTGCTAGTGTCTCCAAGGGGCCTGGCACAGCTTACACTCTGCCAGCAATGTAAGCCCCGCAGACCCTTGGGGTTGGGGATCACCTGCAGTCAGTTTTCCTCTGGCTCTTTCTCAGCATCAGCAATGGAGAATGGTGCAGAGTCCTATCCCAGAGTTGTCTTCCTCGGCACTGGGGGTCATTGTCAGTGCTAGGAGTCCTGGGATGTAGAAGCAGAATCGTGCTGCACCTCCCTTAGAGACAGCGAGGTGCTTCTTACTGAAGCTGAAGTACTGAATGCCATGTCGGTGTGACTTGGCTGTAGGGGGTGGGGCAAAGTATTGCCTCCATAAGGAGGAACTTGAGTCTGCTGTCTCTGTCCTTAGTTCTGGGCCTGAAGCCCTTGCAAATCCTATAATCCTCCCATACATGTGCTTTCCCCAGACACTTGAGGCAGCTGAAATGTGGGTCGCTACCTGGGATCGACTTATAGCATGATGCACACGGCTTAAACCCCATGGACTGAGTCATTCCCCTGTGCCGTGGAAGGACTAACCCCTCTAAGCGGAGTACACTAACTGAACCTAAGCGCTATAAAAAGAACTATGTACAGTAAATAAGCAAAGTTCACTGACAGAGATACTTGTGGGAAAATGCAAGGGTGAGCAGCAGTTCCAGCAACCATCATGGGCAGTAAGGAACTGAGGGGGCAGCCTGGCTCTTTATAAGAATGCGATTCCAGAGCCAACCTGATGGATACTGCTGAGGGAAGAACTTCCCAGTAGCAGTGCTGGGGGAGAGCTTACACCTACATTGAAACGGACATAAACATGCACTTGAATTTGTTTGCCTAAAGCACATCTTCCAGCAGGCATCCAAGTCTTGATCTGAAGACTTCAAGAGATGTTATGACACGGTGTCTGGCAACACCACCCCAAAAACTCCATATTCACCAGTGTCAGGTAATTATATGTTCTGTACAAGATACACCTTGTTTAGTCTTTTAAAAGCCTTGATCTACTAACTATTAATATCCTGTTGGATTGTAAGTGCTACCACAGTATGTGAAAGTATAAAATATTATTGTAAATGCTACTAGAACATGTTGTGAGGTGCAAAACACCTTAACCAGCTATTCAGGTACAACAGTGAAGTGGCCAGATGTGCTAATTGCCCATGAAGGAGGATCTGCTCTCTCAACCTCCTCCCACCCCTGGAGACTTCACCAAGCATATACACAATGGGATGCTGATTGAACAATCCCTACAGCTCATGTGTGGACTGTTCTAGCAATCTGGAATGGACTATAAAAGAAGGGATGTGACATAACTTGTCTTCTTTCTCTTCCCAACTCCATGCCAGATGGATCATCTGGAAGACATAAGGACTTTTAAAGCAGCATGGGGAGCCTTAGGCAGGGGAAGGTTGCCCAGACTATGTTTGTGAGACCTTGCTAATTCAAGAACTTGTTAGTGTGTAGAACAGACTGCAAGCTTACGTTTATTTCATTTGGTAACTACCTTTAATCTCTTTCCACCTGCCACTGATTACATAAAATCTATTTTCCTGTCATTACTAAACTTGTTTAATGTTTTAGCCTAACCAGTGGATTTTTGAGTGAAGTGTTTAGACAAACTGCTCAGTAACAAAAGCTGCTGCACATTCCTTCCACTTTGAGGGAAGGGCTGACTGGATAGTAATCTCCACTGGGCAGGCTTTTTTGACCAAGTTTAAATGGTATAACCATGGGTCCCTGAATGCTATTGTTGGCTCATAAGTGGCTGGAAAGCATTCACTACACTAAGTTGGGTGCCTGGTGCTACCTGCAGTCAGGTTGAGTTGTGTTCCCTCAGGGAAGCAGTCTGTGGGTCACGAGCCAGAACAAGGTGGAGGGCTTTCTCCCCAAGTTAAATAGTTGATAAGGGTACCTAGTGGTTCCACAGCTCCTAGGCTGTACCCCAGGAGTTCTGCATACCATCAGAGGAGTAGCCACCTCATTCCTTTGTAGTTTGTTTTAATGGTTAAGCACCCTCACTTTTAAAAATGTAGGCTAAATGTAGAGCTAATTAAATAGCACTGGGCCTATAACAGGTCCCTGAGGAACCACACTGGAACCATATCCATTCAATAAGTAGTTTAAGATCTGTCAATTAGACAACTTTTAATCCATTTAACATGTGCTTTAGTTATATTATACAGTGCTATTTTTTAAATCAGAATGTTGTGAGCCAACTCACGTCTTAGAAAACAGACTAATCTAAGTATTTTAGATATGTGCAGTTCTTTACCAACCAAATTTGTAATCTCAAAGAATGAAATCAGGTTTGTCTGATAATACCAATCTACATAAAACAGTATTGATTGACAGTAACTATATTCTTATCCTTTATTTATTGAATGCCATCAGCTTTTCTGACATCAATCCCAGTCAAAATAATAGAATCACCTACCTATAAATTACCTGGGTCATACTGCTTGCCCTTTTTTACTCTTGGCATAAAATTAGCACTCTTCCAGTTTATGGAACTTGCCCAGTATTCTGTTTTAATAAGAGTTAACGTTATTAGAACAGAGATCTCCTCAGCCAACTCTTTTAGCACTTTTGGCTGCAAATTATTTTGGGCATGCTGATTTTGAAATGTTTATCCCTAGAAGATGCTGTTTAACATCCTCCTTAGTAACAGCTGCAAGGATGGATAACTGCAAGAGCTCAGGCTTTTTTTTAAAAAAAAAAATAAAGGCATCAGACAGTAGGCCAGATTTCTTGCCACATGACTTATTCACCTAAATCTGCATCTTTTCCATTCTGAAAAGGATTAAAACCAGGAGGAGGGAGAAATCTGGGGATTTATCACTAAAAAACTGTTATGTGAGAGGAGCCAACTTGTTAAGTCCCATCTTTACAGAAATGTTGTTAAAGTCTCTGGTGGTGGGAGGGTGGTAAAAGAAGGCAGAAGACAGCCCAACTTCCCATCCAGACTGACAAATTTAGGATATGTGGTAGTGAGCAGCTGTGGCAGAACTCCCCTTCTGCAGATTTTCCTCCTAGCACAGTTTTGTTTCCCTAAGGGATAGGAGAGCAAATAGGAAATATTTTGCTTACTGCTGCACCAAAATAAGCTTTAGAAAATAGTATTCTAATAAATAAAGTAGGATTGGTGAATAGCCACTCGGTCTCTAGAGACAGTGGTAGGGCCAAGTCCTGGAGCCCTATGGCCAAGTCTTAACTGGCTCCTGTGCTTAAAGAAAGAGGCACCACCCCCTTGTTTCAAATTAGGGATCCAGAAAAAACAGTATTTATTTTCTCTGTTGATATACATATTTCTTTCATCACTATTTTTAATATTGAAGTATACAAGCAGCAACAGAATAACTAGATTGCAGTTCCCCTTTCAAAGTCTGGATTCACAATAGATGCTCAATCTTAGTCAGTGGTGTTTTGTCCAATGAATGATGCAGAACAGAGATGCAGCTTAGTGCCTCTTCTTTCACAAGGAACCTGCCAGCCAGCTAAATATTCCACAAGGAGGGCAGAAGTAGTCTATTGTGAAGTACACTGTGTGGTGCTACTCTGGGCAGGGACAACATCAAAGCTACAAATTTACCAGGTAATACATACTGTTTACAGGGTATGCTCTAATTAGATTTGAGGGGCAGGAGTGGGGTGGAAGCTGAGCACTTCCCTTGAACATATTATGGTCCAAAAGGGGTGTAGCGCCTGTGGTTGTGTTAGCCAGGTCCATCTCTAAGCACATGCCTATATAATTGGGAACAGGTTCTGTTGCTTGCAATTCTGACATTTCCTTCTGGCCACAACTTGGCACAGAACAGGATGGACTAATGACCTTTGAGATGCCTCTGTTCCATTTCCCCTCCCTTTTCCAAGTCCAGAGTTGTGCATTATGCAGCTCTTAAAACCACCGTTACATCAATAAAGCCTTCAGCAGTGCAAGGAGTTTCATTCTCAGAATGATTTACAACTTAAAATAGTTTAAAATAGCCTTGTAGTTCACTTACAACTGATGCTTGTGAAAGAATAATTGTGCACCTTGGGGTGGAAGACTGCTAAATAAGAATCAGTAGAAATAATTCCATTTACCTTCTAAATGTCTATCTTCCTACTGTAATCAGAACATTCTTCTACCTGCCTATATACAGTAAACAAATACCAACCAGGAACATATGATAATGTAGCGTAAAAGGCTGTGTTTTCTTCCAACGATTAGGGTGTGTACAAGAGAATGGTTGTCAAATATTTTAAGTATATAGCATCAACCATGCAGGCTGACTTATGAAAGATTGTACATCAGGAAAGCCAAATTTCCCCTTTCATGCACAGAATGAGTGCTCTTTTAAGTACATCAATGGGCAGAATTTGTCCCCAACCATTTAGGCTTTTTTAATGACCCTATAATTATATGCTTTCTGTGAAAGTACTATCTTTGAACTTTAAAAGTGAAATCTCCTTAAACCTAGGTCTAAACAAAAATTACACACCAAGGTTAAAAATGAAAATCCACAACAGCCCTACTTAATTTATACTTCAATTAGATGACAAGAATTCTGAGGCTCCCTTATATCTTCAAGTGTTTACTCCAATAGTGGAAAAATTACACTTCAAAAACCCTTAATTATCAACCCAATCAAGCAGCCACTGAACAATGCAGCCAATTAATTTTTAGATAAAGAAAACATCCCTAGTGAGAAGGGCATTTCTAAACTACTAGATCAAAACAAACCCCACTTAAAACAGCTAACAGTTTCAATAGACAATCTGGTTCACACTTTTGGTATCTTTGCTCTGCTTAAGAAATCAGACAAAGACAAGATGAGTAAGTTAAATCCACAAGCTTCTACAAAAATATATTGAAGTAAGAGCTATATTCTAATCAGAAAAGAAACAAAATATTAGGGCACAAATGGTGTAAACTAGATTTCCATTAGGCTTAATACAGATTAGCTGTGATTGATCCTGGTCCTATGGGAGTACCTAGCAAAGGATGGCTCCTCTCCTTCACAATCAGCCAGGGGATGGAAGGGGGAGAAGAAAAGTTGAAATCAACCACCAATTATAGCTCCCTGATTCTCTGCTTCAGCAATGGTGCAGTTTGGAACAGTATGGGGATTGCTTGTACTTCTGCCAGCTCACTGTGCCTTCCATTATCTGTGTACCATCAGAACAGTGCAAAGAGCAGAAACATGGTAGAGAACTGACTGTGGTCCCTGACCTTATTGAAATAGTATTTTTGATTCTTATCCTAAAGGTTGGATAGCACTGCTCTGTGGCAACAAAGTAAAGGGTTAAATGTTGACAGCAAAACATCTAGATTTGAACTAACTAAACAAATTTTGGGTATGAAGGAGAATAACTGGAAATAAAACTATGAAGAAAAGTCTTTACACTATCAGCAGATTCATGAACATCTTTCTTCCTGAGATTGTTCCTGTACTGAAACATATCAAGCCACTGAGGATTTAAATACCACTCCCAGAACACTTTGCAAGTTGCCATAGGAACTGATGCAGAACTACATATTTTAGTTTGAAAAAAGAACATTAATCTCATTAACAACTGTCCAACTCACTTACCCTTTCCTTATATGCAATAATAGGTGCAATTATTTCTGTTCTTAACAATGGTAACTCAATTATGACAATCAGAATTTGGTATGGTTTATCAATGTATCTACAATCTTACATAACGAGGCACTTTTAAGTTAAAAAGTTTAAATTTAAAGAAGCAGGTGTGCAACCAGAGCAAAAACATCTGAAATAATATTCTGAGCCTCAAACTTTTCACCCATTTAAAAGATAAACAAGTTTTAAATACTAAAGTTTTTAAAAATACACCGCACAAGTTTTTTCCTCTTTTTTATATATTATATGTAAAGAAAACACACAAAAAACCTTAAGCCCAAGAGTTCACCTGCATTTCGTGGTCTCAAATTTACAGCATATTAAAAATGACAGTACCGTCTGTCAGCAAAACCCCATTTTTACCAATACAATTTTTTTAAAAAATTGGTGAATACATCTTTTCCATCACTAGCTGTTGCAGGTTGTTGTGTATTTTCAATAGTGGTAGAATTGTATATTTTAAATCAAGCTGTTATTTTATGTAGTAATCATTTATTACTTCTGATGTTTGTCGTGTCAGAATCCACCACTATTTTTTATAATGTACAGTAATATTTGTAAGTCTGTAACTTGTGTAGATTTCATACAACATTAAGAGGTGTTTAAATCAGCTGTTCTTGAATGCACTTATATTTATGACCTAAGTAGTAGCACATTGCAGAATCTGTAATACTCAACATACTGCTATTGGTTCTGTTGCCAGGTGTTTAACTTTTTTTTAAACTCTTGCTATATGTAGTAAAATACAAGTAAAGACAAAATTTTGCCCCTATAATGAGGCACATTTTGGCATCTGTGCTAAATGCTACTGCATGGGCAGGCAAGTGCAAGTCAAACTATGAAAAGGAGAGTCAAAATTTGACATTAATAACTTTTTCATAGAAAAATATAAATATATTCCCTGAAATGTAGGACAAAGAGGAGCCAGCATTCATCATGAATTCTAGTGGTATTTCCATGAAAAAAAAAAAAGTGAACTGACTTTTCCTCTTAAGGTTATGTTCCACAATCTAGGTCATCTAGACCATCATCATCATCATCATATCTCACAGTCCTTCTACCCCTATTTCTAGTTCTTATTTTAGAACGTCGATTGGCTCTTTTATATTTGGTGTAGTCCACATCTTCAGAGTCATTTTCTTGATTAACTTTAGGGAGTTTCGTTCGTTGGGGTCTTCTGGAAGGTTTAGACACACTGGAAGTTTTACCTTTTCTAATGACTTTTGTTTTTCTTTTTCTTTTCCTCGTTTTTGCGGCATTGCTGTAGCTACTGTTACTGGAATCAGTGTCAGATTCTAAATTGGAAGAGCAATGTAAACTGGCACCAGGTTCAGATTTTCCAATCCCTCTAGTCCTAGAAGGATCCCTTTGACATGAAGAACTTTTTCCATCTTCCCTCTTTTCTGTTTCAGACTCTGTGTCCTTTACAGCACTCAAGAATTTTGCTTTTCTGAAAAACATCCCAGCTTTTTGACTGGTCACCTCCTTTGGTTTTTTACCTTTGCACTTGCCTGACTCTGAATCTGCCTCATCTTCAGAGTTGCTCATTGTATGATGTTTGCATGCAGAAGTTGACTGGTCAGCAGCTTTCTGACAGCTACTGTCCTCTGACTTAGGGCTTTTGGAGTTCTCCTCTGAAAATTCTACTGTGGAATTTTTCATTTTAACAGATACAGCACGGACAGTTCTGCGTGGCTGTTTACAGTCATTGCTATACCTGTTCTTGTGTGTCATTTTGGTCTCTTTCTCAGATTCAGATTTTCCCCTTTCAGACTCACTAATGTATTTTCTTCTAGCAGCAGCTGAATTAGGCTGAGAAAGTTTTTTCCTGTTGGTATGTTCCTCTTTTACTTTTTCACTTTTAGACTTGAAACTAGCATCTACCTTAGAGCTGTCCATTAGCCTTTTCTTGGATGCTGCAGATACAGTCAAGTGAGGCAGTTCTCTGTTCTTTTTTTCAGCAGACATGCTTTCTGAGCTGGAGAGCTCTTTCTTTACATCACTCATGATCTTCATTTTATTAGCAGCCAAAGTAGCACTTCTGCATGGAGGTTTTTTCCCAGTAACAGTTTTGGCATTTACTGTCTCACTAGCCAACTTTGTATATTTTTTGCAGTCATTCACACAAGTCCTGCTCCTGAGCACTTTTGTATTTTGTCCAATCTCCTCAGAGGTTGATTCTGCAAAATAAAGGATTTAAAAGTTGTTTTAAATAACTTACATTTCTATTAAAATTATATAGTTTACTAGATACGAACTTTACTACTAATACTGAAATACAGAGAAGTCATGTTATAAAAGTACAGGTTATGTACTTCTCAGCTAGGTGCAGTTCACCTTGGGCAATCATTTAAACTAGGATCAATAATGGACATCCTCGTAACTTGCAACGTTGTGCTTTGGTTTTGAGATAAAAGAGGACTGGAAGTGACATTCTTCACTCACACTGATAGTCAAGTAGTTTATCTGAAAATCACCACTTACCTTCAAGAAGAGGAATGATCTCCAGATTTGAAATATCTGTGTATTGTTAAAACTATCATTCTATTGCAAAGAAATCTCTAACAGTAATCATACACATTCATGAACCTGAAATAAATTTTGTTCTGCTAATGCAGAGGAAGCCATTCAGAAAGCAAAGAAAGCACAAATTAAATTCTATTCCCACAAGAACTTTGATAGTTTATGCAGTTGATAAATGAACAGGGTAGTTGATAAATGAACAGGGAAGTAAAAAGGCCGGGACTGTGGAACTCACTCCCAAAAGAGAAATGATCACAGACCATAACATTTTCAGAACTGAATACACAACACTCACTCACTAAGAGGTCTTATAAATTCATAACACTATCCATACACA
Organism: Mesoclemmys tuberculata; assembly: GCA_007922155.1. Taxonomy (NCBI): domain Eukaryota; kingdom Metazoa; phylum Chordata; order Testudines; family Chelidae; genus Mesoclemmys; species Mesoclemmys tuberculata. The sequence goes on from ML675610.1 coordinate 35,585,703, forward strand.
GCAGATGCTCGGATATCTCCATTTTTAGTTTTACTTTGGTTATTTACACTGAAATTCAACGTTCAGTTTAACTTTTTTCTTCTACATAAAAGAGTAATTTCTCCTGTTTGTGTGGGATTTTCTACACAACAGTAGAGAAACATTTTAAAGAGGAAAATTATAAAAGTACAGAAATGACAGCTGTCCCCATGCGCAGATGTAGTGCCTCTGGGTAACTACAACTCACATTTGAAATTTACTAGTCAGCATCTCTTTAAATTGGCTCTACTGGTTTTTGAAGGCCTAAAGGATGCTGGCTCTGAATACATTTGGAACCCACATTTTGAGTTGTGTACCAAGAGGCACATGTGTTCACATACTTCTCAGAATACAGATTTTATCACATCATAGATCAGCAGTTGGATTATACTTCAGCTGTGGTGAGCCCCATGCAGCATGGGGCTCATTCCATCCCTTCTCATTGTGTCAGAACACATTTGCTGCTATTCTAGAAATTTCAGAAAATTCATTGTTGCCCTACACATACTATCTTGTCTTTGAGACTTTCCTTTAAAAATCAGACCCCCCCTCATTTCATTGCTTGTATTTTAAGAGGGCAATATTTTATTGTTTAAAGAGATGCCAACTTTTTTTAAAAACCCATAACGTCAACAATCACATTTCTCTTTTATTAGCACCTCTGCACTTTGGCTGCTGTGTGTGGGGAGTGGGCTGTGATGACAACTATCTAAAATATAATTATTCCATAACAACCGTGTCCACCTTCAAGAAAAAGCTAAACATCAAGAAGTTCTATGGATAAAGTCTCAAATTAAAATCCTTTGTAATTTAATATACTAATTATATGCATCCCTCAGGCTTTGGCAGTTAACAAATGTAGCCCTCATTGCTGCAAAGGTTTTGCACTTTTAATCAAGAAGGTGCACAAGAAGGCTTAGAAGAACTGTATTTAAAACTTTATCATTGCCAGTTTGATCTAGCTGATAAATGATTATTTGTAAAGAAAAACATTAAAAATAAACCGATTTCCATTTTAACCCAAGAATTGCAATTTTTTTTTTGAAGGATTAAGAGAGGAGACAAAATAATTCATATTTGAGTTTTTGCTCTATTTAAGATATGACAAATTAACATTTTGAATAAAAAACAAAAAGTAGAATACATTGAGAGCTATAATTTAACCAGAGAATGATGGGAAAAAAGCAAATTTTTATCAAGCTACAGAATATGACAGATTGGTATGAAAGGTGGGTATTTTAACCTATGGAAAAACAATTCCTTCCCTCCCCCCCTGCTGCAGGAGAAAAAGAAAAAAAAATCAAAGATCAATGCTGATCTATCCCGGCACCTTTCACATTTGCCCTGGCAAACAACTTCCCACAGAAGTTTAAGAAAAAAAATCTTTTATTGATCAGCTCTGAACAGATAGCACTTTGTAGCTGTTTTTTCTTTAAAAGGAAATACATAAAGTCCTAATTCAGGAAAATTTTACATGGAGATTTATATCACTTCTCTTTCCATCCTACCACAAAATATATAAATTCAAATTGAATACAATATTTTATATAAAAATTAGAGATCCCTTTTGCAATATTAAAAAAAATCTCTTCAAAGACTTTGAAAAATAATCTTCCATGTCTCCAAAAATAGTAAGTTATAGCTGGATTCACATATTTGCTACACTCAAAATAAGTTTCAGGTAAGAGCCACTCAATATTAAAAATTACCAAAGGGTGCTGAAAATAAATACTTTAAAAATATTAACTGAATGGAAATAAGTATCTATGGCAACAGCTCCTATACATCTAAAGTTTAATGGGCAATAAAGGGCTCAGTCATTGTTTTGTTGCTGCTCCTCTACCTGCCATTCCTACTTGTTTCAATGATGTTAGAAATCACTTAGTCTTATTTGGCAGCAATTAATAAGTGTTCAGATTTTAGGAGGTCAAAAAAAGTATTGTAGGAAATTGCCAAGACAGCAAAATTCATTGCAACACTTTAAATGACTGTCTTCCTGGGATTCTGACCCCACATAAACATATACCCCATGTCACAAAAACATAAAAACTTTCTTCCTAAGACGACATATAATACAAATCTTCAAGTATGACAGAATCAAAGTTATGTGACAACCAAGAAAAAAGTACATAAGTTCGCAAGAATAAAATGGCATTATTTTGACAATTTTGCATTAGAAATACAGTGATGACCCAAGGCCATATCCCCACTTTCATATTTGGTAGTTCAAAGAAATTTCAGTTGAAATTAATAACTGGAAAAGGATAACTTTAACATGAAAATTTTAACTTATAATGCAATTGTTAAGGCAGGTCATCTTTCCTCAGCTGTCAAATTAGATGTGGGAAATAACTCTGGACCTGATTTTTACAGTAGCGTATAAGATGGTAACCCTCTCTTCAAGCCCAAACCCAGGCAAGGTGGGCAGAGTAGTGTAATGTATCTTTTGTGCTTTCATTCTTAAATCAGGTGTGGTATCAAACAAAAAAATGCAGTATTTAGAAATTGATTAAGTAGTACATAGATGTTACTTTAAATTCAATAACACAATTTTGAGACTGGATAAAGTAGTACTGTAGGAATAAGGCAACAGATAAATTATGCAAAGGTATAATACCGTAACAAAATATGAATACAAAATATTAAATTCTTACTCATTTAACTCAGTTTAATATTTGGTGAGTTATTTACCATTGCTAGCTATAGTATTATTTAATCCAGAATTTTAGAACTACTGTAAGGACATGCCTTAATTCTCCTCCACTCCCCACTCCTACATGAAATTGAAAACACATGTAGGGTGCTAACCCCCAGTAAAACCACATACGCTCTGGTTTCACAAAGGGCAGACTTCTCCAGGGAAAAGACTGGTCCTTCTGCAGAATAGTTTAAAAGAAAAAACTCTGCAAAAAGGAGCTGAGAGAGTGGTGATACTGCATATATTCTAAAGAATATGTATATAAACTCCATGTATCACAACTCCATATGCTAGATGCAATCCCCTTTTCTGGGGATTACAACTCATGAGAATTCTCAAAGCCCTAGAACTAGTTTTAATCCCTATGAGGACGGTATAGATACCTCCCATGTACAACAACAAAAAGCGCAAGTAAAGAAACCACTTGCCCATCTGCTTCTGTTGCAATATTTATGGGAATTCTGTAAAGTAAAATCTAATAGAGCACTTGGGGCCACCTTTCTGATAGTTACTTTTTACAAGCTTTTTTTTGGGGCGGGGGGGGCAGGAAGGGGGATGGAGAGGTTAGGGAGTTAGAGCAGTTTTGGGGACCACTGTCTCCATCTCCCTCCCTGACATCTTTGGAATGGTCAGGAAAAGAGAATATGCGGACTATAAAGTCTTTAAAGTTGGCTAAATTGTGAAAGAACCATCAATCTCCTAAAAGATGAAGTGATAGCAACACATTAGATATGCCCCAGTGAATTTCACTGTCATTCTGATAAGCCTAGTTGTAAAATAAAATTCCCAAACTGGAATTACATTTCAATTAGCACATGGAAATACATATGGAAGAAAGAATGGGAAATGAAAGAAAGGAAAGGAGTAAACTTTTCAGAACAGGTTGAAACTGAAGAAGCAAAATTAGGCTAACGATCATTTGTATGAGAAAGAATTTTGGGGCTGTTCATTATTATTATTCATTGTCTGTAATGAGATGGTGCATAAAAGATTATCTTTGTCAAGGACCATAATTGTGATTTGACACTTTGGTTATACACATGAAAAACAGAATGTTCCATGAAATCTGAAGAAAGAGATATGTAGAAAATCACTGTTTGTTAGACAAAAAGTTTTATCTTAAAAATTAAACCAGGATTAAGAGAAGGAGTGCATGCAGACACCAAATAAAATACCAGAATATAGCTATCCTGGACTCAAAATGTTTTCACATTTATAAAAAGGTAGTAAAATACTGACAACAAAACAAAATACCTTTCAGTCAAATAATGAAAATTATTCCAACTTAAATTAATGGCTCTTATATATTCAACTGCATTAGCAAAGTAGGTAATAATCTGGAAAAATAGTTTTCTACTCTGTAAAGTAACTAACTGTTACTTTACTCATGATATCAAGGTCAACAGGACTCGTGACAGTACTGATTATAAAACTAGTACTTTTATATGAAGTCTCCAGAAGAAACCACTTGGAGATTTTGAAATCTCTAAAATTGTACGCCTTAGACAATTTTCTCACAGAAAATTAAACTACTGCATTAAAGTAATGCAGTAACAGCCAGCACACACTGAAAGACTATCCTAAAAAGAAATATTTTTGTATCAGTTGCTACATGCTGATACATTGACAAGCAAATGCAAGCTGAAATATGAAAAGGACAGTCACAGGATTAAATGACATTCATATATTTTTCATAGAAAAATGTTTTCCCTGAAACTCATGAAAAACAGCCAGCATTCATCATGAATCCTAGTGCTATTGACATAAAACTGAAACAGATTTCCCTCAGTGTTATGTTCTGTAATCTCTAATTTTGAACATAGTCTAGATCTCTATCATTATATCTTACAGTCTTCCTACTTTGATTTCTAGTTCTGATTTTAGAGCATTAAGGAACTTTTATATTTTGTATGGTCCAAATCCTCCCAGACATCATCATCCATATTAATCCTACGTCATTTCCTCCGTCTAGACAGTATCATAGGTTTAGATTCATTAGCTTTAAAATTTTTACCTTTTCTAATGACTTTTGTTTTTCCTTTCCTTTTCCTCTTTTTTGTGTTTGCATTGCTATAGTTACTGCTATTGGAATCAGTGTCAGATTCTAAATTAGAAGAGCAATTGAAACTGGCATCAGGTCCAGATTTGGAGCGCTCTGCAATCCCAGGTTCCATGCTCTCCGACACAGAATGTCTTCCATCCTCCCTCACTTCTGTTTCAGACCCTGTTGTGTTCTTCACATAACTCAAGGCTTTTGCTTTTTTCAAAAGAGTTGCAGACTTTTGACTGGTCACCTTCTTAATTCTTCTGCCATTCCACCTGCCTGACAAAGAATCTGGCTCACCCTCAGAGTTGCTCACAGCATGCTGTTTCTGTGTAGAAATGGACACCTTCTGACTGCTCCCATCCCCTGACTTATGGCTTTTGGCATCCTCCTCTGAGAGTTTTACCATGGGATTTTTTATTGTAGGAGATGCAGCACGGATTGTTCTACGTGGTTGTTTATGGCCATTGCTTTGCCTATTTTTTGGTGCCATTTTTGCACCAATTTCAAAATCTGAACTTTTATCTTCAGATTCACTAATACAATTTCTTCTAGCAGATGAACCAGCCTGAGAACGTGTTTTCCACTTAGCAGACTGGCCTATTAGTTCTTTTGCACTTTCAGACTTTAAACTTATGTCATCTTCAAAGCCATCAAATAACGATTTCCTGGCTGCAGCAGAGGCACTGCGGTGGGGCAGTTTTCTATTCTTGCTTCCAATGACAACACTTTCTGAGCTGGAGACCTCCTCCTCCACGTCATTCATCAGTCTTAATTTATTGGCAGCCACGGTAGCACTTCTGCGTGGAATTATTCTGAGACCATCATCTCTGTCACTCACTATTTTGTAAACTTCTTTTGAATATTCTGAATTTCTCCCATATAACCTTTTCCTGGTAGCTCTTCTGCTATATCCATTCTCTTGAGAGAAAGATTCTATAATATCAAAAATAAAAATGGATTTAAATTTGTTACATTTTAAAAATTTAAAATGACATTTATGACATGACATATTTTAAAACAGACTTAGAACAAGAACAATTTATATCATAGTAGTACTGTACAAACCAAAATAGTACTGGAGAACAGCTCACCTTGCGTTTAATAAGGTGATAAAAACAGCTGTATTTTTATTTTATAATAGCAAAAGCAAGTCAGATATATTACATGCTATATTCAGTATACAGCAATTTTGGCCAACTACATTGTCATTCCACCTGTGATTTTTATGATTTCTGAAATACATGCCCTGAGAAGTCTATCTTCTCATCTCCATTTTAACAGTGCATCTACAAGAAAACTATTTTTGTTTTGTTGCAGTTTGGTGGATCTGTGCTTGGTACAAGACCAGAAATGAAAGAAGGGCCATTCAACGATGGCTTTTAAACACTTCTGCATTCCCCTGATTGTTCAGCCAGCAAGGGAGCAGGTTAGTCCCCTGGATATGAGCACCAACCAAGATTGCTCTTACTCCTGGCTCCCAATGGCTCCAAATGCCTTTCCAATAGCCAGGGGTCAATCACTGAAGTATATACATTGAATATCCTGGATATGCACGCCTTTCCCTTTGACACATGGTTTGTGCTGTAGCACCATAGGAGGTGCTACAACAGTTTTAGGTCACCTGGAGATTTCCTGAGATAAGGGTTTTATGCTTGCTTTGACCTCAAGTGATTCAAAATCATCAGAAAGAATCACAGCCCTAAAAAGTTACCATGGTATCTCTGCAAACTGAAAGCTGTGGGTGAACCACCCTGTATTAAGTTTGTTAAAGAAAAGCCCCAAAATTAAAACAAAGGAATTAAGGAATGAATTAAAAAACTAGCAAAACAAATTTATGCTGCTAGTATTCTGGAAATCTCAAGACTTGTTTTTATTTAAACCAAAATATCCACAAAATGTCAAATTCAGATTTGGCTATGAAAATGGAATGATAAAGGGACATTATCTGGCCAATTTCAACCCAAACTTTGTTTTGTAAATAAATGCTTTTACCAAACCTATAAGCAAAGGAAATATTTCCATGTTATAAAAAAATCCCAGATGATTAAGTCATTTTGTTAGCAGTAATTTTACATTTACAAAAGATTAGTTAGATTAGTTAGGAAGTGCTAGCTAACATCAGGGTCTGACTAAATTTTATAGAAAATGTAAGTTAAAGAAACATTAAGGCTGTCTATGAACCACTCAGTTAGGAAATGCCAAAATAAAGGTTAACCTTTTTCACAGGGCCTCACCTTCATTTAGTGAGCAGGTAGAGTATGCAGTGGACCAGACAGGATTCAGCATTTATTTATAACTTACTTGTTAGAAGCAAAAAGTAATGGTGTACACAGTATAAACGCTAGCCGTCAAAGATTTTCTCTATGAAAATTACATATATTTGATTTAAAAATACAAATATAAGTTTTTCTCGCTGTTAAATGAGTACAATCCCTGCCTCACCTGCTGTACACACTCTAACCTGCATATTGAGGGCCAAATGTTTTATTCAAATTCATTTATGCTAGTGTAAATTCAGAACAGAGTTAATTGATTTCAGCTGATTTACTCTTAATTTACACCACCATAACTGCAAATGCAATTTGGACTAGAATACAGTACAACTCTGCAGGAACTTTCATTCATTGACTCTGTACCATCTCATTTGTGGAAATAATAGTAAGTGATCATCAGGGACCCTAATTTTCCATGATAAACCCCCCAAAATTATCCAATAAAAACAAAAATCTGCATTTTTCCACAATTAAAATGAAACGCTGAACTTCAGTTTCCCTAGCCACAATATACAGTGGAACCCCATTTATCCAATCTATTTGAGATCAGAACCAGATCGGATCATCTAAAATTCAGATAATCTGGAGAATGGCCAAAGAGGTTCAGCCCTGAGCCCCACTGCCCAGGGCTGACAGCCCTGGTTTGGTTAATATGGAGAGCCAGATAATGGAGACTCAGATAAACAGGGTTCTACTGTATGTTTTTATTTTTTCATAAAATGTAAAAACTAAAGATTCTCTGTAAAACTGCAAAGGTGTTTTTCCATGGCAAACCGATTTCTAGGATCCCTGGTGATCATAAAATTTAAATGATTTTTCTGAGGCAAACATACAGTGTCCACATGCAACTTTAAAACACATTTCTTGATTTGAGTGCTTAATTTTGCAATCTTTAAATTCTCTTATGTTTTCCTTATGAAATATTCTAGAAAAAGAAAATAATTCAAATATTACTTGCATTATTTGCCTAGATACACAATTTGGCCAGACAATACAAAAATGCCTGAAGTGAGGGCTGGTCTACAAAGTTTTTTACTAATCTATGTAAATCCGTTTAAAAGCAGATTTACTTAAATTGGTGCAACTCCCTAATATGAACACACTTATATTGATATAAAATGTATTTTGCTTACACCTATGCGTTTAGTTAAATTGACACAAAAATAATTTGTAGACAAGACATGTTACAGGATTTACAAGAACTTTTGACCATCTCACTGAATTAAGAAGGAATCCTCTGGAACCCATAGAAGCCTTATTCAATACCCAAGATGATATGGGGGAACCATATTACTTATTTCTATTCAAAATTTTATGTGAATGCATTAACAGCCCTCTTACTTTATATTTTCAGGAATTTTTTTTAAAGCAGTGTTATTAAAAATGTACAATGAATAAACATTTTACAAAATAGTGATAATCTGAGCACTTTAAAGTGTGCCTCCATTATTGTCCATGGGTAACATTGTCAAGAGCACCTAAGTGGCAACATTTTTAAGTCAGTGAGGTGCTTTTGAAAATGTTACCTTATATCATCAGTATTTCGCAACAAATGGGCTGTGGACCAGCTCAAGTCCCTGAGATTTCCCTGACAGTTGAGGAAGGCAGCAAGTATGTCCCTGGTATTAAAAAGGTTGAGAAACACTGCCCTATATCCATGCAAAATTTCAACTCTCTTCCCAAAACAGCTGGAGCAGTTTAAAAACAGGACCTTGTAACTTTTTTTTTTTTTTTTTAAATAGGGAAAGCATTTTCCCATCTTCTGTTTACTAATGTCGAACTGCTGACGTGCTTTTCGTCACATAAATAGAAACATTACCACTCAGGTAGAAACCAGCCTGAAAGGTGAAAATTTCACCAATTTATAAGAAACAAAAATGGGCTTTCAGAAAGGAAACACTCAGGTAACCTTAACTGCAGTCATGTTCTATATGCTCCAGCTATAGTTACCATTTTGATGTTCAAGAACAGAAGCTAGAACATTCCTATTTAAAGATTCTTGAATGCACAAGTTATCATAGGCAACATCTCCATCATCCATAACACTCCATATTCTGACAGTGAACTGTTGCCCAGTGAAACCGTTTGTAAACTTTGTAAACTTACTGTATGAAATGAAATAATTCAGATTTAAATATGTTCCACAAATGAAGCATATTTTGTCATCTGTGCTATATATTGCTACATATACAGAAAGTGCAAGATAAAAACGAACACTATAATACATCTGCATTAATAGCTTCATATAAATATACTTCAAGAATTGTAAGACATATACTCAGTATTCATCAAGAAATCTAGTGCCATGAAGGGGAATAATTTTCCCCTGAAAAATTATATTGATCACAGCCCAATTTTAAGCGTACACTTTTATACTTCTATCACTGTCGCACTCCTACCCAAACTTCCTTCAGAATGTCAATGAATTCATTTTGTGTAGCCAAATCTTCCTAATAGCCACTCAGATTAACCCAACATTTTAATTTAGTCAATATTAGATTTAGATACATTAAGTTTGTACATTTACCTTTTTTAGTGATTTCCCTTTTTCTCCTTTTTATGTTTATGGCATCATTCCAGTTACTATTATTGGTATCCGTTTCAGATGCTAAATTAGAAGAATTGAAACTTGCATCAGGTCCAGATTTTGAGCTTCCGGCAGTTCCAGAAGGTTCCACACTCTCCGACAAAGAATTTCTTCCATCCTCCCTTACTTCTGTTTCAGACTCTGCTGTGTCTTCTAAGTCACTCAAGACTTTTGCTTTTTTAAAAGGATTTGCAGGCTTTTGACTGGCCCCCTTGATTTTTCTACCATTCCACTTGCCTGACTCAGAATCTTCCTCATCCTCAGAGTTGCTCAAGGCATGCTGTTTGTGTGTAGAAGTTGACTGCTCGGACACTTCCTGACTGCTCCCATTCTCTGACTTATGGCTGTTGGAGTCCTCCTCTGAAAATTCTAATGTGGGATTTTTAATTTTAGGAGATGAAGTGTGGACTGTCTTGTGGGATTGTTTTTTGCTATTGCTTTGCCTATTTTTTTGTGCCGTTGTTTCATCAGTTTCACAATCTGAACTTCCATCTTCAGATTCACTAATATATTTTCTTCTAGCAGCAGATGAACCAGCCTGAGAAAGCTTTTTCCTCCTTGCATACTGTTCTTTTAGTTCTTTTTCACTTTCAGATTTTAAACCTGTCTCATCATCAGAGACATCCAGTAATAGTTTCCTGGCTGCAGCAGAAGCATTGCGGTGGGGCAGTTTTCTGTTCTTGCTTCCAATGCCAATCCTTTCTGAACTGGAGATCTCTTCCTCCACATCAGTCATCAGCCTTAATTTATTAGCAGCCACGGTAGCACTTTTGCGTGGAATTTTTCTATGTCTACCAGTCTTGTTACTCAATGATTCACAAGGCACTGCTAAAGTATTTTCAGAGTCACTTCTATATAGCCTTTTCCTGGCAGTTTTTCTGATACTTCCACTCTCCTGAGAAACAGACCCTGTAAAATAAAGAATTGCTGTAAATTTTAAATAAGGACTATCATTTATGTTACATTTAATTTCCTGTAAGGTCAAACAAGTTCAACTCATAGGCACAAACTGAATTAATGAAGTACAAATATAGTAGCAGCTGCAACTTACATGGAACATTTTCTTAACTAGAAAATAAAGGTAACTTAAGTGTCTCATTCTTCACAATACTAAAAAATGAGCATCCACCATAACTTGATTTAAATACAAGTAAAGCAAGCTTCAAGATTGCAAGTATCATTTGTATTCAATTTCTTTTTTATAATTAAAAACAAGGAAGTTGTACAATCTTTATCCTCACTGTTTGACTCTCTTCACCTTACTAGTAACTTCAGTGCCAATCTTAATCCTTTTACCAGAAGAGAGTGAGATTTTGAGAAAAGCTTAACTCCTACAGCAACCGTATTGATGCAACTGCCATGCCACTATGCTAGCCTCAGTCATTTATTCAAGATGTTAATATACAGATTTAACTTTTCAGTGTTATTAACATGAAATTAACTGCACCACACTTACTTACTACTCAATATGCATTTTCTTATGCTATTGGCCATTCACAGAAAATGCTGATTGACTCTTACCCATTTGCTTTCTTTGAGCTGCTCTATTTCTGGTTACCCTAAAGCTGCTGCTGTTTGCTCTGGATATGCCATTGTATAATATGGGGGATGTAAGAGCCACAGAACTTTCTTTACTTTCCTCTGAACTACTTGATGAAGAGGAGGAAGATCCTGATGAGGAGGAAGAGGAAGAAGCTGAAGAGCCTTCTATTTCACTACCTGATTAAAAAAATTTAGAATTCTAATTAGAAACTAAGCAAGTTAATTAACTTGCAAATTAATTAGCAGCACTAATTTGCTGTTTAACACAACAGAAAGTTTCTTATACATATTGCTTCCATATAATTTGTTTTACGATGCATTGTTTATAGATGACGATAACACTAAGGCATACATTGCAGATGGAACTGGTACTGTCACCTATAATGACAGCTGGCCAACACTTCACATTGTAAAGCACTGTTTTCAGTTGCTCATACCTTTGCCAAGCTTCAACTATATTTATTAATTAAATTTATTCAAATTAATCAAGAAAGATTAGTGAAAAACGTGGTTTTGCAACAGTAACAAAATGGTGCTGACTTTTTCTTTAAGAATTTCTAGCACCCTCATGGTTTGGAATAGGGGTTTGATATATGACAGGGCAGTCTTATGTGTTTGTTGCATAAGCAACATTAATTCTGGCACTGCCTATCATCTGAATGCTTAACTTTGAAATCTTAATATTCTTTCAGCATTTTTTGTGTGCAATACACACACACACACACACACACACACACATAATATTAAATACAATACAGTATTTATGTGTTAAATAATTTACTGACAAGGAAAGTTCAAAGCATGTTGATCATAGGCACTGTTGCTAAAACTGCTGTTTGAGACTTCAAGGTTCCATTTTCACATTTAGCAGATTTTTAAAGTAGCAAATACATATTTGGTAGACAAGTCAATTTTTCCACCCTCTCACCCCAAAAAGCCATTTAGCTGTGACTCCCTACGTGAAACTGAGTACAGGTACAAAGACTGTCTTTCAATCCTGTTGGTGATAGTGTACAAATCTGGTTCGAATATAAATCTGTTTTTACTTTTAAGTTTCCCTTTTACTAGTGTGAAAAACTTGCACTAAAGTTGAACTAAAGATCCTTACTGGGTTCTACACAAAACTTTAAAACAGAATAATTCTATACTTATCGACATACAAACAGCACGAAAACACTTATTGAAACAGATTGTTTCTTACCTGATGACAATGCAGAACAATTTGTTACGGTTTTAGTTCTAGCTTTTCTATTCCTTTCATGTGATGATACACAAGCAGAATCAGAAGATTCGCCAGAACTGTGAGCATAGTTGCTAGCATTTATTTTATGGCTTTTAACACATGCTGTTCTGCTTGAGGTAGGTTGGATAGAAGAATCTTCCTGCTCAGACCCCATTTTTCCCTGAGATTTTAGGGGTTTCTGCTTCACATTTCTAGCCATACAAACGAAATAGAAATAAGTGTAGTTAACAGATAATATAAGAAAGCAGAATATTTTAATTAATAAAATAAAATATTTTGAAACTTGGAGAAAAGGCAATAATTCCTATTCTAGAAAGCAAACTGTATTCCGTATCATTTCCAACATGGTGAAAATTGATTAAATTTGTGAACTAAGACATTCCGTTTTCTTATGCCTACAGTTGTGAGACATTTACAACTCATTAGTCGATGCTCTTTGTAAAAGTGCAGTTTACACCTATAGTGAAAATATCTAATTATATCTAATCCATTTCCTGATTTAAACTATACATGTATACATAAATCTGAGGCTGAAATTGTTTTCCCCTATTTTTGCCAAATTGCAACAGCAGCCTTTGGATTTCTGATGTACCCTAGAATCCTTACCTATCAGTTGCAATAGGCATTTTGAAAGGGCCACGTGTACCAATTATATCCCATGATAAACTGGAGTCCCAAAGACAACAGCTAAGAGGTGCAACTTGGGAAAGAGATCCTGCTCTCTGAAATAAAATGTGTGCATACACAGAAATATGAATATACAAAAGCTATAGTTTTCCACTATAACTCAAATACAGCCTGTTTATAAGTGCTGCACACTAGCCTGGGGTTCAGTTTGATTACTTGAGAAGAGTGCTCTTCTTGCAGAGTGGAAGAGGGAAAGGGCACCTGTTCAACACCAAAAATAATTCTTCTAATAAATACAATTAAAACATTAAGCAAGCCTGTATGGGAAGTTTGCTACCTGAAAAAGCCTTGTGTACTAGTCCTTTAAATCTTGAGTTCTTCTGCATTTAGAATAAGGCATCCTTATACACTTAGGCTATGTCTGCACTAAGGGTGCTTTAGTGGTCTGGGTACATTGGTATAGTGTACTGGCAAAAGGCTCCTAGTGCGGATGCAACTTATACAGACAAAACTGTGCTTTTACTAGAATACTTATTCCTCCACACCTAAGCAAAACGAATTACATGGGTAAAAGTGCAATTTTGCCAGTATACCTATGACTACAACTAGGGACTTCCGATAGCATAACTATGTTGGTCAGGGACCACACCTCTTCAAACCCCTGCCTGACACAGCTATGCTAGCAGAAATCTTTAGCGTGGACTTGGCCTTAGCCAGAAAGGATTTTGCAGCTCTTGCATCTGTCCTACTTGTCTTACAGACTTTTACACATGGAACTACACCTCTTTTTACAGGACGTTTTAACACTTCTCCAGTAGCTCCCTCCTAGCAGACTTCTAGCTGGGAACATGCCTAGTGTTTTGTGTTCTTTGTTCTCCTCTTTCATAGGCAAAGACACAGGGCAAAAATTAGAGTGAAAAGCCTTTAATTTTCTAATGTCCTCTAATAGGAAAGTCATCCAGAGGTTTCAGAGAGGCCAAATGACAAGAGGCCATTTTGTTTTCTCACATTAGAAAGTACCTAGCACTTTAGGATACTAAATGTTAACTTGGTTCCTTTAGTTTATAGACTTAGTCAAAGAAGATTTTTCTAGGTTTTAAGCCACAATTCATATAGCCAGGGATTTTCTTTGAGGGACAAGAAGTCCTGTTGTGGTCAAGATGTGCCTTGTAATTTGCTTAAACCCTATCGCAAGCTCTACTGCATTCTGCTGAAGAGGAGATGAGGCCCGCATAATCCTCTGAATCCTAATCCTTGTCTCAGTGAAGGTCTGTGAGCTGGGAACAAGTCGCATACAATTCATCTTCAGATATGAATGGGACTTGTTTCAGATAGAGCATGGTCCACTCTTTAATGTGTGTTTCTTTAGGTTAGCCAGGCTTGCCTGCTGTTCTGTTTGGTGGAGGGAAGGGAGCAGATTGAGAATGTGAGGAATACTCCTGTAATGGATCCTAATGAGCTCAACGCATTTGCCACTACCCCACATATGCTCTACAGATAAGAGCTGAAAACTTAAGTTGGCTCACTGCTTGCCAGAAACTGCAGAGAAAGTTATATTTGGGCAGCATAAGCTAAACTAGCTTCTGCTGCCAGAGGCAAAATGGCTGGGTGGCAACAGAAAGGGATATATCCAAGTAAACACATTGCTAAGTAATGAGTGCCATTGCCTTTGGATTCTAAGCACAGAAGGGAAAGCCACATTTAAAAGCATTGGTAGAGAAGCAGCTGAAAAATGATTTATAGGTGATAAATCTAGATTAATTACATTTGCATCAATCACCACCACATTTGGCCTTCATGGACCTCTTGCCACACCACTATGCACACAAAGTGTGGAAGAAAACATGGGCATTAAACACATTGCACTGGGGATATTAAAGCTTATTTTCTTGGAATTCTTGAGTGAACTTCACCATGCACTACCAACGACACATTATAATACATGTAGAATATAATTTACTATTATATAGGCTTGGTTACAACATTTTATCCTTACTATGGCTAGCAACGTTTACTAACTTGTAATAGGTTATTTAAGCTTTCCATCTTTCATATAGACTGGAGGACGAGTGCTTGCAAGAATAATAGGGGTCAGATT
>ML675610.1:35615835-35639510 GCA_007922155.1 Mesoclemmys tuberculata
AACATCTGCAAAGCCACCGCCGAGTCGCCAGTGCACACTTTCATGTCACACTGTGTCAGCAGATGAGGGAGGGCGCAAGTCTCGGCAGGGCCGTGCTGAGGGCAGCTCGCCGTTGACTCCTACCAGCCTCCAGGTATGGCTCGCTAATCACCTAAGTGGAATGCATCTGAGCAATCACTCAAAGGAGAAAACGTAGTTACTTACCAGTAACTGTTGTTCTTCGAGATGTGTTGCTCAGATCCATTCCACACCCACCCTCCGTCCCCGCTGTCGGAGTCGGCAGAAAGAAGGGACTGAGGAGGGGAGGGGCCGGCAGCGCTATATATACCGCCGTATGAGGGCGGCACTCCAGGGGGTGCTGAGACCGGCCCCTGCAGGGGCTGCTAGAAAAGGTCTCCGGAGAGCTGTGCACGAGGGCGCGCACACACCTAAGTGGAACGGATCTGAGCAACACATCTCGAAGAACAACAGTTACTGGTAAGTAACTACGTTTTATGTTTTATAAAAGCTCTTAGTTCTGTCCACATAATAGGCAAGTGCCCTTCTGGCAGCCAATGTATGGAAGACAGATCCCCTTTCACTAGAATGTGGCTTTGGGGAAAAGATGGTAAACAGACTGATTAATATGGAAGTCAGATACACCTATGGTAAGAACTGAGGATAAGGTCTAAAAATTACTTGTCCTTATGAAAAGAAGTAAAAGGTGGGTCGGCCATATGAGTGGTAAGTTCACACTCTCTCCTGGCTGATGTAATGGCAATAAATGGAGGCCATTTTGATAGATGAATGATAAAACGAACAGTTAGGCCTGGTGTACACTGGCGATGGATTTCGGTGGTAGTCGACAGGAGATATGCAAGCTATGTACAGTAACTTGCATATCTCCCATCTACTTACCATGGCGTCTTCACTGTGCTGCACTGATCGGAAATGTCCTTCCACTGATGCAGCGCTATGCTACTTACCAGGATGGATTTACAGAGTAGACTTCCAGATTCGATTGAGCAAGTCTTTATTGCCACTCAATCAAACC
The DNA here is from genome assembly GCA_007922155.1 of Mesoclemmys tuberculata. NCBI lineage: Eukaryota > Metazoa > Chordata > Testudines > Chelidae > Mesoclemmys > Mesoclemmys tuberculata. The sequence goes on from ML675610.1 coordinate 35,616,869, forward strand.
CAGAAAATAGATCCTGCACTGCTGGCAGTGTTGCCATAGTCAATGGGGTGAAATGAGATTTCACCAATGTGCTCAAAACCAAACAGAGGTCCAAAGAAAGGACAGTCTCTAGCAGGATGCACAGTAGATACACTTTTTATAAACCTTTTAACTGAAGCATGAACAAACAGTGAACTATCATCAACTAAAGCATGACACAAAGATGGCTGCCAAATGGACTTTTAATGATGAGTTTTAAAAAAAATCAAGAGTTGTCTAGTCTAAGTATATTTAGTACTCCAGCCAATATTTGAGAATCAGATGTCCTTTGTATCCATGCCTGAAATCTAGACCATGTTAGATAGTAACAGTTCCTAATGGACCATTATCTAGAGTTAACTAGTATGTCCCAAACAGATGAACATGACTGCTCAACAGCAGACAAAGTCTGATCATACACACAGTCAACTGAAGGGACTGCATGTTCAGGTGAAAAATTTTGCACCTGCCACAGGACAGGAGACAGAGGCAGGTATATGAAGACTCCACTGGACAGTTGGAGGAGATCAGTAAACCACTCTTGACAAGGCCAAGATTGGCCAACGAGTACTATCCTTGCCCTATCCTAATGTATCTTCCTTATCACTTTTTGTATCAAGGGAAAAGGAAAGACATACATCAGACCCCTCTCCCAGTGCAGTGGGAAAGCATCTGACAAAGACAGACTGTTCCTGCCCATTCTACAACAGAAACTATGACATGTTCTCTTGAATCTAGTTCCAAATAGGTCCACAGCTGGGTTGACCCATTTGGAATATATGGTCAACTACGTGATCTTTTAGGGACCACACCTGCATCTGAGAGCAGTCTCTGATAAGACGAGCCACAACTACATTGTTTTCCCCAGTCAAACAGCGTCTCAGGATAAATTTCATGGCAGATAAATCTGGGATTGGTGTATCACTTCTGCAATCAAGGGGGCAGAGTGATCATCCACTGCTTGTTAATATACACTGCAGATACATTGTCCATTACTACCTGCTCAATCTTCCCTGACAGCTGACAGAGGAATGCTCTTAGAGCCAGATAAACTGCTTTTAGGTTTATCATGATGATGAGCAACTTTCTTTCTTGAGAAGATCAATGTCTTCAAACTGTTTAAATAATTCAAGCATACCTCCCAACCATTGGGTGAGGCATCTGAAATCACTGTCTGAGATGGTCCCGAAGGATTGAACTGCACACTAAAAGCAGGTTTTCCCTGCTTGCCCACCGGTCCAGAGACTATGATGTTCTGAGATATAGTGATCAAAAACTGAAGGCTGTCTCAACTTGGACTGCAAACCTGGGACCATCTAGTGCCTCTGTGGTCTCATTTTTAAACTGGCAAAGAGAGTCACATAGGTAGAGGCTGCCATAAAGCCCATGAGATTCAGGAAGAACCTCATCCTCTATGTGGGGCAACTTCAAATCCTTAACAGACACTGCCTCATTTTGAGAAACCTGTCATCTGGTAGAAAAACTCTCCTTCCCACTGAATCCAATATGGCATCTATGAAAAGGATCTTTTGTGTAGGACAGAGGATTGACCTTGGGAAGTTGAGGAGAAACCCTACATCTAAAAAAAAAGATTGGTTGTGGTAACTATATGACTCAAAGTTCTCGCATACAGCAGCTTTTGTCAGCCAATCATCGATGTAAGGGTAAACAAATACACCCTGCTTCCTCAGATACAATGCTATCACAGAGAGGCACTTCCTAAATACCCTGGATGCTGCAGAAAGGCAAATGGAAGCACCTTGTACTGGAAATGATGCTCAGCTACCACAAATCAAAGATACTGTTGATGTTAATATTCATATTGCAGCTTCAGAAACATCCTTTAGATTGAGAGTTGGGGACCAATCCAGGGCTGACAGTAAGGGATTACTGATGACAGGGTCAGCATATGGAACCAGAACTTCCAGTTGTATTTGTTCAATTCCCTATAATCTAATATCAATCAGAATCCTCCCATCCTCCTTTAGTACCAAAAAAAATCAGTAGTAAAACCATGGCCCTTCAGGTAAGCAGAAATCTCGACTGCTCTTATCAAAGCAACTTCTCCACTGTTGTCAGAAGAATTGTCTCATGAGGGGGACAGATCCCTGAAGAGGGACAAATGGAGGAGCTGAAGTGAGGCAGTGTTTTGAATTTAATGGCATAATCTTTTCCCAGGATTTCTAAGATTCATTGGTTTCAGGTTGCTTGCCCATTTCATTCAGAAATGGAGGCAGACATGTCTCCAAGGACAGGGTAGAATAAAGCTGGTTGGCTCATCCTAGACGCCCAGGCATCTCATCAAAACTGAGGCTTAGTGTTCTGGGATGAGGGGATTGATGATGTTTGTGCTTGGAGCCTTTTTGAAAGGTCTCTTTCCGTAACAACTCTGAGCTGCAGGTTGTTGGTAATTGAGTCTGACTGGATGAATAGTAGGGCACTGAAGGCTCAGAGCACTGCTGCCTCTGCTATTGAAAGAAGGGCCAGGCCTCCTTCGAAAGAATGGGATTAACACAAGAGACTGAGCTGTCAAACTAGCATCCTTCAGTTTTTCTAGTAAGAATGAAAAGACACTCCCCTTCAAAAGGGAGATCTTCCAACTTACTTCTGGTGTCCACAATTATTACAAAAGGATTGAAGCCATGCACGTCTCCTGATAGTCACAGTAGATGCCAGTGCTCTGGCAGCAGATTCTGAGGTATTGAAGGAAGCTCTGAGGGAATGTTTAGCTATAGTCTGACCTTCTAATAAGATGGCGCTTTCCTACCTTCTACTGTCTTCAGTGAAAGTCCTGGAGAAGACAACATTCTCCCACAGAAGGAACTAGTAACAAATCATAACTGCCTGATAACTCATCAGCCTAATGCCAAGGGATGAGGAGAACACCTTCTTCAATGAGTTAGTCTTCTTTCCCCTCTGTCACTCAGGGTGAAGTGTGGTTGTCCCAACCTTGCTCTGTTGCTGGTAGCAACTATCACCAGCGATGTGTGTACAGAGTGGGTATGAAAATACAAGAACCCTTCAGACAGTATATCTGGTATAGTTTGTCTGCCTTCTTAGAGATAGCTAGAAAAAAGAAAGGACTGGACCACACAGATTTGGCCAACTACAACAACCCAGCCAGGACAAGGAGTCATATCTGACTCCTGGCAGAAGTACCAAGTAGTACCAAGTCTCTTCCACTGGTATCGTAGGAAGATTCAGAGAGAACAATATGCAATTCACCTGGTCCTGGAATTGCGTAGTGTCCTCAGAAGGAAAAGAGACTGAAGTCACCCCTACCTTCACCTGGTGACAAGTCACGCTTGAAGTCAGTTTCTAAATGCATCTGTTGATAGAGAAGGGCTCTCTTTGTCATTGTCATTCTCAGACAGGGCATCAGGTATCACTGTCTGCAGTGTCAGTGGATCCAAGGGAATCAAATCTAAGGATCTTTGGGCTTTCGGATTCCTTGCAGATGAAATGTCACCTCCACACACACAAGGAGGATTATTAAAGAGGTCTTAATGTGGTCATCAATAACTGACAGTTTCCTCAACTGCTGGGCTGTAAAACATGCCAACAGGAGAAGGACCTAAAGGTGGCCCACGCCTCACTACAGGTCTCTGTATTCTTCCTTTATCCTTCTCCTGGAGAAGATCTGTGTCCAAACCTGAGAAAGAATGTACCAGAATAGTAAAGGATCTGGAGGGAAGAATGGGAATCCAGTCCTTTGTGGAGACTCTGACAGGGTCCTCAGAGGAAGATGATCCAAGACAGGACCAGTAATGGGATCGGTTTTCTTTCTAACGAGACTAAGAGGATGGCCCTGGAACTGAGGATATACACCTCCTTTTATGAGCTGTGCACATCACATGTGGATCCAGGACATGCACCAAACCTGAAAGGCAGACTTGGGTCATTATAGTGGCAGAACTGTCCAGAACTGAAAATGTAGCCAGAACTGAAACAGGGATTGGGTCAGGGAAAAGCAGTGGATCTGAAGATATGCATGGTTTTGTCTCTCTTGCTACAGAAGCTGGAGGTGGAACAGGTCTCTGCTGTGGAACTGTGGCAGCCTTACCAGAAGACCCTTTCTGGGCAAACTCTGGCTTCCCTGAGGCTCTCTCAGCCAGCTTTGGTGACAGTGAACGCTCCCTCTCTGAGTGCGCCTTCTTCTGGTGCTTCTTCGGCACTGGGGATGACAAACTGTGCCCGGGAAGCGCCAACGCTGGCGGTGCGCTTTTCAATAAGGCCGCAATACTTGGTCCAAAGTCCAATCTCTGCTCCGATACAGGTCTGAGTGCCGCCTCAATGAGAATGGCCTCGAGTCTTGTATCTCAGTCCTTGGTTCTCAGGCGAATGCTCTTACAAATCTTGTACTTTGCGGAGAAGTGGGCTTCCACCAAGCACCTCAGACAGTTCTGATGCGGGTTGCTCAGTGGCACAGGCTTCTTACAAGAAGTGCAAGGCTTGAATCCTGGGGACTGGGTCATGCCCCGACCCTGGAGCTTCCTTAGCTTCAAATCTAGCTAGCTACTAACAAATAACTTTATAAAACTTTGAATCTATATACACTGGTACTAAATAGATAGAAAGTCATTAGGAACACAGACTTGTGAGAGCAAGAGAATCGTTCCAGCACCATCAAGGGTGGTTAGAAGGAACTGAGAGGGAGGGGGCTGAGCGCACCATATATATTCGAGCACATACGTGTGCTGCTGCAGAGGGCGCTAGAGCCAGCTCTGCGGATGCATGTGGCATGCACACACACCTATATTCAGAATGGACATAAGCAAGCACTCAAAGAAGAACTGGCACTGCTGATGTTGGCTATCTTGCTCCTATGCTGCTTCTTCCTTGGTGTCACAGTATATGAAACTGAAGGCACTGATGACCCTCATTCTGAGGTTCTGGAAGAGGCAGCTGGAACTGACCCTAGTCCCGCTGCCACAGGTATTACGTCAAAGTTGGACTGCTGTGAGGCATGAAGTATGGCACAAACGAGGGCAACCGAACTCCAGAACCAGGATGATGGTATGCGACCATGCAGCCCTCAGTCTGGACATGCATCACCTCAAGCATTTAATTGGGAGAGCCCCAGGAACTGATCCCATCTCTAGTAGGGGCTGCAGTTTCTTGGATCTCTGCAGTCCACCAGAACAGACTGAGACCACCAGGGCCAGGGCTGGCTCTTTAGACCTTGGAACTGAAATCAGAATGGATTCAGAGGATCTAAACTCAAGAGCTTCCTTAGATAGGAATTGTAGGTGAGTCTCCTGTCTTGGCAAGCTCTAGGGAGGGGCTGGGTGAAAGTCAAGCATCCATGAAGAGGTTTAAGAAGATAATATTTAAAGTTAACAGCCCAAAGAAATTAATGCACACAAAAAATAGTTCACACTTCTCAATCATTGTCTCAGAACGTCTACTGACATCACTGTATTGATTTACATTTCCAAGTTTTTCTTTGCAGCCATGGGGGCTAGGAAATTGACTATTTTTAAAACGAAAGCTTAGATTATATAGAATATGAATGTCATATGGACCACAAACATTAAAACAAGTCAGATTCAATTCGCGGACCAAGCATCTGATAGCCCTGCCTGTCAATCTCAAGGAAATTTTAAAAAAATGTTTAGAAACACGCATTAGAAGTAGTTAACTTCAAGCAACACAAATTGATATTAGTATGATACAAACAGTTCCAGTTTCAATGACAAACAGAAAAAAAGCTAGAAATGAAGAATGCAGACAACATGTGTCTTTTCATAGATGTTATCTTGATATGACATGGCATAGATATCTAGGCACATGGCAAGGCTAATTTGTTTCAACAGTTCTGGACTGAAAGCACAGCACATCTTCAAGAGCTCAGATCTATGAAGCCAACTTCATGAATGACAGTCTTATTACAAGTACAAGCTCTGTACCAAAAGAGAAATAAGTGACAATATTTATATCTTAAGATTTATGAAGGATTAACTTACAGGATATTGATCCAAATCAACAGGTTGTCTAAAAGGTTCAGAATCTTCACACTGGAAAATTAAATTGACCAGTTCCATACATTGTTTCTTCCAGGTATTTTCATCATAGTTGATTTTCACAATGTTTCGTCTCTTAAAAACCCATCCCTTTAAAAAAAACATTACTCTCTGAACAAACTAAATTACAAAAATAATTCCAATTAGATTTTTAAACATTTTGCAGAAATTACTGGATAAACTTTAAGAGTAGTATCTTAGTAAATAAATAGAGAAAATTATTAGTGAAGTAGAATGCTTTTTGCATTTTTTAAAATTCCTTCTCTTCTATTTTGGATAAGTGTTGAATAAAATTTTTCTCCCTTTCAACCCAGCTTTTCTTATTGGCTGGAATACAGAATCAAGCATACTATTATATTTAAATATGGCAAGGGTGCAAGATACTCTCCAGCTCCTGCAAATTCTTTTTAGGAAAACTAACCAGTGATCAAAAGGATTAAACCCAAATTTAGTGTTTTTTCTAGTAGCTTTCTTGCTGAAAACACTGTCCTGTGTCCTTTAATTATAAACCTTAAAGAAAAGACTTAAAACTTTTTGCTTCCTGTATAATTCCAACAGTTTACACATTAAGTTCGTAGACTCAGACTTTAAGGTCAGAAGGGACTGTCATGGTCATCTATTCTAACTTCCTATACATCGCAGGCCAAAGAGCCTCACCTAACCACTCCTATAATAAGCCCGTAATGTCTGGCTGAGTTACTGAAGTCCTCAAATCTTGATTTAAAGACTTGAAGTTACAGGTAATCCACCATTTACTCTAGTTCAAACCAGCAAAAGAACTGTGCCTCATGCTGCAGAGGACAGTGAAAAAACACCCCATCTCTGCCAATCTGACCCAAGAGAAAATTCCTTCCCAGTTCCAAATATGGTGATCTTAAACATGTGAGTGAGACCCACCAGCCAGACACCTGGGAAATAAAAGAATTTTCTGTAGTAACTCAAAGCCCTTCTCATCTTGTGTCCCATCTCCACTGTTGGAGATATTTGCTAATAGTAGTTGCAGACACTATATGCCATTGTAGGCAATCATATCACACCATCTCCTTTATAAACTTATCAAGCTCAGTCTTGAAACAAGTTAGGTTTTTTTTTTACCCACACTACTGCCTTGGAAGGCTACCACAGAACTTCATTCCTCTGATGGTTAGAAATGTTCATCTAATTTCAAGCCTAAACTTGTGGATGACCAGTTTATAGCCATTTGTTCTTGTGCTAACATTGGCCCTTAACTTAAATAACTCCTTTCCCCCTCTGGTGTTTATCCTTCTGATGTATTTATAGAGAGCAATCATATCTCCCCTTAGCATTCATTTTGTTAGTCTCAACAAGACAAGCTCCTTAAATCTCCTCTGCTAAAGCAGGTTCTTCATTCCTCTGTTCATGCTGGTAGCTCCTCTCTGCACCTATTCCAGTTTGAATTCACCTTCCTAAACATGGGAGACCCAGAATTGCACAGAGTATCCCAGATGAGGTCTCACTAGTGCCTTTTACAATGATACTACGGGAAATATCTTGCCTGATGCATCCTAAGATTGCATTAGACTTTTTCAGGGCCACGTCACATTGGTGGCTCAGTCACCATCAGAAAAATACACCCACGTCTTCTCGTCCGTCACTTCCAACTGATAAATCCTGAGCTCACAGCAAAAATTCTTATTGTCCCTAAATGCATAAGATTGCACTCTACACTATTAAATTTCATCCCATTTTTATTATTCCAGTTTTCAAGGTCATCCAAACCTCCTTGCATGATATTTCGGTCCTCTTCCATATTGGCAGTACATCCCAACTTTGTGTCATCCACAAATTTTATTAGCACACTCACTTTTTGTGGTAAGGTCATTAACAAAAACATTAAACAAGACTGGTGCCAAGACCGATTCTTGAGAAATTCAGTTAGTATCCTCCCTTCAGCATGACTCTTTAACCAGTGCCTTACCCAACACCTGATTCTCATATTAATCCCTATCTTCAATTTCACTAATAACTTCCCCTGTGGAACTCTATGAACTACTTTACTGAAATCCAGATAAAGGAAATGCAATAGATCTAATCTACAAAATCTATTATCACAAAAAAGATCAGGTTGGTCTGGCATGATCTACATTTTGTGAAGCCATGTTGTATTTTAACCCAATTACTATTTATCACTATGTTTTTAATTACTTTCTCTGTCAAAATTTGTTCTAAGATCTTGTATATAATTGAGATAAAACTAAGGGGCCTGCAGTTTCCAGGATCACTTTTTTCCTTTATTAAAATTAGATACTATATTTGCAGTTCTCCAGTTATTGAAGTCTGTTGTCATATCAATTTTGTCCATTGCATGTTTTGCATTATGACTTCATTACAAGATTAAGCAGAAAAGCTGAAGAAATCTTTAAAAAATTGTATCTGATTATTTGCAGTTACCACCAAGAAAGTTAGGAAAGACATTAATTACAAAAGGTAGCATGCTCCACTACGTTCTGCTACTTCACTACTGTTTCTGTTGATCACCTTTTTGGATAAGTAGAATTTCAATATTTATGGTAAGGACAGGCCAACTCACTTTTACTCTTCTGTAAGAAGTTCTTGGAAGACATTTATCATCATCCTACAAAACAGATCACATACCACTTCAATAATAATTTACAACATAAAATAGATAACTATTCAGACAAAAGCCACCGTTATAATTTATACTTCAGTGAAAATAATAAATATACTATCGTGATGAATATTATAGAAAGCTGTCCAGTTAAGCTAAGAGTTCCTGACAAGCCAAGAGCAACACATTCAACGGGATATTGCAGGCTTTGAGGTCTCAGATTAGGAGAGACTTATTTAGGACTCTAAACACAAATCAATACTCAACATTCCTGGCTCCAGTACCATGTCCTGAACCTGAACGGAAGGATGATATTGGAGACCTTGATGCAAAAGGACCAAGAGTGGGGATTTCACTGATGCATCAGAGGGATGCTTGCACTCTTGGTAACTCTTCTTGGATGTTTTTTATATAACAAGGATACCTTGTAACAAACCAGAGCTCAATACCACCAACTTTAAGCACTAAGCTCTAGAGCATGGGTAGCCAATAGGCCGACAATGAGCCAAATCTGGACTGCCAGATGCTTCTGAATGGACCTTGAAATCTTTTTAGTACTTATCTTTTTTTAAATTATTTTCTGTGGAGTCTGGACCCTGAATATACCCTGACCAACAAATTTGGACCTTGTCAAAAATAACTGACTACCCCTGCGCTAGAGGGCATGAGGGACTCAGCCTGTGGCAGATGAAAAATCATACAGCTTTTCAAGTTCTGCCTGTCACATGGTCATCTTCTGCTGATGAGCCTGAGAGAATCCCTGGAGAATCCCTTTGGAGAAACAATGTTTTTCATGGTTAAGTAGTAAGAGTCGCTTCTGGACTGAATGTCAAAATTTCCCTGGCCTTATTCCTCAGAGGACAAGTGCCTTTCACCATTTTTAAAATGTTTTGTTTAGGAATAAAAAATGCTTGATATGTTTTTGGTAAAAGTAGTATATTTTTTAATTTTAAGTACACTACCAACAAACCAACGATGATACTCCAAATGTATACACATTCATTGTATGCATTGCTATCAACAGCTCATCATACTAAAATAAATGCATTAGATTTCTATTCTCATGTAATAAAGTGAGGTTGTAAGCTTCATATTACATAATTTAACGCAGCTATGTTGAATTTGAATCAATCAATTTTCTCTTTTTGAAATAAACAAAGCAATTCAGAGCAAACGTATGAATGCAATTATATTAAATAGCAAAGGATCTCACCACAGATATAATTAAATTCTGTGTTCTGAACCCTTGGAAGTATCATTTTGTTAAAATGCAAGTAGTTTTTACAACATTTTAAAAAAGAAAGCTACCTGCAGTTACATGTAATTAAATGAATATAGATTCAGATGTAGTCATATATGTAAATACTGCACATTTAATATACTGTATGATAGGTATGGGGCTACTGAGCCACACGCTGGGGGAGGGAGAGAAAAATTATACAGCACTTGACAGTGTAGTGATTTAACTGCAAAATGTATACTGAATATGCAATATTATGTACATATAAATTTGCAAAACTCGACATTTATTATTTAAATATAGGTATGAAATATGGTGTATCTACCTATAACAGATCCAAAAATCCTCAAATTTTAGGGAAGTTCATATAAGACTGGCCATTATATGAATAGACATTATGTATAAGATACATGGATATGAAGCAAGTATATTTCTATAACCAGACACTTCTGTAATTGTGGCATATTATGAAAATATAGGTTTTTTAAAAGTATTTAAAACTAGTTTTGCTGATGCTAGTAACTAAATTGACACTAGTTCCTGATCACTGCTAATAAGCTCCAACTTTAAATATTTAGGTAAAATAAATCAACAAGAGTTTATTACCAGATCATCAGCATCAAGAGAGTCCTCCTCATCTTCTGTTGTATTACTAAGCTCAAATATGTTTGTACAATCCGGATCACTGTAAAGTAGAATTGAAAGCTTTACTGCATGAATAATGGAAAAACAGTTAGCACTTCCTAGACTTTGAAACACATGAAAATAGGTGGAAAACAGTAATTTTCCAAGAGAATTTAAGGCTTGAAAGGCATGCTTAAAGAAGATATTTTAAGCTCAGTAAACCAGGCACTGGCAACATAATTGAAGTAAAAATTCCTTTTACTAATTTCAAATGATTTCTGCAAACTCTGCCAGCTAATTCATGTCAGAATATGCATCCATCTCAGCTTACTAGAACTAACTTTAGATTTGGTGGTTGTGAGGGGAAGGGATGTAAAATGTTCTGAATTTAGAGAAAATTTAGTATGTATTTAACAATTTCTCTCAGGTCAATTAAAGCATTTTAAAGATTAAGGCCTTGTTTATCAATAGGCAAAACAGCAACTTGCATTCCTTGGAATACCTCCATTGTAGATATTTTACAAGCACTGATTTGCTGACTAGGCTTTGGATAAGGTCTTCAATTCTGGTCTAGATAAAACAGGAAAGCTTACAGTTTTTCTATATTGTGAAAAACAGTATAATTTCTCAAAATGCACCAGATCAGGCAGACTGATTAAAAGAATAGAGAATATTCATGTGCATGCCAAATAGTAAAGAACTGGGTTTACCTCTAAATGGCTAATTTCAGGGTGGATGGGTTTGTTGGGATGAGCAGAAACCTTTGCTTGCAGCTAAAAGTTTTATTTCATGAACAAATTATACAGAAAGACCTCTCTCACATCTTGAATACTAAAAAATGCTGATTAAATAGGAGTGCTAAAAATGTCCCTTTGCTACATGTATCAAGACGTTTCCAAGTTAGTTTGCTCAATAGTTCAGGAAATATTTCAAACTTGAAAGTTTCTAAAGGCTTCAGATATTCTTCATTGCAAAAAATAAGGAGTCAGTCAAAATTAGGAGAAATTCAAGTGCTAGCTCCAACCCAGATAATGAAATATGTCTACATTTATATTCAGACTGAAAATATGACTTACTCAATGAACTTTAAGAGCAGTTTAGTGATCTTCTTAGCAGATCGAGAAATAGCACTCGCAGGTTCATTGAAGGTACTGGCATTACTTTCAATACATCTCACTTCCCACACCAGTGCAGAGATCCTCCTTTAAGATTATAAAACAAATTAACAGTCTTTAATACTGAAAGGAAGGAGTGGGGAAAAGAAAAACAACTCAGTAAATATCTGTCCCTAATAGAAATAAAATACTAAACTGACAATCTTTTAGTATAGAATCCCAGATAATCTGTTTTAAAACAATTTATACGGAAAGCAGCATAAAATATTCACGGTTAGCCAGAGTGTGGCAAAGAGACTTCAATATTGATGCAAAAAAGATTAATAAAATAACTTAAGTAGTTACCAACTTATTTGCACCCCTACTGAATATTAAGGTACAGATACAAGAATGCTACAGCCAGAATGATTGAAAATGTAATACACATAGAAGAATCATAGAAGATTAGGGTTGGACGGGACCTCAGGAGGTCATCTAGTCCAACCCCCTGCTCAAAGTAGGACCAACCCCAACTAATTCATCCCCAGCCAGGGATTTGTCAAGCTGCACCTTAAAAACCTCTAAAGATAGAGATTCCACCACCTCCCTAGGTAATTGAGTGCTTCACCACCCTCCTAGTGAAAGTTCTTCATAACATCCCAACCTAGACCTCTCCACTGCAACTTGAGACCATTGCTCTTAGTTCTGTCATCTACTATCACTGAGAACAGCCTAGCTCCATTCTCTCTGGAACCCCCTTTCAGTTAGTTAAAGGCTGCTATCAAATCTCCCCTCACTCTTCTCTTCTGCAGACTAAACAAGCCTAGTTTCTTCAGCCTCACCTCATAAGTCATGTGCTCCTGCCCCCTAATAATTTTTGTTGCCCTCTGCTGGACTCTCTCCACTTTGTGCACATCCTTCCTGTAAGTAGGGAGTCCAAAACTGGACACAATACTCCAAATGAGGCCTCAGCAGTGCTGAATAGAGGGGAATAATCACTTTCCTCAATCTGCTGGTAATGCTACTAATGCAGCCCAATATGCTGTTAGCCTTCTTGGCAACACAGGTACACTGTTGACTTATATCCAACTTCTTGTCCACTGTAAACCCCAGGTCCTTTTCTGCAGAACTGATGCCTAGCCAGTCGGTCCCCAGTCTGAAGCAGTGCATGGGATTCTTCCATCCTAAGTACAGGACTCTGCACTTGTCCTTGCTGAACCTCATCAGATTTATTTTCGTCCAATCCTCCAATTTCTCTAGGTCACTTTGTATCGTATCTTTACCCTCCAGCGTATCTACCACTCCCCGCAGTTTAGTGTCATCTGCAAACTTGCTGAGGGTGCAATCCACACCATCCTCCAGACCATTAATAAAGATGTTAAACAAAACTGGCTTCAGGACTAACCCCTTGGGGCACTCCACTTGTTACTGGCTGCCAACTAGACATCAAGCTACTGATCACTACCCATTGAGCTCAAGGATCTAGCCAGCTTTCTATCCATCTTATAGTCCATTCATCCAACCCATACTTCTTTAACTTGCTGATAAGAATACTGTGGGAGACCATATCAAAAGCTTTGCTAAAGTCCATCAGGTCCACTGCTTTCCCCACATCCACAGAGCCAGTCATCTCATCATAGAAGGCAATCAGGTTGGTCAGCATGGCTTTTCCTTCTTGAATCCATGCTGACTGTTCCTGATCACCTTCCTCTCTTCAAAGTGCCTCAAAATGGATTCCTTGAGGACCTGCTCTATGATTTTTCCAGGGACTGAGGTGACATCTTTAGTTAATTATGTTATAAAATGTTAATGCTAATAAAAACTTCCAGAATGCTCTGCTTTGATTTCCAAGGGCAAGCAAACATCAAGCAGACAAACAACAAATACTTTTAGGAAGAAATCTGATTGTGAACGGAATGTAGGGTTATGTTATCAGAGAAAAAAGTCTAGAGGTGAAGTGGGCCTAATTCTAGCTCCTCTTCAACCGACACACACTTTCAAAGAAAAATCTGATTTTAAACCCACACTAGGAATTCTAGAAATATCCTTATTGAAATTGATTTCCTTCATCTTCATTCTTCAAATTTAGAGAACATTTATGCTGGTAAACATTTTACAGATATTGGTTACTTCCAACTCATGTTTTCACTTAAATGTGAAAACAACGGTTACTAACCTTCTGTAACTGTTCTTCGAAATGTGTTGCTCGTATCCATTCCAAGTAGGTCCATGTGCACCACATGCACAGTTTACCGGATGGTTTTCATCTCGTGGTATCCGTAGGGCTGGCTCTAGTACCCCCTGGAGTCGCGCCCTCATGGAGCCATATAAAAAGCCCTGCCAACCCTCCGCCTTTTCAGTTCCTTCTTGCCAGCTGACTCCAACAGAGGGGTAAGGCAGTGGGTCTTGGAATAGTCATGAGCAACATCTTGAAGAACAGTTATAGACGATTAGTAGCCCTTTTTTCTTCAAGTGATTGCTCATGTCAATTCCAAATAGATGACTCCCAAGCTAGACTCTAGGAGGAGAGGTCGGAGTTCAAAGTCCTGGAGATTGAAGCACTGCTCTGCTGATAGTGGCATAATCTCTGGCATGCCAGGTAACAGCGTAACGAACAGCGAAGGTGTGAATAGATGACCATGCTGGTGCTCTACATATGTCCTGGATCAGTACCTGGGCCAGAAATGCTGCAGAGGATGCTTGTGCTCTCTTTCAATGAGCCATTAACATTGAGGCAGGCACATTCAGCAAGGCATAAGCCTGATCCATGAAGTGATCCATGAAGATCCTTCTTTGAAAAGAAACTGGTCATCTTTTCATTCTATCTGCTACAAAGAGCTGAGTTGTTTTTCTGAACAGTTTAGTCCTTTCAATATAAAAAGCCAAGGCATGCCTGACATCCAGTGAATTCAATCTATGCTCCCAAATGTTAGCGTGTGGTTTGGGGGAGAAAACCAGGAAAAATATGTTTTGGTTCGCATGGAACTGGGAAACCACCTTTGGAAGGAACGCTGAGTGAGAACGAAGTTGAATCCCACCCTTAAAGAAAGTTGCATAGGGAGGTTCCAACGTGATCATCTTGAGCTCAAATACCCTCCTGGTCAAAGTTGTGGCCATCAGGAAGGGCAGCTTACAGGAAAGATCGAGGAGCAAGCAAATTGCCAGGGGCTCAAATGGTGGTCTTGTCAATCTTGACAGTACAAGGCCACAGTCCCATTGGGGAATTGGCTGGTGTGTATGGAGGTACAGAGTGTACAGACCGTGGGCGCACCCTCAAAAGTTTTGCTTAGGACCAGAGGATTGTCTTGCCTGCCCAGAACCCTGGCTGGAGGACGACTATGGAAGCCTCCTGTGATTTCTGCCCCTTTTTTGATTAGGGTCCTGCCTAGGCTGGCCTTGGAAGAACCTAGGCATGGGCTGAGGCTTGAAGTGCCCTTAGACAACACCGTGGCTCTTCTCGAAGCTGGTGGTTTGGGGTCCTGTTCTTGGCCCTGCCTAGGAAGCAGTGATGGTGTCATGCCTCTGATAAAGCTCCCTCACCACTACAAAGGTCTCCAATGTGGAGAGGAGATGCAACTCCTCCTCGTTTCTCCCCCTGGGCAGGGAGTCCAAGAGCCCCAGACTCAATGGGCCCTTCTGCAGGGCTAGAGTTGGAAGCGCAGAGCCCAAAGGTCCGGGACTGGTGCAGGTTGCACTTTGCTCAAGTCTTTACCATGAGTGAACGTCCCATCTATCTTCTTTTGCTTTTTACGTGGTATTGGGGATTGGAAGTGGTGCCGCGCTTTACTACATGCCAAGTCCCTTGGTGCCAAGGAAGCTGATGCCTAAGTGCTCGGTCTCAGTTCTGCTGGACTTTCATCCATGGGTCAGAGAACCAACTCCATAAGTAAAAACTTAAGTCTCTGGCTTCTTTCCTTTTGGTTCCTGGAATGGAAGCCTCTGAAGATTTTGCAATGATCCTGTTGATGCGTCTCTCCCAAGCACTTAACACAGGTTGAATATGAATCATCTCTGGGCATAGATTTCTTATACATACTGCAAGTCTTGAAGACAGTCATGCCCCAGTCCTGGGACAGGGTGAGGAAAAAAAGACCCCAATAAGTGGAGTGCTAATTATGCTTATCCTAAGAACATACGTAACTAATACTAAGTATTGATTATTTACAAGTACTTAGAGAAATTTCACTGGGGAAGAGCTTGCAAAGAAGTGATGTTCCAGCAACTGTCATGGGCAGTAAGAAAGAACTGGAGAGGCAGAGGGTTGGCAGAATCCTTTATATGGCACCATGCAGGTGCAACACCAGGAGGCACTGGAGCCAACCCTACAGGTACCACTATGGGAAAACCTTCCGGCAAACTGTGCACGTGGCATGCACACATCTACTTGGAATCCGCATGAGCAAGCGCCTGAAGAAAAACCTTTGTTGTTTCTCAAATGCTCAAGTTGATATAAGCTTCTTTTAATTTATTTTTCCAACTATTTTGTATGCAAATACACACCTTCGTATAATAAATGTCCGATATCATTGCTGTATGAGTAGCAAAATGTTTTATGTATAAATATAGAACATAACAGCCATACTGGGTCAGACCAATGGTCCATCTAGCTCAGTATCCTGTTTTCTGACAGAGGCCAATGCCAAGTGCTTCAGAGGGAATGAATAGAACAGGGTCCACTGGTGCTGGCATATCATTGGCAGTACCGTTCATACTGACAGAGCCTTTCCTGGGGCGAAAGTGGTACCCGTGGTACCAGTGCTTCTTTGTCTGCACCCACTGAGTCTTTAGGTATTCCAACTTGTCCTGTCAATTTGGCATTGCACATGCCCTGTGTACCAAATCTAGATGTCTTCAGTGCTGTTGGTACTGATAATACTGACCGAGCTGGGGATCATTTCCAGCTTGATCAGGGTTTGCTAAGGGGACCCACAGACTTTTTCTTAGAGGCCGTGCATGACTAGCTTGCAGGTCTCTCTGAGCTCATCTCCCTTTGAAGTTGAGGATTCCCACTGGGACACCAGAGGTTGGAGGGCTGACTCCATAAGTAGGAATGTGAGCCTCAGTTCTCTGTCCTTCCTGGATCTGAGTTTTAGTTGCTGACACAGAACACACTTCTCTGGAATGTTTCTCTCTCCCAGGCAACAAACACACTGCATGACCATCAATCACTAGGATAGATTCCTGGCAACTGAGGCACTTTTTTAAGCCTGGGGAGCAGGTGTACCCTTGTCCAGGGAGGTCAACAAAATATGAAGTCCTTTTCTTTTTTTTTTAAAAGGCAACAGCCAAAACAAAAGGCAAATGAAGCAAAGAAAGAGAAAGGGCTTCAAAGGAAGCTAAAATTAGCAATTTTAAGAGTTAATGATCCTTGAATGGACAGCTCTAGTTCTGACCCTAGCCAGCGTGGTTGAGAAGGGACTGAGGAGAAAGAGCCTGCACATACTGGTTAGCCTTGTGGCAGGCAGGAAGCAGTGCCTGTGCCGATGGGATGGACTGCTATCAAAATTCTCCGATTAGCAGCACATGAACGTAAACACACCTACAGTGGAGCACTCATAGGGACACTACTCCAAGAACAACCATCGCTCCAAAAATTGTCATGCAGAGTCAACAACTTTTTTAAAACAGAATTTCCTTTCCTATCAAACTAACAAAAAAGGGGGGGAATATTTTTATTCAGTGCATTTTCTGAGAACATTAAAACAAACTAAATTTTCTGCATCTTTCCTGCCACAAGAAGAACAAAGGCAATAAAAAAAGTTGCATGCTCATTGAACAGATTGCATATTCAGGAGCTCAAAGTATGACCTAAGTCAACCCCAAAGCCTGTAGCCTATGAAAGAATGACAGCAACCAACCTGAATCTAAGCAAGCATGAAATGAGTTGTTTTCTCCTATAATTCCACTAAAGAAAGAAGGTATCAGATTCTGAAGTGACCACCCACATTCACACCCCTTGATACTCTGCTTAGAAAACAAACACTTCAAAACTCATCCTGTCCATCTTTACAAGAGAGTCAAGACTCAAGAAGAAACCAACCCCAGGAACCAACCCTCCTCAAGACTTCAACCTGGATAGGTGAGAGGAAGCTAACAAAGCCACTGCCAAGGGATTGGATTTAAAACTCCTGTAATGATTTGTTGGAATACTGAAATGCTGCTGTAACTTAAAAGACTAGCAGTTTCTTCTGTTAACCATGAAGTGGTTAGACCATGCATTCCTGAGAAGAGACAGGGAATAAATATTGGTAAGCAGAGAAAAGAGGGATTTTAAATTCTTAATATTGCTTAACTGGCCTGTCACAAGACAGCTCCTTAAATGGCTTCTTCTAAGTTACTGATTTAAATATTTTCTTGGGTTTCATAAGATGTTTCTTTCCCAACTATAAACAGGTTGATTATTAATAACCAACAGGTCCACCTGCCATGAAACAAAATTATTTTGCCTATCTATAAAACATTCTTTGTTATCTAAGGATATATTAAAAATGGATTCACAATTTTGGGAAACAATGTATTTCGGTCTGAACTTACCAAGTGGAAAGCACACCTCACAGGTGTTCACTATTAGGGGTGTAATAGCTGTCAAAAGCTCTCCATAGACACACATACAGAAGAGATTGTAATGGAAGTAACCAGTTTATCATTATGTTTTCTGTTCTTTTCTCTAATAATGAAATAGCACTGGTTAATAACTGGATTATTTTGCTTGGACTTAATCTTTGCTTGGTATCTCCGAAGCAATGTAAAAGAACTGCTGTGACTCAATAGTGGAAGCCACACTGCTGAGTTGGCAGTAAGAAACAGCAGGAGCTGGCCAACCATGTCTTGTTTCTCTAAACTAAATGCTTTTAATAATTTTGAAAACAAAATTACTTGGTGTCCAACAATTTACAAGTATCCGTTTCAACACCACACAGTAATCTTTGTCCTCTCCCACCCTTTCAGTTTTGAGATTCATATTAAAGCTTGTTAAGCATTTGGGATTTAGCATATTCTTAGCCAAAGGACATATTATTTGAGCACCCACTTGACACACTGAAATACTTTCATATCTCTCCACATTCCCAGCATCAGACTATACAGTCATACAGAGTGAAACAGTTTCATGAGTTGGTTAAGCTGAAAAAAATACAAACTATAAAAGTACATTATAATTAATCAATCTGCATATGAAGTTTGTGTTTGTGAGGCTTCCATGAGTTAGTTCTCAAAACCAACTACTTCAAGGGGTAATATCCACAATGGCAGGCTTTTTCCAACTACACAAAATACTGATGGGTCAGAATAATGATTCTGGCACACCAAGGGTTCTGAAATCTCACTTACATAGACATTACTGCATTTGGCCTGAATTCCATCGGAGGTTTGTTAGCTTTCAAGCCCATATATTATTTTAAAACTTAATGTGACCCAACCAAAAAGGATAAAAACCCTGTTAACTGGTACTGTGTATTGTACCGAATTCTATTTTGTGGCCACACAGATCTGACATCTCTTGATAGAGTACTGAGGATCATAAGGTAACAAAATGCATATTTACTTCTAAAGAAAGAACGAGCACTATTCCAAAAGAGAAAAAAAATCAGCAGAAAAGAAAAAGAATGAAAAATATTGTTAAACTATGATCTCTCTACCACATTTTCTTAAGACAAGTATCTCCCAACTGGGCTCTTCCCCACCTGCCTATTAAGTACAGTTTTTGAACTTCTCCAGCCTTTCATAATTCTCCCCTCTGTTAATTTCTGTCCTCCCTCTCATAACCCTGTCCTGAGAGAAGGATTATTGAGTAAAGATGTCCCCTGCAAGTTTGAAGAAACTGAGGACCCAAGTTAAGTAAATGGAAGTGACACGCTGTATTGCCATTTATAGTGCTTCGTTTTACCACTTTCTATTTCAAATTCTTACAGTTATTTATTAACCAAATTATAAAAAATTGCAAATATTTACCACTTTATCCACAAATGTCATAACACTTCACAAAAAGATGAGTATTAGCTACATTTTACAGATGAGCACATTAAAGTGCAGAGATATTAGAGATCTAATTTTCAGGAGTGTTGGTCACCCACAACTTCCACTGAAGTCAATGGGTACTGCAGATGTTCAGCCTCTGATTAAACCAGGCCCTGTGTATCATAACTAAATCATGCTTAACATTGTCAAAACACACCTAAGTGACTTAGGTACCAAAGTCCATTTTCAGAAGTCACTTATCTAATAATGCCCAATCCCATTTTTCAGAAATTAACCTCAAATCTTCAGAAACTCATTTTACATTACTTGACTACTAGTCTTAAAACACAAACATGCAGTTTTCATATTCAGTTATTCCAAAATAGCTCAACTAATTTTGTTCATAAATAATTTCAAGTAATGCTTATGATCACTGTGATATCACTAGCAGAGAAGACAATTTTTTTCATATTACAGTAATCATTTTTCAGATAACTATAAAATAGTAGCTTTTGCATTCACATAGTGCTATTCACATAGTGCTATTCACATAGTGCTATTTCACAGTGTTTACAAATAGAACATTTTGCCTTTTTAGTGCATTTTCCAAAATTTTTTTTAGATCTTTGTAGATCATTTAACTTGATGGAAACTTGAAGATAATGAAGTTTTCCTCCTTTCTACTGCTAAGGTAGACTAACCTGTAGAACCGGTTGATTAGTCTGACACGAATAGTGCAAAGATCCGTTGGATAAGCTATTACTGTACAGTACCTTGGATATGTACTGAGATCAACTGGACCAGCAAAAGCTGCTGAAATGTCTGTCAAAAATAGTAATATTTCAGTTAGTTGAGCTAACAAATTCAAAGCCTGTATACATAATCCATACTTGTATGTGTATATATATATATTATGTATGTATGTTACGTATACTATAACCACTGTTGACAAAACAGGTTATGTATACACATGAACTTTAATTCAGATTTGAGATAAAGGTTGCCTATCAGGTTGCACACATAAGTACAATACTTTATAATAAACCTTTAACAAAGGATCAGCATTATGTCCCAGATATCAATTTATAAGTTTACTGCTATGAAAGCAAGGAAGTGACTAATTTTCTGTGTTCTCACCAAGATTCAGAAGTTGATCAATGCCACTGATAATCCGTTCACATACTTCATCCCGGGATGTTTTCCCCCATTCTCCCTCTTGGGGTTTGTATAGTAGCTTTTCCATTTCTTCGTAAGTTACAGAAACACCAGATCCTAATTCGTCAGGTTGATCAACTGAAGTTATATAGTAAATAGGGAAGGTGGGAGAAGAAAGAACACAAACAGAAGAATAAGTGATAATTTAATAAACTACATGCTTAACCATTTTGACACCGTAAAATCTTGCCTTATGTCATAAGATGGAGTTTCATGTTTAGGAACACAAAGTCTGATCTTTCTTTGTTGTAGGTGAGTTTCAGAATGCCACACCATACAATATAGGGATGACCAATTTTGCTTTTTAATGAAGGAAATTGTATGTAAACAGCTATTAACACTGTTTAGATTTACAGGGTGAGTGTTTAAATTTAGTCCTGATATGCACACGTACACTAGCAAAAGACGTAAGTATTTTTTATTACATTACAGGTTACATTGTTAGAAGTCCTGGTGCACCTACACCATTTTTCCTTGCACAGCAAGGCTAATCGATCATATAAAGATCAATTATGCAGGGTAATACAACGTTTTCCATGTGATAATAGAAAAAATTGCAGTTCCTTTGAATTTTGTTGCGCTCAACAACAAAACCTGTTTTAAGTGACTGCTCAAAGGACAGTAACAACTCTGCTCGCTGTGCAGCAGAGTTAAAAAAGCTAACTAAATGTTAGTATGCCTAAAGAACAGCAAGGAAAATGATTCTCTCTGTTATACATATATGATATAATATATACGAGAGAGAACGTTATTTTATTATTTTATTTATATATTATATATATATTAAAAAACACAATGGTACATCACTTGAAATATCGTGTCTAGTTCCGATCTCTAAAGGAAATAGAGCAGAAAGAGAAATCTATTACCAGGGTTTTTTTTGCTAGCAGCATCTCTCATTCACTGATCACTAACAGGTTAATATCTCCCCCCCACCAGTGGAACTGGGAAGTGGCTCAATGTTGCTGCTGGAGGCTCCAGGACTGAGCCCAGCTCAGGCCATTAGAAGAATTCTTTCAAAGCTGCAGAAATACTCCAGCAACCAATTATTAATATCAAGACAAATCTAACATTAACTAGGGCTGTCAAATGTTTTAAAAAATTGCAATTAATCGCAACATTAAAAACTAGTCAAGATTAATCACAGTTTTAATCACACAGTTAAACAGAAACCAATTTATAATTAATATTTTTGGATTTTTTCTACGTTTTCAAAAACATTGATTTCAGTTACAACACAGAATACAAAGTATACAGTGCTCCCTTCTTATTTTTAAAGAGATATTTGCACTGTAAAAAACCAATAGGAAGAGTATTTTTTCAATTTACCTCATACAAGTACTGTAGTGCAATCTCTTTATCCTGAAAGTGCAACTTACAAATGTAGAATTTTTATTTTTACAGAACTAAACTCCAAAGCAACGTACAACTTTAGAGCCTACAAGTCAAAGCATGAAGGGCCATACAAATGTTTAGCATATCTGGCGCACACACATACCTTGCAACACCAGCTACAACAGTGCATATGAACACCTCTACTCACCTTCAGGTGACATTGTAAAAAAGAAGTGTGCATCATTATTTCCCATAATTATAAAGAAACTTGTTTGTCTTAGCGATTACCTGAACTAGAAGAAAGACTGAGTGGACTTGTATAAGGTGAATTGAAAAAAAAGCTATTTTCTTTTGTTTCTTTTTTACAGTGCAATCAATCATCATTTTTCTCTTACTCTAGTTAATTTGTTTTCCTTTAATTGCATGCATTAACGGCAATTGATAGCCCTAATATTAACCTTTGTGCAATTGTATCTTATTCTTCCTTTAGAGAAAATAATTAAATGTTATAAATTATATTCTGCTTTTTATCAGACTACCAGGCTAG
>ML675610.1:35639910-35659940 GCA_007922155.1 Mesoclemmys tuberculata
CCTGGCCTGAAAAGAACTTACTATTTCCCCCTCTCACAGAAACAATTTTACCAGACCAGTGAGTGAAGTTTCTGGATTGATTTCTGTCTGGATACCAAAATGCATCAATGAGGCTAATGAAGAATCCTTGCTGAACTACACTTCTCTTCCAGTGTCCAGGCTTTTAACTGTATGTGGTCCAAGTCCAGATGAAGGACTCCCTGTTTCTAGAGGATTGGTCTTTTCTGCCAGCGCAATGGAGATTCCTTGACTGTCCATCAAGTCCAACACTCATACTTCCATCACAAGCCAACTTCTAACAAGTAAGAGGAAGCTTCCTCTGTGACCACTAAGGGGTTTCTAGAACCTTTTTCTGATGCAGCTTGTACTAACTACTGTCAGAGAGGATACAGGACCCAGTGGAACACTGGTCCAATACCAGATGGCCAATGTTTATATTTTTGTTAGATATTGCTGGATAAGTGAACTAAAATGCTAGGTACTCTGAACTGGAGTTTTGCTCCCCAATCTATGAGGCTTGCTTCCATAGTAAGTATGCAAGGGTAGAGTGGAATTTGAGTTGGCTTTCATAATGTTTGTATTCACCTGCCGAGAAAGGAACATTCGGACGTGATTAGAATGGTATCTAATTTTGCACTGTACCAAGTGCATACTTACATGATCTCATAAGGAATTTCTGGAGCCTAATTTTAAGAAAGCCCACTCGGGATAACACCGTGCATTACACCAGCAATCCAAGCCATTAGAGATAACTGGCTACTGATGACCTCTGCCAAACCAGTCTCGACACCTGGGTGAACAATTCTCAGCAGTGGGTCCAAAATGTTCTTGATTTTGAACAACTGGTGCATGTAAATCCTTTCCCACTGCTGGCTAGTCAAGAATAGGTCTGTTGCTCTGGACAAGGCACCAGTTAGTATCTGTATACATTCACGGACAAAATGAGCAACTTGCAATACAAGTCATTCTGTGACCACTACCAGTTATCTCTTAAAACTCTTGGTGATGTGAACAGGCAGGGCATATTCAGACTCCGTAGCGTTTGTGTACGTTGTCTTACATGAGAATTACCACTAAGATTTAGCCATGTGTTTGTAGAACAGTTCTGTTACCGCCTTAGGAGGAGGCATCCCAGCAGCAGATCCTAGTGGCTGAAACCATTATGCTATCAAATGCCCAATCCAGGGGAAGATAGATTATATGTTGCTACAAAATGTATACAAATTGAAGTTATAAAACAAAACAGTTGGAAGAAACTGAACCACCAATTTGTTCTGCTGCCAGAGGCAAAAATCTGGTGTCCTGATCTGGAGAAAGATGCTTCATTCTAGAGCCTCCAGAAAAAAATGGACTCTGAATACAACAGGTGGAGGACGTAAATCTATTAGTCATGAGAGAATCTATGCATGAGAAAAGCTGTGCTGCAAAAAAGGTGGGTCATAGACAGGTGACAAATGATCAGAATCATGGAAAAATAACCATAGGAAGAGCTTTTGAAAACATACAGACTGCTCAGTTTACAAAGTATACAAAATAATTAACAGTATAGAGAAGGCAAATCAAGTGCTCCTATTACAGAACAAACATGTGGAACTCATCACAAGATATCACTGAGGCCAAGAGTTTAGCAAATTTCAAAAACAGATTAGTCAGCCACATGGCTGCTGAAAACATCCACAGCTACACTAGATAGGAATAAAAAGCATCCAGAAGCTTGGAAAGAAAGCCATTTTTTAACTCGGTGGATTGGGAAGAAACTTCTCTTTGGGGTGGCTTTTACGATTGACCTCTTCATGGTTTCATGAACTTTCCCTCAAGAATCTAATACTGAGCAATGATAGTGACAGGATACTAGATTAGATGGACCACTGACCATTAAAGCTAATTTTCATTCTAGTAGTAACCTGAGATATACCTTAAAGCACAGGTGTCAAACACAAGGCCCGCGGGCCGAATCCAGCCCTCCGGCTTGTGTTATCCGGCCCGCGGGACGAATGTGGCCTGCCGGCTTGTGTTACCCGTGCCAGCAGTGTTTTCTGAGCCGAGCTCAGGAAAAAGCGTGGGAGATCTCGCGTGAGTTCAGGGCACCGTGAGATCTCTTCTTAGAAAGGATATATCTGCTCTTAAAAAGGAAATGGCCATCGGAGTCTTGTACTCTGCCACCGAATGTTACCCTGCAGGGAGATTTCACGGCGGAGAGTGGAGTCTGCGAGCCCTTGTGAGTGCCTGTCCTGCAGGGAGATTGTTCAGCGGAGAGTAGACTATCAAAAGTAGAGTTGAGCATGGTATGCGTGGCCCCCCTGAAATTCAATCTAAATGTGGCCCGCCATACGAATTAAGTTTGACACCCCTGCCTTAAAGTAATCATTTATTATAAAGGTTTTGCTAACTGTACATAGAAAACATATTTCATTGTATTTGATCATCAGCAGGAGTTGTGTGGTTACAATTAATGCAGGAAACTTAGCACAAGCCAGGAAATTGAGAATTTTTAAAATGTCAACCTTAATTACTGCAACACACTTACAAGAAGATAAGAATAAAACAGCGCTCTGATGCAGAGCAATTAATCACTGGAACAATCTACCAAGTGTTGTGGTGGATTCTCCATCACTCATTTTAAAACAAGACTGGATATATTTTTCTAAAAGATACACTTTAGGAATTATTTTGGGGAAGTTCTGTGGCCTGTGTTATGCAGGAGGTCAGACAAGATCACCACCACAATGGTCTTTCTGGCTATCGAATCTATGAATTACAGCAAAAGTTAAAGACTTATTTGCAGAAAATTGATGCAACAGCTAAAAGATTCTATGCTTCATGATTGATCCCCTTTGCCCCCCACTTCTGTTTTTAAAGTAGAATATAAATTTTGATTTATAGGAGTACTTAAAAGTTTTGTGAGCTACACACTTCAGCCATTTTTGTTCCCCACAATTGATTTTGAGGACTGAAAAAAAAATTTATGGAAAATACATACTCTTGTTTTAAGCTATTCCAATATCCAGATTCAGAGATTTTAAAGTGAAAACAAAATTTCCTCCTTCCACTTTCCTCCTCTCAAAATCAGTTTTAAAGGAAGCTATCAGATCCTTAACTTGAACAGAACAACTACTGCCATTGTATCAATTCTACCCTTTAAGATCATATGAAAAATGACAGTGTCCTACAATAATAAAAGAACACTATGCTCAGGTACCATGGTACCAGGGGCCATATAAGATCCTAGATAGAGGAGAAAATATCAAGACTTATTACCATTTGCATGAAACAAATGATTTAGGAGATAGTCAAGAGGATGAAAGGTTTTTAATTTATTTTCACATACCATTATCAGGAATTGGCTCCATGTCCCACGGGCTAAGCTTTTCAATTTCACCATTGTCCCATCTGTTTAAACAAAGCAAATTAACAAAAAAGTTCAATTATGTTCAAGTATAAGTGCTTCCCTCCAAACAAATGTAAGAGATTTTTCCTTTGCAGCTGATTTTAGGCATAAAGAAATTTGCAGTACAAATGTATATGAAGAAAGAAGCAAACCAAGCCTTCCTAGACTCAAAGCTACTAAAAACATAGTTTGGCTTAAAAGTTTTAAATTACAATAGTGCTCCTAGTCCACTGACCTCCCACAATATCAATGGGAATACAAAAAAAAAATGGAAAACGTGTCAGGTTACAGACCAAGAACAAGTCAAACAAAGAGTAAGTCAAAAGCACCCACCAGTCTGAAGCTTGTCAGAAAGTTTCACAAGCTTTTTAAAGTCAATAGAAGCAAGCACCCATGAAATATTGGAATGTTTGAAGGAAAATTTGCAACAGCATTGCTGAATATTTAAAATTCTGAATCAGAAAAGCCAACACAATCAGTTTTTCTATTCTTAAGAGACATTTATACAGCACCATAAATTCATACAGCACTTTACAAACAGATCAGATATATGCTACTCTAAAGAGTTTAGAGTCAATATGACAAGACAAACAAGATCAAAGTACTAGAACTTTCTGTTCTCCACGATTCCACACACCACTGTACTGTTCTTCACAATCTCCGCACACTCCTCTGCTCACCACACACCTACTTCAACTCCCACACTGTCTCAGGATAGAGGGTTTTTATAGGCACCTGGGTGGGGCTTTAATTGGTATCAGCTGACTCTAATTACCCTGTACTGACTCTGGCTAATCTATAGGGAATAAAGCCTAGATCATTCTAGTACTTACATACCACCCTTCCAGAACTTTCCTACTGCCCTCTGCCCTCGCTATACCACAATACATATAAAGCCAGCAAGAACTGTACAGAATAGATACAGAAACTAAACATTTCCATGCCCCACAACAAACCCCCAGATACTAAATCCAAAATAATTAATTTCCTTTGTATGCGTTTGCACTACTGAAATTGTGGTTGTGCTTTGTGTGCGTCTTTTTTTTAAAAAAAGGCATCTTCATTGTCTGTTCCATGGAGAAGATTCAGTAACTCATATATTTATAAGAGTCATTACTGAAAATATGAAGTTTTGCTCTTCCACAAATATGGAATACAAATTTGTGTTTATCAAGCATTATTCATGAAAAAGTTAGCGCACCTTGGCAATACATTCACATAGTGCTTGAGAGATGGTATGCTAATGGAGCTTTAGGCTTTCAACCAATGACATTTTCTGAACAGTTTATACTTTCTTCCACCTACAGCCCATCAATATAAGCCACAATTTATATTGTGTAAAACATTTTAAAAGCCTCTATACTTACTTAACACTGTAACACTGAAAGTGACTATCTGGATACTGTGGCTGATATGGCTCTTGACCCAACACTGTTCCAAACCACCAAGCATCATCAATAATGGATCGGAATCTATCAGCTGTAAGAGAAAGAACCATTTTCCCCACTCAGATACATATTTTGGTAAACAGAAGATTTTAATTATTTTTTTTTGTGGAAGGATTGAATCACTGGGGAGGAAACTAATAAATAGACTAAAAAACAACCAACAAGAGTCTTGTAGCACCTTAAAGACTAACACATTTCTGTGGGCATAAGCTTTTGTGGGCTGAAGCCCACTTCGTCAGATGCATGAAGATGGTTTCATACATCTGGCAAAGTGGGTTGCAGCCCACAAAAGCTTATGCCCGCAGAAATTTGTTAGTCTTCAAGGTGCTACAGGACTCTTGTTGGTTTTGCTGTATACAGACTAACAAGGCTACCCCTCTGGAACTTTTCAATAAATAGACTAAGACTCAGACTTTTAAGGTAAGAATGGACCATCATGATCATCTAGTCTGACCTTCAATAGCATATTTTGGTTTAAAATTATAAATATCACTTTAAAAATAGACATTAGATAAAAGAAAAACCACATACTACACAAAGTAATGTACATTATGGTTCACAACAACTCTACATACACTAGCTTGCAAATAAGATGTTAATTTATGTTTCAATGTAGAAAGCATGCATCACTAAAGGTGCTGAGTATTCTACAATATATTAAAAACTTGTATGACTTCAACCATAATGAGGTAAAGGCCTGAAAGAACAGATGAGCTTTAAACACTATGAATTGAAGGCCAGACCCTGACTCTAGCATTCCAAGGAGTTTAGGAGGCAATTAACTTCATATCATAGTCTAGGTTTCTCCATTAATATCTAACTCCAGCATTCAGATATTCAAATCTCTAGAAACTGTTTGCAAAAGGGTCTCAGCTGACCTCAAGTGCAATAGTGGAGCATTTGATGATAGAGGGCTGTTGGAAGTCTCTGTGGCAAGACTCAAGTCACACAAAGCCTTTTAAAATCAAAGTCAACACACTGAATTGTATGTACCTACCATTCCCAGAAGCTAGCCATTACGGAAAACTTTTGTATTCTAAAACTATATTGCCAAACACTTGAAAGGTGAAGACTTACAAGCTTGCCAATTCCTTTGTCGTGCTTCATCATAAAACTGACGCAATACAAGAAAGTCAATGACATCTGGCATATCATGGTATCTAGATAAAAAATAAAATTAGCTTTCATCTGTGTGCCATGTTCTATTATGCTATATTGCCTAGAGAAATAAAACTAATGAATGGCTCTTTTACAAAAAGGGATGTTCGCAAGCATATGCATATAGCAGAGAAACATACTTGAGAGAAAATGATTTGTCTGAAAGTTTTCCAGTAGCATGGTCTATAAAGGCAAGCTTGAGGCAACACAGTGTAGGAGGACCAACTTCATATCGTATCCCAACTATTTTTACCAATTCTTGATCCTATAACAAATTAAAAAAATTCCATTAAACTTCAGCCCTACACTTGAGACACAATCTCTAGTTTAGTTTTATTACACAAAATAACTGAACTGCTTTAGCACTCAAAAACCAATATTGTTAAATATTGTATGTGAGGTTTTATTTGGAGACAATTAAATCCTTACATACAGCCTGTACCTTTTTTAAAAATCAAGATTTATGTTTTTATTGTGGCGAAGTCCAGACTTCCGACGGGTGATTTTGAAGATTACTTTGATAATTGAAAAAAGCTTTCTTCCTTCTTTATATTGGTAGGAAAACATTAATGGGAAGTTACATCACTGAGTCCTCACCAGTTAATATATATACAAAGAATTTAAAATGCTAATGTAAACTGTTAAACACACATTACCAGTATTGAACAGGTATCAACTTCAATATATTCTTACCCTAAGGACCATTTTTCTCCATGGCTCCTTGTGGGGGTTTAGCTCATAAATATCGTTTTTTCTGACTGCTTCAATATAAGCTTCATGACCTTGTCGAAAATATATTACCTGTAAAAGTAAAAGCACAATGAACAATTATTTACTTGAAACACTAAAGTACATATTTTTCTATATTTAGTGCCAGCTATGTTAACTTTTAGATGATCTAAAATTTTATAGCACTTTTTGATAAAAGCTCTCACCTCATCACCCATTTGGGGAACAAAAGGAGATTTTCGAAGTTCTGTGTCAGTTATCCAAACAGGAGGATGGTAGTCATGTAACAGGTCTGCGTTTACTGGCTGTGTGGGAGTATTATTCTGTACATTCTGATAAACAGGATAGTTATTCATTAGAAGTTACATTCTTGCTACAGTGTCACAAAAAACGTATCCAAGTATTTCTTGTGAAGTCTACACAACTTAATACCATGAAACAATAATAAATTAAGCTGTATTGAAGATCTTAAGATCAAAATTCTTCTATAGCTCACAGTTTGGTACTCAAGTTTGGTATTCTGGTTCTCCCTATATCTGCAGTTCTTCCATAGTCATCATTAAGTATGTCAACCATAAAGTATGACAATCATGTTAAGAACTACCATGCAGCTCTGAAAGAAATGTTCCCTAAGCTGTTTTTCACCACTTTAGAATCTACCAGGGAATTCAGGGTAATATTCATCCCTGTGCAGAGAGCCAGCATAAGGCCTATACACCATTTAATACCTCTGCCGTTTTGAAGATTTAAGTTATTTAAATGAATGATTATTTACAGCAGTTTGATATAGGGCTGAAGTTTTAACTGGTTATTTTCTTTAACGTATTAAAAAAAAGTTCTCATCCCTAATCAACAGCATGCTGAACCATCTCATGTTTGACTAAGAGAATGTGACTTCACTTTGGATACAGAATTTGCCATGGTTATTCTCTGACCTGTTGAATTTCTGTAGTGCAGTCATTCTATGTGAGGCAATATCTTAAGAAAGTGAAGCTAGTGCAGAATGCAACAACTCATCTGTTAAGCAGTACATCATGCAGACAGCACATCACACCAGTTCTTATTTGCCTTTACTAGCTGTGAATAAGTTTCCAGGGAGTTTAAAGTGTTGGTTCTAACCAATAAAGCTTTAAATGGTTTGGGAACTGGTTACCAAGGAAGGCACATCTCCCCTTCAATGTAATACTGCTACAACTGTGACAAGAGGAGATGCCAGAGTTGGAATGCTCTGAATTTCAAATAAAGATCTTTTGTAGGAGACCCAAGTTGCAGAATCACAGTTCTCCCAAACCCAGATTTGCTGGCTTTCTGGGCATGCTGCAAAGTCCGACTTTTCTAATGGACACTGAGAAACAGAGGTAGGCTTATGAGTGGATCAGATTGCTATGGAAAGGTTTGTGTTGAGGCTATTAAATGGCAGCTTAATTAATTTGTTTAAAATTTTTTTTTAATCAAAATCTCTTTTAAAACTCAGAAAAGCACCAACAGTATTGTAAAATCTAAACAAATGAAGTCCTTAAACATATGCATCCTTGCTTTGTATTCAAAGCTGCTATAAAAGTGGTAAAGGATAAGAAAAACTGTTTGGGACTCCACAGGAATGAAGAGGCTTGACTTACATGTTGTAAGGTGAACTCCATAGAATTTAATTAGACTCCCCTTGTAGGAGAGGGGAATTTTTGAAAAGGGGTTGAGAAGAGCTCAAGGTTAACTCTAAGATAATTGTTAGTAATATCACAAACATCTGCCTAATATGGAGATAATTTATACAAACTCCATAAACTTCCAGGTATAAGAGGTTTAAAATCTAAAAACAGGTATCTATGAAGAATTAAGTGAAAAGACGACATTAACTGTATAATACCTCTTCCTGCTTTTTTGGTTTGGGCTTTTTCCTTCTTTTTCTTCTCCTCTTTGGAGGAGAAGATTTCTCTGCTGATACTTCATCTTCTGAAGTACTACAATATCGGATAGCTTTGCGTCGAGATGTTCGTACAGGAGGATGGAGATTTATCTCTGCATCAGCAATCCAGTCAGAATATCTACTCGAAGAGTCACTGTTCATGGGGAAAATAATGAAAACAAAAATGGAATTTAGATATCCAAACTGATGACAACTAGTTAAGAATGTTAAGTGAATCTAACAATATTTGTAGATGTAAAGTTCCCTTTCCACTTTCCTGATCTTCTATGATTTTGGAGGTTGTCAAGAAAGAGGAGTCGAGTCAAGTTTTTTTAGTAGCTGTGATAAACTGTATTTCAAAAGAATTTCAAATTTCTTCACTTTGGCTAACATTTTAACTTACTATATTAATTCTTCAGTCACTAGCATGCAACTATGACATTTTTGCCCTTACAGAAATTCTGTACAGCATTTACTGTGTTCCTTTACTGTACTTCAGAAACAGGATTCCAATAAATAGGAACATCCTGTCTATTCACAGGCCACAAAAGATATATCTTTATACATATACTTTATATCTCTTATTTCAGTGGAAGTTTAAAAAACAAAATGCTTTCCTTTTCTAAAAGATATTCTAATCTTATTTTTAGACAAGGTTCCAACCAAAAATAGCTACAAACTTGGCCTGGAAAGTACTCCTTAAGGATGAGAACAGTTTCAATAAAATTGTGTTTGATTTAACAAAGTTTGAGAACCAGAATATGGCACACTAAATATATGCACATTTTTATTAAGCTTATAGGCAGACTAACATATGCAGTGCATATTCTGTGCAGCTAATTAAGTTCATGCTTTTGCAGACAAGTCTGCTGATATCAGACATTCATAACTTTAAAACTAGATTTCACCAAGGACTAGAAATCAGATCAATTTAGAAGAAGTTTGGATTAGTAGTTTTAATATTAAAAAGAAACAGTTACAGTAAGTAACTGTGGTTCTTTGAAATCTGATGCAGACTTGTATTCCAAGTAGGTGTGCAGGCGCACCAGAGCTGGAGATTTTTGCCTAACAGTACCCATATAGGGGCAGCACTTGAATCTCATGACTGTAACCCCTGCCTTGGGTATATAAGGCAGTGCCGCTCTGACCCTCCTCAGTTCTGCTACACTGAAAGCCCATGGAAAGATTCCAATAGAGAGGGTGGGTTGTGGAGTACATGTCCGCCTCACATCACGAAGAACCATACTTACAGCAGTAACCGTTTCTTCTTCGAGTAGATGTAGACATATATTCCAAGTAGGTGACTATCAAGCATCCAGAAGCGGGGCTCAGAATCTACCCCAGCAAGGATCACAGGACTGCTATTCCAAATTTAGCATCCACTCTGGAAGAAGCAGTGATCGCATAATGGTCCATAAATGTATGCATGGACCACCATGTGGCTGCGCAACAAATGTCCAATACGAAATGTCATTGAGGAACGCCACCAACATTGCCAGTGCTCTTATCGAATGCCCCCATACCTGCTGAGGTGTTTTGATGCAAGATGTTAGCCATCTACAGATGGTCTGCTCAGAGACGAACTGCCCCCCTTCATGCAATCTGCATTTGATATGAACATGTGAGGTGAAGCCCAAAACTGTTCAGTCCTGTTCAGATGGAAGGCTAGACAGCATCTAATGTCTAGCATATGGAGGTGCTGCTTTTCTGTGGAAGGATGTGGCTTGGGGAAAAATACAGGAAAATACATGGCCTGATTCAAATGAAATTGAGAGACCACCTTGGATACAAACTTCAGGTATGGCCAAAGCAAAATCTTGTCCCTGAAGAACTGTGAAGAAATGCGTACCCCTTGGCATACATTACATGGAGATTGACACCAGAGCAAAGACTGCAGGACTGAGGAAGGAAGACAAACCAACTTGTCTAGAGAATGCATGGCAGGGTAGCAAACCGTCCTGTGACGGATCTGAAGAGAACGAAGGGGTAACCTGGCAAGATGGACTACACGCACACACGACCCAACGAGCCCAGGCATATGCTGACTATCATGGATAGTTGCGACTGCAAACTGAGACAGCTAGTGAATCCTCCGGAAGTGATCAGTCAGCAGGTACACCCTTGAATTCATGGAACAGGGCCCCAATTAACTCTGTTTACTGAGTGGGAGCAAAGGCTGATTTTGTGGTGTTTAGAATTAATCCCAAAGGGTTGAGTAAGTGTAGCATAGCGTCAATGGGGATGAGAACCTCCTCTCTGGAGCTGCCCTTCAGAAACCAGTTGTGAGGGTAGGGAAGATATGGATTCCCTTCCTCCAAAAGGTACACCATGACCCACTGCCATGCATTTGGTGTAGACCTGGGGAGCAGAAGAGCACCCAAACAGGATAATTGCACTGAAAATGGCAGTTTCCTACTATGAAGAGAAGATACTGCCTATGACTTGGAAGAATGACCCTATGGAAGTAGGCATCTTGAAGATCCAGAGCAGCAAACCAGCCTTTCTGAGACAAAGCACGAAGGATAACTGATAGAATGATCACGCAGAGCCTTATGTATCTGATTAATTTGTTGAGTTCATGGAGATAGAGCATGGGCCCTATCTTGCCCTTGGATTTTGGAATGAGGAAATATCAGGAGTAGAACCTGCAACTGTGGTATTCTTGCAGAACCTCCTCCATTTCTCCCTATACTACCAGAGAGCTGACCTGCTGACCAGCATCTCGTGAGAGGGGTCCCTGAAGAGGGACAGGGAAGGAGAGTAGGCATGGAGAAGTACTGGATAGTGTAACCCGATTTGAAAGTGCATAGGACCCAACTATCAAACATTATTGAGACCCAGGCATTGTAAAAAGCAGGACAGCCTATCCCCAAAGGAATGGGTGGATGACAAGGGAGGAAGAACAACTGGAACAGTGCTCTGGACCAATAAATAAAAATAGGCATTTAGTAGGTACCAAAGGAGGGTGCCCAGGGCAACAAGGCCCTGAGCTCAAGTGCTTCCTCTTATGAGAACTATCCCTCCCCTCTTGGGGTAGTTGCACTGTCTCGGAAGGGCTGCACAAAAGCGTGTTGTGGCCTGTACAGCAGCTGTTGCTGTGCCCCATAACGGTGTCTCTGCACAGGTGATGTATACACCCCAGCAACCTTAAAGGAATGCAGGGTTCCATCAGTCTTGTACAAAAACCAAGGTCTTGCCACTGAATGGCAAGTCCTCTATAACTTGCTGGACCATTCAGTGCAATCACCAAGTTCTGGAACCAGGAAGCCCTCCTCATAATAATTGCCAAGGCCATCATCCTGGCCAAAGTACTGGCCACATCAAGGGCAGATTGCAATGACTTTTTGCCACCAAGCAGCTCTTAGCAACAAATGCCCGAAATTCAGCCTGGGAAGCCTTGGGCAACTATTCCTCAAATCGGCAACAGCTGACCAACTGAGGAAGTCATATTTGGACAGCAGAGCTTGCTGACTCGCAATCCTCATCAGCACTAACATTAGGTGTTTCTTCCTGCCTAGAAGATCTAGGTGCTTCGAGTTTCTGTCCTTGGGGAAAGACTTGAATCCTGACCACCAGGGAGTTTGGGGCCAGATGGGAATAGAACCCTTCATATCCCTGTACCGGCACAAAATAGCACTTCTCCATCCACTTGGCCACCAACGGTAGCTAGGTGGGTGCACACCAAAGACCTCTGGCAGGCTCCAGGAGTGCCTCATTAATCAGGAGGGCCAATTTCCAAAAGATGGAGAGCTCGAGAATGTCCATGAATGTATGGGTATTCTCCTGGAGAAACTGCCTGAATTCCAGGAATGAGGCCACCCAATGTAACAGATGCTAGTATACCATCAAATCCTCAGCAGGGAAGTGGAGGATGAACCAGCAACACCGCATCCGGAGATAGGGTAAACTACTAACTATGACTGTTTTAACTGTTTTCTCTAGGCCTGTCAGATGTTGGGACACAACTACAGCACTTTGTCTCAGGCTGGGGACAGTTCAGAAGGAACAGTGTGTTGGGACAGATTGAGTTGTGCATGCAGAGATGAGGCATCAATGGCGCTGTGAGTTAACCAAAGCACGTGAGACCCAGACTGCTGCCAAAATTCTCCAATCAACAGTGCTGGGATGCACCGATATCTGAGGTGAAGCATCCATAGGGACATCACTTGAAGACCAAGCATTTTCAGAGAATGGATTTCTTCAAGTAGCCTAATCATGGTAAACCTTTATATAGGCGATTTTATCTATATTTGCACAAAATTTTACTATGTTCAGGAGAGACTTAAAAGTGAGAAAATTCACATTTTTCTACCTAGAAGTATTACTGTTGCTTCTCCTGTCACTTTTCCATTCTTCCTCCTCCTCAGAAGAGCCTGAGCCTTCACTTTCTTCTGCTTCCTGGATTAAAAAAAAAAAAGTTAACTAACATCCAACCTTTTTTTTTTTTTTTTTCCACATTGCACATTGTAAATTTTATATCGTTTTAAACCTTAAGATACCTTTTCTTCCCTTATGGACTATCAAATTAAAAAGAGGTGTCCTCACTATGTTATTTTTAACAGTCTTAAAATAGAAATTAAAGAATTTTACTTCAATAACTAAGCTGACTTCCTCACCCTAATACAAACTAGCACTGCATATTAAATTATTCAAGATGGGTAGATGGTACAGATACATAGGGGTGATGAGAACTGTTGCAGCTGCTTTCAAGGCTACAACAGTGCCCTTCCAGTAGCAAGTGCACTGTTATGCCTTTGAATACCTTAGCATCCTTCAACTGCACAAACTTCGCAAGATTTTAAGTCATTTTGAAATATAATTTGCAAAATCTTCTTAGACTCTTGATGCTCTCATGAAGTTATATGTCATGTATACCTAAGCCTGGCTCACTCAGCATGCATAAGAAAAATTTAAAGTGGTAGGAGAAGAGGAACAGATAAAAACTACCAATGCCCCTCCTTCCCATAAAAACAGCAAGAGACTCATCTACAGAAGAGTAGATGAGTAAATTTATTTTCCTTAAATACTGGCACAAGATGGACATGGTGATAATGTAGATTTTCAGTATATTGATTGGTCTTGCAGTTAAGTAATTTTTTAAAGTAAAAGTGTATACTTAAATAGAAAAAGGGTTACATGGAATCCAACATATCCTCCAATTTACCGCAAAAGTTAACATTTCCTGCAATTTTTGCCAAATTTTGGTCCTGTGAATTTCAGACTCCCAGCACCAATAGCTCTTCGTGAATTTTTAAAAGATTGCTTTTTAAAAGACCTAGTAACTGGGGATCAGCGTGAGTACTATCAGAGTTGGTCATGACTCAGGTTGTATCCTATAATATACTACACAAAACCTATGTTAAAAGAAAATTGTTAAGATTGCAGAGTCAAACACTCAAGGTTAAGAAATGTCAGAATTTCAGCCAGTTTGCACAGATGAATTATGCTAGTCTTTAATTACATAATCATACTATTAATTTCCACAGGACCCTACCTCATTTAATGTGTAGGATGATAGACAGTGCTCATGTAATGATCAGCTATTCAATATACTGTTTTATTCTCTTTGTTCAGTGTGTTGCCCCATGCCTGATTTACTGCATGCAATTCAATGCTTTGTGAAAATAAATTCATTAATGTTTATAACGGCCGTTATGGGACAGGGAGAGCTGAGGTACAGGGAGATTATGGTCAAAAGCTTCCACTATTTTCAGATGCCCAATCTGAGAGAACAAGGACCTGATTTCTCAGAGTACTCAGCATTATGTAGCTCTTTTTATGTTCAAACCACAACTCCCATTACTTCAAGTGCAACTACAAGCACTCAGCATGTCTGCAAATCAGACACTGGCCTGAAATTAAGCATCCAGAAAAAGAACACACAGTTGGTGGCCAACTGTAAACAGGTTAAGTGACTTGACCACCATTACAGACAACTCTGTGGAAAATTCAGGGATAGAAATCCAGTTCCCCAGGATAGCATTCAACTCTCTGAAACATGATACTGTCTTCTATTCTTGCAAGCCCCTGCCTCATTCCCTACACTTTTCAACCTGTGTAACAAATGAAGTAAGGCTCCTACAGACAACCGTCTCTTCACTATATGACCCTGATTCAACCCTATAGCATAGCTACCAATCTCCATCTGCTTCAACTCCCCTATTCCAAGCCACAGTTCTTCACCACCCAAGTCTGGCTCTTGTTTCCTCTGCATTTGAGAGGGAACATAGAGAGCACAGGAGAGAGTCCCGCTGCTTTCAGTTCCTGTACCCACCACCACCGCAGCCAGGAGCAACACTTATAGAGGAAGTCCTGCTCAGCCCCTGCAGCCCTGGAGTATATCCAATATAGACAGAATCTTTGGAGAATTTAGATGCCAAATTCCAAGTCTCTGCTGAGCATGTGCAAACAGATTTTTTTTCAAAGGAGTATAAACATGGATAAATTTGGGCAGTTCTTTCACAGAAAGACAAAAGACCTCTGAAATCAGGGTCTACCCTGTGCCAAATTTCAAATCCCTGCTACAAATCATAAAGGCACTAGAGTTGAAATAATTTTTTTTTTTAAAACAATGGCAAAATGTATTTTTTTTCCTAATCTTGTTCTTGCAAATGGGTAAGTGTTCAACCTGAAGCAGGATGCCTGGTATGGAAAATAATAGCCCAAACAGACAATTTGGCACAGTATTTATAAACAACTGAAAGCAAGATTTTATAATAGAAGTGTTGGGCAATCTAGGCCACCGATATCTGTTCATAATGTATTATAGAAATATTTGCTCTTATAAAAACAGGAATGCATGCAATTTCTGCAACAGAACTTTAACATTTTCTGAAACTTTCAGGATGCTTTCCACTAATTCTAGCTACTACCTTAAAGAATTTAGAAAGGCACTCACCTGCTCTATAAAGCCAAAACAGTCATCCCTTTCCTCATCAGATGAATCGAGTTGCTCTATGTTATTCCGTCTTCGATAATTTGGACATTTACGCCTATGTAGTCTACGCTTGGATTGTATCAGTGAAGCTTCAGAGTCACTCTGATTTATATGGAAGTTAAAAAGTCGAGAGTTACAGATAAAGATAAAACGCTGAATTAATGCAATCAATTTTTTTGCATAAAGGTAGAAAGAACATTACTGAATTTTAAAAAATGACTTAACAGCATCAATATTTCCATAAGACTGCATGCATTTTCTGCAAGAAGTGGATTCTGTTAAACAGAATATTGTAAAACAATTAATCCAGGAGTTTTTGATGTTTTATATTAAGATGCTATATTAGTTCTGAGAAGTTGCTATTATTCACAGACTTTCACATACATAATACCAGTGATTCCCCCCATCCCAACTACTATTCAATAAATATCAACTCATGTTAGGATTCAATAAGTGTATCGACTTACGTAGCTTCTCACACAAAACCAATCCCCACAATTAATCCTAATATACTGCACAACTTTGGTTTTAGTTGTTTTATGTTTCACAAAATGAAACATTGGCCTAAAGAAAATTTATAGTAAAATCTACACTAAGTCAAGAACAAACTCAGCTATGTTTTGTCTCTGATAGTTACATGGTAATGATCTGTAAACCCTGTTAAAACTTCCTAAATAAAAAAATATATACAAATTTAACTATAGCTTTACAACATGAAGGTAAACTTAATTTTATAAACTTGTAACTGGAATATTACAAACATATAAGTATGCAAAGAGGATCTATTCTTGAAGAGCTGATGTTTACAAGCTCTTCAGAGTTAACACTTTTTGCATAAACATGTTACACTTATAGTAGTGTCAAAATCATAACTCCTAAAGACAAATTTTAAAAAAAGAAAGTAATCATAGTTGTTTAGTGAAACTATAGTTATTTACATAAACAAGCCTCCTAGTTTATTCTGTAGTTCAGTCAGCAGCTGTGGAATTGAGGACCAATTTATGAAATTCAAGGAAACGGTGTGTCATAGGAAAAGATAACCTATTTATAGTTGTGATTGTAAGTAAAAAACAAGAGTTTTAAATATAAAAAGCTGTTATTTTGACAGCACAACAAATTAAAACAAGAAATACAGTTCTGAATTTTAGAAAAAGGAAGGCCACTTTCAAAGTTCAATTTTTAAGAAGCTATTATAAATTAACAGTGGTTACTTTACAACCTAAAAGGTCTTGTTTTACAACTCTGCAAGTTTCTTACCACTCACATTCACAAGTAGAGTTGCAATTCCACTATTTCGCTTATTGTTAAAAGAGCACCAATTTGAAATCTACTCGATTTTCAAAAAGTTAACAGTAACTAGGTATTTTGCCTGTCACCAAATCCCTCTGCCAATTTTGGCTTACAGTTTTACAATCATGTTTTCCCATTAAAATCATTCTGTCTTGTGTGGACCTTTCCAACATCAACAGAAAAGGAAACACTGACTATCTAGGAACAACCCTGAAGCTGACTGTACACAAAATGCTGTACAATCCACAAAGTAAACTGCAAAGAGAAAAGTGACACTAATTTATAATTCTGAATTAAATCCTATAATCTCTGAAGATGCCATCTTGGAGGATTCCCACTATGTTTAAACTCCTCAGTAATGTATGTAACTAGGAAAACTGCCTTAGCTATAAAATTTTGAATCATTGAATACAACAGCAACAGCAAAAGTCCAATTCAGGCCCCTTCTTGGCTGTTAGACAAGCTGCCTACTGAGTTCCAATCAGTTCCTTGGATGGGAGAGGGGGGTGAAGCTCCCAGAATAAACATCAATTCAAGGGGGTCACCACAAAATAAAACATGCGCCTCAGAAAAAGGAGGCTGAGGGATCAGTGAGAATCCCACAAGATGGTATCTTCAGAAATGTTTGTAGGCACTTTTTCACATGTAGAAGTTAAGAGCTCATCATTCAATATACCTGCTTCATACCTTTTCTGAGGACTGTAATGTCTTCTTTTTCCTCTCTGTTGCATAGAGCTCTCTCTCTTGCTCTCCTTTTGCAATCCGGTACTCCTTTTGTTTTCTACAAGAGATTTTTTAAACTTGTCAAAATAAAAAGTAGAACCACAACTTTCAAAGTAAATTGAGTAGTTACAGTTTGTCTTCTTTAAAATACTTTATATTCTGACACTGGACCTGGCAAAACTGAGAATTTAAATGCCCACATTTTAACCTCTCTTGTAACAGTTATAACATGATAGAGAAATTCTATGGTTTCTAAATATTTAAGGCATTTAAAAATATATAATTTCTTTGAGGTAAATTAATATATTATAAAAATACAAAAACACCCCATCACTCTTTGTACAACCACAAAATTTAGTCCCATCTCTAATTCGCAGATGCCAGTTCTTATGATATAGTCTCCCAATGGAGGGCTGCAGGAGTGGCTGACAATGACAGATGGTCCTAGAATCTGGCATCTCAGATTTCCAGCATAATTCTTCCAAAGCTGTAATCAGTCTAAAAAGGAATACTATCAATTCATAAAGAAAAAAATTCTCCTCACACATTGGCAGACACGTTGATGAGGATTTACAAGAGCATTTTTCTCCCAATTTCATCACTATCCCTTGCAGGATAAAGTAACTTTTCCCCCCATTTTCAATTTATGGTCCATCGGTAGAAGTAGTCCCAAATATATGGATAGATCACCTCCCCCACACACCTTTTTGGTCCCATCTACACTACCCAAATCATGTTAACAGCCATGTACAGTGATAGGCGTCAAGAACATTTGCTGTTTACATCAGTTTTCTAGATTTTTCTTTTAAACATGCTAAGTAAAGCGGATTCAGCCAATCTTAGCTGATACCATTTAACACTGGAGGGTTTGCTTTTCTTCCTCCCCACAACCACTGGGTGTTGCAGGCTGGTGATGACAAGAAAAGGATTTCCTCCACTTTTTCATTTGCAGCCATCTGTCTCTACGGCTGGGATGAAGAAAAATGCTTTTAACAGACTTCTTGGCTACAAGTGCTGCTGCATCTCATCCTTAGTAACAAATGCTACTTCTCCTCCTATGCATTTAATGCTCCTGTATGAAAGAGGCAGCCAGCTGTCTTCCAGAAACTTCTGCTGCCCCCTGTTCAGGCAGTGCTTCTCCTGTGCTGCTAATGGATTGCAACTCATGCCAGGAGAGTCTCCCCTCAGTAGTCATCAAAAGATTTTTTTTTCATCTTCCCAAGCTAATGAATGTAACCCTATAAACCTAATGTTTCTGTAAAATGAGAATTCAGTGAACTTAATTACCCTATCAGTACTTTTGGAACATACTTCATTGTTTGCAGTTAATCCACTCACACGCTCAAGTTATTTTCTGACT
Organism: Mesoclemmys tuberculata; assembly: GCA_007922155.1. Classification (NCBI taxonomy): domain Eukaryota; kingdom Metazoa; phylum Chordata; order Testudines; family Chelidae; genus Mesoclemmys; species Mesoclemmys tuberculata. The sequence goes on from ML675610.1 coordinate 35,658,847, forward strand.
AATTACTTCTCCCTTCACCCTCATTTTAGACTTTTTCTACTTAGTTTTAACATTTAATAATTTAATGTTAATTTAATCTAGTCCACATTTAATTTCAATTTTCACCAAAGTATATTTTTAGTGTAGACCTAATGACACTGAAATTAAGGAGAATACGGTATTAAAGGTGTGGAGTAATACCGATAGTATTATGATACCCATATTTTTTCAAAAAAGTTGTCCTTCATATTAGCCAGCTGGATTTGCACACACCTGAACAAATGCATTGGTATTTCTGGTACAACCACTCTTCGTTTCCAAGCTTGAAGGTCTCGCTCTGTGGCAATTTGACTTCGTGGAGCATTCTGATGCATTTGACGTACACCTTCCACTTGTCCACTGCGACGCAGACCAATATTAGGGGGAGACTGGATGTCTAAACTTGGCCTTCTAAAATCTAAAAAAAAATAGGATGAAAGACTAGAAAATCTTCTGCCACCAGGCAGTTCTGGTGTCTAGTTTATAGACTATATGGTCAGAAAGGACAATTACGATCACCTAGTCTGACTTTCTGCACAACACTGGTCACAGAACTTCACCCACCAAGTCCTGTAATAGACCCCTAACCTAAGACTGAGTTACTGAAGTAACCAAATAATGATTTAAAGACTTCAAAGTACAGAGAATCCACTAGCAAGTGACCCGGGCTCCATACTACAGAGAAAGGTGAAAACTCCCCAGAGCCTATGCCAATCTGCTCCGGGGAAAATTCCCTCCTGACCCCAAATATGGCGATCAGTTAAAGCCTGAGCATGTGTGCAAGACTCACCAGCCAGACACTCAGAAAGAATTCTCTGTAGTAACCCACAACCCAGCCCATCTAACATCCTTTCACAGGCCATTGGGCTTATTTACCGCTAGGAATCTAAGATTAGTCAATTGCTAAATTAGGCTGCCCCATCATACCATCCTTTCCATAAATTTATCAAGCTCAGTCCTGAAGCCAGCTAGGTTTCTTGCCCCCACTGCTCCCTTTGGAAGGCTGTTCCAGAACTTCATACCCCTGACAGTCAATGGTAATTGGGACAAATTGCAACATGGATTTACTAAAGGTA
>ML675610.1:35660340-35728854 GCA_007922155.1 Mesoclemmys tuberculata
AGATGATCATATTGGTCCCTTCTGACCTATGAGTCTATGAGACAGTTAGAAACCTTCATCTAATTTCAAGTCTAAACTTCCTAATGGCCAGTTTATATCCATTTGTTCTTGTGTCCACATTGGTGCTGAACTTAAATAACTCTCCTCCCTCCCTGGTATTTATCCCTCTGATGTATTTATAGAGAGCAATCATATCTGCCCTCAGCCTTCTTTTGGTTAGGCTAAACAAGCCAAGCTCTTTGAGTGTCCTCTCATAAGGCAGGTTTTCCATTCCTTGGATCACCTAGTAGCCCTTCTCTGCACCTGTTCCAGTTTGAGTTCATCTTTCTTAAACATGGGAGACTAGAACTGTACACAGTATTCCAGATGAGGTCTGACCAACACCTCCCTATCTCTACTGGAAATACCTCGCCTGATATATCCTAGGACCGCATTAGCTTTTTTCACTGCCACATCACGTTGCCGGCTCAGTCATCCTGTGATCAACCAATATGCTTAAGTCCTTCTCCTCCTCTGTCACTTCCAACTTATGCATCCCAAGCTTATAGCAGAAATTCTTGTTATTAGTCCCTAAATGCATGACCTTGCACTTCCCACTTTTAAATTTCATCCTATTTCTATTAATCTAGTTTACAAGGTCATCCATATCTTCCTGTATATCCCAGTCCTTCTCTGTATTAGCAATACCTCCCAAGCTTGTATCATCCACAAACTTTATTAGCATATTCCCACTTTTTGTGCCAAGGTCAGTAATAAGATTAAATAAGATCAGTCCCAAGACCTATCCCGAAGGAATTCCACTAGCAACCTCCCTCCAGCCTGACAGTTCACCTTTCAGTATGACTCACTGTAGTCTCCCCTTTAACCAGTTCCTTATCCACCTTCCAATTTTCATATTCATCCCCATCTTTTCAAGTTTAATTAGTATCTCATGTGGAACCATATCGAATGTCTTACTGAAGTCTAGGTAAATTAGATCCACTGCATTCCCTTTGTCTAAAAAAATCTGTTATCTTCATAAAAAAGGAGATCAGGTTGGTCTGGCATGATCTACCTTTGTAAAGCAATGCTGTATTTTATCCCAATTACTGTTAACCTCCATGTCCTGAACTACTTTCTCATTCAAAATTTTCTCCAACACATTGCCATTTGCCCACTTGTATGACTGTAAATGTGAAATTAACATTCTCCAACAAAAGAAAGTTGACAGGAAACGTTAATTAGTCAAGTCAGACTTAATGTATGGATTGCCTTCTCGGGTGATAAATCTTTATTACTTCTACTGCCATTTTCAAATTCCAGTGAAAGGCAGCACAACATGGAAGATGTTCTGAGCTTTTCCTGATGATTTTGCACCGACAGCTAACTAATAAATACTATTCCCAGCATTATTACATTTAAATAATCATAGGTACATGGAACAGAACAATGTTTATCTTAAATCCACTTGATGTCCACAAAGTAAAGAAAAGGAAACCATTATTCAATGGAAAAGATATTTTTGCAAATGTTAGAAAAATACAAGTAAAAAGGCAGCAGTTTCAAGAACTATTTTGAAATGTTACAATACTCCACATATAGCCTTAAATATTTACCTACATTTTTACCTAAATATTTGCCTAGAATCAAAATCAATGCTTTTTGAGCATTTTCTAAGGTTGTTTGTACCAAAAGCTGGAGATACAATATTTTTAGAGACATTTACAGAAGTATTAGGAGGTGTTTTAGCACAAAAGGTATAGCCAGAAATCCCAGTTTTATGGTGCATATTTATCCCAAACAGTAAAAGATAGTCCACATGGCTTCTAGTCTATTTCATATTCCAAAGTAGCACAAAACTCTTCAGAAGGGACTCCTTCCCCCCAAACAAATTTATCAGTAGTTACTGACCTCGTCTAGGTGTTCCTTCTCCATTTTGTAGTCCATTTGGAACAACTTCTTGATCTGATCCAGTTCTTTGGTCTTGCTGTTGCTGTAATTGTCTTATAATGCCATCAAGAATGCTGGGTTCTATACTTTGTTCATCCTGGTCAACAGTTTGCTGGCCTATCACTTGCTCAACCACCTCTCCATCACCTTGCAAATTTAATGCAAACCACAAGCAAAATGGTTAACTGCCACAGAACTAAAGTTTGCTGCAACTCAAAGATCATGACCACCTTCACAACTCACTTTAGAAATTAAACTCTTCTAATATTGAGTACTTAAGAGGATAATTTTGAAACAGAACTTAGATAATCATCCACAAGTTAGTTATATTACTTAATACTTAAAAAAGGACATGTTTACCACACCTAAAATGAACAGAAATAATTCATGAGTTGAGTTTTTAAAATGTATATACCCTGCAAAAGTTGCAACCCAAATATGGCAGTGCTGTTCTCTGAAACACATACATGAATCTGAAAACGAAAATACCCTAAAAATTTACCCCATAAAAATGTGATATTGACTATTTTCATTTTTTACTCTTGTGCATTTCTTGGTTTGAATAAACAGCATAAATAGTAAATTAAGAAATTCTGTTTTAATAATTTTAAGCTGTTATCCATACCACAGGCAAGGAATTTTTGTTTGTTTTTTGTAATATTTAACATATGTGTCCCTTAAACTTCTTTACTGATGGATTCTTGCATACCAAAATTATGGCTGCATATATCCAGAAAACCAGTTATCAACAAACATGAAATCTTTTGTTTCAAAGAACTCACACCTTTTCAATTTGAGCTAAACCACAACCTTCCCTAGCTGTCAGTATATTAGTGATTATATCCTCTTTGTAAACCAACAAAGGCAAGGTGAAAATATAGCAAATACACTTGATCAGACCATATTACATCCAGTAGATGTTTATGTTATAAGACAATATGTTACAGCTACATTAAAATACAACTAAATAAATCTCAAGTAAAATACATAAATAGCTTCAAGGTAAACGTAGAGCATCAATCTTTTCCTATTAAAAAGAAACGTAGTGGTTCCAAAGTCCAATCACAGACACAGACAGATCCAGAAGTTAAAATTACTATTCTTACTTGTTGCTACATATCCCAATTGAGGAATCAAGTGTTCATCTGCACAATTCTCTCTTCCTGGTACTAATCTCTGGTATTTCGTTGGATGAGGGTTTCCATCCACATCCACTAAGAACGGAGGTGGCATGAGATGAGGAGCCTGTTGAGTCTGCTCATCTAGGACATAATTATTAGAGTCTCGAATCAATGGTCGGTAGTCAGTGTGGAAGAACATCTGATCAGGAATCTGGAAAGAAATGAAGCTTGCATGTTGTCAACTTGAATAAAGGATATGTTAAAGAACTTGCATGTAGAAGAAAATTATACTAAGTTTACCTCCTATTGCAACAACTGGTATAGGAGAAACCAAGTTCTCTTAAGGAAAAAAGCCACACAAATGCCATCCTGGATTGTGTTGCTCTAGCAATGATATATCCCCTCACAAAAGAAAGGAACTTTGGTAGGGAAGCAGTCAAAAGTATTCCGTACACAGGTCTTTGAGAGGATAACAGTGAAAGTTCTGCAATCCTGTATAATTACTGTTCTACCCCGAAAAACTAAGCACAGCATTTCAAATTTCCATTTTTAAATTAAATTTAGCAAAAATTTGCTTTGTTTCCATCTAACTGCTAACCTACAAATTTGCCATGGAAACTCAAAGTCATGCTAGGTTCTTTCTTCATTAAGGGTTAGCACCAGAAATAAGGTTTTGCAAACCAATATTAAGGCTTCAGTTACATCCATGTAACTGCACTGAAGGAAAATGGGGTTGCAAAAGTGCCAAAGAGATCACATGATAAAGCATGAAGGAATGAACCACTGTTCACTTTTAGATCCCAAGTTGAATATGTAGAATAGCTAGAAAAAACACTCAGCAAATGATAAATGTGGAACCGCAGTTGCCGTTTTTACAGAATTTTTGTTTGGTTGTTTTTTTTAGGATAGAATAGCACACAGATATTCTTGTAAGAGAAAAATAACTGCTTATTAAACAAAGCAAAGTAAAAACAACAAAGCCAAAATAGTAACTATACATATCCAAGTATGCAGTATATTTCTCATATGAATTCATTTAATTCTCTAGTCATCACTGGGAAAACCTGGTGTCAACAGAAAGCTGAACTTACCTTTTCATAAGGTTTGCTACACCCAAAACCAAATATCAACAGATGCCCATGAGAATCCGTACAGGCAAAATGCTGTCCATCTGATGAAAACTTGCAGTCGAAAACAGCACCATGCCCTTGTCCTTCAATCTATATTGAAGAAATGAAATTCAAGGTAGGTTTTGTCATTTTTTGAACAAGCAACATTGTACTCCCTATCCAAATTTCAATTACCAGCGACTCCCTGTTATTTAAAAACAAGATCATGCTTGTCCTAATCTATGTTACAGCGAAAAATTTTTGTTATGTTCCATTTATTTAGCATTCCCCTTGACATGATTATTAGGACTGATCCTGAAATTGGATCTGCACTGAAAGACCCTTACACCTGCAGTCTCACTGAAGTCAATGGGACTTTGCCATGAAGAAGCATTCATCTGTGCATATCTGATTATAAATTTGGGACCCATCGAGCAATGTATCCCAAAATATAGTACTTTTTCCTACTGAGAGAGGGGACTATGAGAAATTTAGATTCATCCTAGTTCTTTATCATATGCAACCTATTCTCAGCATAAACAAAGAGGAATATAAAATTATACTCAGATTCAGAAATCAAGAGTTTATAGATAGCTATTTAATCACCTGTTTAGATAAGTCTTAAAATTTGGACCTATTTAAGGTTGTGGATCTACTGTAATTTCAACTACAATGGCTAAAAACATGCTTTTTACAAAGCTTTAAACAAACCCACTTTAATATTGAATGCTACTTTTTAAAGCAACTGACTACTAAAGCAGTGAACAAAGATATCCTTAAAACAAAGTACAAGATATATAGCCAATCCCTTTTGGTCTACAACTAGAGAGAAACAAAAAGAATGTGCACAGTGGTTATACCAGCACAACTTAGGGAATAATAAGTTATTTAAAAGTGCAGAAGGCTGGGCTAAGACAGCTGTCAAAAAGAAAGTGAGCTCCACCACACACAAAGAAACACCAGCACTTGCTGACTTAAATGAGAGCAACATTCTTAAAAAGACAACTGGCTATGTAATTACCCGGCAGAGTGAGACTTGAGGTGCTGGTCTAAATATAATAAGGAACTACACTGTAAGGACTTTAAAGACCAACTGGGCCAAATTAAAGTCAAACCACCATTTTATAAGCAAAAACAATGGGGAGAGAAAATGCTATGACCACAATTGCTCAAACATGTTGTACATCCTGAAAAAGGAGGAGGAATATACAATAATTTGATCTTACCATGTTGAAATAATGCTTAGTTTTGGTGCCTTTTGTAATATCCCATATAAAGATATTGCCATCATGGCCTGCAGATAACATAATCCTGGAATCAAAGGGGTGGGTCTCCAACACAAATATTTCATCCGTATGTCCCTATTTTAATATGGAAAAGTAGGCATACAGTAAGTTCACAATTAATGCATTAAAGTATCCTGAATTCATGAATCCATCATCAGACCTCCCTAATCTTAGACTTCTAAAAACTTCTTCCAGAAATCTGAGGATTTTTAGTGGCACTGCATTCATGCATAACACTGGTGTTAGGGCTGCAGATTCTGCAACTGTGCTAGTGACAATGAACAATGTACATGGGGCAAGAGTGAGGGCACCTTATGACAAAGACAATACTGTTCTTGAAAAACACCATTGTCTGGAGTCAAACAAAGATGGTAGCACAATTACTTAATTTTAAATAAACTGGAATTTGGTATTTATTGGAGGAAAATCTCAAGCTTGGAGCTTGAATGAAGGTAGATTCAATATTACTGTTTCCTACATTCTGGGATATTTTTTGTTTTGGGTTTTATTTGTTTTGTTTTTTGATGGAGGGAGATTGTTGGGGTTTTGTTTTTAAGTAAGCACTATATATGCATTACATTCAGATACAAGCTTCCAAGATAAATCAAATTTAAAGACCAATTCAACATGCAAATACCACTTTAATACTAACAAAAAAGAATATTTTAAAAAGCAGGGGAAGATCATTACCTACCACCATATCATGAAGCAACTGTCCAGTATAAGAATTCCAAACTTTTACCAGATGATTATTCACAGCAGTAGCAACAAAGTTATCATTTTGATTCCAGGCTATCATTGTTACTTTAGGCTTCATAAATTTGTCTTCTTCTGAACAAGAGTCACTATTTAAAAAGAGAAGAGAACGACTAAGAATAATTTTTAAAAGACATGTTCTTTTCAATATCTAATCAGAAATTGAGCTATCTTGTGATGTTAAGAATCTGCCATTTAGAGTTAAGGATTAAACTCTAATCTTAACTTATCCACTATTTTAGTATTTCTGCAGTAACTTAACCATAGCCTGTGTTAAGGACATCTTAAACTTTAAATCTTAGTTATCTGTCTTTGGTAGGTCTAACTTTAAATCACAAAACTGTCTTTTTAATTTAATGGAAATATACAATTGATATGTTTTAGATTCAAAATGTTAGTGAATCCACTAAAGAACTGATACTTATATAAACCCCACCAAACAGTCCAATGCTGCTCAGATGTCCTATTTCACTTTTGAGTAGGTCAACTTCATGAGAATGGACTGTTTGCATTAGTTGTCACAGAAGAGCCCTATACCAGAAACCAAGGACCTGGGAGTCTCAACCTTCCCTGAAGTCTGATTCTAAAGTTATTCTTGCTTCTCTTTTAAAGAAAAAGGCAGATGAACCCACTGCGTGTCTCTTAATTCACAGTCCTTACATGTGCATGCCAAAAAGATTTGGGGGAAACAAGAGATACAGAAAATAAAGCAAATTCAATTAATTGAATATAGACCTCTGAAGAAGGGAAGGGAAACCACTGCTAAGATTTTTAATGTATTTATTTAATAGGATGCACAAATTCCCGCCATCTTTTTAGATGAAGTCCAAACGAAACTATGACTTCCTCAAATTAGGAGAACATTTAGATTTTCAGAATTTTCATTTTGAAATTCTGGAAGCATCTTTGATACCACAACAAGTGAGTGAAAATTAGTTAGCACTTTTGGGGAAAAAATTCAAACATGTCATTTAAGGCAAATCAAGTTACGATAAAGTTACAATTTCTGGTAGGAACAGGGCTTCTGGACTGCTACAAAGGAATCAGATGCAACAGGCTTCAGTAAAGAATCGGCATTTTTCTTCTGAAGAAAAAATGGATATTATATGAAAGAGGAAATTCTCTAACATACACTAATTGAAAAAACACACGCTTACTTACATTAAAATATGCAGAATTAGGATTAAATTGCAAACAGACAGTGAATCTTTCAAAGTATCTGGTTTCCCATAAACACACGATGAAGACACTCAACCTACCCCGGTAACCTATCAGACATATCCAACAAGATGCTCCTCCATTCTGTTTGTTGGAAACGCCAAATATGGGCTGTTCCATCTCTGCTGCCACTTATGAACCTTGAAATAATTGTAAAAGGTATTATTTAGTACACAAAAGTAGATCTCCACAGTATTTCTACTTAAAAATACACCCATCCAGGGCTCTGTGCGCATAAAAACAAGCTTACATAAAACATACACAAATGGAATAATTGACCAAAACTAAATCTCTTTCCAATCCAGACACACTTCAACCACCCCAATTCAGCTTTCTTTCCCAGAGAAAGCCTAAGCAAAAGATAAGCTTTTCAATGTGAAATGAAGCTCAAAAAAATTTGAGAACTGGCAAACCAATGGGAAAACAAGGTTTGAGTTAAGGACTCATGAAAAACCTGCCTCCAGATGCTTCCTAATTAAATCAAAAGCCTTTGTTCAAATGCTGTGGCATCAGATAGAGAAAGGCAGCCTAAGCTATCCAGGATGCAACTCATGTAGGGTTCTACAGGTCAAAAATAAAGTTTTAAATTGCTGTGGAAAAGGATCATCAAAGTGTAGATTTATGCCTGTGCTACCTACATGTGCTCCACAAGAAGCACAGGCTAAGCAAGGAAGCAGCCATTCTTTTTACCAATTATAAGTTCTGGGTTGCATAAAACAGTAGCCCCACAGAGGCAGACGGCACTGGATTACTGCAACATGACAGTGCCAAAGACAAGGATTACTGCAGAAAGATATTATAAAGGATAAAGTGCAATCAAAACTCCAGGCCAGATGAAGGTTATGAAAGTATTCTTAGTCACAGTTATCTAGGCCTCCGGTAAAAACAAAAAAATTGCAATTTATGGTTCCCATTCCAAGAATACAAGAAGAACTAAAGAACACTTGAATATTAATTTTTCAATTAGTAATATACTACACATGGTCTTGAGTCTTTTCTGCATTTGAAGTAATAAGATCATACCCATTCATATTATTATAATATAATAGCACTTAGTGTTTTTCATCCAGTCACACTTTTTTGCAAAATTTGGGTGGTTTGCTGAAGCCATTAACAAAAACAAAACAGCTGAGAACAAGTGCAGTGTAATAGCAACATCTAACACAAGTAAGTTCATTTTTTAGATTGTAAATTCCTTGTTGCAGGAACTGTGTATCTTTGTGTCTGTACAGCACAAAGCACAATGGGGTCCAAATACTTAGAAGGGCCTCTCAGCATTGTGGCAATATTAAATAGTATTTTCCCTACTACTTCTTTCCTCTGAAGCCTTAGATCCAAGGGAAAGGTTCCTAGTGGATGTGATGCAGCGGTGTAGAGTTTCTAGCATCTGACATGGGAAAGGGGTGTCAAAGAAGGGAATACTGGAGCTGATAAGCAGGCTATAGGGAGAGCATGTCCTGAAAGACTCGATTATGCATATGGAAACTGATGCTCAGAGGAGGGTAAGAGGAGATGCCTCTGATATAAATGTGGACACTACCAGAAGACAGCACATACCTAGCTGTGGGTAGAAGAGAAGCGGATTCAGGGGAGAGAGAGAGGGGGAGAGGGAGAGGGAAAGGGGGAGTGTGCGCGCACGCGCGCGCAGCAGGGAAGTTGGGGGGAGATCTTCAAAGTGTCAAGGGATGAACCATTTTCTGTTACGATCCCAGCAGCAGGAGCTAGCAAACCAAAGGTCTCTCACTCCCTCCCCTGTTACATCAAACCCAATGTTCAGGATTTCTCTCCAACAAGCCACCAGAGATTCAGTTAAACCCAACAAAACACACAAAAAAGCAGCTTTACAGAAATCTAAGTGACTGGAAGGATATGCTAATACTTTAATTCAACCTGGAAAATCCAGAAAGGCTCTGCTGCTTAAATAAATGTATTACTGCTTTAGAAGATTTATGGGGGTGTGATTCTTAAAACTGCTCAACAAATTAATTCTGCTTCCATTTAAGACAATGGGAACTTTACCACTGCCTTATATGGAAGACGCAGAGTTGACCAATGCTGAGTGCTTTTGAAAATCCCACCATTAATTCTTGTTAGAAATATGACAATACTTCCACATATTAAAAAAAGTCAACTTATCCAAATAAGATATATTAAAAGTCACAAGAATCAAAAGCACAGAGCTGAAACTAAAGTGAACATTACACTCCAGAAAAAGGTAGACCTTCCTTCAAATTATAGTTATACCAGATTTTCTTACTTGAGCTCTCCAGATGAGTGTGATAGTAGGTATTGAATGATAAAACATTTAAAGGACATTTACATTTGGAGTCTTACAACATACCTATCATCACTGTTCGAAAACTGAATGCTGTCCACTTTGTCCTGCAAAAGAAAAAAACATTTTTAAGAGAGAAGTTAGAAGTTAAACTATTTTAAATCAGGAACTAAATTTCTTTTAGAAAAATGTACGTAGTCTCCTTTATAAAAAGTTTATATACAGGATCAGAAAAAGTATTAACCAAGACCCAGAGAATATTGCCTCTTGTAACACACTACAAGTAACTGTTCCATTTCAGCCCATTTTTGATTAAATAATTTCACAGGATGGAATTTTTTTATACTAACTGGTATAACTGCAAGGTCAGCAGATCCCTAAACAGAGATCTTATTAGAATTTGCTAATGTTCTGATGTTAAATTTAAATTGCAACTTTTAAAAGCATGGTCCACTTTTTAAACTCATCTTGCTAGCATACTGGGAATGAATTTGTGAAACATTACAGACCCATCAATAAGTAACTCCCCATTAGAAAGCAGGCATTTAACTCAAATGTGAATTTGGACTTCCACTATCCTAGGCAAATTAGAATCTACAGAAACTGATTTCTATAGCAAAAACCTATTTGCGCAGAGTAAGCAAGGGTCTTTTTCTTCCCCTCCAAACACATGAAATACAGTTAGATATTCATTTTCATCAAGTTACAACTGGACTCCTGGTGCTAAAGGTGCCTATTTCGTTCTCTCTTTCTCAGAAAAAAACTTTATGCCATACAAATTAGGAAGTAAGCCTGCTTGCTGGTCTACTTTCCGCTAATGTTTCTGAACCTATAACAGAGAGTAGATATCTGGTTCCTATAGGAGATGAGCAATATACAGGGAAGAAATACTAAAACAAGTTACCAAATAAGGCAACAATTGCAAGAATCAAAAGGAAAGAAGATAAATTTATGAGTTATAGGAGACAACCCAAGATCACGTCTATAAACATGAGGGACCAAATTCTCATACACTAAGGACTCCTTATTCAGTTCTGCAAATCTGAAGTCAGGTTAAATATAATTTATTCTTGTTTTAAGGCTTCTTTATACTTCCAGAGTAGTATAAATGTGAATCAGGCCCCAGAGAACATCCATAAGTGACAGATTTTGTTTTTGTTGTGTTTTTTTTTAAGCAGGGAAGATGTTAGAAAATACTTAGGCTAGCCATTAAAGAAGTTATTAACAGTAAGAACAACTGAACAGTGAAACTTGGGCACCATCATTGTAGATTTCAGTAAGTTATATAAGCCATTAGGGGAACCAATGTTTGGCGCAATCCTGTCAAATACAAAGAGTCAGACTAAGGTGACTCAAACGGCCCTAGTACTTACGTTGCAAGAAGAAATATTTATTGAAAATACCCATAAACTGCATTTCTGATCATCAAATAGTCACTGAATTTCAACTCATAGCATAGTATTACAAGCTTAAATCATTTTAGCACGTATAGCATGTATTTATTAATACACAGACAAGTATATATTTATGTTTTGCATGTTTAACCTTAGAATCTGATACAAAACATCACTTTAAAAAAAGAACATTGTGATGTCTCCCCTCAATTCATTTAACCCATAAAAGTGCCTCAGGTTACTGTCACTTAGGTTTTTAGATCAGTAGGTAAAATTTTAGCCAGTACACTTTTAAAGAAGTATCTGTAGTAGAACAATGCTAGAAGCTTTAACATAGTTCTTTAAGTATTTTAAGTAGGTGACTTGTAGATTTAACGATTTTACTTACAGCATGGCTTTCCAGTTCAGCTATTTTTTCAGGTGTTTCAGAACCAAAAAAATACATCCTGATAACATGATCTGTACTGCCTGTTGCTAGAAACATACCACCTGAAAATTCAAACAGCAATTAAAAAACTGACAAGAATTTTCATTTGCTACAATCTGAGGTAGAACATGACAGATTAAAATTGTGATAAATGTGATTTTTCTCGCTGTTTTCTACCACTGTACAAATGTGGGATGAAACTTCATTTTTCTGTAAAAAATTCCTTTAGCCATAATAAAAAAAAAGTAAAATCACTACATTTTAGTAGCAGAAAGATTAAAGAAAATTATAATAATGAGAACTTTCTAAAACAACGGAGCAGCTAACAATATCTACTGTTTTTAAAGCAGAAAGACTTCTCTATACTTCAGAAGAGTATTATATTGACTATTCATCAGTGGAAATACCTACATATTGTAAATGAAATAAAGGGTCAAGCTGAGAAATTTTGTATCAGGAAAAGAGTAAGAGGGAAAAAAATTAAGTGGCAACACATTTTTCATCCTCCTGCTTTTGTTTATAAAGGATTTATCCAATCACCGGGAACTAAAGGAAGCACAGTCAAAACATAAGGCCATATGCAAAGTGCATGCAAAGCCAATAAATTCACATTACACATTCTACATATGCTGTTGACCCTTGTCAGAATGCTGCTTAATTTCAGGGCATTACAGCCTGTCAGTTTTGGTTACTGGAGGAAAGACTGATACAAAGTCACACAGTGTATATTTTATTTATATTATGTACATGGATCCTGCTACTCTTAACACACCATGAATCTAACTCCAGAAATCCCAGCTCAGTCACCACCTGGAAGAGCTACCTTCACCACTGTCCAACCAGGTCTCCAACTGTCCTCTTAACTGCTACAGAATCATCACCCTCCAGTAACAAGCCAGAAAAGCAGCAGCAGATTCATCACAAAAATAATTACTGAATGCACAGATACCCATTGAAAATGCAAGAGATCATGTAGTTCTCTAGTCTGGAAGTATCAATGACGCATATCAGTCACGTTCTATGTCATGTAAGAGCCCTACATTGTATTTACAGCTATAGTCTTGCTGCCCAACTAGGAAAAGTGCTCCAGAAGTAGCTGATGTACTCAGCACAGGAAAGAGCAAACTGACTTGCAAGGCTCAGTTGTAACAAGATCTTTGTTAAGAAAGTCTCATCCATTCTTTTCCAGATGCTGAACATTATCCATTTGCTGGCTTGATCGGATGTGCTAGAAGGTGCACTACCTGCCTGGAGATTGTGTCCAAGATGTTACAGAAAGGTTGCCAAGTTCATCCATCTCTGACAACTACACCATGCTGCTCATTCATGTGGGCACTAATGATGCTGCCAGGTATGACCCTAATCAGATGAGCAATGACTACAGGGCTCTGGGAGCGAGGAAAAAGGAGTTGGGGGTGCAGTATTCTCATCCATCCTCGAGCGACACATATCCTGGAGATGACTGTATGGCTGCGCAGATGGCGTCAACAAGAGGACTCTGGCTTTCTTGACCATGGGTTACTCAGAAGAGATGGGGTCCATCTGAACAAGAAGGGAAACTGACTTGCCAATCTAGTGAGCAGGGCTTTAAACTAGGTTCAAAGAAGGCAGGTGATGAAAGCCTACAGGAGGGTATAAAAAAGGTGACCTTAACAGAGAACTAGATACTGGGGGGCTGGAGGGAAGTAGAGAAACTGGGGGACAGAGCAGCAAGATGGAAAATTACATTAAGATCTTAGGAGCAACAAGAGGAAAACCAGTGGGGGAATTTGTTCAACATCTTAGATGTCAATATGAAAATGCAAGGAGTATGGGGAACAAGAAGAACTGGAAGTATTAGTGTATAACAAATTATGACTCGATGGGATAAATCTCAACTGGAATAATGGTATAGAGAAGCATAGCTTGCTCAGGAAGGACAGGCAGGGGATAAAGGGAGGATGTGTTGCCTTATATTTCAAAATACCTACATTTATTCTGAGGTGCAGGAGGACGAGAGAAGCAGACTGGCTGAAAGTCTCTGAATGAAGATAAAGGTTGGGGGGGAAACGGGGAATATCATGGTAAGAGACTACTATAAACCACCAAATCAGGAGGAGGTGCTTGAGATATTTCTAGACCAAACAACAAATACCCAGAACAGAATAGCTGGTAGCAGTGGGGACTAACTATCCAGACACCTGTTGGAAAAGTAGCATGGCAGAAGACAAAATGTCTTGGAACATTTGAGGGACAACTTCATGTTTCAGAAAGTGGAAGTCATAACTGGGGGACAGCCATTTTAGACTTGACTAACTAATAGGGAGGAATTGACTGCGTAGCTGAATGCTGAAGGCAATTTGGATGAAAGTGATCATGAAATGAGAGATTTCATAATTCTAACAGAAGGAAGGAGTGAGTAGAAAAACAATGGTCTTAAAACCAGCAGACTTTAAAAACTAAAAAACAAAAACTAGAATAAAGCTAAGTATATACAATTCAGCTTCCCCTCCATCCCCCCAAGTGCATCAGAGACAAGGTGACATGAGCCACCTCACTTGGACCGCGTGGTGGTGAAAAGGAACTGGGATGCAGGAAGTCTGCCCATTATCACCTCAGACAAAACCATGAGGTGAGGCAAGGGCACATGCGTGGACCAAGGAACACTACTACTTTTGAAACCTCTGGCTCCAGACACATGGACACATGCATAAACCCTCAGTGGAATATAATAGGGACCATCAAGGTTTCATCTGGCAGTACGGGTTTCATTGGAAGAAAATCTAAGGGATAAAGGAGTTCAGAAGAGCTGGCAGTTTCTCAATAAAACAATATGAAAGGCACAACAGCAACTATCCTGATACGAAGGAAAGATAGGAAGAATAGTAAGAGGCCCATATGCTTTCATCAAGAACTCTTTAATGACCTGAAAAATCAAAAAGGAATCATGAGCACATGGCAGGGGCAAATAAAGGCTAAGGCACAAAGTGAGTTACATTGAGCAAGTGACATAAAAGCAATAAGCAGAAGTCCTTTAAATACATTAGGAGCAAGAGAAAGATAAGGGAAGTGTAGGTCCACTACACAACAGCTAACAATAGACAAGAGCTAACAATAGATGACAACAAGAGAGCGGAGGTGTTTACCACCTATTTTGCTTCAGTCTTCACTAAAAAGGTTAATTGTGACCAGATACTGAGGGGGAAGGAACATAAGCCAGAATGTAGAAACAACAGATAAAGAATATGTAGGTTCATGGATGTGCTCAACTCAGCACAGCCTAATGAAATTCACTTTAAGATACTAAAGGAACTAGCTAACCAATCTCGAAACCATTAGACGTTATCTTGAAGAATCATGGAGGACAGATGAAGCCCCAAAGGACTGGCGAAAGGCAAACAGTATCTATCTTTAAAAAGAGGAACAAAGAGAACGAAGAATTATAGACAAGTCAGCCTAACTTCAATACTTGGAAAATTATTGGAACAAATGTGGATTTGTCAAATACAAATCACTCCAAACCAAGCTAACTTCCTTCCTTGACAGAATTACTAGCCATGGAGATGGTGTGTGTGAGGAGGAAGGGGGTGTTAGCTGTAGATGTCATACATCTTGATTTTAGCAAGGCTTTTCACACAGTCCTACCAGATATTCTTAGACAAGCTAGGGAAATGAAGTCCAGATTAAATTACTATAAAGTGGGTGCAAAGTGGTTGAAAGACTATTCAGAATATTATCAAAGGTTTGCTGTCAAACTGGAAAGAGGGATCTAGTGGGATCCTGCAGGGATCTGTCCTGGGTCCAGTACTATTGAATATTTTCATTAGTGACTTAGATAACGGAGTGGGGAACATACTTATGAAATTTGCAATGACTCATCTGATGGGGGAGTTGCAAGCACTTTGGAGAACGAGATTAGAATTTAAAACAACTTTGATAAATTGGAGAATTGGTCTGAATGAAACAAAATGAAGTTCAATACAGACAAATGCAAAGTACTACACTTAGGAAGGAAAAATCAAACACAACTACAAAATGGAGAATAACTGGGTAGGCCGTTTTATTGCAGAAAAGGATTTGGGAGTTATACAGTAGGCACTTGTTTGCAGCAACACCTCGTAAGAGCAACTGTTGCTTATGAGCAACAATTCCCCTGGGAACACTTTCCCTACTGTGGATTATCGACACTCCCCATAACAATTGCCGCTCAGGAGCAATAGGGCACTGATATGTTGCTACTAACGAGCACCTACAGTAGCAGATCACAAAGTAAACATGAGTCAGCAACGTGACGCAGTTGCAAAAAAAGGCTAATATTCTTCTGGGCTCCATTAATAGGTGTGTCATATGTAAGAAAACCCAGGAGGTAGTCATCCTGCTGTACTTGGCACTGGTGAGGCCACAGCTGGAGTACTGTATCCAGTTCTAGACGTCACACTTTAGGAAAGATGTGGACAGCAACAAACAAGAGAAAAGATTTTAAAAACCAGACCTATGAGGAAAGGTTAAAAAACTGGATATGTTTAATCTGGAGAAAAGAGGGGGACACCTAGTAACAGTCTTCATATATGTTGAGGGCTGTTATAAAGAGGATAATGATCAATACACTAAAGGTAGGACAAAAAGTAATGGACAATTTGCAGCAAGGAAGATTTAGGTTAGATATAGTTAGAAAGGTTTTCCCTAAGAAGAGCTAAGCACTGGAACAGGCTTCTGAAGGAGGATGTGGAATCCCTGACACTGGAGGTTTTTAAGAATAGGTTGGACCAACATCTGTCAGGGATGGTCTAGGCATACCTGGTCCGACCTAAGTGCAGAAGGCTGGACTAGATAACCTCTAGGTCCATTCGAGCCCTACATTTCTATGATTCTATAAAACAAGATTCTATAGGAAGAACAGGAGAAAGCTATATGGATCCCTACGTCCAGTTCTGAAGTGTAAACAGAGGAATTATAAGAGTTACTGCAAGTGTGGGACAGTTGAAATTGATTGTTTCTGTAAATTAGTGCAAAAATGAAAATGGCTAACTGCAACATGCATACAGCTTACCAACGCTAAATGAAGAACAAAGCATCTGAACTCCAGGCCTGGGTTTCTCTGTAAACTTCACTGGCCGATTACTTTAAAAGAAAAGAAAAGTTACTTAAAAATCAGGACATGCAATCTAAAGATTAGAGGTTAACAGTCTTCCAAAATCTGAGTGAACAGTGCCACAAACACATGCACAATCACCAACATTCAAGGATCTAAAGTGATGTATGTTTTCTATGTAAGAAGTTGGAATTACAGTAAACTCAATTTCAGGGGCAAATTATTGTACATTTAATTTTTTTTTAATATATGCACGAATTTATTATTACATGCCCTGAAATAGTAGAAGTAATAGGGTGTCTTCCAGAGTTTGCATTCTCTCTCCATTGCAGATCTGATTTATTCACTCCGTATGTCCAATAAGTATTGTGCTGGTGACACTGCACCATGTGTGGAACTTGGCCTACAGAGGGAAGGTATTTCACAGTATCCTGCAGCTTCATGTAATTTTATGAGGTATAAAATAGATTTTAAAAAAATCAAAGTTTTGCAACAGTGCACAACTATTGATTGAAAAGCTTGTATCATCACAGAGCATGAAACCAATGTTGTCAGCAAAGCACATGTACTGGAGTCCGTCATGAATCAGATACTGATAAAGATGGATCTGGGAGAGATGAAGAGGGAAGACTTTTAAAAGTCCATATGTCTATTTGATAAAAAAAAATCCTGCAACTGAAATGCTGTTTTACTCCAAAAAGTCACTGTAAAAATGGCACTGTAGGTTTCCATGTTAATTACCTTAATCACTTCCAGAAGACATGTACTTTGTTTAAAAAAAAAAACCCTCATGTTTTAAGGCAAGAATTATGCCTTACATTTGCACATCATCCAGCACAACTGGGAACTTTGGACACAATAATAATAAATGTAAAGGGCTTTAAGATCTGCAGTTGAAATATACTATACAACAAGTAATATTACCTGTATATATTTAATTTATTTTTAAACTACCAGATCTACAAAATCAAACTGGGATCAGAGTGTGAAGCTGGGGCTTTTCTTTGTCACACATCAGTAAAAGACTCTTCAGGCCAAATTGTGCCCTCAGTAACACCGTTGCAACTCCACTACCTTCACTGGCACAGTTGTAAGTGATTTCTTCTCCCAATCTGAATTACAGCCTTTTTTGCTCAAATACTGCAAGATTCTACATAAGACATACTGGAACAGTTTGACAAATTTGAGTTTCCTGCATTAAATATTAGTGTATTAGAACACTTCCACGGAATAACTTCAGATTTATTCTAAACGTGTATTCCTACTTAGCATTATGAATAGCCTAATTACTAATTGAGTAAAAAATTGCATGTCAAAACTGTAAATTGTGGCAATTATAAATTGAATATGATAGCAACATCTTTTAAATACATTTTACACACAAGTTTTATGAGATGACCAAAGGTAAGAGGTTCCATAACAGGACTGTCCAAAAGTCAAAGATAGCAAAAATGCCTTTACTATATGGATCCAATATACTACATTGAGATTTTTATCAATTTTTTCCACAGTATTTCTTCTGTAGTAAGCAGCTAGTGAATTGGTTTGTTCGTTCCTCGGGACAATGACTCAATTACAATTTTGTACCAAATGCAATTTGTAATTGCACATAAAAAATATTCGGTTGGGTGTTGAGAGAGATATTTAAGCTTTTCTGTGTGTAAATATAAATAATCTTTTGATGTTTAACAAGTCAATTTACCCGCCCCCCTCCCCCAAACAATTGTCATCTTGTATCAAGAACGGCAAGATATCTGAATAGTTAAACAGCAACCCAGTTACATACCTGAATTTCATGGAATCCACATCCCATTGCCAAAAGCATACTGTTCCATCTGCACCAGTAGAGACCATGTATCGCATGGAGCCTTTGGCCATTGGACTAAACTAAGGTTAAAGCCATCCACAAGAAATATTAGTTTGCAAGTTTTTAGCCTTTTTTTTAAAAAAATGACAATGTTCCCTGTTTGAAATTGTTTCACAGGTAAGAATATATATGAACTTGTAAAAAGTTAACTGAATCTTTGAATTATTCTAGATTCTAATAAATTACAGGAACAGTTGAAATTCAATTGTTGACAAATACAGTGAAGTTATAGGTCCTGAAATCGAAGGTTTGTGTCTTAAATTCCCTTTTTAAGTTGGGGAAATTTTCACTAATATACTTGTTATAAATTCTGTTTTAATTAGGCCACATATATTTAAACATCTAACCATTTCCAGTAATTTGTTCCATATATGGAAGTTCACGTACTGATGCTTTTCTTTAAGGATACGGATTCAATGCTATGCAGGTGGCTACCTCTTTCAAAAAAGAGCTACCCAGGAGATGTAAAGAGCAAAGTACAAGGTAGTTCACTTTTTTCAACGTTTCCCAACACCAAAAACCGTATACAATTTTGTGATAGTAGTATTAAAATCCCAAAGTTTTGCTACAGTCAACAAGAAAATTCAATATAACTGTCACAGCTACAAACCTAGCAAATTAAAATACTGCATTTTAAAAGTCACAAATAATGAGTGCTGAGGCAAAGCAATGCTCACAAGCATCTCAAATACTGCAGGAATTAAAAGAAACCTCAACTCTAGTGTGCTGGAGGGGAACAGAATTGGGTGGAAGAGAAACTATTAATTTCTG
The DNA here is from genome assembly GCA_007922155.1 of Mesoclemmys tuberculata. Classification (NCBI taxonomy): domain Eukaryota; kingdom Metazoa; phylum Chordata; order Testudines; family Chelidae; genus Mesoclemmys; species Mesoclemmys tuberculata. The sequence goes on from ML675610.1 coordinate 35,679,565, forward strand.
TAAAACAAGGGGATGGTAAAGATGCCAGCCTACCACTCCCCTCTCCCTCTAACATAAACCAGCTTGCACTAATGACAGAGAATAAATCTTCTAATAAATGACTTGTTCAGAGTGAAATTACATGGTCCTAAACTATGCAAAATTTGAAAAAGACAGCACTCACATTAAAATACAATATATATTGAATGCAGAGAGCAGATTACCTACTACACACAAAAGAACATACAGAAAATGCCTGTGCATTGTTTATTCCCAAAATGAGTCCTATGGTTGCGTACTTTAAGATTAAGTCAGAAGTTGTGGATTGCTGTTTTCAACAGTTTCAAACATAGGGTGTTTTTCTTAAGAGACTGTCAGGTCAATTTAACCCTGAAATATAAAGTTTTAGAATATTTTATACTGATAAGTTTAAAAATAAATTAATATTGAACTTGAGAAATAGTTCTTTGAAAGGAATATTTCCCTGCAATGTTCACAACATCCTAACATACAAATGAGAAGAGAAACTAATTAGTCTATTTTTACTCTCTAAACTGAGAGAAAAGCAAACAACGTACATGATAAAAGTATATTAAACATTTTAGTCTTGATTTTAAAAATGTATGCTAATACAAAAACAGGTAAAGAGATGTGCTTTCTCGCAAATATTAATTTTATTTTTGGTTTTGTATTTCAGTATTAATGTATTTTCTCTGAAATGACAGCCTATAAAAAATTTAAATTTTTCCCGAATATTGTCTTTTTATTTAAAAAAAGAACCAAAAAACTATTCGTCCATTGACTTCAGTAGGAGAAGGGATTATGTCAGAAAACCAAAGAAACTTTCATTAGGTCCCCACCTATGGATTTAGAAGGCTAACTTTACACACCCAGGTTTGAAAATTCTGGCTTAATAAATGTGTCAATACTATATATACACAAAAAATTTAGTCATGTCAAAGCCACAAAGTTTGAAATAACTTCCACATTTACCTGGCACTCTACTGCTGCTTCCCCTCCAACCTATAACATCAATTCCCAGTACAAAATTTTACCGGATGAGTTAGGAGTTAATTTCCTTAATCCAATAACAACACTATAACTAAGAAAGAAGTGATTTGCTTCAAAACACAAAAGGAGTAACTAATTTTAATTGACAGAGGGTGCTAACATAATAGAGCCATTAAATCCAGACTCTTAATACGGCTAGCAGGGTTTCCCAGGACGCTGGCCACCAACTAACAGAGTCAGATATTTGTCCTCCTATAGGCTAGATAATCTTAGTGCATCCTGTGACCAGTCTAACTATTATTACTGAATGAATTTCTCTTTGCTTTCCTGACCCGTGACACAAGAGCATCCCTGGTCATGTCTACACTAGGGGCACTATAGCAGCACAGCTACAGAACTGTAGCAATGCCACTGTAACCCAACAGTATAGAAGTAAATTACAGTGATGGAAGGGTTTTTCCTGTCGCTAAGAACTCCATCTTCCAAAGCAGTGGTAGCTGGTCAATGAAAGAACTTTTTAATTGACCTACCTGTGTCTACACCAGGGGTCAGGTTGACATAGCTACAGTGCTCAGGAGTATAGATTTTTCACAGCCCTGAGCACCATAGCTTTGTTGACCTAAATTATGAGAGAACAGGCCTATGTTTTTTGTCCAATTGATCTCAGATTTTGTGTATAAATTTAGCTAGCCTAGTGCCTGCAAGTTTTTTTGTTGGTTTTTTAAAAGATAATTCAGTGATTTGAGAGCCTCTTGGGGCTGACTGGTTCGCTCTCCTCACAACACCTGAACTTGCTGAAAGCTAAGGTGTTTAATGTCTAATTTCTTTCTTTGCGTTTGGAATATATCTTGCACTTTGATTTGTTGGAACACTTATAAAAATATTTATAAGTATGTTCCTCAACATAGGAGTGCGCAGCACATTTCATCAGGGTGCTCACAGTTCATTAGGGTGAGCACCCAGGGAATTTTTTATTTATTTATTTATTTTGGTTTTTTGGGTAAAGGCAGGGAGTTTGCAGGGAGATTTCACAGTGGAGAGTAACAGGCCTTTTACTCTCCACCGTGAAATATCCCTACAAAGTGAAATTCGGCAGCAGAGGAGAGTGAGACTCACAGCGGAGAGTAGCAAGCCTCTTGCTCTCTGCCATGAAATCTCCGTCCACACTGGATTCAGTGGCAGAGTATGCCATGAAATCTCGTGTTTTCACATGCTCACGCGAGATCTCATGAACTTCTCCTCTCCGCTGCGAGTCCTGCTCTATGGCAGCAGCACACGGAGCCTGCAGCCACGGGCATAAACACATGACTGCGGGCATTAGGGTGTGCTTGAGCACACCTGGCACACCCCGTGCACACACCTATGTTCCTCAAATCAAAAGACCTTCACAATATTTAAGCATTACTCAAGTTTTTAAAATACTGCAATGAGCCAAAATTCTAACTAATTAGAAATGTACAGTGCATTAGGCAGGCTGAGGCAGAAAAATAAATCTGACTCCTGAATGTTGTCTTTTACAGTATTAAATCAAAAACACTAAGTTTGCTTCTATAATGCTTTTCACTTACACACATTTATCAAAGAAAGATACTGGATTTGTACCCACTGCTACAATTCTTAATAATAGCAAAATAAAACCATAAGATCAAATAAAACGTTACCTTCTATTTTACACTAAATTTGGATGCATAAAACTAAATATTTATGTACTAGTAAGTTTAATGCTTGTGCACTATTAGTCGTTGACAACAAAAAGCTACTAAATGAAGGATAGACATGCCCATTCATTAGAAATATACCTGTAAAGATGTAATGGACCCCGTGTGTCCCTGGAGCACAGCAACTGGTGCGCAAGTTCTCAGACACCATACCCTGATCATTTTATCACAGCTTCCAGCTGCAATCATAGTGTTTTCATAATTCACAGCCATATCAGAAATCTCGGCTGAATGACCTCGTAGTGTGGCGAGCAAGCGGCCATTGTGAGTAGACCAAATTTTCACCAAGCAATCATCTGAACCCTAAGCAAGAAAACAGAGTTACTGAATCTGGCATGAGTTCAACTTTATAAAATACTCAATATACTGTCTGCTTCAGATTTCCCTTTAAAGATGATGAAATCATTCACAGTTTAATTGCAGAGGGGTAGCCGTGTTAGTCTGTATACAGCAAAAACACTGAGTGCCCTGAAGCACTTTAAAGACTAACAAATTTAATTGCTGCAGGCATAAGCTTTCTGACGAAGTGGGTTGCAGCCCATGAAAGCTTATGCCTGCAGAAATTAAAGACTAACAAATTTAAAGTCATTACAAGAAGTAATTGTCACTGTTCACACATTCTCACCTTCTAATCAATGGTTGTGAATAGGCCTCATCTACTCTAACTGAATGGACTTTGTTAATACCTACCCTCCCCATTGCTGTTCGTTAGCCTTGGATGTATATACATACCCCCTATCTGATTTCTGTTCCTTGGATCTAACAAAGTGGGTTGCAGCCCATGAAAGCTTATGCCTGCAGAAATTAAATTTGTTAGTCTTTAAAGTGCTACAGGACTCTCGTATCCACAGTCTAGAAAATTAAGGTTAATTTAGTCATTTTGCATAGTGAGTAGATTCACAAAAAGACATAGGCACTTTGCCATCCATTGGAATCCACAGCCCTGAGTTATGTATTGCATAGGCAGATTACATGCCTAGGAAGAATTAAGCACCTCAGAATGTGATCCACAAAAAACAGAACACAGTGGACAGCATCTTAAAGTAGTCAATAAGAAATACCAAGAAGTGTTTGACCTAAACCCCACCCCTTTCACAGTATTAGGCATCTATCTCTGCTCAGGATTCTCATCCATGAGCCCTCACCTGGAGTTTGCTGCCTAAACTGTTTCTTGGGAAGAAAAACAACCATGGGAAGGGGGAGGGAGAAGAAAGCAGCCTTCAACTTTTAGTCTTGTGATTAGAGCACTCACTGTAGATTTGGAAGACTCAGCTCAACTTCCCTCTCTGCCTGATGTGGAGTAGGGACTTGAATTTGGGTTTCTCACCTCTCAAGCGAGTGCCCTAGCCATTAGACTATAAGATATTCTGGTATGGGTCTCAATTTCTCCTGTTGAAGCTATTCCATTGCATATGAATAACTAAATATTGAGCCAAAGAGAGAAAATAGTCCAAGGGCTACAGCACTTACCTGAGGGGTAGGAAATCCAAGTTCAAATCCCCTCACCATATCAGATATGAGAGAGAAAGGAACTAGGGACTCCCACACGCAAATGAGTGCCCTAGCCACTGGAGTACAGGTTATAAGGGAGGCTGCACCGTTCTCCTCTTCTTTCTCTTCCCCCTGCCCCTGGGCCCTCCCCAGCACCACCACCACCACACACACAATATTGTGAGTGTGTTCTAGCATGATATGAGAATGACTACAAGATCAGGAGTTGGGCCAACACCCAGTCTGAAGATCCTGCTGGGACTTCGACATGAGATATGCACCTATGGTGTGTGCATACTCATCAGCAGAAATCAGGAACCTATGGGACTTTACTGGTGGGAACTCAGACACTTAGGAATTTTAGGCACCTACAGATTTAGGCAGCAGATGAGCAGAGGTTTTGAGGGTCTCAGTGGCACCGAAATGTTGGACTTAAGCTGCTAAAAGGGCAATTAGGTGCCAAAATCCCTTTGTTAAAAACCCTAAGTAAAAAAAAAAGGTTAGTTTCAGCCTCTTTGATAACACAGAAGTGATCACCTGCTTTTTTGGCTTATTCTCAAGTTCACAGTAGCTAGTTTCACCAAAATAAACAACAGCAGTTTCTGATATCAAACACAAGCAAAAAGCATTTGAGATTACATCAAAATAATCTGATTTTTTTGTTAACTTTCCCTCCCATTACCAAATCACCAAAATAACAGCTATTAAACAAAAGCTTTATCCCATAAAACCAGACGCTTTTGCCACTATTTCACAAACGTGCAATATCCAAAGCACTGAAATGTATCAGTGAAAGAAGATTGCATGTAGATATCAGTACCTAATAGGCAATAATGGCTAAACGAGTTCAAAATGCTCCCTCAGTATAGACACCCAACTGTTCACCTAATGAAGGGAAGGAGCTAATTACCTGTATATCTAAACTTTAAATTCTGAGGTCTTAATATTTCAGGCATGAATATCGAGCATTTAAAAGTTACTCTCTCAATATCTGATTAGAAAGTTCTAGAAGACCCAGTATTATTAGCATCAACTCACAGTAAATATTCTGTGTCCAGTCCTATCAAATGCAACGCAGTACACTGCAGAGAGATGGCCAAGAATCCGCCTATGCATCCTTATGTGCTGATACATACTTCCTGGAAATGAAGTACTGCATGTTGCGTATCCAATTAATTGTTTTGCACGATTTACTTCCACTAAAACAGGAATACAAATACATTAAAGAATGTAAGCAAAAATAAAAAAATCTCACCCTCTGAAAAGTATGTTTAAAAATTATTTCTAGGTAGCCTAGATAATTATAATAAAAAGAAGGTTTCCTGTCGAAAGCCACTCTGTCTTGCTTCCATAGCCATTATATTATTGGATTTAGTAAAGTGAATCTCTAGCTTGTGCACAGAACTCCAAAATTATTCTGAGCTTGTGGGTTTATGTTACATACAAGTGGAGCAAATTTTTAATTTAATCTTGCCCCACATTAAAATAGTGTTCTACAAAGAAAGACAGCATCTTCAACCTTGTATTTTGTCATGTACTTCCGTAAATTAAATCAACAAGAGTCCTTTTTACCAAAACACCACTGTCTGGAAGTGCCTTAAGTCTTTCTAGTTGCTTAGTACACTGGGGTTTTGAAAGCTACTTTCATGTAGAATCTGACATCTTACTCCTGCAATGAATTGTTCAAGGGTGGACTGGACCCCTGTGCCCATTCAGAGCCCCACTAAAGTAATATGAAAATTCTACAGGTATACATCTAGAGCTGGTTCTTAAACGCAATTTCCATCATTATTTATATGAAGAGAAGTGTGGGGAGTTTCAAGAAATACATAGCACTCTGAAGTTAGAAGTGATTTTATCGTCTACATACCAAGGTTTGGTGAAGTGCCATAGTTTACAGGAATTTCAGGAGGTCTTCCTCTATGAAGAGCAGCTAAAGCAGAGCCCTTCCAAACAGTATTTCTGCAATCTTTAACATCAATGTTAGTTGCATAGGAAGTTACCCATAACAGCACATTTCAATAAAGCAAAACAAATGTTACTCTTCTGAAATCCATTATAAAGTTTAACAAAAATAGTAATGAATAAGCTTGCCAAAGAGCTTCATCCTGCAATACTAAATTTAATAGGAGCTGAAGGAAGTCAGAACCTCACAAGCTAAGGCCCAAAACTTTCCAATAGTTTGAATGCCTAGTTTTAAGACAGGTTAAGATTCTGTCTTGGCAAGGGAGGTTTGATAATGACACATGCTGCCATTTGCTTAGAAGACTCAGAGGACTTCAGTTATTATTTGTGAAGTACCAACAACATACTCAATTCTGCACAAAATACAGATGCTAGATTTATACAGTAAATGATTTATTAGTTAAGGTACGATTTGCATTATTGTTGTTGTGATAAACAACAAGATAATTGTGGCTATTCTGAGTCAACCTATAAAGTTTTCTTGCAAAATATATTTTTTGCACCAGCTGTCTTCATTACAGTTTGCAGATAATAAAAATAAGATCACATTTGATATCCAGTCTATTCCTTGAAAAGTATTATCGGTCTCTTTTTCCAAAACAATGAAAGCACATACAGGTTTATTTAAAACTAGAGAACTTAAAGAACTGCACTCTGTCCAGTCCCTATCACCATAAGGCACACTTTTTACATGTTACAAGTAAGTAGCTAGTACTACAGATCAGGTTGCACAAGCATTTCCATTCTACCCATTTTATATCTTTCCAAAACAGCCACCTTTAAGCTGAAGCTTTACAGGACTGGTCTCTGTCCAAAGGCAATTTATTTATTTTTAAAATTTTGCCAACAGATCAGTTGTTTGACTACAGGAAGAGAGGGGAGACTTTCCCCAATATTAAAAGTTATTTATTTTAACTGGTCTAGTGTTGAAATGGCTACAAGTTTGATTCACAATGAATGCAGATCCATTGCCTCGTTCACTGGGGATATAGTAAAGTGCTGAAGAGAGGTAACTGGGAAATGCAGTAGCGTCCAGTAAAATTGTTCCACAGAACAAAAAGTTTCTTCAGTTAAAAATAATACAAACCCCACAGAATTTCACACACAAATACATTAGAAAAACAAAGTTCTTACTGTTTACTTAAACTACCAGCCTAGTATTACTGTCCACCATCCATGACCAGGAATGAGACCCCTGACTTTGCATGTATTACTAAACTGGGATTGGAAGACACTGCGGGACTGGTTCTGGCTCCACTGGCGGTGTTTGAGTGAGCCATTTCCATCAACCACAAAGTGCATGCTCTCTCCCACTCCAAAAAATGGATCAATACCACATCACCCCTCTTGAGAGGCCCAAGATGGAGTCAAAAAGGGACTAGAATTTGCGTACAGAATGCCTTGATACACTGCAAAGCTCCATCATGATCTGATGCAGATACTCAGAGAGGTACCTCTGCAAATTGGGGTTGGAGTGGACCTCAGTTGTTGAAGCCAGGAACCTCTTCATGGTATACGAAGGCTAATGAAACCAGTGTATTTCAAAAATCTCCAAGGAGAATATTGCTCCAATTAAAAACTACTTTAAGAAGGATTTGAATTGGATTTTATGATATTTTGTCCTCAACTATTGACAAAGTGGCTTTTAGGCATTCTCTTCCCCCAATTTTTTCCTCACAGGTCACTATGATTTGCCAATGACTCATCAACAACTGAAGGGGGAATAAAGACAGGTAGAGCATGGGAGACAGCAGACTTGTGCCAAACTGACAGGTTGCAAAAGCTGTGTTTATTAAAAACATCTTGACATGCCTGAGAGAGGAAGGTTTCTTTGCCTCTACCATAACACCCACAAATTTTCAGTGAGTGGATCTGTTCAAACTCAGACATCTTGATTAGTTCTGGCTACCTTCACTGAATGGCAGATACATGTCCCTCCTCTCTGAAAGATCGCCATGGCTGTCTATAGAGAAAATAAGCTGCCAGCTACTATGAAAGAAGCTATTGTGCAACCATTACTCATAAACTAAACATTCATCACCTGAAATTCACAATCTAGCAGTAATCACCAAGTATCTACTTTTACATTTTTGGAGGCGGAGTTACACCTTAAATCTGCTCAGAAACTGAAGTAACTGGCTTAAATGAAGTGTCACATGTACCACCATGCAGAACATATTGCAGTAATTTAATCTTGAGACAATAAAAGCATGGATCAAATTAGCAAAGTTTGCATCTGAAAGAAACTGTCAACTCCTGGTCAATTGAGTATGAAAAAAGCTGTCCTAGTCATTGATGTATGTTGCTGAGAGCACCTGGGAAGCCAACAATATCCAAACTTCAAATGCTTGTAACAAACAGCGAGTGCATACCCACAATAAAGGCACACATACAATTACTGACTTATCTTCCAGTTGCTTTCCCATATCCTACCAACATCATTTCCACTTTATCTGGATTTAGCATCAGCTTTCATCTGTGCCCTCAGCACTGGGAAAAGTATTTGGAAAATAGCATGTGGACTGGATGAGAGAGATCTGCGTTCACTGTCTACTGGGTTCTGGGTGAGTCAGGGCTTTACAGGTCCAAAAAAACCACTAATTGACTTGTGCCCTATCTATGTGCACAAACAAGAAAATTCTGAGTCTAAATTAAACAAAGAGAGCTGCTAGGAAAGTACTCTCCATCAAGGCCTGAATTTTGTAATTCACTGTCCCCACTCAGTTTAAAATAGTCCAAATTTGTTTATCTTCAGGACAGGCTGTAAATCCCATCTCATTTCACAGGTTTTCGGAAAGGGAGGAGTGAGATGAAGACAGATTATTTCTGTTCTGACAGCTAATATTAGTGGCCAGGGTTGTTTTGGTTTCCCCTTCTAGTTTCGGAAAGCTTGCTGGGCTTACTTGCTTGCTTTTAATACATAGAAATAGCACTCAGACCCCCGGACATGCTTTTTCCTCCCTGTCTGTATTGCAAAAATTAAATAATTAAAAATACAACAATACCTTTTGCTGTACGCAGCAATGACTGCCTCCCTGCACCAAGTAAGGAATTCACTCTCGAAATGCTGGGTGGAATCTCTTTATCCAGTATAGGGCCAATACGCTTGCAAATTTGCAACAAATGATCTGGAGCCACATGCTTGTTGGATAAGACCTGATAAGAATTTAATTTTAAAACAAATACATGGTATATCTAAAACAGATGAATCTATAAACGTCAGTATTTACATTAACAATATTCAGACATACCTAAATATTTATATTAATATAATTATTAAAGCAGGATCAGCTATTAACACTCTGATCTTTATAGTATTGAATTATCCAAGAATGGGAAAGCTATAGTAGAAAAACCTACTGTATGTCAGCATCTTACTATGGAAAATATGGACTCTTCACACAAGTGGCTCAGATCGGAGCATTACCTTCTAGTCAGTATTTTCCACAAAAGATATTTTACCACAGTTAAGAGATAAGTAACACCATCACTTTGCTCCAGATGTACACAAGTTTAACGGTTTCAATTCTACTTATGATCATGTTTCACGCTCATTTTTTTTTTCTGATTCAACTAACACCCCACAAAAATACTAATGCTTCTTGACTCATTTGTCTACAGTCTGTCACAAAAAATTATGCTACAGTCAAGCACAAGAAACGAATGAATACAATTGACATTGTTGACTACTTTGTACAAACTGGAAAGTTGTAGTCCACTGACATCGCTTAAGGCTTAAGTCATCTATCTAGCTCTTCTGGGAAGAGCAATGGATTCTTCAAGGAAACTATGAAATGTAGCAACCAATCCTACTCACACTGAACTCAACAGTATAGCTTCCAAAGCTTCCACAGACATGTCAGGGGAACAAGATCATGTCATTTACCCTACCCAGGAAGAAATCTTAGACACTGTTAATTTAGAATCCAAGTGTACACAAGCACAGCATCTTGCAACCAAAAATGCATGTGCATTTTATTCCCATATTTTCACTTTTTCAAAGTTCACTGCAAAAGACATACATACAACTTCATGACTGACAACCTACTTGACTAGCAGGTATTTAAAGTTAGGGTTCCCACAACCTGCACAAGTTGGCTTTTTTTTTTAAAGTATGAATTTAGTGTACCAATAAAATGAAACAAAAATCAAAATCGCAGTTGTAAGTCAACATTAACTTGAGTGTAGACTGTTCCATAACCAGAAAAGTAAAAATCAGAAAGCCCTCCCCCCACACACACTAATGCTTTATGCCCATTTGGCAACCACTTATCTTAATCTGCATATATGTTTTATACGTACATTGGGAATGTGATACAGTTGTGGGAACCAAGAGTACTGGCTTAACTTTTGTATATTTAACAAAAACAAAACTTAAATTTTGAGTGTAATTTTTCTTTAAAAAAACTATTAAAAAATTTAGGACTAATTATTGTTTTTAATTTACAAATCAAATGACTATTTACATTGGAATTTTAAGAAATCCCCAGCAGTGTTTAAAGCCCAAATACTACAGCTGTAAGAACCTGAAGTGAAACTGACTTAACTGATTTTCATTATCCAAGACAAAAAAAATACAAACAGTAAACAGAATGTAAACAGGACAACTAAACTATTTATTATTAGCAACAATTAAGGATATTAATTAGGTTTTAAAAAATCCAGTGCTGTAAGTAGGGTCATTTAAAAATTCTAAAACCATAATGTTTATACTGATTTTGGCCTGAAGAGAAAATGTGATTAATTAGGCACTGAAATAATGTTTATGCATGGAAAAGTTTATGTTTCTGAAAACTTGAGAAATGAATTCTGTGCACATTGAAACATATCTGAATGCATAATATGGTTAATTATGTTACTAAAAAGGATTGCTAAACAATATTTGGTAGACCAATAAGTATATTTAAATCATTTAATCATTTATTGAAGAATCGTGCCTCTTTAGAGGATGTGGCAAACAGAGTACTGAACAAGATGTTATAAAGCAGAAAGCTCAACTTTCCCCTTCTAGTACACTTACAAAACAGAGTTAAAGAGAACACCTTCCTGCAATTTATACCCAATGCCAGTCTTGTTAAAGGAAATTTTAAAAAGCCTAATCAAATATTTCTGGTTGATTTTGAATTTTAGGGAGAACAGTTGTTTAAGCTCAGGCTCAGATACTGTGATGAGCACTTGGTGGGAGAAGGGATACACCAAAATGGTCAACATTGCAGGTCTGGGGCCTTAAATTTCTGCCAGCAGTCTCTGAAATCCAAAGCCAAAAGAGTGAAACTGACTAGTCTAATTTTACACTTGGGCAATTAAAAGTAAGTAAACAGCATAAATTGCAGAAGTGAAAAACGTAAAAAGGCTGAAATTTTGATAGCCTAAAATATTAGCAGCACACATACACACTTTAAGACTCCGATCATACGAAGTCAGGTGCACAGGCAGACGCATGCATCCACATGAAGCCCCACCAAAGTCAAGGAGACTCAGCATATGAGTCTGCCAGCAGAACATTTACAGAAAAACTGGGGATTATGTAACATCCTTTACAAGGAAACTTTCTGTGCTTACCTAAATTTAAGTCAGATCTTGGAAAGTAATCCTGTTGATTTCATACAAGTAAAGTGAAGATTTGGCCTTCAGTGCCAAAGCAGCACTATTCACATTTGCTCAATTAAGGGAACTGTCATATTCAAAGTCATATTTGTGGCCACATTTTTTTTTTTTTTTAAAAACTATAACTACATTATGAATGTTTTTTAATTGTGTATAGTTAATTTCACCCTTTCCTTCAGGATTTCATTATAAAAATGGAAAGATTAGCCGAAGAACTCAGAGGCCAATTTATCACTTGAAAATACTTTTAGCTTTTAAAAAAACTAAGATAAATAAACTGAACTATTTTCTTCTTATTGATGCCCTCCTCCCTTTAGTTTGTATCCACATAGCCCACATCATCATGCAGTATTTTAGAAACAATAACAGAATACCAGGAACAGTTAGATTTCTACTCAGAAATTATTGCAAATACATTGAATGCAATTAATTTGGAACAAGTTGTGCAGCCCTCAGCCACAGTGCATCATTTGGAGCAGTTTGTATTAAGAACACACTATGGCCAATAAAACAGAAAAAGGGACCACCACAAACCCCCACCCCCAATTTCCCTACCAGTGATTTTGTTTCCTAATCCGTTGAAAGCAGATGAAGGAAATCAACTAGAAAATACATTCTATCCAATCAAAACCTGCTTAACAAGACTGTTCCTGAAAATCAGAAATGAAACCTCTTAACCGATTGGCTCTTCCCCATAGGTAGGCAGGAACATGGCCAGTGGCACAACCCCAAGCCCCGCCTATGCTATGTAACAATATCCCCCAATTAAACCCCCCCGCGGTCCCTTATGTTTGTGTTTGACTTCTTTACCTGAAACTAACACACCTTCTGAAAAACCAGCCGCTTGTCTCCTCCCACACCCAGGATGAAATAAAAATAATTACATTCCAGGGTTGTTTTTTATTAGGTGGGGGGACTAGCATTAACATTACTGTTCTAATTCAAAGTGTTGTGTTTCGTTTTAAATCTCACCAAATCTTCATAACTTCTATAATGCTCATTTCCTTCCCAATCCAACCTTTTAGGAAGCAACTAAATTGAGAAAGAGAAAAAGAAAAGGGAGTGATTAAAAGGGGGAAGGGTGGGAAGATCACATTCAAAGCCATGGTTGTGTGTGTTGGGTTTGTTTCTGTTTGTTTGTTTACAGGAGGCGGGGAACGACGGAATGACTTAAAGATACAGGGCGAAAGGCAGCGGAGAGAGAGTCTCTCCCCCACACACAGACCTGGTGCTGCTCCAGCTCCTGCACCAGCACCTGCAGAAGGAAGAAAGAAACAGAGGCAAACCGGTTAGGGTCACGGAGGGGGAGCCAAACCTCGCCGCCTCTTTCTGCCGGCGGCGCGGGAGGGGGATATTGGCGGGGGGGGTCGGGAGGGCGGGGGTGCGCGCGGCGCTGCCGCCGGGCTCTCCTCACTCACCTCTGCCGCTCTCCGGCAGGGCCCGGTGGTCAGGAAGCGGGCGACGAGGAAGTAAAGCTCTGCAAGAGACAGGGGAGAGCGATGAATGCGGGGCGGGGGAGCCCCTCAGCGACCGTAATTCATAATCACGGCCGGGAAGATGGCGGCGGCGGAGAGCAGCAGGAACCGGCGGCGCCCGGCCGGCTCCCTCCTGTGCGCCGCTGTTACCTGATTCAATGAGCGGCAGGGAGACGCCGCCGGAGGAGGAGGAGGCCGAGGGCTCGGCCATGTCGGGGGCGGCCCCGCTGCCGCCGCGGCCAGGGCAGGACGCGGGCTCCAGGAGCGTGAGCGGCTGGCGCGCGGAGCGGGCCCCGCTCGGCATAGTCCTGTCAGCAGCGCCTCCCCCACCGCCGCGAGAGCGGCTCCCCCGCCCCTCCTCGCTCTAGCTCGGCCTCGGCCCGGCCGCCATCTTCGCCGCGCGGAGCGACCTGGCGCGCCTGCCGTCCGCCTGCGCTGGGGGTGGGGTGGAAAAATAGTCCCGAGCGGGGGGCGGCGGGAGCGGGGGCGGGGGGGCAGTGTTGTGTTTCCTTTCGAACCGGCCTGTCGTGAGCAGGCGGCGCGAGCCGGGTCGCGGCTGCTCTGCGGCCGTAGGGAGCAGCGACGTGGGGGCCGGGCGCGGAGGTAGCTCTAGAAAGGAGCGGGTGAGGGGGCCCGGGAGCGCGGCGTGTGCTGCACGTTGAGGGGCGAGCAGACTAATTGACGCGGAAGGACGTGGTGCGCCGCGTCGGGCCCGTGGGGGGGAGCCGGCAGTTGCTGCTCCGCGAGGCCGAAGGGGGCGCGCGGCGGATGGGGGGGGGGGCGCTGCGCCGACCTTCCGTGTGCGCCCCTTGCGCCGGCCGCTCGGCGCGGGAGCACCTCGGGGAGTCGGGACAGGCGCGCGCCGGCCCAGCCTCGCCTTGTGGGAGCCGCGGGTCCCCGCCCGCCTCTGCCCGTCCGTCCGTCCCTCCCTGTACCAGGCTTCCCGCTCGAGTCGAGCTTGACGTTTCCCAGGCCAGGGCCGGAGTTAGGGGCAGGTGCCAGGGATGGGAGGCCCTGCGCTCTGGCTGCTGTGCAGGGTGTTCAAGATAAAAACAATGTTTGGAGTAAAATGTTTCAGGCGATATCTCTGCGGAGTCATGAATAAATACAGACCTGCTGCTGCAGGTGAGCAACTCCACTGTATTACGTGACAAGGATACATCATGCATGAAAGTCATGAACTGGCTGCCACTGTAATGATAAGAAGGACTTCAAACATATGGCGTGGGGGCGTGGAAGATGCTCCTTGCCTGGGCGCCGCTTTGCAGGGCTGACAGCCGGTGTCCCACCACTTAGAACTCTCAGCCAGAGCCCTGTTGCATGGAGTTGACAGCCTGAGCCCTACCATGTGGGTCTGATATCTGGCCACTGCCAGGTTGATACTCGAGCTACGTCTCCCGAGGCTGGCAGTGACAGTCCTGCCAGGCTGGCAGCCAGGGCCCTGCCTGTGACACAAAATGTCTAGGGTAGTCCACCTGAAAATGCCAAAGTTAAGGCAAGCTGCAAAAAAGAGCAGATTCTCCAAAAACTGGTGGGTAACACTGAAGTTAGATTCACCAGCCACTTACACACTGTTTCTGATTCCCCACATTACTTATCAAGAAGCACCCCTGCAAAAAGAAATACATAGACCCATTTATTGCATTTCAGTCTCTAGCTCCCAATTAGCAACTAGGTCCAGTAAAGAGATGTTCCTTAGAAAGTATTCACTTTATGGAAATGTTCTGATCCCCAAATGGTCAGCAGGTTACCAGTTCAATACTAGTTTGGATCTTATCCAAAATGTCATGCTGACAGCCAATCCTTTAGTATCTAAAACTGAAGGTTTGTTAGAAAAGAAAAAAGTGAGAAGAGAGTTGCTAAATAATCAAAGGAATCAGGAATTACATAGATTTTGAAGTCATGTGTATCAGATTCTTAGCGGGCACTGGTCAGTTTGCTGGCATGTAAAGCTCCTCTGGAGTACCTGGGTAGGTTTCTCAGTGCTTTGTTGAAAGCTCTGGTTTGTAGAGAAGTTAATCTAGTAGTAAGAAGCAGGAGTGAAGATGGAGATGGTGCAGCTGCCTTTTATACTTTATGCCATGTGACTTGTCCTACACACAAATTCACAGCACCTGTGCATGGAAAAGCACTTGGAGTCCCCTGTCCCAGCACCTGGGACTTACAGCCAGTGCTCCACTTTCCAGGGCTGATAGCCCAAGCCCCACTACCCAGGGCTGAAAGTGAGAGCCCTGCTGCCCAGGATTAACAGAGTTCCGCCAGCCGGGATTGATGGCCAGAGCCCTGCTGCATGGTGCTGACAGTTGGACTCTGCTGAGTTGATAGTTGCTGTTGACTCATAGGCATAGCTGCTGGCTTCTCTCCCTGGGCCATTGTATAGCTGATTGCCCTTGATGGGCCATCAAGCAGGCTGGATAATGCTGATGCTAATCTGTCTGGGGGTGTCACTGAGTAGCACAGTGCAAGTTTTAGATACAGATATATGTGATGTTGGGCTCTAGGGGAGCCATGCTGAGATAGCTTAAACAGGACAAAACAGCAAAAAATGTGGCAGCCAGGCCCCTGTGAGTCACAGCGCTGACAAACTGTCGGGATATCGTGGAGCTGGCCCAGAGGGTCTTAATTACTAGCCTTGAGTGCCACAACTTAGAGAGACGACCCTGAAAACAAGCTCAGTAGAGCTCTATAATGGCACATGCATATATAGGTTGGGAACTCAGTGCAGACTGAAGTATGCTGAGTGGATCACGGTGATCCATGATCACTGGAGAGTCCAGTGAAGTGGGAGGGAAGTGAAGGAAACTTCCTCAGTTAAGCCTCTATCAAGTCAAGGAGGGGAGAAAAGATGAGTGGAACCAGGCGATTTGATCCCAGCGGATTGACATCCCAGCTTAATAAAAACAATTTGGAATACTGTGTCCATGAGTTTGTGTTAAAAAAAAAAAAAAAAAAAAAAAGGATCCTTGGGTAAATCAATATAAGTTTGGATCTTACTGAAAATATCATGCTGCCAGCCAATCCTTTAGTAACTAAAACTAAAGGTTTATTATAAAAAGAAAAACAAACAATGAGATAAATGTTAAAGGATTAGAGCAATCAGATACATACAAATGATTTGAAAGTTCATATACATCAGGTTTCCAGAAGAATTGTGGAGTTTGCAGGCTTGTATAGTCCCTCTGGTATAAATCTAGTACCTGAATGGGTTTCAGTTCTTTGTTTCACAGCTTCAGTTCAGATGCAGATGGATTGATCCAGAGGAAGATAGTTGGCTGAAAGCTGAAGACAGACTGACTGAAGACAAAATGGATTCCCAGGCCTCTGTCTTATATATCCTCTGGCCCTTGAGCCACTGCTTGTGGAATTTTACAGGAATCAAAATGGAGTCCAGAGTCACATGAGCCAGACCTGGTGACTCATCATTAGAAAAACTGAACGATTGGCTGGTAGCTAAGTCAGTAATCCAGACCTCACAATTCGGAAATCTCAAGCTTCAAGTTATGGAGCTAAAGGGGTCAGCAGAGAAAAAAGATAAAAGATTAAAACCCTGTTGACTAAGTTAGAGGAGTCACAGGCTGCAGTGTGAAAACTGATTGAGAAAGAAAAAAAAGCTGACCAGGGTCAGGTAGACCATGCCTCATATGAGAGCAAACTGAGCCTCCTTCAGGAACAATTAAAGCAAACCCAGTAGTAGTAGCAGTCATTAGGAAAGATCCTTTGAACAGAAAGCTGTATCGACATAATAGCTCAAGTTCAGGCAATGAAAGTTCTGGGGTGGATTCAGACTCACAATCCAAAAATAATTAAATAGCATTCCCATTGGCACCACTCGCTGAACCAATAGATCCAGATTTATGGAGAAGGGAGCAAGAATGATTGCCTACTGTACCGATGGCCGTTACCATGACTCTGGTTAATTATAGCGGGCAGGCTCACCAGGCAGAAACAAGGGTAGAGGTGAAGGCCTACACGTCCGAGCAAGCCTGCGCCATGGGTAGGACTATTGGCTCCTTAAATAGAGAATGTGTGCTGGACTGGGTTGCCAGAGTCAGTAATCTTCCCAACATACGTAGTGAAGATATTGCACTACTAATGAAGGAATGCATGAACGCAGAAGACTTTGGGTCTCTGCCAGGGAATTTACAGGTGGCTAATGTGCCTGGGAAATTAGATATGTACAAGGGTATATAAAAGTTCCTTCATCCCAACATTAACTTAGTTGGCAAGTTCTATACAGAAAGGCAGAGGTTGGATGAAAGGCCTGAGCAATATATCCAATGCAAAAAGGCATTATACTGGATGGCAGGGGCCACCATCTGTGACAATAATGATTTTAAAGAGGCCATGGTACAGGGTTGATATCTATGCTAAAGATTGTCATGGGCCCTTTAAGAGCGGACAGTATGCCGCTAGTGGAGGTAGAAAATTTCATCTGGGTCGCATACAAGGTGCAGAGGGATGCATTTCCAAGGCCAGGGCCTCAGAGAAGGAAAATATCTGCAATTAGGGAGACCAAGCCAAAGAGTGTCTCGTTCAAGCAAGATTGGCAGAAAGGGTTTAAATCACCAATACCTGAAGAGAGGTAGTTCCAAAATATGCTATGGCAGAGGCTGCTAAAATATGAAAATAAGGAAGCTATTCATGATCTAAAGACCGAAGAGCTGCTGCAACGGCTTGACGCACAAGGGCAGGAGCTCAAACAGCAGACGGTCTGCTGAACTGGAATAAAATCAACAGTGGTGATGACCATCTTTAGAAGAGTTTTCGGACAATTCAAGCAGGAACTATTGGTGGATACCGGAGCCACAGTAGTCATCATTTGTTCAAAAGGAGACCCGCATGTCACAACCTTGCCCGTGAGTGGACAATGGAAAAGAACTTATGATTTGTTCAGATTCTGAGTGGGTGATTAGAGCACTCTCAGACTGGATGGTGGACTGGAGAGCTAGAGGGATGAAAACCTCTGATAGCAAACCAGTGGTTCATTGCAGGTACCTAAATCATGCATAGGAGCTGGCAAGTAGTAGAAAAGGGAAGACATCTCTGTTCAAGGTGAAGGCTCACAGGAAAAGCAGTGCAGAGACTTCCCAACTGAACAGAAAAGCTGACCAACTGGCTAAAGAAGCAGTGCTGTTAGGTCCCGAGTAGCAGTGGAAGGGCTCAGACCCTCAGCAAGTGAGCACAATTCAACGCCAGTAGCCTCTTAATGTAGAAGAGCAGAAGGACCTAATAAAATTGCAAGATCCAGACCATGAAATACAAGAACTCCTCGAGAAACAGGAGAATAGAGATCGGACAATCTTTAAAAGCAGGGAAGGGTTTATTTGGACTGTAAAAAACCATATTAGCTGCTCAGAAAATAACCCAATAAAAAGATAATCAAAGGGTCTCTGCTACATCAACAGATAGCCAGACCATGGGAACAATTACAAATAAATTTTAAAGGCCCGCTTCCCCATACTGGAAATGGAAATAATAAGGTAATAAATAGTTTTACCAAATGGATTAAAGCCTATCCGGTAAAGAATTGTACAGCAAAAACCACAGCAAAGATTTTATTAGAATAACCCTTTTCAAGGTTCAGAATGCCTAAAATCATTGATTCAGACCAAGGATTTCATTTCACCAGAGAGATTATGCAGTGTTTATGCTAGGTCCTTAACATCAAAAAGAAATTCCATGTAGTGGGGCACCTGCAAACATCAGGGCTGGTGGAAAGATCTAATTGGACTAGTAAAACAGCATCACGAAAGGCGGGCCAAACTTTAGGAAAGGACTGGGATAAAAAGATACTCATGATCTTAATGGCCTGGTGTTCCACTATTGCTGCCCATGGGGTAATGCCACATGAGGCACTCACAGGCAGGCTTATGCGAACATCAGAAGCCTGGTAGCTAGGAGGGGTATCGCTGGATGAATACCAGTCATGGCTGAAAATGGACTTGTATATGAGTGAACACCTGCAGAACATAAGTGATATACAGAAACAGGTAGCTCAGCAGTTAAAAATAATGCCCAACAGATAGATCAACAACTAGAGGACTCCCTAAAAATAACTGAATGGGAAATGGGGAAAAAGGTCATGCATAGATATTTTTTGGATAAAGGGCATTCTTTAACCCAAAGGTGAGTACGTCCAGTCCTCAGTGTTAAGAAAAGCCCACTAATAATAGCCCCACTATTTACCAAGTAGAGGTAAAAGGGAAGAGAAGTAAATCGCTTAAACGGTTCCATTCCACCCAATTAAAGTCTTGGAAAGGGAAGTACTAGGTATATTATGAGACTTACCTGTTCAATGTTCATCATCCTTCAAAAGTGCGATGGACATCTGTAACATTGGCCTGCATGGGACTATGTTGAGATAACTTAACAACAGGGCAAACTGCAAAGAATGGGTGAGGCAAAGCCCTAAATTCTGGTGTTTTTTCTTCCATAAGATATACCAAGCCAGCAACAAACTGGTTCTGATGACCTCACTGGTCATTTAGTAGACAAAACACAGTTCCCTTAAAACTATCCAGCCTTTGGCTAGCATCCAGACAGTCAAGTCAAATATGAGGGGGATCACTGAAAATCTTTATATGTAAAAAGTTCTACCAATCTCAAAGGATCAGACACATTACCAAACAGGTCAACGACTAGTTCAGATCTTACCCAAATACACGCATAAAGCCAATGCTTATTAACTAAACTAACATTTATTTAAAAAAAGGAAAGAGTAATGGTTAAAAGGTCAGTATACATACACAGATGAAAATAAAGCTCTTCGGTCTGTTTCAAAGTAGAAATGATAACTGAATTACAAAGTTCTTAAATTGCAACGTCTCTGAAATTACCCAAACAGATTGGAGGTTGTCAGTCCTTGTTTAGAGCTTTTGTGTTAGAAATCCAGTCCAGAGAAATGAAGACTAAATAGTCCATGTGCAAAGTTTGTTCTAATTCTCCCATGAGAATTAGCAGGGTGATTCCAGGCTGATGCTGGGATCTCAATCTTGCGATCCACACTTTTCTGACAAGCTTGGACAGATTTGAGATAAAAATGATCAGTCCACTAGTCTTTTATAGATCTATGCAGGCTGAACAATATTTTCTTGACAGCAGGTATCTCCTTGAACAATTACTAGATGATTATTTGGGACTCTGAAATACCATCTCCTATGCCTAGAGCACACTGGTAGCTAGTTACATTAGAACGAAGTAATTGGCCATTTACAGGTATTTACTACTTAAACTTCAAAGAGAAATACAAACAATAGTATTGTTACATTCCAAGTTCCATCTAAATGTTCATATGTTCCTTTTGAACTCTTAATAGAACAGTGACAGACAGGAAAGCAGCTTATCTACACTGCTATCCTCTAAACGAGATATGTAAATAACATCAAATAACTACGAACAATACACATGCATATCAAAGCTCTAGTCTACTTATATGGAATGACCCTCCCTACCATTGTATTTTCCTATATATATATAATCTTGAAAGGTCAGAGTTGGGCCCTGCAATTTGCAAAGTGGCTTGGCTTTTTCGGGCCTAGCATCACAACATCACTTGCCTCATATTTTGTGGTTATTTGATAGTATATTGTGGTGCTTTAACCATCCATGAAGGGGTACAGATCTACTGTAAGACAAAATTACCAACAGGAAAACAGGGTTACTTATCAGTAACTGCTGTTCTTCGAGATGTGTTGCTCCTGTCCATTCCATTATAGGTATATGCATGCCTCCGTGCATGGTTACCAGAACTTTTTTCCCCTTGGCAGATCCTGTAGGGCCGGCTCCAGCACCCCCTGGAGCCCCACGCACATGCCAAGATATATGAGATGCTGCCGGCCCTACGCCCCCTCAGTCCCTTCTTTCTGCCAACTCTGGCAGCGGGAACAGGAAGTGGGTCATGGAATGGACATGGGCAACACATCTCAAAGAACAGCAGTTACTGGCAAGTAAACTTGTTTTCTTTTTCTTCGAGTGCTTGCTCATGTCCATTCCACTATAAGTGACTAACAAGCAGTACCTTGGAGGTGGGTCGGAGTTACCGATGAGCGGCCCACAGCACTGCTCTGCCAAAGCCTGCATCTTCCTGTGCCTGCTGGACAATGGTGTAGTGGGATGTGAAGGTATATACTGACGACTAGGTGGCAGCTCTGCAGATGTCCTTCATGGGCACTCTCACTGGGAAGGCCATAGACAAAGCTTGAGCTCTGATTGAGTGGGCTGTAATCATCCCCAGAAGCGGCACCTTCGCTTGCTCGTAGCAGAACTTGATGCAGGAAGTTATCCACGATGAGATGCGCTTGGTGGAAACAGGTAAGCCTTCATCCGATCAGCTACCACAAAGAAGAGGTGTGTAGATCTCTGGAACAGTCTTGTGTGCTTGATGTAGAATGCTAGCACCTGCCTAACATCTAGCATGTGCCACCTCCTCTCCTCCAAACCATGTGGTTTGGGAAGAAACACAGGGAGAAAAATGTCTTGATTATAATGAAATTGGGAAACCACCTTAGGTGGGAAGGCTGGATGTGGCTGCAACTGAATCTTATCTTTATAGAACACAGTATAAGGAGGCTCCAAGGTCAGCACCCTAATCTCGGAGACCCCCATTGCCAAGGTAATGGCCCCCAGGAAGGCCACCTTCCAAGACAGCAGCAGTAAAGGGCATGTAGCCATCGGCTTGATGGTGGCCCCTCTGAGCTCCGAGAGGACCACGTTGAGATCCCAGGGAGGCACTGGGTCATGAACTTGTGGATAAAATCTCTCCACCCCTTTCAGGAACCTAATTATCATAGCATGGAAGATAACTGATCTCCCCTCCAAATGCTGGGGGAACGCTGATATAGCCACTAGGCGGACTTTCAAGGGGGCCACGGCTAGCCCCTGGAGTTTTTGTTGCAACAGGTACTCCAGGATTGGCAACAATCCCAGCAAAATCCCCTGGGATTCTGCCCAACATGTAAACCGTTTCCATTTAGCCCAATATACGACCTGCATGGAAGGTTTCCTGATACCCAGCAGGATTTGCTGAACTTGAGCTGAACAGGCTTGCTCATCTGTGCTAAGCCATGGACCCTCCATACTGTGAGGTGTAGGGAGCCCAGATCCGGGTGCAGTAAGCAACCGCGATCCTGGGGCAGGAGATCATGGCATCTCGGAAGCTCCAGCGGGTGGCCGATCGACAGATCCAGCAACATGCTGAACCTGAGCTGGTGTGGCCAGGTTGGTGCAATTAAGATAACATCCGCCCTGTCCCTCTTGATTTTCAGCAGGACTTTGTGAAGGAGTGGGATGGGCAGAAATGCGTACATGAAGCTCCCCAACCTGCAGGAGTAAGGCGTCGGAGAGCGACCTGGCCTCTAGACTGTGGAGGCAGCAGAACTGCGAGTGTTTCTTGTTCCATGCTGGCATTAACTGATCCACCTGGGGAGAGCCCCACTATTGGAAAATCATAGAGACTACACCTGGATGCAGTGACCAGTCATGGAAGGGTAAGAATGACCTGCTGCAGCAGTCCGCCTCATTGTTCCTCACTCCTGGGAAGTAAGAGGCTATTGTGTGAAAATTGTGCCTCTCCACCAGGTCCCACAGACAAATGGCTTCCCTGCAGAGGGCTGAGGAACGGGTTCCCCCCTGCCTGTTGATGTAATACATGGCCGCTGTGCTGTCTGTCAGCATCTGCACTACCTTGCCTGCAATAAAGTGGAGAAACACTCCACGATAGTCAAATAGCCCGTAACTCTCACATTGATATGCATGCGCCTCACCTCTCTCAACCTTGTGTGCCAAGGTTGGTGCTGATATGGGCCCTCCACCATAAGTCCGAGGCATCCAAAATCAGGGTGGATGAGGGACTAGCTCTTCAAATGGCGCACTTCTCAACACTGCCCGGAGGCTCCTCCACCAGTCTAGTGGGGCCGGATCTGCAGGGGGGACTTTTACCACCCAGTCCAGGGAATGTCTGCTTGGAGCATAAACTGAGGCCAGCCACAACTGAAGTGATCTGAGTCTTAGGCGAGCCAGCCTCACTATGTAAGTGCAGGTCACCATGTGGCCTAACAGCTATAGACAGTGCCTGGCTGTTGTTGTCAGACAGAAGTGCAGATGAACGATGATGGTGGACATCGCCTCGAAGCATGGCTAGGGTAGGAAAGCTCTATCTGGGAAGCGTCCAGAACCACCCCAATGAACTCTATCCGCATCACCGAGGTTAATGTAGACTTCTGTTCGTTTATTAGCAGGCCCAGCTGGCAGAAGATGGTGCATGTCAGATCGACACTGTTCTGGACCTGGGCCCTGGACCTGCCCCTGATCAGCCAGTTATCCAGGTAGGGGAATATTTGGACCCCTTGCACCCCAGGTGCGCCACCACCACCACTACTATAAATTTTGTAAACACCAAGAAAAGACGAAAGGGGAGCACTGCAACTTGGTATTAGGAGCCAGCTACCATGAAACGGAGGAAATGCCTGTGGCTGGGGAAGATAGAAATGTGGAAGTATGCGTCCTTTAGGTCAAGGGCGACATACCAGGCTCCTGGACCCAGGGAGGAGATGATGGAAGCAAGGGAGACCATACAAAATTTCAGCCTCAAGATATTTGTTGAGATGACGCAGGTCTAGTATGGGTCTTAGACCCCCTTTTGCTTTGGGGATGAGAAAGTACCTCAAGTAAAACCCTTTTCCCCTAAAGTCCAGTAGAACCCCTTCTGTGGCCCCAAGGCTGAGAAGGGTCTCTACCTCCTGCATGAGGAGTTGCTTGTGAGAGGGGTCCCTGAAGAGGGACAGGGACACGTTGATTCTGGACCCTTTGTGATCAGTGTGGATACCAGTGAGACACAGTACGCCCAATTTAGAGATCAATAAGGTTTAATGTGCAAGGTTTTCTATATACTAGTTAAATACAAAGCCTAATATTAACTACAATATATCATACTCACTAAGCTTGGAGAGCTAAGCAGTTACTCAGAAGGCTGTATATAGAAACGACTTTCTTCAGGGGCCCCACCAGGGAGTCAGTGGATCCTCTGGTCCAACCGGCAGCACCTCCAGGTGTTACCCTTCCATAAACAACCTTCACTTAATTCTCTCTCATTATCATATATGCTAATTACCTACATGGGGTTTCACCTTTAACTACATTCCATTCTCACCATGATAATTGGAGTCATCAAAACAACATCTGGTGATAGGAGGGGCGGAATAAAAAATATGCCTGTTGGCAATAAAAGTGTACCTCCCCCCCCCGCGCAGGCCGTTCAAAGATACCTTCTTGTTCCCATCACTGTTATCTAGGTGCAGCTGCCAGCAGACAGTATCTGTATTTTGTCTTATTATTTGCCGTGCTATGCAGAAACTGAGACATCCATAAGGTTATTCAGTCTCTGCCAACTGGAAGATGTCATGCTGCAGAGGTCAGACTAGCCAAGCAAGCAATTGAAGCTATGCTAGGCCTGTGGGACAGTGATCAAGCAACTCAAAGTGATTTGGCCCATTCGGACAGAAAGGGAACTAGGCAGTTCAGAAAGGAACGGGAAGGATCAAGGGAACAGGCTGGAATGCCACCCTCGAGTGCACCTTCAAAATTATCTCCTCTGAGTACTAGATTCAGTCTGGTGGTGGTGAAGACCATAAATTGATTGTAATGAACCATATCCACTAACCTGAGGAATCTTCTGTGACTCAGGATGACTGACACATGAAAGTCATGCCTTCAAGTCGAGGGCAGCATACCAGTCCCCTGGATCCAAGGAAGGAATGATGAAGGCCAAAGAGACCTTGTGGAACCGTCAGCCTCTTCATGAATCTGTTGAGGTTTTGCAGGTCCAAGATGGGTCTAAAACAGCCTTTACCTTTCAGGATTAGGAAATAGCAGAATTAGAAGCTCTTGCTCCTTAGCTCCGAAAGGACTTCCTCTATTGCTCCTATTTGTAGGAGCATCTGCACCTCTTGGATCAGAAGTTGCTTGTGAGAAGGGCCCTGAAAAGAGACGGGGAAAAAAGAGTGGGAGGGAAGGGAGAGAACTGAATTCAAGGGAATAGCCCAGTTCTATGGTGCATAGCACCTAGTGATATGAAGTAATCTGGGTCCACACACCACAGAAGGGGGATAAACAGTCTGAAAAGCACAGGGTGGTGGATCCAGGATTCACACTGGTGCGCCATCATTGGGTGCATCCTCAAAAGTTTTGCTTCAACCCAGAGGACTGCCATATAGACCCAGGTCCTTGGTGGAAGAAGGCTGAGGAGGCCCTCTTCTATAGTTTCTGCCACTCTTTTTGTTGTAATCCTGCCTAGGCTGAGTTTGATAGAAGCATGAGATGGGCTGAAGCTTGAAGTGTTGCCTCTTCGAGGCAGGAGTATGGATTTTAGGGTGGCTCTCAAGTCTTTGGAGCTTTGAATCTTTCTGCTTGTAGAATAAGGTTGGGCCCCCAAAGGGAAAGTCCTGGATCATCCGTTGGACCTCATATGGGAGGCCTGATGCCTGCAGCCAAGAGCTCCGCTTCATGGCCACTGCCGATGACACAGTGTGGGCTGCTGAACTTGCCACATCCAGTAAGGCCAGCAATGAGGCTTTCACCACCATTTTGTCCACTTCCACTAGGGATAAAATTCTGCCTTGGAGTCCGATTGTACCAGCTCCTTGAATTTTGACATGGCCTTCCAGGAATGAAGCTATATCTGCTAAGAACAGCCTGCTGATTTACGATGCAAAGCTGAAGCCCCATTAGAGTATATTTTTCTAGTGAAGAGGTCCAACTTCTTTGCATCCTTCGCTTTTGGCATGGGCCCTTGTTGACATTGCCTCGTGCTCACTACTACTAGCAAGCCCGATAGAGGATGGGTATAGAGATATTTGTACTCTTTTGATGGCAGGAAATTGCCTCTCCATCCTCTTTGCTGTGGGGGGCAAGGAGGCTGGAGTCTTCCATGATGTTTTGGTGGTATCCTGTATTGTTTTGATTAACAGCAGGGCAACCTGTGAAGGGCCTTCAGGGGGTCAAGATGTCCACGATGGGATCTGAGGTTTCAGACACCTCCTCTACTCGGAGTCTCAGGTTTTGGGCCACCCTCTTCAAGAGCTCCTGGTGAGCCCTCTGCAGTCATTGAGGATGAGTGCTACATAGGTCCCTGTCACCGCTTCATCAGGTGACGATGGTGGTCAAACCAGTGCGGGGCATTGTTCTGACCTACTAAGATCATACGGTGCTGGTTCCTCGGGCTCAGTGCCATGAAGCTGTCTGTGGACTGAAAGAGGCAGCAGGGGAGCTCTGCCTTCAGAGGTGACTGAGAGCAACCTCCTTGAATATGAACCCTGAACCTCATTGAACACCCATGGGGTCCAAAAGGGCCATTGCAGAGGCACTTGCCACTGTGCCAGCCAGGGCATAAGAGAAAAGGTCTGTCCCTCATCAGACCTTGGTGCCGTTGCTCCAACCAGTGCCAACTCCCCCATGAGGCATAGGACTCTGCCTCAGACTCTAAAGATGAACGCTTGCTCCACAGTGACCATGGCAAAGCACTGCCAGACAGTGCTAGTGAGGTGCCGAGAAGGCAATGGGTGTGGCATCATGGAAGGCTTGCCTCTGGACAGTACTGTGTGTCTTTGCAGTGTTAGTGGTCTGAAGTCTGGTGCCCTTTCACATCTGGTGGGAGACGGCGATGCTGTAAGGGCTTTTTAAGTTCCCTAGTCTCAAAAAGTCCTCAAAAGTCTTTGGCATGGAGGGAAGTTCTAGTGTCTCTCCCTCAGAAGGAAGTCCAGAGGTACCGGACACACAGATCCCTCAGTGGGGCCGGACTCAACAGTACCACACTGGATACCGTGGAGTTTGAGTGGGCCAGCGTGGGTTGGACTCCACTCAAGCTCTTACACCCTGCTGTTTTCACTGTAGGTGAGTGCTCCCTGTCCATTTGTCTTTGCTTCTTTCACAGCACCTGCGATTAGGAGTGGTGCTATGCCACCGTGTGCACGAAGAGTGCTGCCCATGCAGCATGACTCCCTCATTGAGATTGGTGCACACCACACAAAGGCTAACATGCTGGATCTCATTATTCCAAAATCATAAACCGCTAAAAATTTTCCTGAGTTTAATCACCGTATTTTCCCACTAAGCTGACAGGCACAAGGCAATGAAGTTATTAAGGGGGCCAGTCCAAATTAGAATTTAGGATCCTCTTATTTGTATTCCTTTGTTCAAATCATCATACTCCATGGCTTGTCTATTTAATCTTTTCTACTTGTTTACTAACTGCCTTTGCTTTATTTTCACTCTTGAGGTAGGCTTATGGTCAAAACAAAAGTCTAGGCAGAGGCTGCTCAACATAGTCTGCTGCTCCAAGCAAAACTTCACTGTGCTACCCACTTCCTACCCCCCAGAACAGAAATTCTCAATCAGGGAGGGGTGGGATCGGACTTTTTGCTTTTCTTGCCAGTGTTGCACACTACTTTCCAATCTTCTTATTGCTTTCGGTGTCAGCTGCTGATGCATAAACCATAGTTTTCCTTATCTGCACACATTTAACTATCGCTGGCTAATGGTGCACATTATTCCAGGCAACCCATATCAACAAACGCTTTTCCATGTAATTTGTTGTGTGCTTCCACCTTCAAGCCATCTGTAACCGCATCTAACAGTTCACCTGCTACCTGCTTTTGATTGGGTGTTTTGGAGCTTAGCCATAGGCAACTGGTCATTGCTTGAAAAGTTGGATGCTGAATAACAGAAAAGGAAACATCACAGCTATAAACAATTCTGCAATTTTCAAATCTATCTTTTATTTCAGTTATGGGGTTGGTTTTGTTACAAACATACCCATTTGTAGTTGATAAACCATGATACTTCCTCCTCATTGTCTTTTGCTGACCTGGATCTGGCTTTCTTTTGATATACTTTTGTAACTGTAAGCACCCCTGTATTCACACACTATTGCAGTATTTGTACAAAATATGCCTTGTGAGGTATATGAAAGTTAACATGTTGATTAACATAACTGTAAAATTCACATTAACAATATACGTGAAATTATGACTTCCCTCTGTATGTTACTAGAACGTTTAAGACAAAGACAGCCTAGCCTAAGAATAGGTGATAAACAGGTCTGTCCTAGACAAAGAAAAGGGGGTTTACTTCAATTTACAATAGCTGTAAACAAAGCAGGGATTATTTGAGTCTGAACCAAGAGACAGAGAATGAACATGGCTCCTGCACTCCACAGAGACTCAGAAGACTGGATTGCCCAGATGGCCTTCCTGACTTGTAGAGCAAAGAAATGCCTTTGGGAATACAAGGAAGGAGATTCCATATAGATCCCTCTTCTTAAGGAGACAAAGAAATTACGTGATTTGATCTCTGTGATGGGTCCTGGCCACACAGGCCAATAAAAAGCTGGAAAGGAGAGTGGCGGTGGGAAAAAATCATCTTTAACAAAGACTTTATCTTGCTATATTAAGCTTTAGATGCATTTTCACTTTTATTTGCTTATTTCCATTCTACCTTCAATCCCTTCTACTTGGTATCACTTAATCCATGCTCTTTTAATAATAAACTTGTTTTACTTCTACTATAAACCCATTCAGTGCTGTATTTGAAGGGAAGGGGGTATTTTCCCCAGTTAAATAAATAAGCTGTGATGTACTGACTAATAAACTTATCTTCTTGAATGCACAGTGGTAGGGGTTGTGCATAGAATCGAAACATCTCTGCGGAATTTAGGGATTAGTTACCTGGTAGGCAAGGTTTGGGCCAGGAGCATCGAGGAGTTTACTGGTGAGGAAGACAGGTTAGCGTAGCAGAAGGTTGACAGTCTCACCAGCAAAACTCATTCTTGCTAAGGCAGAGAGATAACACAGTGGCTCGCAGCTTTATGTATCCCCAGAATCATAATACAATGTGGCAGTGGCAATGCAGTAACATCCAGATCTTCATCCTCAGAGTCTGATTCGAATACTTACTTTAGCTAAACATATGTCAGTGGTTCAGGTGTCTGTTCTTTCCAGTGCACTTTGTAAAATGTTTCCTGTCTCCCTTCCCACTCACTTTTTCTTTGCAATTTCTGTATCTCTGCCAAATTCCTGGCTATTCTGAGGAAGTTCATGAATTGGGTCAAGTGGTACTCCACCTTGGCTCATGCTGAAATATTTTTACTTGAATCAGTGTACTCGCTCAGTTCAGTTGCACACCAACCAGCCAGATCAAGAGAGAGTGTACTGAACTGGACAGTTTGTTTGAGGTAAACTACAAAACTAAAACTTCAGAATCTGAGAATTCCTTTTTTTGTTTGTTAAACAAACATGTAATATTCATTGCTAAACAAAAGGTGAATTCCCAGATTCTGAAGTTTCAGTTTCTACTGAGATAGCCAAGGGAATAGCATAGTTTTATGCTGAAGCTCTTTTTTGTTTTATTTTAGTTCCTTTAATTAAAGTTAAGCAGACCACATTACTCCAAAACTATTACCAAATTGCTACTATTTTTTTTTTTAGTATTTCTCATTAGTACATGTATGCTCATGATTTTATTTTCTCCGACTAAAATGGTATTTACCAATACCCTTTCCTAAACTAGTTTTCCCAGGTAAATTTCCAATCCTGCTCATCTTTGATGCTTCAAAGGAAAGAAAACTAAAAGGAAACTAAAAAAAAAAAAAAGTAAAATCCAGACTATATCAAGAGAAGGGGGGGAGAATTTCCTTCTGACCCCCTGCAGGTGACCAACTGACGCCCTAAAGATCAGATTTTAGGAACATAAAACATGAACTGGAAGGGACCCCCTGGGACTGCCAAGCCCAGGCTCTCACCACTGCAGACAACTCCATCATACAATCCCACTCAAATTTAAATACGCTATCAGCATTTCAATTGTCACTTCAAATAATATTGCAACTGGACACTAAGCAATTAAAAAAAAAGATCGCTCTCTAGCCCCACCTCCAGGAACCATATTAACATTCACTATACAATTAAAGTATCAACCAGTATATGTTTCTCTCCATTTTTCAAAGAAAAACAAAATCCTATAAACAGATTTCTGTATGAGTTACATTAAGAGTCATTGTAGTCTATTCAGGGGATACAAAAGCATGTCCTTTTATTGCCAAGATTTTACTGGCTCTTGTTTGGTGATCAGTACACAGACACACTATGAACAATTCGTACAATTTTTTATTCTTGTAAATTCTTCATCTTTTTAAAAACTGTTATTCCAGTGACCTTTCATCTTAACCTGTGTAGACAAACCGTCCTTTAAAATTGGACAAGTATCAAAATCTTGAATACTGTCATATGAAATTCTGCTATACAGAAAATTCCACCTACTCAGGGCTTGTCTACACTTACAACACTGCAACTGCACCTGAACATGTGCAGCTGTGCTGCTGTAGTGCTTACAGAAGACACACCCTATACCTATGGGAGAGCTTCCTCCATTGGTGAAGGTACTCTGCCTCCCTGAGGGGCGGTATCTGTATTGACAGGAGAAGCCCTCCCATTGATCTAGCTCGGTCTACACTAGAGTTCAGCTAGCATAACTGCATCGCTCAAGGATGTGAATTTTCCAAACTCTTGAGCAACATAGTTATACTGACGTAAATTTGCAGGGTAGACCAGGGCTCAAGTATTCAACACCACACTCGCTACACATCCATGAAAGGTTTCCAATCTTTCACAGCACACTTATAAAGTTACTTAAAAAAAAAAAACAACAAACAAACAAACAAACTTCTACTACTAAAATAAATGTCACAGATAGCACACAATTCCAAAAGGGAGATCCAACACCAGGGAGCAGTTTCATTACAGAAATAATTCTACAGATACAGTGGATATAGACAAGTAATTAAAATGTTAACATTTTCAACTTGTTCTGATTCCAAAATTTGATCTGTGTCATGCCTCATTTAAAGGGATACAAAAACTGTCCCTCATAGCCTATGGAATATTAAATGTAATGAGGATTTCAAAGCCTCTCCCTAATCTAACATTCCATTAACTTCTGGCTGCACACAGAAAATAGACAACTAGTAAATGATTTTACCTCTTTAAAAAAGCATTTACACTTGTCTAATTATGGTAAAAAAAGGGGGGGAGATGTGGCAGGACTCCCTCCTTTTTAAAAATGTGTTGTCTAGAACTACTAAAAACTTGCATTTACAAAATAGTTGATAAAAATATTCCTCTGAATTGTACAAGGAAGGTAGGTACTGGGACCATTGATAGAGATGTTACTGAGAGTTGGCTTCTTTCTCTCTTGTTGCCTCAGACCCTGGAGCCTGAAAAATGGGAAGAGAAATAGAGAACATTTAGTATAACAGTTTCCTGAAAATCTCAATGTCTTACTTCACACTCAAGATTAAACAGTAAAAAAAAAAGTCTGGTAGCTTCAGAAAGTTAACAAATCAGGTATGTTTTAGAGCAAAGTTCATTATCGAATGTTTAGAACAAATGATCACTTTTTTTTATTTAAGTTTTTACACATTTTGATTCATTATCTTAACTAGTCACTAATGGACTGGTCTCAGTCCCCTTTGATAGCATTCTACAACACAAATCAAACAAATGTAACTGGCTCATATTTTTTTTAATTTAAGGAAGTTTGCTCCTCATATGTATTTTAGAATCCTTATATATCATTCCAGCTCAAGACAGACTTAAAGGTGAAGAGATATTTTTAAAAAGGAGCCCATTTCAGTTACTGCCACTTTTAAGGGTCAAAATACATTAAGAATTAGTGAGTTCTCTCTCACACAGTAAGATGCTAAAATCCTGAGGAACAGCATATCTTTAGAGAAGCAGACATTTGAATGTTATTAAGATGCTTAACATATTCTACACTGCAGTATTTGCATTGTTGATTTAGCTATTGCAAAAGATTCCCAATATGTTTTAAGACAAAGTGATCTTCATGTAACAGTATTCTTAAATTTAGAAGTCTATCTGTGCAGATATTTAATTAAACATCCAGATGGAGTCACAGTGGCAGGGCAGATCAAGCCAGTATTCTGCACCTTAACTTCAAAACAATGAATTCACACAAGCTTAAGGGATAACATCTACTCCACCTAGACTGATAGTCATTGCATTTTTACAAGAACACTACTGCATAAATATTATCTGTAAAAGGAATATAACATCAATTGAATTTATTTAGTCCAGATCAAAGATTTTAGAACAGCAGCAGAAAGTGAGATCCTGTTTATCCACAATACCACCAGAAGACAAGGAGAGGCACATTACAAGTTTCTTTATATCATTTGCTTATGTACCTAAATCTAATCTGGAGTAAGCTTTTCTAGAAGCAAGAGGGTACTGCGCTCTGCATGTCCATTTGCAATCCTTGGTCTCTCTTCCGGGGCTACGGAAAGTCAATTTTCTCAGCAATTCATTCCACATAGGTTATTGATCAGCAGTAATGTCACTTTGTTTTGTCTATAACAACGTGTTCAAATTCTGTAAAGTGAGACAAGCTACACTTGCTAACCAAAGTAGTTAACTTGGTACAAAAATTGTGTGTAGACAAGTCTAACTACTTCGGTTGGGGGCGAACTAGTGAAATCAATACAACCTTCCTAGCATATACAGGTAGAGCTTATTCCCTAAATTTCAAGCCTTTACTCCTATAAAGGAGTCTATAATAGTGATTGTTAGTACAATTTGGGTGTGTAGGTAATACCTTAGTTATTTTGTGTAGGATGTCTATAAACATAGGATCCACACACTACAGTGTATCAACTGTATTCTGCTGCTAACAGATATTTGCACAAAGATCAAGGATAGAACATAGCCTTTACGTAGTAGTATGTGTTGCATTCAACCAATACTCTTTCTGAACTTTGCTTGGCCATTTTCAGGTATTAATCAGTATGCATGCTCAATTATAAGCATAAATTAGGTGTGCAATTGCAATTAGCAAGCTAATTAGAAAGTAATTATTGAGCCTATTGACGCTAAATCAGATTAGCACCCAACTGAAATGAATGAAGCATGTGACATTGCAGGCAGCCTGAAAAGAGCTCTAAAAAGTCTTCTTTTGAATTTACATCAGTTATCCTTCTACAATATTTCTTTGCAAGAATGAAGGCTAGAAACCATCAGAGATTTTCAGATCAGTCAGGGGACAAAGCCATTAAGGCTGGTCAAAAATTTTCCATCAGCTATTTTGAAGAAAAAAAAAAAAAAAAATTGGGTTTTAACCTAATGGAATTTTTTGAGATATTTCTTGCTTTCTGCAGAAAACTGTTTTTGTTGAAAGACTTTGGTCAAAAACCAGTTGCAACACTGCATGGGAGTAGTTTTCTTCTCTTGCTCTCTTCCATGGGTTGGAATCCCCATGTACACATCTCCCATAATGCACCAGTCTCCTCTTTGGGTAAGGGCTGTGCAACATGAATTTTCCCAGCCATCATGCATTACGAGAGATGCACCCAGCTGGGGATCACAGCCCAAAGAGAAGGGGACATGAGGAGCACCTGCAACTCCCATGAGGCACCATAACCACGTTTGGCTGAGATCTGTTCAAGTTTTTAATCAAAAGCTATTTTCCATGGGAAACTGAGTTATGAAAATTAAAGTGTCATTTTTTCAAAGGAAAGCATTCCAATGAATTTTCACATCAATTCTAATAGCTACGTATCTTCCATTTAAGTTAATAAAAGATGCATGGGTAAATCCCCCAGGCTGCTATGAAAATCTCAGCAACATATATTGGTATCTTGCATTCTACAGAAACTCACTCTGACGTAAGGGATCAAGTCTGATAAATGTGTAGATTAACTAGTGCATTACATTATATGAACCCTTCAAAATCAAGTGACAATGTTTTGTCTAGATTAAGAATAAAGCTAAAATTATACTTCTGCACTGTTAGTTTCTCCATTTTCTGCAGGCAAGTTGTCCTTTGTCTCTTCTTGATTAGTCTCCTCAATCGGTTTTCCTTTCGGTCCTTTTTTCTCCTTTGATTGAGCTTTCCTGTCCTCAGATTTATCCTACAATAAAATGAATAAGAATTTAGATAACCTTTTAAAACAAGGTGATTATTAATTCTCAATATTACAAAAAGTCAAGGAGGAGATTCCATATAACAAATTCTCTTCATTCCAGAAATAAGGGATAGTCATACTGGGATCAAAAACTAAAATACTTATAAAAAGATTAGTAGTGGTTTCTCAGACCCCATAACCACCCCACAGCAACTACACAATTTGGAATGATGATTGACTTCCTTAGCGTTAGACCTCTCAAACAGGTTAATATATTTTAGAAAAGAGAATTGAAGTGTGTTGGCAGAATTGGTGCAGGAAAATTTCTAAAGTCCATGACTTGACTGCACTAATATTGTAACAAATAAAAATGCAAGCCCTTCTATATCATAAGCATGGAAGACATCCATCTTTTATCCTCTTTTTAAAATTTGATGGAAGAATTTTAATAATGCAGTAAAATATTTTCAAGAGCACATTCAGCAGTCAGCTGAGATTGTTTTTATATTTTTGCCCAAACTAATATGGATAAGCCAGAGATTTCTTCTGAGCCCACGAAAAATAATATTTTCCATTTAAAAAATAATCTGTACAAATTTCCTGACAAACTTGGTTTCATTTAGTTGCAGTCTAACAAATGCTTCAACTGATAACTTCATACTAATATAAAATATTTTCAAACTGTGGGTAACATAAAAGCATAATACTTTTGTCTACAACGTTAATCTTATTGATGCCATTAACTTTATAAGTGAACAACAGATTAAGACTTCAGTAATTGTTTTTAGACAAGAGCACTAAGGAATCCAGTGTTAGTAGTGGTGTATTACTAAGAAAAGCGGCAAAGAAGAGGAAGCAATGCCTTCACTTATCTAAAGGATAGAATTTTCAGCTATGACACCGCTATACTTCAATACCAAGTTTTATGCAATAAGAACAGGATTTATCTGCTAACAATTGCCTAGAGTTTTATTACATACGCAAACACTAAGTAAACCATAGCAGATGAGGTTCAGGATGGAAAAACCATGGGAATTAACATATTTATTAGGGATATTAGCAGAACCTAAGACACACATATTTAGCCATTCTTCACAGATATCCTACTTTTTCTAAAAGATTTCTGTACACCAACCCTTCATTCATCTCTATTTCTAAAACTGACGAGACTAGAAAAAATTTATTTGAAGATTTATGCATCATATATAGTGGGTAAAATCTCAGCTGATAACA
Organism: Mesoclemmys tuberculata; assembly: GCA_007922155.1. NCBI lineage: Eukaryota > Metazoa > Chordata > Testudines > Chelidae > Mesoclemmys > Mesoclemmys tuberculata. Next base: position 35,715,009 of record ML675610.1, read on the forward strand.
CAGAGACTCTCAGTTCATTTGCATATTGCAAACCTACTGGTTAGGACTGTCACATATAGTTGTGTACTTCCTTCACAAGTGCATTTGCAGAAAACACTGTCAGAGCACTAAATTATTTCACGGCTGTAACTTAAGATTTATATTTTACATAGCCAAGATTAAATTCACTAGGTAATGAGATATTTTATCTACTTCACTTATGTCTGTCTATGTATCATATACATTTTCTTCATGATAAAGATAACCAGTTAATAAAATTTGACAAACTTTTTAGTGAACCTTGTTTAACATCATAGGATACAGATATAAATACAAACAGTAGAGTTTGTGCAAGATTTAGGCGTCAAAGCTTAGCATTGGACAGTTTTAACTATATTAAAAATATATAACTACCAATACATTTATCCTGGTTAACACACTCTGGGTAGTTGGAGATGTTTGGTTACAGTATTAAGCATGTAGACCTTTCAAACAAAACCTTAAAAGGTAAGGTTATCCTTATTCTCCATGGACACTTATTATACCATGATGCTTTTCAGAAGAGATGAGGTATGGCTCCAGTATGCTTGCCCCAGTTCCCAACACATCTTCAGACTGGTAAGGAAGCATGTGAAACATCCCCCAGTTGCCTGAACTTCAGTACCCACAAAGTTTAGACAGTGCTTGGATATACTTTTGTAACAGATTCATTTATCAAGCACCATTAGTGTGCTGAAAGCGATACAAAAACACTGAAGGAAACACATCCCTACTGCTTAGAAACTTAAGAGTTGGACAGACCAACCGGTCTGGAAAGCATTCAAGAAATTGAGGTAATTTTCAAAGCTCAGAAAGTTGTAGAATTTGTTTTCATTTTAAAGATGCACTTCTTTGTAGATTTTTGTCAATTAAAGGCTTCATGGAAGAAGTTCATTTAAAGGAGGATCTGAATGGGAAAAAGATAGCTTCATGAGGGGCAACTATTCCAAGCATAAGGGATAGCACAGCAGAAAATGTGAAAAGTGAAAGGATACAAATGAAACAGACATGTAAGCAATTTTGGTCAAAACAAAAAACAAACAAACAAAAAACAACCAAACCAAAAACCAAACTACAAATGAAAGAAAGCAGAGATTGGCAGGCATGAAGTAGCTACCTGCTTCATAAATCTGTGGAAACCAATGCAGTGATTAGATCAAGAAATTGACTAGGGGGAAGCAGAGAAAATTTTTACAGCAAAATCTGAGATGAACTAGAGAAGAGTAAAATGAAAAGAAGAAATTGGTGTGCATGAGGCAAAACTATGACCAGGGCAGGAAGGGTGTTTGCATTAGGACTGCTGAGGAAGAGAAGGAGTTCTGAGATAGTATAAACAAAAAGGTTTTGGTGACAGTGTGGATGTGTCAGAAAAAGAATAAAAGTCAAATGCAACACAGGTTGTAAATTTGTTTGAAATAATAATGGTGGACTTATAATATTACCGACCTTTTATATAGTGCTTTTCATTGATAGATCTCAAAGCACTTACTTATCAATAAGATAGAGAGACATTAATTTAATTTTTATTATATACGTTATAGAAGCCCTTACAGGCACCCATCAGGACACTGTGTTGGATGCTGTACAAACACATGGCAAGGAGACAATCCCTGACCTGAAAAGTTTACATTTTACATTAATGAAAAGACATTAAAAACCCCAACCGAAAACAGTTGCCATAGGGGGAAGGGGGAAGAAGATGTGGTAACTGAAGAACACACTGTCACACATTGCTTTGAGATCTACCAATAAAAAGCACTATTGAAAAGTCAGGTAGTATGAGAATATTAGTATCAAGTAGGTTTGTCAGCTGGCCAACAGTTATCAACTAGCAGTGTTATGAGTTCAGTTGGCGGTAGGAACCCCACAATACTACTCTGGGAAAACAAAATTAATACCAAATACAGGGAGCAAAAAGTAAGATTTGAAAGTCATCTGCATTTATGACATGCCAGAATGAAGGACTAGAACACACAGAATGAAAGCCAAAAAAAAGTCCAATCAGAAGAAAGTAGTAGTATTAAGATGCTACTTAATAAAGATTAAGCATGATCATTCCAGTACAGTCAACTTTGTTTTAAAAGTTGAAGAGTAACTTCAACTCTATAATTACTCTCTAAAATACATGTATCCCTTGAACTTAGTTCAGAAAGAGGTTTATAGACTTGTGAATATGTCTTTAATATACAAGTATACCAACATGGTGTATATTTTAGTCACACTAAGTGTCATTACTACATAAATAATAGAATGGTTACAAGTGAGTAACTACCGTTCACCACAAACTATATCCACAACATTCTAGCAGGTTTGTCAAAATATATTTGTGCCAAATAATTACGTATATTAGGAAAGTTGGAAACTAGGGTATATACATTTTTTGCTGGAAATTCAGATGTGTGTCTGAGTTAACGTTGGACTCAACTTCAAGAACAGTTTTGCAATGTTAAACCAAGAATTTTTAATATTCTAAAATGCAAGTACATACACATTTTTCCCTTCATTTAGCAATAAAGAAATGAAATACTTTGTATGTAGTTGCATTGATATCAAAATAACGATCGACACTACTAAAATACTCACCCCCCCAAGCAACAGAAGTTCTCAATCAGCATTAGTTGCTTAATAAAGACAACGGTCTAACGGAGCTGGAGTAGAACCATACCAAATACACACGTACTTCGGGGGGTCTCGTCTCAGGACCCACCATTTGGTAGAAGCAGTTGTTTAGGGAGCCTTGTAATCAGTGCACGCTGCTAGCCTGGTGCTCCCTGGAAGCCGGGTAAGTAAGGAACAGCTCCTAAGTGAAGTCTGCCCTAGACCCCGCTCGGTGTGTCCCCGAAACGACCTGGAGCAAGGCTGACAGGGCCAGCCCGCGCCATTCGCAGGTTTGCCTCGCTCACCTTTGCTGCTGCTGCTGCCGCCTTTTTGGGCTTGGGCTCGGCTTTGGCGGGGGCCGGCTTCTGAAAGAGAGGCGGGGTTAGTGCTCGCCGCGCACGGCGCCTCGGAAGGGGCAACCGGGGGTGTCTGTACTTACCGCGGACAGGCGCGCGGACCGCCTCTTGGGCTAGAGGGGGGAGAGGGAGAGAGAGAGAGACTGCGTGAGAACCCGCTCCGTTCCACGCCCCCCCACCCCCGGAGCCCCGCCCACAACTTACCTCTTCCCCCGCCTCGCCTTCCGCGGCGGTCCCCTGGAACGAAACACACCCCCCCACGGTGAACGAACGCACGGACTCGCGCGCCTGCGCAACGCCAGGAGGCGGGGCCGCCGTCTCGGGGGAGTGACGTCAGGATGCCCGCCCACGAATCGCTCGCGACCCTTCTTCCCGCCGTCGCGTTTGTATTTGGTCCCCCCCCGAGCCGGCCCCCGCGTCAGACAAATCAGCGGCGCCGCGGCCGTCGCGTTTCCATGGCGGCCGCACCCAACCAACATTCGCGTGACGCAGCTGCCGCCAGTCGCGGAAAGAGCCCCGCGCCCGCGGTTGCTCAGCGCCGCCGGGCCCGACAGAAGGGGGCGCCTGGGTTGCTGATGTCCCGGGGCCATTCGGACACAAAGCCCCCCTCGGGAGACGCGTCAGCCGAGACTGGCGACTCTGCGGCGCCTGGGGATAGCCCCTGACCGCGCAGCCTCCGGTCGGCGGCTCGGCGCGGGTCCAACCCCGCCCCTCACCTTTCTCCTCGGCATGGCGGGGCGAGGGGCGGTGCCGACCAATAACCCGCTGCTGCCGCGGTCGCTGCTGCTGCTGCTCGGCTACCGGCGCAAGCCAACGGCCCTTCAAACCAGTCACCCCTGAGCACTGCTCCCGCCCGCGCTCCCTGACCCCTCCCAGCCGCGCCAGCGGCCCTGCAACTAGATCCAGCCGGATTGGGGGGGGGGGAAAGGGCGCGTCCCGTTCACTGACGGCCGCGCGCGCCCATTGGGCCGAGCCCTCTCGGGCCGCTTTCGAATCACAAGCCCCTGGGGCGGGCGGGCCCTGGCACGTCACTCGCTTCAGGAGGCGGGGCGTGGGTGGCCCACCGCTGCGACGGGGCTGGTGCTGAGCACTCTGATTGGTCAAGGGCCTTCGCGTCATAGTCACGCCTTCCACTCCGATCCGCATGCGCCGCTGGAGTCGGGGTCCGGCTCCCTGGGGTAGGGCGGTTTCCTAGGGGGCGTTGGGTGCTGTCAGATGCGCATGCGCAGCCGCTCCTGCCGATCGAAATGATGGCGGCCGCGTGCGCGTTGCAGTAACGCCGGGGTGGGGGCCGGGCCGGCTCGGGCGGGCGATGGGGGAGAGCAGCGCGTGGCTGCTCGTGCTGAGCTCGGTGTTCCTGTGCAACCTCCTCAAAATCCTCCTGCCTACCTGCGCCTCCATCGTAAGTGACGTCAGCGCGCCGGCCGGGCTCCCTCCGTAGCAACCGTCAGCGCCCCGCTAGCAACGGTCAGTGCCCGGCCCGGCCCGGCGCGTGGGGAGCTGAGCCGCGCTCTCCCGAGCCCCGGCGCCGGCTGCCTGCCCCTGGGGGACTGGCGGGCACCGGCCCCGCGCCGCTGTCGGGCCGGAGCTCGGCCCCATCCAGGCGGCCCTGGCTTGTCCCAGGCGGCCCCTTCCCGCCCGCGGCTGTGGGGCCGGCTCCCGGCGGCCCGCTCCTCTCTGCCGCGGCCCCGCCGCCCCTCTGCGAAGTGGTTTCAGGCTGAGCTGGTAGCGCGCTGGCTCCAGGATGGGGGAAACGCTTTGTCCTTCCCCGTGTTTTCTGCGCCCTCAGCTGCGGCCGCTGCCAAGCTTTGCGCTTGGAGATTTGGCTGGCCCCTTTATTCCAAGGCCCCCGTCCCGGTGGCGGATGCTCTCTAAAAAAGGCGGCTGCTGGAAAAGCCCCTCACCACAGCTCCACCCCAGGCTGGGTTAAGGGCTTCCTGCTTTATCAGTTGCCAGGAGCGAGTGAGTGCCCAGCAGAGAGTGGATTTAGCGTCCCCAAAGCCACGTCCCAGAAAAACCTACTGACCAGCCTCAAACAGTCCAGGGTAGTTCCCACCACAAGGGCCTTTAGAGAGGCCTCAGATGTTACAGCACTGCCTTGTCTCCAGCCATAGATTGTCCCGTCCCCCAACAACCTCCTCTATAAAATAAACAGAACATGTTATCTAATCTTCTCCATGTGCCTAATACTCCATCTAGCTGTAGTCCTACAATGAAATCTGTCAGTAAGTGAAGCATGCTGTCTTCTAACTACCAGGAAGGGGGAAAACTATTTGTCTGGCACATCGTGGGCACTATCACAAATAGGTAATGAATCACAAATATTACATAGCTAATTCTAAAATATAATAGCCCCTTATACCAGAAATATTTTGCCCTTGTAAAGCATTTCCTTAGAGGATGTCAACACAATTTACACACATTAAGACCATCCCTGTGAAGTAGCTATTCTGCATTGTCGTTTTACTGAAAGTCATAAAAGTTCCATTTTATAAAAAATAATTCAGACATGTTTAGAAACTCTAGAGAATAAATCCATATAAACCAAAATTTGGATTGTGGATTCTCATTTTAATTTAGGCAGAGAGATTGTTTATTTTGCTTTCCAGAATCTTTTTCCCCCCTAATCCCGTCTTTACAGTATATCTCAGTGTAATTGATTAAGTAATTGAACACACATAAGTTGTTGATTGTTCTGAGATAATTTAAGTAAAAAAACCCTCACAGGATCAATGTCATTACTAACTGCATCTCTGTTTTCTTTTGGTATCTGAGTGACTCAGCCTTTGAAGTGTTAATCTTTTTGTCCTTACCTGTTTTGCGATGGAATTCTGCTCTTAGATAGGGAAGAATGTATGCTACTCCATGTGTATCAGCCTCTTATTACTGAAGGTTGACTGGTCTTGGGGCACTTTACAGAGGCCTCAGATGTTGCATCATTGTCTTGTGTTCAGCCACATGTCCTCTCCTTTTTCTTTGGGGTTCATTACCAAAGTCAATAAATGCAAGGTAATGCGCATTGGAGGGGAAAATCTGAACTATTTATAATTAACTTCCACCTTACAAGTTTCTATATCAACTCAGGAAAGTGATTGAGGCTTTATAGTAGACAGCTCAATGCACCTCTTGCAGTTGTCCCCTCCCAAAAAAGCTAACAAGATGTTAGGATAAATGTTATATAAATCAATGGTGCACCACACCTGAAGCAGTGCAGCACTATTTAGCCCCTATTAAAAATATATTGCAGAAATGGAGTTCAGAGAAGGACAAAGAAAATGATTAAGGGCATGGAAAAACTCTTGAGAATTTGAAAAGATGGGGATTGCTTAGAAGATGATACAAGTTTATAAAATAATGATCAAGATAGAGAAAGATTTGGAACTTCTGTTCTTCCTGTTTGATAATACCAAACAAGGGCACAGTCAATTAAATTAAAGGCTGGCCAATTAAAACTGGTAAAAGGAAATATTTTTTCACACAATATCTAATTAAAGCTTGAATCTCATTGCCACAAGAAGTTGCTGAGACCAAGAATTTAGCAAGATTCAAAGGAGGACATTTATATAGATAGCAAGGATATCAGAATTATAATACTTACCCTAACAAATTTTGGAAGGGATATTAAATGTCATGCGTCAGGGTTTAAGTGAGTCTTTGACTATTAGAGAACAGGATGAGCTGTAATGGGAGAGGCGAGCAGTTTATCCCACATCTGCCTAGCTGCTGCAGAATACAAGATCCTGGGTTAGGTGGATTTAGATCTGATCCCATATGGCATTTCCTGAGTTCCCAAGTGTTCAAACTAACCAGTCTTGCAGCTTCAAGGAAGGATTTCTCAGGCCTGGTCTGAAAAATCCACATCCCTCAACTGATACAGTTAAGCCAACCTAACCCTTGGTGTAGACAGTGCTAGGTTGAAGGGAGAAGTCTTCGATCAATATAGCTACCACCATTCTGGGACATGGATTACTTATGCCAACAGGAGAACCCCTGCTGTTAGGGTAGATAGCATCTTCACTGGAGCACTACAGTGGCACAAATGTGCTACTGCAGCATTTTAAGTGCAGACAAACCCTTAGTGTCTGACTAATACTAGAACTCCATTTCACAGTTTAACAAAGAGCCAGAATTTGTTGACATTGAGGCTATCCTGCAAAGTTTATATATTTAATCCAAGATTTTTCTGAGGTGTGGGAGTAAAGATGATTAGTTTGTTCTGTGAGGTTGTTGAGTCCTTCGGTTAGTATAATGGTATTCCATGGTATAATTTTTAAACTGTACAAATATATTACCATACAGTAAATGCTCTTTATATGTTTCAGAAAATAAATATAATCTGAATTCTGACTATGTAGCTGATTGAGTTCCTTTTCTTTTTAGATATCCAGGTTGCTACAGAAGGATGCAGAGCAGGAGTCCCAGATGAGAGCTGAAATTCAGAACATGAAACAAGAACTCTCAACCATTAGTATGATGGATGAATTTGCTAGATATGCCCGGCTGGAGAGAAAGATAAACAAAATGACTGACAAGCTTAAAACTCACGGTAGAGTGCAATATTTACCACTTGTTCAGTTTACCTGAAAACACTTTTTCCAAATATGTGTTTTTACTTTGACCATATTTGCCCTTATTTGTAGAGCCTTTCACCTTTTTCTTCATCTGCTTTCAGTGCTCCCTCTCCTTTTTTCGTTTAATAAAGCTTTTGGCTGCTGGGGCACCATATATAAAGATATATTGGTTTTGTTGGTTTTCCTTACATTACTCTGAAGCACCACAACAGCTGAGACTCAAATTGAGAAAACAGTCTTTCTTGTCAGATGTAGCATTTGGCTGTCTAACCTGTACTTGAACAAGTCACGCTAAAATGATCTTTCAGTTTGAATGAGATCCATTCAGCTGGGGAAGAAAGTATTCTTGACAACATTCCCATGATCCTGAATGGTTTAAAAATAAGCAGTAATAGAATGCCTACTATGATAGTCTCTGAGTGATAAAGAGACTGCACTATCCCTATAGAATAGAATAGTCTTGTTTTTGTTTAGTCCAAAAAAAGTTTTCATAGATCAGTAGTAATAGAGCTTCCTTTTCCTTGAGAATAGAGCCCTTGGTTACACGCGACATTTCCTTGTCTAGTACATCACTATTTCAGATATTTCCCAGGATAACTTTGGTTAAGGAAGTAGTAGGTATCTTACTTGCAGAGGGATACTCTGTAGCATACACTGATATTTTGGGTAATGAAAAGAATGCCTATGCTTAGAGCCCCGCGCAGATACACAAATGTGGATCCCCATCCGCCCCAATCATCTTACCGCCAACCCATCATCCACAGTGTAGTCATTGCACCTGCATGCACCCACAGCTCTGGAACCCCCAAGCCCCCTGGCAGCTGTCCAACAGCTGATTGGCAGCAGGCAGGGGAGCCTGGAGGAACAGCTGATTGATTGGCAGCCTGCAGGGCAGCCCACCTCCCCCAAGAGCTGTTCCGCGGGGGCTCTCCGGCCACCAGTCTGGCTGGCAGGGGAGCCCTGTAGAACAGCTGATGAGAGGCCAGCCCCAACCCCGGGGTCTCAAAGGCAGGGAAACAGCGTCAAAGGCTACGAGCTGCAGAGAGCTGCTTCCCCACCTTTGAGATCCATATCCAACTCACCATCTGTGAAAAAATGAGCTGTGGATATCCACTTTATATACGTGGATTTGCAGGGCTCTGCCTTGCTTTCCAATAATAAATTGCCAGTGACAGCACATAAATAAGAATATAATCCTTGAGCAGAATATTTTCATTTGTAAAGTGAAATATTAATAATTTACCAGTTTGAGGTAAGCATGTTGACTGTTTATATAAATAATACAGATGACAGTATTTCTTTTCTTTTCACAGTGAAAGCACGAACTGCTCAATTAGCGAAAATAAAGTGGGTGATAAATATTGTATTCTACATTTTACAAGTAAGTAACCAGTTTTATGATGGAATATAGATTACTAAAACAAATACTTACAGTGATGTATTACCATTCTGCAGCCACTGGCTCATATTTAGACATGCATCTGACATTCTGATTATATATAGCATGACAAACCAGCTCATGCGTAAAGCACTTATTTCCAGGGAAGGAGCATACTGCTGAGATGGGGTGGTATTTGTGAGGAGAAAGGATATTTTAGCTTGATTTAATATTTGGTTTGCTATTTTCTGGCTTTGGTGGGAGAGGAGGCTTCTTGCCTTATCTTTTACATCATTGCTGTTGTTTGTCAGAGGCCGCTGGAGCTCAGGATAGATGCTATCCATCTTTGTAGATTGGGCTTGTAGCCTTGCCTGTTACTAAGGTTGCTTTACATTTACAGTTATAAGACCCTTTTTCCAGTTGCTTATACCATTGCCAGACTTCAACCGTTTGGACTGAAATTTTCCTTGAATGATAGTTTAGACTCATTCTTAAATAGTTCAGATTTCATGTTAATTCACTTCTTAGTCTCTCTGCTAAGACTATCAATAAAGGTGACCATTCGAGCGTCTTGTGTGGGTTTTTTTCTTCTGGTGATGTGGATGCCAGTCTAGTTCATAGCAGACTATAACGATCGACTCAGTTTATGCTGCCTTAAAAAAAGCCATCAGATTGTAACTGCTCTTGATCATTGTTTATCTGGGCTAGAATTGACCTAGCACCTAAGGGAAAAAAGTACAATTTTTCTATGGCTGTCCAGTCCCCCAAGAGACTTTATTTTGATGTTGACATTTTAATAATGTGTGTAGTTAAGATGATGTAAGTAGCAACCAGATTGTAACAACTTTCTGTAATTTTATGGGCAGAATCTTATATTTGTAAGTTTAACTGCACATCATAATTATTCGTAATTTAATTTACTGCCACAAAATAGAAATTTGAACATACTTTTCATATCTTATTGTCCTGGCTAATGAGAATTTCAATTCCAGGCTGCCTTGATGATCTCACTAATTTGGAAGTATTATTCTGACCCAGTTACTGTGCTTCCAGGCAAATGGCTAGCCCCACTAGAGCGCTTAGTGGCCTTTCCTACAGGAGTGGCAGGTAAGATTGTATATAAGTTATATACATTCCTTTTCTCTCCAAGTGTGTGTGCATGCCAAGAATGTAACAAAAAAGGGCACATGCAAGTTAAAAATGCTTTCCTTACCTACCTAATAACAAAGAGAATTTTAAAATACAGTCTTTATTGATCAGGCTTCTGAGCCCTATTGCAATTTTAATATTAAATAATTTAAGGACTGGAGGCCTCTTTCACATTGTGAGAAATTTGGAAAAAGTGATCAGAGAAGAAATAGCCATTTCTCAACTTCCTCTCCAAAAAAGAGCATCAACAGAGGTAAAAAAAAATGGCAACTTTTTTGCAGCACAACTTAACAGTAGATTCAAGATGCAGGGTTTCTCTGAGGTCTTAGATCCATTTTTCTGACTGGAAACCATGACTGCTGAATATTGGCAAGCTGAGCAGATAGGCAAAGTACAAGAACAATTTAACTATTATATATAACACAGGTGACAGATTTTATTTTAAGCCTGTATGTGCCAATGGTGTCCTCTTCAAAGGATTCCAAATGATGTTGCTATATTTTTAACATTTAATAGCTTCCTTAAGAATGGTCCCTATTCACCATGATTACTAGCCAAGATAGGACTGTGGTGCTGGGAATAATTAGTCCTTGAAAGGCATTTACTTAACAACACATAAAACTTTGAACAGTTCTGTCCTCTTGTCTGTCTCTCATCCTCTTCTTTTATCTTAGTTGATAATCATGAGGGAAGGCTATTGCTCTTGAAAATGCTTCTAAAGTATGCTACTACCAGTACAGAAACATTTAAAATCATTGAAAAGAACAGTTTCTCCATCTCTGCCCAAAGAAATTATTTTCATTTTTAAATCATGATACTGAATTGACATAGCATAAAAATGCAGAAACTTACAAAAAGAAATGCTAAACTACATAATGAACAAAAAGCTCACCCATAATCGTTCCCTTTGTTTTGCTTTGCCAGCCGAAAGTAGATCGTGGGATGTGATTGGTCAGTGTCAAGCAGCATTTAATGCTGTTGTAAGATGTCAAGAAAATCCAACTTTTTGGTTAAAAATGACAGTTTTACTTTTAATTTGTATGCAGCTGTATATTCACTTGGAAACAATTCTTTTTAGTTTTGAAATACTGAATTTATAAAAGCATTCTATTTTCCTTATTGTTTTGTATGCCACTTCACTGTTGCTGAACTTCCTGGTGTACTTCAGTCAGGACACACTGTATTATTCCAAACATAACTGTTACATGTCTACACTGTTCATTTTAGTGGGAAGTCCATTTAAAATAGTAGCACAAGTGTATCAGGAGGGAGGGTCCAGTAATGACTAAATTAATAGTTTTTTCCCAGGTATACTTATTTAAAACATTGCTTTAAGAAAATAGAGTGTTTTCAGGAAACGTTCTTTTTACCTATCTTGAATTTTTTTAATTTAAAAGGAAGGTTGTACTGTAGCACTCCCTTTCTACTGCACCTTTGACTTCAGCAGCAAAGTTATATATCTGTAATTATCAATAAATACTTTTTCCCTTGATTACTTAAAATTTTCAGTTTTGAAACTTCCTAAATTACATACTAGAGTTAGAGGTTTGTGTTGCAAGATTACTGATACAATGATATACATCATTCATTTCTCTCTCTCCTCAGGTGGCGTTGGAATTACATGCTGGCTTGTGGTCTGCAACAAAGTTGTGGCCATTATGCTTCACCCTTTCAGTTGTTAACTCCCAGAACTCTGAACTGCATTGCCATTATCACAGTTAGAAAGTGGAGTCCTGAAGACTTTTACAAAAAACAAAATACAGAGCTTTCACTAAGTGTATTCATTTTTAGTGTATAAAGGGGGAAACCCTTTCAATTTAAGGAAGCAGTTGTATACAGTGTAATAATTGAGCATGAATTAATTTTCATCTTTTATTTCAGTTGAATATTTATCAGTAATCTTCGTTGGTCATTCCTTCTTCCCTTGACTAATCCCTCAAATTCTAAGACAACAACTTTTAAAGATTTTCATTATTTTTGATAGTCTCATTGTTGGCTAGTATATACACTGGTTAACTGCAGAAATAAGAGTTTGTCATTACAGTTTCACTGAGAATTGTCTGCAGTGTGGGATTAACTATGGATTTTTAAAATGAGCTACAAAGTGGATAGGGTTTCTTGTGAGGCTTTTACTGTCACTTTAGGGGAAATATGGAGACTGTCTCACCCATTTTTTTAATATTTCCTTTTGGTGGAATAGGGAAGTAGATGTACTACTTGTTTTAGTTTAAAATGTTCTTTTCTGACTTTACCTTGCAGACTTTAGCATTCTTGGGCTGTCTGAGAAGAAGCACCATTAGATTTCAAGTAAATCAAAGTTGTCCCCGACCCTCTCTCCACTGCCAAATACATGGTGGCTGGTTACTTGTTCCTACCTGCTTCAAAAATCCACTGGAGACCTACTTGCTTGAACCTATTCTACCTCCTCTCCCAAATGGCTCTTCCTACCCACGGACCTGATTCTGCCTCTCAAATACTTCTTTTCCTGAAATTTTGATGGAACATCACTGGGGCCATGCTCTGGTCTTGAAGTTTCCTTTCATCCCTTTCTTTCTCTCTTGACCCAGAAAGAGGGAGAAAACTATAGTCTAAAGGACATTCCAGAGCATGGCCCCAACTTGTATTGGGAAGGAAAGATGTGATCAGTCTCCTTGTTTCATGATTGAGAGGAAGAAGCAGGATATATTTAAACTTCAGAAGGAAGAGCGACCACTAACTTTTCAAAATATCAGTAATGCCATCTTCCAGGATAGCCTAAGACAGTCTGCAATATAAAGTAAGTCAGGGACTCAGATTTCTAAAGTAATAGAAACCCGTGAAGAAAATAGTAATAAGCAGAGGAAAAAAAATATTTTTTTGGAGTGAATCGTCTTCCCTTATTGGTAAGCTAGCGTAAACAGGCTTGATGTATAGTCCTGTGGAACAGGGGATGGCAGAGGCTGCCCCTACTATCCTGCAAAATAGTGATAAAGCTATTTTGTGACTGCTGGGCTACACTGCCTGCTGCCCATGTTGTTCCTTTCATGGAAGGCCAATGGTCAATGGATTTGCAGTCAGTGATCCACAAACCCTGCATGCCTCCAGAGTGGCATGGAAAAAGTTCATGTGGAGGGGGACATGTAACACCCCAGTATAGGTTACATGAACCCCGGCTCACCAGATTGTCCTGTGCAACGGACCCCCATCTGTTCCACTACATTCAGATCTTTCATAATCCTGGAGGGGTGTGCCAGACTCTCATCCACACCCCTTGGCTGCCCTCCGCAATGAACACTATTTAGGAATGAATTCTTAAGGTCATAATACGGTTCTGTGTGTGTGCATGAAGTGTTTTTCTTTGTGAATTTAACTTGTTTTTATGTTAGTTATAATGAGCCAGTATTAATATTTATGTATAAAATATGCAGCACCAAGAAAAATAATAGGGATTGAGAATCTGTGTGCAGCAATTTCTTTATTTGTTAAAATAAGTTTGTTCATGCCATATTTATTTAATTAAAACTTTTGAAAAGATTAATGAGCACTTTATTAGTCGATGAATGGCAGTTCCTACCTGTAGGAAGGTGCAGGGACCTTCCACAGCAGCTGGGCCCCAGGAAGGGCCGCCGCCCCAAACACAGGCGAGCCAGGATTTAAAACCCCTGCCTGCCCGTCAACCCCGGAGGCAGACTGGGATAGGCCCAGCCGACTGGCCAATCCCCTCCACGGAGGGCTGGACTTCCCCCAGGGGAAAAGACAGGAAGAAAGGCAAAGGTGGTGGAGTAGCTTTGTATGTC
>ML675610.1:35743215-35832585 GCA_007922155.1 Mesoclemmys tuberculata
ACAAGGTGGTCCAGATCTTCCTGAATAGTATCCCGGTCCTTCTCCAGACATATTTGTGAATAGTGGACATATATATGCATACACAGAGACCTTATCCCAGACTTACTGTCTATTCTCCATAGAGTTTAATCGAACTGGGGAACAGAGGATGTAGAAGAGTTACCATACATGTTTAATTATTTTTAATTCCCTGGTGGATCAAGAATGAGTCTTTTTTCCCCCACAAAGGAAAAAAAATAGAAAATGGCCCTGTTGAGGGGAAGCATATTCTTTTTCTTAACAAGTGATGGGCAAACTCAACTCAGACAAATAACTTAGAACCCAGAACTGGAAATGTCACAAAGTAATCAGTCCTGACTAACTGGTAGACTCAGAACAAAACCTGCCAGCCATCAAATACCAGAAATACCAGCCATCAAAACTTTGGCAGAATGAAAAAAAAAACTTACACAATAGGAAGACTGTAGAACAACAGTGCAACAACAAAAAAGACTTAAAAGCAAAACTTTATTATTGCACAGTAATTAAAATTTGAAGCCAACATTCATTAACTAAAAAAGTCACCCAATTCTGGCTGGGGAATGAGGATGTATGTCTTGTCACAGAGCAAAGCACCCACTTCCCCTGCAGCTGATCACTACATAATAAAGACACCTGCCTCAGTCTCTCCCAAGGCCCCACTAACTGCATGCAAGTATATCATTCTATTAACATGGTTTATTACCAAAACATAGCTCAATTAGTCCCCAACAAGAGTCCCAAACAAAGTCTTTTTTCCCGCACCCGGTGGATGTAGTTATTAAGAACTCTGCTTTCCCAGCAAGCACCCCCTACCATGTTTGCTGCAAGTCCATCCATACCATACTCTAGTGCCTTCCACAACACGTAGGCTCCTTGTTGGTCCTCTTCTTTAGTCCCTCTGCAAGGACAGCAACCTCAGCCCATCCACTTGGAGTGCAACACTGCTCTTCTCAGCATGAGCCCACATAGCTTCTCTTTCACAGCTCTCTTTTACCAGATGAACATCCCTCACTCCCCCAGGCCTTCTCATGGGTCTTCTGGGTCCATTTCTCTGGCCCTGGAGCAAGCTTCCCTGCTCCTCCCTGTATTCAGTCCTCTCTGGCCCTTGGCTCTGTCTGTCTGTCTTAGTACCAGCAGGCAACTCTCTCCACTGCTCTTTGGCCTTCAGGTCTCAGCCCTCTGGCTTAGAGACTCTAGCCAGCAAACATCTTGCTATTCTCCTGCCTTCAGCCTTCTCCCAGGGAGGGCCCCCACATGGGTGGGGGGTGAAAGGGTACACTTTACCCATGCCCAGATGGGCCTGGTCCAGGCTGCAACCCCCATTACCATGAGGAAAAAAATGTTCATGGCTCACGAGAGTGTATGTGTGGGATGAGGGATTGTGTTATGTGTGTGGGAGGGTGCCCTCGTTAGACAGTTGTACTGGGCCTGAAAAATTATGCTTGGGCACTGCTCCCAGGAACCACAATCTCTTAGCTCCGGCAGCTCTTAACTCACTGAGTCTCCTTTCCCCTAGGGCCCAGATGTTCACTTTTAAGCCCAATTAGTTTGCTAGACTGGAAAGTACTGATAAGGCACAGGTGCACTGGTCTTGCTCCTTCTTACAGGGCCAGTGTCAGCCAGTGACATGTCTTTAAATCCCACTACATGAATTACCAGCTAACAGTTTTGTCACTGATTTAGACATTCAGCAGAGGCAGTACATTAGGGAAGGAATAAACAGAAAACAACAGTAAGGCTCTGTATTGCCACTGAACCTCTAAAAACTCTGTCAGCAAGTACAATATTCACAAAAGCTCAAGTTTCCCTATGCTAGTGTCTAGTAAATAAAGTTTAAGTACTCATCCCTCATCAAGGGAGTGTGGGTTTATTTAGGAATAGCAACACGTTGCAAACATTTTAACAAAGGGCTTCTGCAAAAAAATTCCCTCTCTTAACTTGGACTAATATCTGTGTCTCAGGTGCATGTACCAAGGGTAACAAGCTGAGAAATCTATTAATTTGTTTCTTCCATTTAAACAAAATTGTTTTTTTTTTTAAACTATAGCCAAGGAGGATGGCAACATTCCTGCAAGCTTATATGAAATGTAATTTCCAGGAAATGTTTATATTTTGTCAATGACGAATATATGGAGTATATGAGTACTATAGCACGATGGCTCTTAACCTTTCCAGACAACTGTACCTCTTTAAGGAGTCTGATTTGTCTTGTGTATCCCCAAGTTTCACCTCACTTAAAAACTACTGGCTTACAAAATGCGACATAAAAATACAAAAGTGTCACAGCACGCTGTTACTGAAAAATTGCTTACTTTCTCATTTTAACATATAATTATAAAATAAATCAACTGGAATATAAATATTGTACTTACTTTTCAGTGTGTAGTATATAGAGCAGTATAAACAAGTCATTGTCTGTATGAAATTTGAGTTTGTACTGACGTTGCAAGTGCTTTTTATGTAGCCTGTTTTAAAACTAGGCAAATATCTAAATGAGTTGATAAACCCCCTGGAATCTATGAAGTTAACCAAAGAAATACAGACCCCTTTCCCTTCCCCCTCCCTCCGTCTTCTCTCAGACAACCAGTCATTCTGTAAATACTGTTTAGAAGCAAGCCTGTGTCTGGGATCTCCAACCCCCCAATATGCAAGTCTAAGGACTCATCAACATATAAAATCTCACGTCAACATAGCTATGACAATCAGACCTATAAAGAATCTCATGCCCTGAACCTCGTAGTCAGGTTGACCTAACTCCTGGTGTAGACACAGCTAGGTTGATGGAAGGAATCTTCTGTCAACCTAGCTACAGCTGCTTAAAGGAGTAGATTACCTACATTGAAAGAAAAACCCTTTCCGTCAATTTAGAAACCATCTAGACTGCAGCGCTACAGCAGCACTGTATTGGTTGTAGTATGGGCATACCCTTAGAAGTTGCAGCTGTGAAAAGGCCATGGGAAGTTATGTATCTTGGAGATTAATCTACGACAGACTCTCCAGGGCTTAAGGGCTAGGAAAATAGCCTTTAAAGTTGCCACTTGAATCATCTTAACTTATTTTAAATTTGTTCATCCAGCTGCTGTTTGGGTCCTCTGTTTGTTTTTTTAAATTATTATTATTATTTATGTGGTGCTGTATGTAAACACCAAGAAAGATTTCCTTCTCTGTGACTGGAAACCAGCCCTTTTGGGAAAGGGCTCCTCCCCATTTGAAATGTCAGTTGGGGGGAAATGACAGAATCAGTTAGAAAATCATTCATTAAGTGAATATTGAAAAAAAAATTAAAACAACAATCATATAGAGACATCTGTATATGTGCAGTAAGAGTTAATACAGCATCATACATATTTTATAATACACATACTGTATTTTAGAAATAACAGCAACAACACTGTACTTTCTGTTCTCTAAAAGCATTCTAACTCATAGAGTGGAAGTATCCCATAGCAAAGGATACCAGACAAACAACTAATAACAAATAACTCAGGCATGCATTCATAAGATATTGACCACTTAACATATATACAAAAAGACACTGTTGGATAAGACATCTAGATCAGGGTGGAAAGTGTCACCCAACACTGGAAAGAGAACAACAGTAATCATCCTTGTTCATTCCACATGACTGGCAGAGGGAGAAGTGATGAGAGATATGATTCAATGGCCAGATATCTTGTCAGGCTGATAAGGGTGCAATGAATTTATTCTATAGCCATGTGAATCATCTCTAAGTTCTGAGTAAAAATGAGTGAGGCTTGGGTTGGATGAAGTGTGGTGTGAGGTCCAGAGTCTTACCCTATTAGAACCGAGGAGAAGGGTGATCTCTGATTGCATTGGATGCAGCAATCTAAAATTGTCGTCTTCCTGTCCTCTTTGCAAAATATTTGGCAGTATTTATTGAAGACATTTGCACCATTTCTCCTGCAAACCTTGTCCAAATCTTTACTTATCTCATGAATAAAATATAAGAGTGAAAGCTTCCAACTACAATTTTTCTTCACAGTAACCATTTCTGCTGAAGTACAACTGCTGTAAAAAGCTACTTAAAACAAAGACACCGAAGCCTGGAACATCACAGAGTGGAATTCGCATCAAAATTTTCTGGATGTTACTGGCTCCAGGGCCCCCACATGAGGGGTTAAAAGGGTACACTTTACTGGGGCCAGGAGGCCCTGGGGTGGCCTGGCCCAGACTGCCACCCCCATTACCATGAGAGAAAAACTTTTCATGGCTTATGAGATTGTATGTATGGCATGAGGGATTGTGGTATGTGTGTGGCAGGGGCCCGTGTTACAAGTTTGTACTGGGCCTGAAAAAATTAGGCTTGGGCCCTTATCGGCTCTGAGTGATTCACATTTGCTGACTCAGTGGAAAACCCATTAGAATTAGGAGGCAATCTGAATCCCACAGTTCTGATTTTTTAAAACCACTAATTGGTAAAGATTGGAACAGAAATGCTGGTATTTTCTCCTAGTTTTTAGTTATCTTGATTACACATACACCATCAGAAACAGTGTTTGTATCATTTTAAAACTGTCCATCTGATTTTTAAAAAATGGATAAGGCAAATCTGCTACTACTAATCAAATGTAAAATTTCAGTCCAGAACAAGTTTTGCAGACATATTATATATTTAAAAATTAACAGATTTTACAAATAAAACCCTGACACAACCTTAACTACAGTCGTGTTAGAGGGCACAGCTATGGTCAAACATACTATGCAAAAACTATGATGACATAATATGAAATATTGTTTGATTGCTAATGATTTAATGATGAAGAGATTATACACTTAAGGCAGAAACACTGCTTCTATCTCATCATTATTATACTTTCTTTTCCAAACTTTTGTAAGCTTTAATAGACACAGTATTATATACCATACAGTCATAATATCACTAAATAAATGTAAAAATTGGCTTAAAGAACATTTACATAAACTGGGTTAAATATTATTAAATAAATGACATAAACTGGGCTACTTAGTTGCATCCATATGAGCAAAGAAACAAGTAATTGTGTGTCCAAATGGGTAATTACATGCCTAAGAACCCTTTTTGCACACATACAGGTGCAATTTAGGTCTCTGTTTTAGAAAAATTATCCCATTATGTCCATATTATAAAGCAATGCACGTTCAAAATTAAACATACAAAAATAAAAAATACTATGGCTATACAGTACCTTTTTTTCGAGGTATTGGACCAGCTTTGTCCTGTAGACCTTTAAGCATCCGATTTGTATAGATATTTTTTATACCAACTTCACGTTCCTTTTCCTAAAAAAAACCACAACATACTCTCAAACTTAATGGTTACCCTACTGCCTCATCTTAAAAAATGTTAATGAATGTAATAGTGCTCATGAAAATAGAGAACAAATAGATGTGGACTGAGATGAACGCACTGCAAGCAGGCACCTTATAAAAGTTTTCACACACTGTTGTACCAATGCACTTTGATCCTTATTCAAATGTGAAAATCCTTGTATTTCAATCCAAAGCCTTTCTTGGACAGCAACTGTCAACTATGGTGAATTGTGCTAATATCTGTATAGAAAGCCTGTGATGTCCATAAATGGGAACTAGCAATCTCATTTTCTTTAGTGATCCAACTCAGAATTTGAATTCTGTTCTCTTTTAAGGCTTAACACACACCTATACTCTTTCATAACCATTTTAATAACATTGCATTCAAGAGATGGAGGCCTCTCTAATAAATGTTTATCTTTCATTCTTCAGTGTCCTTGTTTAGATTAAGTATTCTGTATTTAAAGCTCAAATTGGCTTATAACGCATGGTCTACAAGTAATCTGTTCAAAAGTATGGAGCAAGAATTTTGTTTCCACAGTTTGTTTTATTTATTACATGTCTTTTTTGTTCATATTTTATAAACTATTTTTCAGTAAAGTGGTAAGGGTGAGAGGCATGACAAGTGTCTGATTGAAAAAAAAAACGTTTTCCAAAGTGAAACATATCTTTACATTCCTTAAATACATAAGACAAATTTCAACTTCATTCTTACTTTGCATCCATTCTTACTGGACAGTTTGACAAAGAGTAAGATGCATATAAAATGCAGGTGTACTTTTCAGTCTCTAAATTACTGGTTGTACAGAGTACATGAGTGTAAATAGCATTTTTGCATAGAAAGCAGGTTGATTGGCATGCCCAATTGCTATTTGTGCTAAAAATCCAAGTTTTGTTCACCCAAAAAGCTTAATGTAGAAAATTGGGCATCCAAAAGAGAGGCACAAAAAACCACTCACAATTTTAGAGGCCTACTGAAGTTTTTCTTAGATTAACAATAAAACTGAAATATTTCAGATATGTATTACAATAGAAATATAAAATAAACATAAACAAACTGCAATTTAAAATAGCTTGTCATTTAAGTGACATTGTGAGGTTTAAAGCTCATGGTCCTGCAATTGTCCTTCTTCCCCAGATCTGCACATGGAGGGGACCGATCTGTGAGAAAAATGATCAATTCTGTGGATCAATGGGTGCTCCCAGAGTCTGTGATTCACATTGTGATAGGACAAATATTGTATTCCTCTACTGTTCTTCTGAGTCCTCCTGCAGGATTTCTTGGGGCTGCTGAAGCAAGAGGGAGTCCCTTTTTGGAGTCATGTTGCCAAAGAACAGGAGAGGAGAAGGGCTGTGGGTACAGAGCTGGTATAGATGCATGGTGCTTCTGTGAAGATGGTCCTGGCCTCTCACGGGACGCCAGGAATATGCCAACACTGAGGCAGGCTGCATAGCCTATTCTACCCTAACAGAATGATGTGGGGGAGGAATCCCACAACTGTTATTTCAGAGACTTGATCTCTCCTCGGGGTGCGGTTTCCAAAGGAGGGGATAATTTGTTACCACATGTTTAAATATAAAACATATGTCATAGCTACAGTACAAATAACACCTTTAGTAAAACAAAGGATTTTAATTATGCTTTTCACTATTTATGTGATTTGTTTACCCTTTATATTACAGAATAATGAGTTTTGCATTTTTGTGTCTATTCAATGTCACTTTCAGGTTTTTATACACTAACACAATGCTATGATGTTTGGGTTGCAAATACTACTGGGGAATATTTAATTTGTCAAAAACAAAACTGTTTCCATTGGAATTTAAATCAAATCTCAGAAACATTTCTAGTGGCCTTTTTGTCAAAGCTTATTTTTACCGATTGTAAACTCTGGAACACTTTTAATCTGGCAGTATTCCTGTAAAAGGATCTAACAAAAAGCTCCTAGAATCATAGAAACAAATGGCTGGAAGGGACATTGAGAAGTCATCTAGTTCAGCCCACGACACTGAGGCAGGTAGAAGTATACTTTGACCATCCCTGACAGGTGTTTGTCTAATCTGTTCTTAAAAACTTCCGATGACAAGGATTCCACAATCTTCCTTGGAAGCCTATTCCAGAATTTAATTATCCTTATCGTTAGAAAGATTTTCCTAACATCTATCTTAATCTCCCTCAGTGCAGATTAAGCCAATTACTTCCTGACTACCTTCAGTGGATATAGAGAACATTTGATCATAGTCCTCTTTATAATAGCCCTTAACATATTTGATAGCTAATTTCAGGTGCCCCCTCCATCTTCTTTTCACAGAACTACACACAGCTAGTTTTTTAAATCTTTCCTCACAGGTCAGGCTTTTAAATTTTTTTATAATTTTTGTTTTTCTCTTCTGGACTCTCTCCACCACAGCTTTCTTAAAGTGTGACACCCCAAACTGGATACTTCAACTGAGGCATCACCAGTACCAGTATCCGGACAATTATTTCCCATGTCTCACATATGATACTCTTATTAATAGAACCCAGAATGATATTAGATTTTTTCATAACTGTTTGCTCATATTCAGTTTGTGATCTACTGTAACTCCCAGATCCTTTTCTGCAGTACAATTGCCTAACTAGTTAGTCCCAATTTTGTAGTTGTGCCTTTGATTTTTCCTGCCTAAGTGTTGTACTTTACATTTGTCTTTATTGAATTCCATTTTGTTGAATTCAGACCAATTCTCCAATTTGTCAAGATCATTTTGAATTCTAATCCTGTTCTCCAAAGTGTTTGCAAATCCTTCCATCTTGATGTCATCTGAAAATTTTATAAGCATATTCTCCACTTCATTATCCAAGTCATTAATGAAAATGTTGAAAAGTACTAGACCCAGGACAGACCCCTGTGGGAGCCTGCTACAGTTGTAGTGTAATATGCTGATCCAGATTCCTCAAATGGTAACAGGTCATATTATTAATTGCATTTCTACTAGTTATTGACCTACTTCAGATTCTGACAAATAGAAGTAATGATAATTTCATTTATATTACTTTTTGACATTTTTGTAGTGTATACATTTTGCATTATATGTTCCTTAGTTATCTTATTTAAGAATATAATGAAGGAACAGGAACATATAATGTCAGATATGTGGCACTCATAAAAAAAGAAACGTATTTTAAAGCTTGAGTACCTTAATTTTTTGTTGAAGAGACTTAATTTCCACTTGCAAGTTCTTTGTGATTGTCCGAGCTGCTACAGTCTTTCTAATCTCAGCTGCCAATTGACGACTAAAGGTGTTACTGTTCAGCTTCAGCTGCTTTTCTAAGCCCTAGAAACATTATATATTTAACCATGTAACATTTAACTCAATGTATCTGCCGAAGAATTTCAATTCACATCAGGTTTAAAAAATAAGCAGAGTAATATAATAAAAAATGAAACTTCTAATACTCATATTCTACTGTAAATAAAATCTGAAATTAGAAGCTTGTAATAAAACAAAAATGCAGTGTCTCCCTTTACAGCTAAAAAGAACAAAAGCAGGTTTCAAAACAAAGTTTACCAAACAAAATGAAAATATAGGTATTAAAAAATGAAAAATTAATCAACATATTAAATCTCGGATTTGTTAATCCAATACAGTCTTTTTTGGGAGATTATAAAGGTCTGCTTCTCATTTATATTCTCATTTATAAGGCCCTTTTATACCAATCTGGCAGTGTAAATGAGAATCAGGTCCTGTATCATTTAGAATGCAGTGGAAAGTCTTTGATGGCAGTGCACTGTATAGTTACCAAAGTTATAAGCTAAGCACCCAATGCTCATGGAGAGTTTGCAGTAAGACTTTCCATTGAATCTCAATGGGAGCTCTACAAACAAACAGCTTTCAGAATGGCAGCTGAGTTCAGTTATTCTTCAGATAGAGTAGAAATGAATTTCTGAAAGGTAAATGAAAGACTTCTCTGTTTTGAGATTTTATTAAAAATTGGAAATTGTGCCTTTCCCCATAAAGACAATGAGAGTCAAGAAGTATGAGACATTAAAGGAACGGAATCCTCTTTATTTTCATTCATCCCATGCCTTTATTACACTTTCTCAGGGACATTATTTTTAACAGCTCTGTAAGCTGTTTTGACTACAATATTTGTGTTTGATACTGTTATGAGTTCAAGTCTGAATGACCTACGTCTAGGCTGGAAGAGTTAAAGGTGAAATCCATGAAGCAATTTAGGCACCTAAACTCCAGCGTTAGGCTCCTCAATCCTATCCACAACTGCTATCCACAAATTTCCACTTGGCTGCTGCCTAACCCTGTAGGCACCTAAACTCACTTGGCGCTTAATTTTCCACTGTAAAAGTTCCCTAGGTGCCTAAGTTTTAGACTCTGGGACATGCCCATTGCTGCCCCACTCTGGGAGTTCAGATGCCTATCTCCCATCTAAGCCTAAAGTGATTAATGAGCTGGGGGAAGATAGGCTTTTGGCCAGCTAAATTGCATATGGGGCCTGATCCAGTATGTGCCTTCTGAGCATGCATACCAGATTGCGTCCCATTCAAAATCCAGCTGGAGGAGGAAGGAGTGGTGCCCATCTTATAACTTTCAGCCCTGTGGTTAGATCACTTACTTGTGACGCAGGAAATGCAGATTCAATTCCCCCCTCCCTGCCAGAGGGTGAGAAAGGACTTGAGCAGAGGCTCTCCTATGTCTCAGGCGGGTGCTCTAACTATTGAGCTACAGGATATTTTGATATGGGGCTTCCTCAATCTCTCCTGCTGAAGCTGTAACCCTTATGGATAAATAATGAAAGAGTGGTTGGAGGAGGGGGACTGGACTTGGGCTCTCCCACCTCCTAGGTGAGAGAGAGAGAATGATTTTATAGCCTGATGGTTAGGGTACTCACATGCGAGACCCCAGGTCCATTCACTCTTTCATTATTTAATTCACAGTGGGACAGCTTCAAAGGAGAGATTGACAGAGCCCCATATCAGAATATTCCACTGCTCAGTGGTTAGAGCACAAAGTAATGCTCTAACCACTGAGTTAAAGTTATATGGTGCACACCACCACCACCTTCTACTCCTCTGGTTGCCATTTTGTGTGGTGCGAGGCGGGTGCACAACTCATTCCTTCAGGAACCTGACATTAGGTGGATAGTTCCTGTTTGTGGATCACTAATAGGCCTAGGCACCTCCCTGAAGCCCAGATTCCAGTCCGGTCTACACTTAACTTCGGGATTCGGTGACAGTCGACAGGAGATATGCAAGTGACGTAAATCACTTGCGTATCTTTTGTCGACATCGCTGCATCTCTTCCACGTGCCGTCCACACTGCATTGCGCTGAAGGGAACAGCACTCCCTTTGATGCAGCGCTACGCCACTTACCGGGTTGGTTTTCCTGCGTCGCTTACTGGATCGACTGAACAGGTCGACACAGACCGCCCAGTCAATCCACAGCAATCGATCTGATGGTGGCGCATTTGCCGCCATCAGTGTAGACCCAGCCTTAGACATCTATCTCACAGGGGCTCAGCAGACACTCCTCTCATCCCCTCATCAGCATCTCCCTTTGGCTAGCTTAGATGGCCCCTTGCCTAGTGTGTTGGCTTTTGCAGACCACATTCTAAGCTGCCTATCTCTCCCCAGTCACTGTATAGGATAGGAAGTATCAAACTCAGGCTTTGTGATCACAGTGTTTTTTCTATGATTTTCTAAGCACCTAAAAGTTGGGTATTGTGTTGCTTGGTGTTTCAACCCCTAAATCTCTGGGAACACTGCAAAGACAGTATACCCAGCCTTTGAGGCAAGGAAGGAACATCTTTCCTAGCTCTCTAGCAGTCTCCTACAAGAGCAGTGTTAGTGAGCTTCAGAAAGAACAATATACAGCCCACTCCATTGGAGAAGGGTTGCTGTAATACAGAGGCGGAGGGGCATCAAAGATGGGCAAATGGGAGATTTTGTTAGCTCTGGTTTTAGAGGATCGCCATACTGAGGGGGAAATATTGTAATGAATTTGTATTCTTCTCAATGGCTACTCTGCCAGTTCTTCTCATTTTACTGAACCTCCATTATATATGATTATTTCTTGGGTGCAATATGCAGGATGTCTACTCAAATGTTGGCAACAGTTGTTTTTATTAATTTTGGTCAAATACCCTCAGATATCGCAATGATAGCCACAATATAAATTAATTACATATAAATTCTGCTAAAAAACTTGAAATAAATAATAATAATAGTACTTATACTGCAGCTTTCATACAAGAATTTCAAAGCACTTTAGATATATTCATAAATAAAGCCTTACATCACCCTCCTTTAATGCTGTCCATCTTTTTAGCAGATTAATAACCTAAGGCTCAAATAAATTCATTCTTTTGCCTTTTAATTCTTTAATTCATTGCTACATTTTTGCATGATTTTATTAAAGTTATCGGCAATTCATTCATACTATCACTAAGCTTTGGAAAGCTTTGGATTAAAATGAATGGATATGAATTTCTGTGTTGTTAGCTTCCAATATAAATATTAATTTTATATGCATCGATTAAAAATCTTGCATTATTTTTTCACAGAAATGTTTCCTATCATCGTTCTAAAACATACAAGGACATATTGCTTATTACCTGTATTCTTTTATCATTGGCTTCCATTTTTTCTGTAAGGATTGATAATCTATGGGTAAGTTCCCCTCTCTCTGCAAGATTCTTGTCTTCTGAAAGTTTCTGCAATACTTGCAAGGCATCTTTAGTCTTTAACAGCTCTGCTTCAACTTCTCTAAGCTTCCTGGATGTATTTCGCTCCTGCTCCTGAGACTTCCTAAGAAGTCCCCTTAGAGTTCTTACCTCACTGTAATGTTTTGCTATAAGATCGGGCAAGTTATTCTCTGCATTTTCATATTTACCTATTGCTTTCAAGTGCCGAAACTGAAGCTGTTTCAGAAGCTGGTTTTCTAAGTTTGATGCTTCTAATTTGTGCTGGAGGTCAGACAGTTCATTTTTCAGCTCTTTAATTTTGTGAAGTCTTGCAGATGATATACGTTGAGCCATAGCACCATTTGTCTGGGAAGTCGTATTGTTCTGAGTGCTTAAAAATGAAGTATTCTGGAATTGCATCTTCTTAGGTGGTAACTTCTTGCCTCCTGCATTCAGACCAGAACAAACAATAGTGATTTACATATAATTTAAGGATACTGAAAGCAAAATAAATGCATATTTTTACTCAAACTATTTATCCTAAGCTACTGCAAGGCAATATGTATGGCACAGTGCCCAAATTCTGTACTAAAATTCCACTGTTCACATATTTTATGCTGAAACATCTATAGCAGGGGTGACCAAACTGCGGCTTGCAAGCTGCATGCGGCTCTTTTACAGTTAATGTGTGGCTAATGGAGCCTGCTATGCCCTCCCCCATCCTCTGCCTATCAAACTAGGGTTGGGAGCTCGGAGCTTCTGCCCTTCAGCAGAGTGGTGGGGCTAGAGGATTCTGCCCAGTGGGGATGGAGGTATTGGGGGTCAGTAAATTTGGCCACCCCTAATCTACAGCATGGATTTTTCCTGGCATCATTTGGCTACAACTAAAGCCAGATCTTTATGAGGTCCAAAAGTTCCCTCACTGCTCACTTCCTCATTCTGTTGGCCACTATCTTCCCCCAGGAACCATCTTCACACTAGATAGTCCTAGTGCTAATATTCCACTAAAGAGTGTGGGTAAGCAACAGCTTTCTCTGAGTCAAATGACAATGAATGAGCTGGTTGTCTCTCCAATGCCACCTGAAACAAAGTTTGTCTCTCAATATTTCATTGAAATCAACGTGTGCTTTGTTGGAGGATTAGGTTGTACAGTCCTGATCCAATTCCCTATGGAAAGACCCCCAATGTTTTCAGCGGAGCTAGATGAAGCCCTAGATTAGGAAAATTCAATTCATGATGAAGAAAGAAGAAAATATACATTTACTGTACCTGTAAACAAAGTGATGGTAATAGTACATATCCTAACAAATCTGCATCTAGGAATTCTACACACAGTCATATCACTTTCAAACCATCTTTTGATTTGAATCAAATAAAAAATAGCTTATAAGCACAAATGTAGTGTTATTTAAATTATCAGACATTTAGACTAGTTATACAGTTTTCCATTCTATCCTGAATGGCAGATATTGTAGGCAAAAGGAGGCTAAGCCTCCCCAAAAGTGAGGCACGGCTCCTCCCATGCTTTGGCCTACTGTGTCCTCCTCTTCCAGCCCTTGCTCAGCCACTCCCCCGAAGCAGGCAGGTGCTGGGACTAGGGCAGATGGGCTGGCTGGTGGCCCGGGACTCGGGGCAGCTGGGGCCAGCGCGTGGGCTCCTTGGTGTTTCTCGGGGAGCAGCTGCCTGGGGCTGTGGCCACCTGGCCAGCCTGGCACCCAACCGACCCAGGGCTGGAGCTGGATGGGTTGGCAGGTGAGTCAGGACTCCTCAGACTGCCACAGTAGGGGTCTCAGGGCTCCAGCAATGGAGAGGGGCAGAAAAGGTGGGTCCTTAGGGGAAGGGGCAGGGCTGGGGAGTAGCCTCCACGAATGGGAGATTCATGTGCTGTCCATGCATTCTATACACAGTATTTGCTAAATGTTCTTGATAGCCTGAAATTCTAAGGGTACCACTACTTAGTATCAATATTCCTTTCTGGAGTACAGCTGAAAATTAAAAAGGCTGGGATGGTAAGTCTGATTATTTTCCTTGCTTTTATGCATAAATTCAATTTCATAGTAGCTTTCAGGCATTCCAGGATGTGCACTACTAGAGAATTAGTATTATAATTTATATAGAAATTTTAAAGATAAATATGCAATCATGGTCTGTGCCTTGAAGAGCTTGCAATCTAAGGGACAGATCCTGTTAAACATCCCTGTTGAACTCAACGGGAGTTCTGAATATGAACTATTTACAAGAGCAGACTCTTACTATAAAACATAATACATTGAGCGATTCAGAGATTCAAAGGCCAGAAGGGATGATTGTGATCTTCTAGTATGACTTCCTGTAAAACACAGGCCATACAACTTCCACAAAATAATTCCTAGAACACATCTTTTAGAAAAATATCCAATCTTGATTTAAAAATCACCAACGATGGAGAATCCACCACAATCCTTGGTAAATTGTTCCAATGGTTAACTACCCTTACTGTTCAAACGTAAACCTTATGTCCAGCCTGAATATGTCTAGCTTTAACTTTGGATCATGTTATAGATGAAGGTTGGGGATGGGATACAGCAGCAAACAAGTGATTACAGAGTTCAGTTAGCTTGCGTCTTGTTAAGTCCACGATTTTTGTCTATAGAGTTTTCTGATTTTATTTGTTTATTTTCTCCAGCCTATCTTATTAACAATTCTTTGAGGGAAAGGCTAAGTTTTATAAGCCTTTTGGAAGAAGTATCTCAAAAAGAGGGGCTTGAAGAAGAGGGTAGAGACATGATGAATGAGGTCATGGGAGTTGGGGATTCCAGTTGTATGGGGCTGCATGGAACAAAGCCAAAAGGATATGTCTACATTGCAATAAAACACCTACGTCTGGCCCATGTCTCCTGACTCAGGCTCATGGGACACAGGCTGTGGAACTATAAAATTGTAGTGTAGATGTTCAGGCTTGGTCTGGAGCCCAGGTTTTGGGACCTGGCGAGGGTCTTGGACAGGGATGGGAGTTGGCCTCTCAGTTTTACAGTCACTTTGTGCACTTGAATGGTGGGAATTAAGGAAATCCATTTCTAGACAAGAAAGTAAAAATGTGGGCTAGATGGAGGTTATTTTCTTTATTGTTCGTATTTATGCAGATATATTTTGTATCATATGGATAGTTCAATAGTATATTGGCTGACAAATGAGACGGAAATAGATCTAAAATAAAAGCTTTTTTAAATTTTATGTGACATATCAAGACAAAAGCTGTCAAGGAGGGAGGATAGTACCACTCTTCAGGTGTATATTATCTGGCTATTATCAAAAATCTAATTTCTTAGTGGGAAAAAAACAACAGTTTTCTTTTTACCTTTTGGCTGCCCATTCTTCTTCTTCTTCTTCTGTAGTTTCTTCTCTTTGGTTCCTGACAGTTCTAAATAATTGCTACTGCCAGCTGATTCAGAATAGTCAGTGAGAAAATCATCAGAGTAGTTAACATGAGAACTTTCACTTCCACATTCTCTACTGCACCTACTATAATCATTCATTCTGGTACTACAGCTGCTTCTGGTGCTCTTACTGATCCTAGAAGAATCATTAGTGCCTCTGCTTCTTGTGTAGCTTTCTGACTTACTATCTTCTGGCACTATCATACGGAGGAAACAGTCATCTAGGGTTAGCATTGTGTTGCTAGTAGAGGACATCGTAACTGGGTTCCATGACCTATCAGGAGTCGGAATGTTTATACACATAAACATGAAAAAACACTGTATTTATTTGCTTGTTCAAAAGAATATTCTCCACTTAAATCTAATAGAAACAGACAATTGAGTAGCCTAAAATAAGGCAATAATTTACGACTTGTCTTTACTGTAACAATTAGTTCAAATTAGTATTCAGATTAATGTGGTGGAGCTAGCCTGGCTCAAGAGTGACCACACTTCAAAACAAATGCCACTCACAGCTGCCTCAAATGGTAGGGAAACTTTATGGGGTCAGCAGTGAAAGAGCCTACCTTGAGTTATGGGTTATATGGTATGAGCCCTCACTGGAACCGATTAAATGCATGGTATAGGAGAGTATATGTGATGGGTGGGTAGCGCTCCTCCCCTGTATTTAAAATGGAATAAAAGTTGTGGCGGGCTACTTAAAATCTATCAATGTATCTGTCCTCATTTCACTATTGTGTCCACATCAACACTGGAGTTACAGAGTGATTTGATTAGCAGCACAGAGTGATTGGATTATCTGCTGCTGAGATAACTGGACCTGTTGTATCGCTACTGCATCATTAGTTTGAGCAGCACTGGAGCCTCAACCTTTCCAGGGCATGTCTATCCTGTATCTGGGAGCAGTATCTGTGCTGTCCTCCCAGCACAGGACAACAGACTCAATGCTAGCAGGACTCACACTAGCATTCTAAAAGTAACTTTGTAGACGCTGCAGCTCAGGTTCTGAAATCTGGCAGGGGGCTTGAGAGCTCGAAGTCCAGCCTGAGCCAGAATGTCAAAGCAATGTCTGCATAGCTATTTCTACAGTGCTAGCACAAGTCCTGCTAGCATGAGTCTGTGGACCTGAGCTAGGAGGCTCACTCCCAGATGCAGCATAGACATGCCCTGACTGGCCAGCTAGCTCCAGCTTAAAACACCACTTAATTCCAGCTAGAGATTTTTGTGTGTGGATGGGAGCTGAGTTAGGGGTAATGCTCAAATTATAACTCAAGTCTAACTGTGCTGTGCAGACAAACCCTCACATTCTAGAAAGAGAGAGAATATTATATATCATCTTTGTTATCTAAGATCTTAACATGGTATGGACATATGCTCTAGGAGTCTTGGGGGGGGGGAAATTAGTGTAGCAGTCAGAGTGTTCATATTAAATAGTGAGGCTAAAAAGAAATAATAAAACCTGTCTTATCCACAGAATAACATCAAGCTAAGACATTTCCAGATTTATGAGTACTTGACTTGGATACATTTTCATATGTTTTTGCCATAGAGACAAATTGCACAAAAGAGACTCAATTGAAAATTTGAAAATGTGTCCATCCCCTGTCATTTTCAAGCCATATAAACTTTGAATTTTGCTGAGTTTTTCATAATATAGGGCAATTTTCATATTCATAACAAGATAAAAATACCCGAGTGTTTTTGTTTCTGAATATTTCACACACCTCTAGTTATTATTCACTTGTGATGGGGGACAGCAAGTCAGAGAGTGTATTATTGCTTACTCACTTCATATTACTTATTGGCCCTACTAGGGGCTAGCACAACAGATTTAAGCTATACAATTCAGCAGTGCCATTTTTAAATTATGATTTTTTGAAGTTCTGCTTCCTATGGGGGCCGGGGGTTGCCTGGCCTCATCTTATTAACATCATATGAAACCTGTCAGGGAAATTCCCGCTTCTCCTTGGTCCACAGGGAACACCCTAAATGCCTAATGCATGGGATGTTCTGGGAGCAGATGGCGCGGGAGGAGTGGCAGAGGCCGCACTTTGCTCCAGCGACTCTGTGCCACTGCAATGGTCCCGAAGGGACCAGAAATCCTGTTTTAGCCTCGGTATTAGGCCAGGATCTACACTGGAACATGGTTCACAAACTCCCTTTCGCTGTGATTTGGCCCCAGGCATCCAGAAGCAGCAAAACTACAGGGGCAGGAGGTGGAGATGGATGGCGGTTTGAAGACATGGGAAGGGAGGAACGGGCCGCCACAGCCTGGCCGAGGCGGGCGTTAAGGTTCCGATACGGCTCAGCGGAGCCTGGACAGATCTTGTGCCCAGCCGGCCAGCCCGGGCCGGGGCGGGGACGGGCGGGAGTCAGGGGCTGGGATGCCACAAACCTGCCAGGGATGGAGACAGGGGCAGCCTGGGGGACAACCTCTGAGCCCCTCCCCCCGAGTGCTCCCCCCACCCCCCGCACAGGGCGGGGCTCTCACACCCCCTTTACCTGGCCCCCTCCGCTGCCCTCGCGGGAGAAGCTGTTTGCCTTTCTTTTTGTTGCCATGGGAACCGGGGAACGCCGGCGCTGTGCATCCTGGGGCTTGTAGTTCAGCGATGGGGCGGGGGTGGGGGCTTCGCTTCTCCAGCCACCTTCCCTTCCCTTCTTGTTTCCTCTCGGTCCCGCCCACCCGCGGTCGCTCCTCTCCCTCTCCCCGCCTTCCCTCCCCCTCTAGGCGTATTAGCTGCCAGCAGTAAATGCTCTGCTGTATGTCTCGCCCCCCCACCGCAATATCCAGAGCCCCCAATATCCACCCACAAGGTGTGAAGGGGGGCACCCCTGATTTATTTTACAGTAACCAGCAGCAGTAATTGGTGCATTGCCCTCTCCATTAGAGCCATATAATAACCCCCAGTGCCTGAGGCCCTAGAAACACAGGAGGCTCTCTTTCTATAATCCCAGCAGTGCTATTAGGTTGTAGGGAGCCTCGGTCTGAAGCCTAGGTCTCTTTGAAACACACAGCAAAATCCTCCCTCCTGCTAGCCCCAAAGATAGGGGGAGCGTAATAATACCCAGCCTTATTCTCAAACTCCAGAGAAAGGAAAGTGCTGGGTGAAATACAATTAATTGAACATATCTGGGTAAAAATACTCAAACTAATGCAAAAACTTTGAAAAATAAACATTTTTACTCATATAATTATAAACAACTGAAATAATTTTATTCACACCTGGCAATAAAAAGAATTGTGCTCCACTGCAGAAACTGCATATGACATTTTAAATCAATAGAAATTTGGACCAGATCCTGTTAAATGGGAGTTTCAGGTGCAGAGTGGCTACATGCTATCTTTGACAGCTGGGTAATAAAAAGGGGCAAGGTTTATGTCCCAGTCCTTCAAGGTACTAAAAGCCTTAAGGGCCTCATCTTGTAAAGATTTACTGCTGTGTGTAATATTTATTAGTAGCATGACTACTCACGGTAGTTGGCATTATGCCTTGTAGAAAACAATTAATGTATTAGACCCTTCATTTATAATTCTGCCAAGCATTTTGAAGCCTGTAAAAGATGCTATACAAATCAACACATTATAATAATAGTTCCAAACTGGCTAAAAATATGGTCACTGATTTTTTTAAATTAATTTTCAAAAGAAACAAAAACAAAAACAAAAAAGGTAAACGACTTACAACTTGTATGTGTTGCCAGATATTGCACATTTCATAGGCTATTCAATAGAATTATGCAATTACACAAACTTAAAGCTTGTCAGAGCTGCACGACCAGACAATACAAAATCAGACTATATTACAAGAACATAACATGTTAGGGTGGGGGTAACAATAAAACGACATACACAAATAGCCAAGAAAAGGAAAGAGGGGAAAGAGGGTAGGGCAGGAAAGAAGGAAAAATCAGAGAGGTCAGGTGCAATGGAAGTCTGGCATTATTTGAGCTATCTCAGCATTCTTTATTCAAATTTATCAAGAAACAGGGTTCAAGCTTCTTTGAATTCATATAATTGCTCTCTGCTAACATTTTTTGTTGAATTTAGTAAAAAATATGGTCTCTTGGCTAAACACGTGCATGCCAAGTTTTATCATGAAGTATCTTTTTTTTCCTGCAGTTTACTTATCTATTTTTTTAGAAAAATTGTCCACAAAATGTATTTAGCATGACCTGTCATCTCTACTTGTAGGACTGCCTCTTGTCTCCTTATTGGAGAAGCAGGTGGTAGAGACTGAGAAATAGTGAACTTTGTAAGGTGTCCTTTCTGTTGTCCTTTTCAATACATTTCTTCAGGATTCCATTTACACAGAGATCAAGATAAGTTTTCAAACAACAAAGCAATGTATCTTTCAAATTAGATAATGGTCCAAATAGGTAGTAAGTTATGTGACAAGTGCAGTGTTTACTGGTTTTGAGTATAATTCTGCTGGAGTCCATGGTAGCTAATACTATGTTCAGTGTTAAGTATTTGCAGAATTGGAGCCTGAAGCTTTGGATCTCAAAGTTAAACAGTTTGAAATGCTTTGAAGAATTGAGGCCTATATTCTTGAGGTCTAATTCATCTCTGGCATTAGGAGTCTCAGTTCCATTGAAATCATTGGAGTTGAGTCTGCTTACACTAGTGGTAAATTTGGCCCTTACAATTTTAAAATCATGTGATAATATTTTACATTCTAAAAAACCTTTAATTCTGAAAGATTCCCAAAAGCTAAACAATATGTGCATACAGCACCACTGACATACAGTCACCTATGAGATGGAAAACAGTAATCAAATTAGGGTGACCAGATAGCAAGTGAGAAAAATTGGGACGGATTGGGAGGTAAAAGGTGCCTATATAAGACAAAGACCCAAATATCAGGACTGTCCCTATAAAATCAGGACACCAGGTCACTCTAAGTCAGATGGAAAAACCAATTTCACTACTCAGAGGAGAGAAACCTGGCCCCCACTCTTACAAAAAGTAACATGGGATCTTCATTGGCCACACAGAATACTGAAAAGCTTGTTTTTAGTGTCTCAAGCATGGGGTCATCCACATGCCTCCTCCATGGTCTCCCCCACCTCAAAATTATTCAACAACAATGACCTAAAATATATATTTAAAAGAAAAAAAGAGCCATTACATTTGGATCCTGATCTGAATTTCAGCAAAGTTCAGGGTGTTTGGAACTGTGGCTTTATTTCAGGCTGGTCTAGGAATTGTTGTTTCCAGATTGTTTTGTTTTTAAAGGTAGAATTTGTGTCTGTTACTCTGCAGATATGCTTCAAACTGAGGCTCCTGATTTTAGTCAGAGAGTGAGGGTAAAGGCTTGAATACAGGGGATTATCATGAAAGTGCTGACATCCCTTTCAACATGAACTCTTCCAGCACTCTTTCCCTTCTTGCCCCCTCCCCACCAGCATTTCCCTGGCTCTGTCTGATTGGTGCACTGCTCTCCCTTGCCTTTTATGGACTGTCACCCAGTCAATCTAAAGTGAAGAGGCCAGGGGGCAGGTGCAAGTCCCTCTGCTATAGATACTTTTGCCAACCAATCCTCTTAGCTCCCAAAATACCTAAGAGCCTATGAGGTTGGGGAAGCCCAGAATACAAGTGGGTGGGAAAGGCTAAAACCAGCCAGTTAGATTGATGTGGAGGGGAGATTCAGTTGGGATTCTGGCTGCCTTGGGAGCTACTGCATGTCAGGCTCACTCTCAGGGCTCTGGTGACTTGTAAATAACAGGATTGTTCTGGTGGTTCCCTCTTATAACGGTCAAAATGGTGATCAAAGTCTTTGTAGCCACATCCTCTGGGTCTACAGCGGTAGGTGACTCATATAATGTATGTTTCATCACTACCCTGTCTCCATCAGGATCAGATTTTTTGTGAGTTAACTTGTGTCTAAGTATGTACTAGTGGGGTCTGAATGTGAGAGAAACAGTGAGATGTCTCTTGTCTAGTATCTAATAGCTAATTCTTGCAAGTGCCTCCACACATGGAGAATTACAGTTAGTAAATGTGGTTTGTGTGCATTTAATTCTAATTACAATTAATATATCTGTCTAAATATTTCAATTAATAGACTGATATCTCTTTGCAAAGAATGTATACTGTAGATATTTACAAAATAGGCTATTCTGTTGCCCTAAAAATATTAAGCTAGGGTGTTTGCAGTAAAAATGACACATTTATTTTTAATAAATACTTTATGACTCTGTTAGGGTTTAATGCTGTTGCATAGGGGATGTTGTTTTCAGAAAAAAGCCAGTTTCAAAGTGAGCAGAGCAAAATTATGCAGAGTAAATTTGTTCCCAGTTATTCTCTCCCCACCCTTTTTATTTTTTGTCTCTTGAAAGACTATACTGTGGTTTAAGTTTTGAACCTTGCTGCTGTAGTTGTCAGCACAATATGTTCGCTGAAGTGAAGGATATATATGAAGAGAGAGCTGGAACTCTAGGGAGGTGGGAACTGGGAAAGACTATTTCCTTTTATATCCAGTTCCCGGAGGAGCTCAGATTGCAGCCCTGCCTCAGCAATCACTCAATCACGGTGACACTAGTAAACAAACTGGCTAATGCATGCACATAACTGTAACTGCATCTCCAACTCTCCGACACCTCCTTAAGAAACTTCCAGAGCAGAAGAGAGAAAAAGTACTGGAAAAGCCACCCTTCTCTGGAAGAGGTGCTGATCTCTAGCAACAAAGTTGTAAGATCCCCACTAATACCTAAAGTGGATCATAACAAAGAAACTGCAAACCTCTTACTAACCTTGCTTAACACAGAGTTTTTCAGCTTGAAACTCCTTTATTGTAGACATTTTAGACCCATTTTACTAACCTTTCATTTTGTGTATATAAAAAATTGAGATGTAAGGTCTGAAAATAGCAATAAGGAAAATACTTTTGGGTTGACAATCTGTAGACAAGCACAGATAATTTAAATGGCTGTATAAATTACCACTTGCCTTTCACAGATTTACTCTTTTCTTATGTTAGATATGACTCTCCTTCAGTGCCCAATCTTTGTTCCCAATCGGTTGTCCTTAATGAAAGGCTACAACCATGACTGAAATTATGCTGCAGATTTATAAATGTGTAATTGTAATGGCTGTCATGTTGGTTATTCCCAAAGATTGAATCTTTGAGGATAAAAGCATAAGCCTCTAGACTAAGGTGCCAATTCACCAAAACACTTAGGTACGTGCTTAAATTAAGCATTGCAATCAATGAGACTACTCATGCTTAAAACTATGCACCTGCATCGGTGCTTTCCTGAATGAAGCTGTAATCACATAGCTGGCAGCTATAGATTCCTTTCCTCTGTGCATAAGGCAGTGAAAGGGATACATAAGATGCACTGAACAGTGGATGACATATGGTTATCAATCATCCAGATGCACCAGTTTAAGCATTGCTAAAGAAATTTATTATTGCAAAGAAAGGTGAGCAATACCACACGGACATTCTAAGTTTTGCATTTATTGATCCCAATCTTCAGTAGTTCTTGCAGCATATGAATATTATGCTAGTGAAATGCCAACACATTTTGGTTACCCTTTTTTTTTTTTTTTTTTTTTTTTTTTAGTTGAACTATTTTTACACATTGTTTGGCAAGTACAACTTTAATTCTGCATTTCCTGGATTTCTAACGTTAGAGAGGTGTGCTTTGTGATTTTAACCTCAACATACTCCAAAGATAACATTCACTCGGACTATTGATACGCACCTGCTTATTGAAATGTTTTTCCTGAATCATTTTCTAATTAGTTACATATTGTTATTGTAGTATTACTATTGAACAATAGGGATGGAAAGTACCCTTCCAATAAACTTGAAAGTGTATATAGGCCCAGAGTGAAATTCATTTCAAGCAGAGGATCAGTACAAGGCCCATGCATTACTCAAGGCCCAGTTAAGCCTTATTTTGCATGAGTCTTGTACTGTCCTTCTCTGAATTTTATCAATTCAGAATTTAAATTGTAGTGGTAGTACTGATGAAGTCTCTAGTTTGGCTTTTTACAGTTACTATCAGATGTATATTGTTTTGAAATAGAATAAGAGCCCGATTGTCCCAAACTCAACTGGTGTAAATCTGCATAGCACAATTGTTGTATGCAGCATTGTTGATCCTAGGATATTACAATGACAAGGTGGGTGAGGTAATATCTTTTACTGGACTAACTTCTGTTGGTGAGAGAGGCAAGCTTTTGAGCTGCATAGAGCTCTTCCTCAGGTCTTGTCTACACTAGAAGGGTTTGTTGATGGTAGTTACATCAGTGATTAAAAAAAAGTGCTGTAATAGCTTAAACCCATCCAAACAGCACTCATTGTGTTGCTAAAGTGCATCCACATTTGATGCTCTAACATCGACAGTGAGAGCAATGCACTGTGGGCAGCTGTCCCGCTATGAAATTTTCCACCTTGTGCTGCTAGGAGTTGTGGGAAGGCAGAGAGGATCACAGTGCATCATGGGTATGGGCTCAATGTCCCATGATGCATTGATTTCTGTCCCATCATTCTTAGTGTTCCCAACTACATATCATGGCATTTTTCAATGCCTCCTCTCCTCCCCCACCCCCAGTTTCCTGAGTGCCTGCTATCTGTTTCTGTTTTCTGAACACATCGCGGCTGGTCATGCAGTATATCATGAGCTCCCAATCAGAACAAGAATCTGAGGCGCCTGACCTGCTGTGTGCCATGCAAACAAACAGCACTGGATTACTGTTTGCATTCATGGAGCATCTGCACATGTTGCACCACTGCTTTTGGGCATGTGAAACAAGCATTGAGTGGTGGGACTGCATCGTTTTGCAGCTCTGGGATGACGAGCAATGGATGCAGAACTTTTGAATGTGCAAAGCCACCTTCATGGAATTCTGTGCGGAGCTTGCCCCTGCCCTGCGGCACAAGGGCATAAGAATGAGAGCTGCCCTCTCAGTGGAGAAGCATGTGGCTATTGCCTTGTGGAAGCTGGCAATTCCATATTGCTACCATTTCATTGCTAATCAGTTTGGAGTCAGGATGTCCATCACTGGAGCTGTGTTCTTGCAAGTGTGGAGGGCCATTAACTGCACTCTGCTACGAAGGACTTTGACTCTGGGATATGTTTGTGAAATAGTGGATGGCTTTGTGGCAATAGGAGTCCCTAACTGTGGCGGGGTGATAGATGGCATGCATATCCCAATTTTGGTCCCAGACCATCTTGTGACAGAGTACATCAATAGAAAGGGCTCCTTCTCTATGGTACTGCAGGCACTCGTGCATCACCATGTGTGTTTCACTGAATCAACACGGGTTAGTCAGGGAAGGTGAATAATGTACACATCTTCAGGAGCACTGGCCTGTACAGGAAGCTACAAGCAGGGACTTTCTTTCAGACCAAAAGATTCCAATAAGGGATATAAAGATGCCCATAGCAATCCTGGGAGACCCAGCTTACCCATTAATGCCATGGCTCACAAAACCTTACACGAGCAGCCTGGATAGCAGCAAGGTTCATTTGAATAATAGACCAAGCAGGTACTGAATGATCTTGAATGTGTGTTTAGCAGATTAAAGGCTCGCTGGAGATGTCTTTAAGGCAGGCTAGACATAAATGAGGACAATATTCCCATGGTAATTGCTGCCTGCTGTGTGCTCCATAACTTATGTGAAGCTAACTGTGAAAACGTTTGCCCCTGGGTGGATCGCAGAGGCAGATCGCCTTGCATCTGAATATAAACAGCCAGATGCTGGGGTGTTAGAGAGGCACAATGTGGGTCCATTGGGATCAGAGAGGCATTGAAGGCCCATTTTGAAAATGAGAACCCATAATGTTTTTTTGTGAACAGCTTTGTGCCATGCTATGATTGCTATCCAGCTTGAGTGTGTATCGGTGCTAGGTGAAAGTATCGTGTGCAACACAGAAATAGAGTGCTTAATGTTCTCACAGCTTGTCTTTATTAAAGGAAAACAGTTTACAAACAAACAAAACACTGGGCTGGAGGGGAGAAAGCTGCAAGGGGCTAGTGTGAGCTGTTAGCTGGGTGTAAGTCCAACTGTCGTTCATGTAACTGTCTGAAGGGGTGGAGTGAAAGGGGTAAATAGATGGGTTGGGTGTTTGGTAGAAATGTGTGGGGGAGTTTAGGGAGTGCATAGAAAGCAGATCTATAAATGGCTGCTGGGGGGGGGGTGAGCATGCATGAACTCTGTCTGCAGTGTCACGATTGTCTTTAGGAGCCCTGTCTGCTCCTCCATGGCCTTGATCATCTGCTCATGACTTACCAGTGTATGGGGAAATTTTGATAGACCAGTAAAGGTGCCAGGGACCACTTGGTAGTGTAATATTGATTATCCTATTTGTTGCTAACAGCAGCTGAATTTGGTAGGCCTTTCTGCAGGCCTGAGCAGCCTTGGCATGACTAAGCCAGGAGGGACGGGGATTTGAAGCAAAGCCTCTTGATCAACCATTGTCTGACCCTGCGCCCCTCCTTGATGCTCTGGTGGACGTGCTGGGATCTATGTTTCAGGAAAAGACTAAGAAGTTTAGTTATGCCTGCCTCCTGGGAGATGTTTCTCTGGGCCTCAAGATATGCAGATTCTGTAGGAATGCATCTAGTTAA
The DNA here is from genome assembly GCA_007922155.1 of Mesoclemmys tuberculata. NCBI lineage: Eukaryota > Metazoa > Chordata > Testudines > Chelidae > Mesoclemmys > Mesoclemmys tuberculata. Next base: position 35,769,228 of record ML675610.1, read on the forward strand.
TTAGTACTCTGGAGACTTTAGATCTATCTTGAAACTGTTGGCCCAACAAGTTGTTTTTGTTTTTGATGTGTTATTGTCTACTAACAAGGATAAATGTGGGGAGGGAGTTTTGGACTCTTTAGGATCTTTTCTTGGACTCAGCTTCAGGATCTTTCAATGACAGCTGGAAGATCAGGCCAATCAGAAAGCCGTCACTGTTTACACTTGAAAGCCACCCCAAATTTACATAATTATTGAGGGTTGGGGGTGTTTTACTAACCCATTGTGGGCATGTGTAAGTGCTTGAGCCTAAATAAAGTATAGCTTTAAAGTCAGAGCATGCTTGTGTTATACTGTTTCTACTAGTCCATCTATCAGCTGGATGTCTGTGCCTCCATTTGATTTTCCTGATACCACCTTGCATAGAGTGAAATTACCAAGAGCGTTGGGTTGGCAGAACCCCAGGTAACACCAACACCTGATCATGGTTTTCCCTCCTTTCCTGTCTATCAATTTTCTAACTTTTTGACACAGATCATCTCCATGCTCTTTTTTCTCTCTTTGCTGCCTCAGAGGACTGGAGAAGTTCTTGGAACATCTCCTCTTTGTTTCTCCAAGGTTGCTTCCTTATCAGCTGGAGGTACTCTGCTGGTGTGGGGGGTTTTGCTGTGAAGGTCACATCTGTAAAAGCACAAGAAACAATTAACAGAAGCATTATTATGGGTACCCTGACACAGTAGATGAATTACTATTAAACACACCTTTCTCACTGTCCACAGAGCTGGGTTCTTCTCAGGGATCAGCCTGGGTATGGTGAGTTTTGCTGATGGCGGAGGGTGGGCCATCAGACTTCTTTTGGCCCAATCCTCTTGTCTAGGTCACTCTGTTTCCTATCTCTACCTTCCTAGGGTACATCTCCATGCAAACAGCTTCAAACTGAGTTCCTATGCTTCTCGCTGGTGCACCACTTTGGTCCCTGCACAAGTGATTGCTGATTGGCACAGGAAAGTCGTACAATGGGGGAAGAAACAAAGGAGCTCTGCTGAGGAATCTGAGGCAGACAATTGGCGAGTACTTCCAGGGAAGTTTCCTAGAGATTTCACCAGAGGAGACCCGTGATATTTTGGCATACATTAACTTGCTCCTCAGCCGTGCTGCCTAGCTATGCAAAGGAATGGGAAGCACATGGAAACACAGCTATTCTTGTGCATTTCTATCCCTTCAACTATCTCTATCATTTAGCAAAGCAAAGGACCCCAGAGCCTTCAGTAAACAAGCAGCATCAGCTCTGAAAAACACTTACCAGAGCTCCCCTCTCCTGCTTCCTGCATGCCAGAGCTTCAGGACTGGGACTGGCTGCAACCCACCGGGGTCAAAAAAGATCCCAACTTCCCACATCACTAAATGACCCAGTCCTTGGCTCCGGTTCCTCATCCAACGCCACCTCCTTGTCAATGACTTCTTCGTCAGGGTCGAGTTCAGTGTCCGCTGCCCCAAGCATGTGGAGGTATCCACTGGTGTCTTGCATCTGGAGTGGGGTCACTGCTGAGGATGGCTTCCAGCTCCTTGAAGAAGTGGCAGGTGTTTGGCTGCGCACCAGAGCGACTGTTTGCCTCCTTGGCCTTTTGTTAGCCCTGCCGCAGCTCCTTGATTTTTTCACTCGGCACTGCAGTGTATCCCATTCATATCCCTTCTCCGCCATGGCACCAGAAATCAGACCAGAGGTATCATAGTTCCTTCAGCTGGAACAGAGCTGAGACTGCACAGCCGATTCTCCCCAAATGCTGATGAGATCCAGAAGCTCTGGTGTGCTCCAGGCGGGAGAGCATTTGATGCGTGGAGCCACCGTTGTCAGCTGGAAGAAGAAATGCGAGTTCTCCATGCTGACCAAGCAGAAGTGGAATTTCAAAAATTCCTGGGAGTTTAAAGGAGAAGCAGCAGTTGGCTGTAGAGCAGTGGAGGTCAAACTGATGGCCAGAGTGGTCAGGATGGGCATTGTGGGGCACTTCCAGAGGCTGTTTAGCATTACATAGCAGCTGGTTATGTCTACGCTGATGCTTTGTCAATTTAAGTTTTGTGAAAAAAGCTCTACACCTCTCATCAAGGTGGTTTTATTTTGTCAAAAAAACAGGGCAGTTTTGTCAGCGGGCCCCTGATTGCAGTGTGTACACCAGTGTGTGTTATCAAAAAAAGCTGACTTTGGTTGACAAAATAGTGTCCTGTGGACCATGCCTAAGACTGTCACAGCTAAACAGAAGGTTGAACAGATCCTTTAGCTTAAGTAGTTAGCACATAATCTAAGAGACCATTCAAGGCGAAGTGGTGTTAATGGATACTAACTACTTACACTAAATGTGTTGGACTTTGTATTTAGCTGTTACACCTGGAATTCCTTTCCTAGATCTAAAGAAGAACTCAGTGTAACTCGAAAACTTGTCTCTTGCCCCAAGAGAAGCTGGTCCAATAAAAGGTATTACCCCACCTCCCTTGTTTCTCTAGCATAATTGATTTTTGTTTTTGTTTTTAAATGACTCTCATTTGGATCTGTATTTGATAGTATTTTCTAAAGTGAGTACAGTGAACCTGATTACACTTTGATGCCATAGACCAGATTCTCAGTTAGTGAAAATCAGCTAAACTCTGGAGTGAAATCTATTGGATATATTTGTCCCTTACTAAATTGTTATATATTTTAAATAACTACTCTTTTACTATGGATTTCCTAATAGGACCATTTAGTTTATGTAGATCAATTCATTAACTAAAGAGGAAGATCAACAGTTATTTTAGCATACAGATTTAACAGATGGTTGGTTTGAAAAAGTTACAATTGAAGTAATTTCCTATCAAAGTATTTAGAAATCAAATAATCCAATACATTTTCTTAAGAAGTACGCTATCATAAATCAGAAGAGGAGGTTTTATTCTTATGGAGACAGAATACCATACATCCTCTGATGTTCACAGTTAGGACATCCCAGAAATCTTTTTTATGTCACTTTATAAGCCCTTGTTATATCTGACCCTTTTATGTTCACCTGCTTATTGAGAATCAATTTGTAATGAAAAAAACAGATGAATTGATGCACCTGGAAGTGCTTCATGTGTTTACTCCTAGTGATGTCAAAGGCAGTTCCACATGCAGCGTGCTTGCAGGATTGGGCCCATACTTTGCATATTCTCAGTAAAACCAATAATTTTCCTTCATGATAAGAGTGTTGCAGCACATCTCCTTGGTCCCACAGAGAGGGATTTGCCGCTTGTTTGTGTAGCATTGTCCTCCCTCTGCTCTGGACCCTGTGGCATCAGGGATCTATGGATAATGAGCATGCTAGAAGAAGAGGACTGGGGAGAGGTACTTTGTTTTCTCCAAGCCCTCTGGAAAAGCAGGAGAAAAAGCTAATTGAAGCTGCTACTTTGGGGGTTCCATCTCTGCAATTTCAAAGCGAATAGCACACTTACGAGAGGTTCCTTCCCCTGAGTCAGGCTCGCCTATGATTGACTGACTGTAAGGATTGGCTGGACTGTAGTGGCTTGTTGTGCAGCTGAATCCCCTGGTCACCTGTACCCTATATTCCTCTTCCTCTTTCTCATCCACCTCCTCCTCTTCTTTATTCATGGTGTGGCCTGTGACTCAAGGTCCTCCGAAGTACCCACAGGGCCCTTGAGGATGGGGGTGGTGGCTCCACCAAGGATAGCATAAAGCTCTTCATAAAACTAGCAGGGTTGCAGCTCCACACCAGATTGATCGTTGGACTGCCTGGCCTTCTGGTATGCCTGCCACAGCTCCTTGGCTTTCACATGGCACTGCTGTTTGTTCCTGCTGTTCCCTTTTCCTATATCCCCTGAGCAATTTGCTCCTAGGGTCACTGTTTCTACAGTTGGATTGGAGCTCTACCTGCACAGCCTCTTTTCCTCAGAGTCCCAGGAGAACCAACCCCTCCTGTGTAACTCCAGGCAGGAGCGCATCTGTAGCATGGAGCCAGTCTGATCAGCTGGGCAACGGCACAGAACAATGGAGAGCTGCTAGGTGTGCTCCCCAAGCTGGTCTACTCGGCTGAATTTTTTTTTTTTCTTTAAGCCAGTATTGTGCTTTGTGGTGAGCCTGACTCATGATTTTTGAATGTGTGGGGCTATCAATAGTGTATTTTGCATTATTTATTTACAGATAGTTATAAAAGGAGTGACTCACATTACTGTTATCTCAGGTCAGAGGCAGCTTCAGATTTTAAAAAGTATCTGTAAAAGTCTATTGTAATTTATTCAAAACAGTTCTGAATAAAAGCCTTGGTCTGTGCTTTAGTATCAGTACGTAGGCTGAAGGCATATTAAACTATCATAATATTTATACTGTGTTAGGGAACAAAATATGGAAATCAGGAAATAGCAAATTTGGAGCAGAGCTGAGAACAGAACCTGTATCTATGGTTTGCATTGCAGTAATACTCAGGCCCAGTCCACACTCACTTTCTGGATTCGGTGGCAGTTGACATGAGATACGCAAGTAATGTAACTCACTTGCGTATCTCCCGTCAACTTCGCTGAGTCTGGTGTGCACGCCGTCCACACGGCGCTGTGCCACTTACGGGGGTGGTTTTCCTACGTCGATTTCTGGATCGACTGAGCAGGTCTACACAGACCGCTCAGTCGATCCAGAGCAATTGATCTGAGGGCGGCAAATTTGCCGCTGTCCGTGTAGACCCAGCCTCAGACATCCCAATAGGGCCCCCATTGTGCTAGGCACTGTGTACCTAGGTAAAATAACAGTCCCTGCCCCCATAACCTTTACCAGCTCTGTGCCTCAGCTATAAAATGGTGATAACCCAGGCCCTGCTTGAATACAGTAATTATAATAAATGCTGCTCACACATAGCACGCCCTTTTTGCTATCATCTGTACACATTAAGGTAAATGATCCACCAGAGGTCCCAGCTCCCCCTCCAACACCAGTGCAAGCCTGACCCCACACACTTCCCACTCTTGTTTCTCAGAAGGGACAGGGATTAGACAAGCATTAGTAGAACAACAGCTTCTTTTCTCCTGGGCCTTGGAGGGGATTGGACTGTGAGTTCAACTCTCGGGTCCCTGCAGTCCTCCTCTCCATTCAGAAGGAGGCTGAGGGGCAAAGGATGTGAGATGGTGGGTTAATAGGTTAGAGAGTGGGAGATGAGCAAGGAGGTGGAAAGAAGACTACCTTAAGGGGGATTTGATAAAATCGTCATGCCCATGCTCTGTTCAGACACCTTGGTCACAGCTCTTCCATGCATTCAAAAAGTGAAATTTATTTCCTTGTGCAGGGCCCATACAAGGCCATTGTGTACATTACTGAGGTCTCCTTCACTTCTCTGTGGATGAGGGGATGGTACAGATGAGTCAGCCATACAGCTTCTCTTTGTGCCAGAGTTGGGCTCCATGAAAATTCTGAAGAAATCAATCTGAAGGGGTGACTGAGGTGTGGCCCACAGGATCTCATTTTATGAATACCTCCCAACAGTCCCAGGTTTCACAGGATTTCTGGTCCACGTGCCTGGCTGGGCTTGGCTCCCTATTCTGGGCATTGCAACCTACCCGCAGTGCACAGGATCACAGCATCACTCTGTATTGGCCCAGTTCCTTAACGGGGGGCAGCTGGGCCAAATCTGAGTAAATAATGCTGCTTCATCCCAGCCATCTGCAGTCGTTTAATCTGTTGTGGAGTAAAATATTTTCATCATTATCCCTAGCATCCAAAGCTCACCCACTGCACAATTGTCCGCAGCAGCAGAGGTATCCCGTCAGTACATTTTACGGCAGCATTAAAGCTGGCAGACAAGGCTAATGCAGTTCTTTATTCTGACAAGATAAAAACAGTCTGCTCATGATGGGCTGACGAAAAATTATTTATGTTTCTTACACTGCTGCTTCTGGTGTGGCTCGGTATGGTAAGAGTTGTTATCCTGTCTCTCGGTTTGCAATATGAGCTCAAGTCTACATATGACCAAATTCACCCACCCCCATCCCTCCAGATGCTAGTGCTCTGGCATGTATTTCAGAATAATAGAATACAGTTATTCTGTATTCAGCACTGGCCTGCTGAATCGAAGAGCTCAGTATTTCAAACACAGGCCTTCACTTGCCCTCAGCTGGCTAGGAGCCTGCTATATGACTTCTTGTTCCTCTTCCCTCCCCCACATCCACACACTGGACTGCTAGATACAATATTCAGTCTCAACATTAACACACACAAGCAGTGGTGCTGGAACAACTTTTAGAGCGGGGGTGGGGAGAGCCACTGAACCAAACAATAAACCCTGAATATGATGGAAACCACTTCAAGCCAGGGGGTGCAGCAGTACCCACCTGCACCCTTAGTTCCAGCACCTAGCACACAATTTTTTACCAGAGTCAGCAAGAATTACAAACCTGACTATGTTGTTTCCATTTTATGAAATACAAAATAATGTCACAAAGATAAGTAATGTAATGAAGAAAAGGCAATAATGTTGTAAAAGATCTAATACATCCAGCTCAGTTGTTTAGTTGAGGGGAATGTTTCCAAGAGGCAGCTGCAAAAATGCTAATACATCTGTTGATTTACTCTTTTTCTCTTGTGCTGGAAGAGGTAGTGAAACAACCAAAGAGAGGTAGATTTATTATTTGCTTTTCATTCCCTTCCAGAGTTAGGAAGAGGGGCCATGTTTACGTGCACTGGGATGTCCTGTGAGCCCTCCGGAGCGATCTCGATGAAACTGTCATGGAGATTCTTTGCAATCCTATGTTGAAGTTTTCTGGGGAGAGCTACCTTATTTTTCCCACTGTGGTGGCACACTTTCCCATGCCACTCAGTGATTGGTACAGCTGGCACCATTGCAGTACACAGGCTAGCAGCATATGGGCCTGTGTGACATTGGAATGCTAACACCAGCTGTGCTCTCTCTGCCTCTGTTACTCTCAGGGATGAGCTATCAGCTAAAATCACCACTGCTTGTGGAACATGGTGCCAGTATTCAGTTCCATAGCCCAATACACATATACTCATGCCTATGAGCCGTACTCAACTATCTCTCATTTCCCCAACCTCTTCCCCTCCCACCCTTCCCCAGGTTACATTCACTATGGCGGTATCGGTCCCAAGGGGAAATGAGAATGTAGTGCTTACACCTTGGGAGGATCAAGGGGAGTGTGTTTATTTCTGTCATGAATACACTGGCAATGGTACTTCTGTTATCTGCAGCTGCTGGTATTGTGGCTTTGAGGCAGGGCTGCCAACCATCCATAAGTTTATAGACAGTCAGTAAAAAAATGTGCCATTTTACTGCTGTCTGTAAATCCATAAAAAAGTAAAATAGTCTGTAAAAACTGCCTCCTGGGTCCCAGCAGACTCCCCGTCAGCAGGGAGGAGCTGCTGCTCCATCCAAGCTCTGTCTCCCAGCCCCGCTGGCCAACCCCAGCCACTGGCGCTGGCCAGCTCCCTGCTCAGCCACCCGCCTGCTCCTCTTCCTGCCCCACCACCGGCCCGGCTCGGATGCCCAGCCTGCCGCACAGCTGCAGTAGCTCTGCCAGCCGCCTCTAGTCACCACCCCCCACCTGAACTCTTCCGGCCCCACTCACCTGTGGGCCGACAACACTGGGCCAACTGCCTGCTGCCTGCCGGCCTGCCCGGCTCCCTGTGTGCCTCTGCCTGCTGCCACTCAGCAGTGGCACAGCAGAGTCAGCCCGACGGGGTGAGGGGTCCCTGGGGTGAGGTGTGCTGGCCTGCTGCAGGGCGTGCTGGCTGGTGCCTGGCCGAGGCAAGTGAGGGGGGCTGGGGTGGCTGGCAACTGAGAGAACTGGAAGGGGAAGCAGACCGGGTCCCTCCTGCTCCCAGTTCCAGGTCAGTGCCCAGCCAGCAAACAGAAGGACTGGGACCGGAGGGCAGCCGCAGAGCCCCCTGGCACAGCGCGACAGGGACGGGAGAGCTGATCTGGGCTCCGCTGTCTTGTGGATGTCCAGCTGGCTCAGGTATGCGGGGCGGGCACAGCGGGCTCCTCTGTGCTCCCCGGGGGGATGTGCCTGGAGCCTGCCACTCCTCCCAGAGCTTTCCCCATTGCTCCCCACCATCCCCCCCACCTGGCATTCCTGCCTTTCCTTCTCCTGCTCCTCACCCCCTTCTCCCCGTCCCTTCTCTCCAGCCAGGCAGCTCTAGTCCTGCTGCACAACACGACTGACTGACTGATCCCTGTCCTGACCCTGGCCCCCGCGCGCCCTCTCCCAGCAGATGCTGGCTGGGGCCGTGAAGCATGCAATCTGGGATAGACGGGGTCGCTAGCCAGTTCTGTGCTGTCACCTTGGCCAGGGAAAGCAGGGGCTGAGGCACTTCATGCGAGCGAGTACACGTTTTTGTGACATTATTGTATTGTTTATGGTATTTTTAGTGATGTCGGTAAAAAGTTTACCATGTCAGTAAAAAAAATCAACTTCAGATATTCATGTCAGTAAAAATTAAAATGCAAGATTGGCAACCCTGCCTTGAGGGTCTCCGCCTCCACACCCAAGGAATGCCTTAGCCAGATACAGAGGAGAAAGAAGAGGATGATCCTTGCAGACAGCGTGGAGAAGGAAAGAGTGGAGAGGAGAAAGGCCTGAGAATCCAAGCAGGAAAAGGAGAGGAAGATGCACCAAGACATAATGGGGCTTTTGAGGCAGCAAACAGAAATGTTGCAGACTCTGGTAGATCTGCAGCTCCAAGAATCCCATCTGCAGCCCATAGACAACTCCCTGCATCCTCCTCCTGCCCCCCAACATTCCATATGGCATATGGGGCTGCGGTACTACCCTCACCACTCCACCCCAGGGAACATTAAAGACAGTCACAGCTCCACATACACTGACGGGTGAATGAGATGGCTGGTGTATGTGTACCTGAAATGGAAATGAGCGTTCTTTCCCTTTCATAAGTTCTGTTCCCTTAATTTATTAAGTGCTAAATGTTTTTTATTTGCCTGATTACAGAATAAAATTCTATTTTTTGGAACACAATTCATCTTTATTAATTCACAGTAAAGGGCAGACAGCAGGGAGGGACGTGTGGGTTTGTGAGGATTTTGAAAAGAGGTATGAAATATTATGTGATGCAGATGAAATTATGCGATGGAGAACACTGCATTATGGGAAGTTGAACCCATGCTCCCAGGCACCCCTGTGCAACTTGTTTTGGCCTAATGAGACATTGCAAAAATTTCTGAAAACACCTGCGGCTGGATGGTGGTGAGTTGCACAGTGGAGTAGCTACCCACAGTGCACTGCATTCTGCATTGATACAAATGCTCCTGGTGAAGATGTGCACCATCGACACATGGAACGTAGTGTGGTGTAATTGTGGCAACTGTATGCCAACATAACTTAAGTCGACATTTTGTAGTGTAGACATGGCTCTAGACTGATCAGTTGCATATTCACTTGCATCACTTTTAAACACTTTGTATTAGTGTTTCCATCTCAAATGGTCAGTTGTTTTAGTCCATTCTGCAAATCTAAAATTTTGTCTCAAAATTATACACATTGCCATTTTATTTCTGTTTTTGTAGAAGTAAGCACAGAGAGGTTTTAAAAAAATGTTTTTAACAATAATGCTAATGAAAATGAGGCTTTTAAAATAATATGTTCTGACAGTCTACTTTTGCAATTTTTCAAGCTGATTAGATTAGACAGACAGTAGTAGATTAATTTGCAGGTTTATTTCCTGTCTCACTGTTAAACTCTAAATTACATTGGCCATGGTTTTCAGTGTTCAAATGTTTCATGTCTGGAAATCAGCTTTCAAATCGTATGATGAGTCACAAGCAAAAATTACCTTGTTGGGATTACTCTAGTATCCATTTGCACGTCATTAAATTACCACGTAATTGGCAGTAAGAGAGGCCCAGATCTGCAACATGGATGTTGCTGGTCACAGCTTAGGTGCATGTGATTCGCAGAGCTGTGTGAGGAAGTATGCATGATGCTTGGCTTAAACTCATGCCACTAGTCCCTTATAAGTGCAGGTCTCTCAGAAACAAACTTAGAAAATAACCAGCATCAGAATTTCAGCTGCTTACTAATGGCATAGGCTGCAGGATTGTTTTTTGTGTTCTAATTGCTCAGAACATTAGAATCGAAACGTACAAGTGAGATGTTTAAATTTGAGCTAATACACAAATTGAAGTTATGTCCTAACATGGTGTATACAATGCCTCCTGATGTTCCTGTAAAACCATAAAGCACAGATGGAGTGGGAAAAATTTCCAATAAAGGATCTAAGGGAACGTTTTTCATCAAGCACCCTTAATTGTACGGTGGCCTAAGTGTTAAGGGGCCAACTGAAAAGAAAGATTATTGGCAGAATAACATTTGATAAGGAAAAACTAGTTTAAAGGAAGCATTTATGGGGTAAAGCAGCCAGTTTGTAGATGCATTGGTTCTTAATATAACACTTCTATTTTTTAGCTTACATGAAAATAACAATTCTTGTTTTTTCCTCCCCTCTTTTAACTAGATTAAGAAGAAACAGCAAGAAGTAGTGGGCTTCTTAGAGGCCAACAAGATTGATTTTAAGCAAATGGACATAGCTGGTGACGAGGACAACAGGAAATGGATGAGAGAGAATGTCCCAGGTGAAAAGAAGCCACAAAATGGAATCCCCCTCCCTCCACAGATCTTCAATGAGGAGCAGTACTGTGGGGTGAGAAGTCATTTGACACTTTCAGTAGCTTTGCAGACATTCTTCCTTTAGGCCATTTCAGAAGTATCTTAAATTCCACCGCTTTTCAAATAATTTGAGATTCTCTTTTGAGTTAATAGCACTAGCAAAAATTAGTTTGCTGGAATCATTCTAGTAACCATTTGCACATGGTTTTCTTTAGCCCTGAAGAGAAAATAGGGCTCTCTCTCCTCACAGAAAAACCCACAGGGAGGGAAAACTTATTAGGGAAACTCTGCTTTGTGAACTGCATGAAGTTTCTTAACTATCCTCTGCAGAGACAGTGACTTGCAGGTTCAGTGTAGTGCATGGCGTGTCAGCCTGCCACTCTTACAGAGCTCTTTAGAAATCATGTGTTCTGTCCTACTTCACCATAGCCCCTGGCAGCATAGCTCACTCATGAGCTGTTCTTCTGTTGGTGCCCTACCTACATTCTACTTCTGCCCTATCTTGAAGGGAGTAAGGGATGCTGAATGGTTGATATTGCAACTTCCACTAGATAGCCAGGGGCGAGGTCCTATAGAGCAATTGTCCCTTTCCCCAGTCCTGCATCCTTTGGCTTGACATGCCCTTTTCCTACATATAAAAAACAGCAAATAAATGTGGGGTCCCAACCATATGATATTTGTGCACAGGGGCACCACTGGAATTCAGGGAGAAGGTACAGAATGTTACTGTCTTGGCTCTACTCCCTTCCTTCCAGCAACTTTGAGGCCTTTCTTAGAGTATTTCTGCTCCTTTTGTTCCCTCTGTGCCACATAGTGGGATTTCATTAACACAACTAGAGTTTGTGACTTTACCTGTAAATGCTTCATGGAGCTTTTTTCATATAGATATTTGTGAATAACACTCTCAGACAGCCCGTTAGGGCTTATCCAATGCTTGAAATGCTGTAATTGACTTTAGTGAGCATTAGATCAGGCCTTTAGTGGTCATCTCCTTGATTACAGAAATAGATTGTGCCATTAGAATTACTTGGTAGCAGAGCTTAATGGAAAAAAAAAAGATGTACTTACAAAACATTCTACAATACGCAAGATTGTAATCCTGCAAGAGGAATACAATTATTGTTGTTGTTATTTTGGTGGTGCACACAATGAGCTAGGTGCTTTACAAATGAAAAATAAAGCATGGTCTCTGATCAAAGGAGCTAAAAATATGGGCAAAAATATATGCTTATCTTTGCATGTAAATTGGGCTATTGCACATGCACATAGATATTAAGGCAGCTGTCTAGCTATGTGTACATGCAGTTATGCGCAGAAGCGACATAATTATAATGCATACTATGTTGTAGGTGCACAGAGGTGCACCTTTTGCACATAAACTGTAGGTCTCCCTTTCTGAAAATTCAGCCCAATGTTTCTTGCCTATTGATTATCAGACAACAAAAAAATTCAAAAGATGGATATTCTTAAATGGGACATTTTGTCTGAGTTAGAAAGATTCAGGGAGACAGCCTTTCCTCTGACAGGTTCTCAGCAAAGAACAGGTTTCCTTCCTTCGTTATTGGTAAAGAAAGGATCTCTGGCGTGGGTTTGGGCCTTAACTTTTAAGGTGATCAAAAGCCAGATGTGAAATTGTGTACATGACCCTATTTTAGTTACAGTCCAAACTCTCAGATCATTCAGAATGAGACAATTTCACATCTGTAAAAATGTAAGACTTCTTTCTCAGAATGTACATTATCTAATTTGTTCCTTGATCCAGAATACAATTTATTTAATAATTTTTTCCAAGAGTTAACAGCTCAGTTGCTTCAGACAGCTCCTCACCTGTTGTGCATTGCTAACTCTTGCAATATTATCATGAATCTCATGATATTTGCTGCTAATCTTCAAGCTGGAGCTCCTGGAGTCATGTGATTATATGAAAATCTCAGCTTAATTTAAGCAAAATTGAAAGTGTGTGGTGTAGGCTTGATGGTTGTAGAGAAAAGCTTGAAAATGTGACCAAAATGCATCCTAATGGCTTAAAAGCTAGAAAGCAGTTTAAAAATACCTCAGATTCATTATTTTTAAAATCTCATGATTTTTAAGTCAATCTTGTGGTTTTTGGCTGCCTGGCTCATGAATTTTGAATGCTTAGGGTAAGCATTACTGAGTCACTCAAGACTAAAGGTTTCCTAACAAGGGTGGTCTTGTGTTCCATTATGAATGTGGTTTCCTGCTTGAGTTTTCAATTAAATATCTATGATATTTTTATTGATCTCTTTCCATAACTTGTATGTCAGAGCCTATGTTTCTGTTTGCTCCATATGTAGTTCTAAGTGAGCAATTCTATAGATCCAGTCCAATCCCCACTGAAGAAGGCAAGTATGTATCTAAAGCACGTTGGGCTCTGAGTGGGCACTTTGGTGGGAGGGAATCTGTGATATAAATGGAAGTAAAACACAGATTGACTGCAATTGTTCCAATGGATAACATTTCAATTAGATTATTTTGCTTTGCTTTGGCATATGCATTTCTTACCTAATAAATATTCACCACTTTATGACAGAAATTGTTAATAGGCCTCACGTGCTTTTATATTTGCATATGGGCTTGCCATGGGTAAATTACCCTTCCTTACACTAATGTGTTCAAACCAGTGGAAGGTAATACTATAACATAAATTTTATAAGTAAGCATCAAAGAAGGTACCTGATATAGTTAGTTTGCCATTTTGAGCTTGAATGTAAATTCAAGTCATGAAGTATGCTAAACTGAGCATTGTAGATCAGAGTATGCACAGCTGACTTGTTTCTTCACAAATCCAGTGTGAAGTAGCATTTTTAAAAGTTGTTTTGGTTCACAAGGGATTTAGATGCCATTGTGTCAGCAGATTTGTCCTCTTTGGCCTGAGAGCAGATGTGTTTTAGTTACTAATATTTAATTAATGATAAATAGAATTGTTGACAGTGCAAATTATTTTCTTAAGTAAATGCTAAAAGGGAGTGGGGGCAGATAACGGAGCCTGTTTATGTTAACATAGGCGAATGAAAGGTATCACTTGATATACCTTTTCTACAGTTTCTTGGTGACCAGTGTGGCAATAAAGATTTTTGAGATACCCTAAAGAGAAGTTATACAGTGACTATATACCATTAAAAAGCAACTGCCTTATAAAGCTAGGCAGACCAGCTGCAGCACTTGAAAATTATAAATGTATAGTATTTGACTCTGTGTGTAAAGCTATTTTGGGAACCAAAGAATTTGCATGGTACTACAAATTTATATTTATAAACCAACTTTTGTGAAAGTACCTCAGAGTGCTGTGCTGTGCAGTGTCTTTTTTCCAGTTACAATAACCAATTTGAAAAGTTAAATCAAATGAGTATTGAAATTAGCCTTAAAAATGAAAAGAGCTGGAGTTCTAATGTGAGCAGGACTCAAGTTTCATACTTAAGGAGCAGAGCTCAGCAGGCTCGTTACAGTATGTAATTTTAGTATTTGGTAGGACACCTGGAAATGCTATTCAGATGAATAATGGATGGAAATACATATAAATGCAATAGGCCAAATCCTTACTCCCGTCCCTGAGGCTATAGCAGAAATAGCACATTTCTGCTGAATGTGTTGGTATCAGACTCGAGTAGGATTTATATGAAGGGAGTGGGAAGAGGCATTGTGGGGGCTGGTTTAAGACACGGACAACAGTTCAAGAACCAACCCACAAATACTTATATGGGGTACAGGGGCTTGTGGTCATTATTCCTGGCCGCACCTCACAGCAGCAGCTACGTATCAGATGTATTCTATACAACCAGGTTGGGGTTCTTGTTTCCAGTTTCCTACCTAGCATACATATGGCTGAAAGCACAGTCCGATTGCTCTCTGCACCAGAACTTTTAATGTTTGTTGCTTATCCTTTATGCTGTGTGCCTTAATTCTTCTCTTATGTCCCGCTTTCTTTGTCTTCCACCATTTTCTTTCTATCAGTTCCCTTCTGCCAATTCTTTTCTTTCCTCCTTCCTTAGCATCCATTTTCCTCTAGTCTGCAGCCTGTAATTTTTCACTCCTATCCCTTTCTGCTCCTTAAGACTTTGGCCGCCTCTTTCCCTCTCTTCCCTTCCCCGTAGGTCCCCTTATAGCTCTCGTGCGTGACTGTGAGCGTATGCACACACAGAAAAGGCTTGGCCAAGGAAGGGTGGAAATGCAGGACTGAGACCAGTGGGCAAAGGACTTCATTCCTGTCACAAAGCATGAGACGTTAAGAGCTGATATGGAAGCTCCATTTTTGTAATGGAAGAGACTATTAAACACAATGAGCAGTGCAGTGCAGCTATAGTTCCATTAATTTCCTCTCATGCTGGTCTATAAAACTGTTTAAACTTCCTGGCTGATCCTTTATTGGTGCCTCCTGTATTACAGTTTACTGTAAAGTGGATGTTCTTCACAGATACATTGGTGAAAATAAATTATTCAGAAGATGTGAGTGGGAGAGGTTTTTTGATGGGCTCCAGGAGTTTTAAATGCTGTTTTGTAAATGGCTACAATTTTAATTTTCTTTTGGATATTTTGGTGTTGCCACTGGAAAACTCATACATTATAAAAGGATGTACTTTCAATGCTTAGGGCTAGCATTAGTTTTTAGTATCCAATCTATTATAAACTATCTATGCTGGCAGTTATATTCTTTACTTAATCATTTCCTTAAAATGCTTCTTCTGATGGTGTCTAGACAGAGATTTCTGGCACTTTCTAAATAGACTGAGCACTTTGTGTGGTTTTCCTGCATTTGCTTCAGCCTGACAAAGAAAGCTTCTAAGAAAGAAATTGAAAATAAACTTCCTGTTCACTGTGATCTGGATCTCTAGAATACACTGATCATTTGCACCTTATTTTAAGGAGTGTCCCATATTTTGAGGTAAATCCCTTATTTTTGTGCTGAATGTCTGGCATTGCTGATACTCAATATGTGATGCATTTTTGTCTTGCTTTTCAGCGGTACCCCAAAATTTGGACCCAAGAGACCTTATAGTGGCTTAGTTATATTAATGGTCCAATCACGAGCCTTGTCTCTGTAAGTGGGTAACAGAAGGTGGCTCACCTTAGGGGATTTGCAAGGGTTTACCTGGGGTCCCCTTTCAGATCATTGGGAAACTCCCCAGAACTGACTTCCTAAGTTTATCCTTGGGAGGACATGGATGCTGCCTTCCATTCAACAGATTGACACTTAAACAGCAATTATTTGAAAACAAAATAACCTTTATTTTGAATGTGATAATCCATTACAATGCATTGAATAGCTAGGAAAGAATACAATGTGATACAAAAACACCAGTTACATATTATAACACAATGTTGTATTGTGCTAATAATTAGTGTGGCGTGGCACATAGCATAGTAAAAATACAATGTCACAAACATATAGTTCTGAGAGAGAAAGACCCTGCATACATATGTATAAAGCATTAATATAATGCTGTACTATAATACTAAACCTATTACAATGTAA
This sequence comes from Mesoclemmys tuberculata, assembly GCA_007922155.1. Taxonomy (NCBI): domain Eukaryota; kingdom Metazoa; phylum Chordata; order Testudines; family Chelidae; genus Mesoclemmys; species Mesoclemmys tuberculata. Next base: position 35,785,342 of record ML675610.1, read on the forward strand.
CGCACAGATCTCTTACCCATGTGTATAAAGTAACACTGCAGTATCACACATTAAATAACATTGCAATGAATAACATTCTATGCCTGTTGATCAGGCAGTCATAGATGATGTAAGAGGCTACTCAGATGCAAACATTCAGCTTTATTTACAATCATACTCATACATTCCTTATCCTTAAAAGAGTTATGCTTACTTACTCTCCTGCTTTCTTATCAAATACATCTGACTTATCTCAGGGGTCCTTCTGCTCCATCAATCAGATGCTGCTGCTTGCTGTCTTCTTTAGTCATCAAGCCACCCACACTCAAGTCTGTCAGCTCTCTGCCTTATATCTGATCCTTCCTGATTGGTTGCTTTCTTCATGCCAGTCATTAGCCTAGTCCCCTCCCAGTGGGATGATATCTGTTTGGCCAATCAGTTTTTCGGTATGCTAATTAGTTTTACCTGTTACTTGAGCTAGACTGTCTTACGAGACTCCTCCCTACCTTCAGGTATTTATGAGTGACCTTTATTTCACCCTAGTCTACCTGTCTGCTATTAGTCAGTTTATCCTAAGACCTCCATTTTGTTTCTCTTTCATATCAAATCATTGAGGCCATCATTTTGGGTTTCTATCTAAACCTGCTCTAACCTATCACTATTTACTACTTATAAAAAGCCTTAAATCTGAAAATAACTATATTTTTATACAAACCTAAACATTATGATACTGTCTCCACCTTTTTTTAATGCTAATTAGAACGGATAAAATCCACAGTGTATTTCTCCCTCTCTGCCTTTCAGCTGTTTGGCTAAATACAGTTCCTGGTGCAGATCTCCTCACATAGACTAGAGCAGCTTGAAAACCTCTTGTATCAGCAGTAATCATGATAAGGATTGTATATAGTTTGATAAAAATATATGAAATCATACCAGATAAAATCCTTATGGGGCATTGTTTGTTTAAAAAGAAGCTTTGTCTCTATTTTTCACACAGTTGTCTTTAATTTACCTAAATGTAGGTGGTGACTCCACCCTGGGTATGGTAGAGTATCCTTTTATAATGTTACTTATGTGCAAAGCATTATTAGATACCAGCAACACATTGAACTTGCCGTGTTTCTTACTGTCTTTCTTGAGTGCTTTTTTTAAATGACTCCAGTGATTTGGTCTTGGTTGTGATCCCGGGTCTGGTTATCCATTGGAATTACCAATTTATTGTTATTTGGAGTTACCAAATTATTGGGACACTTACATTCTAACAACTTTATGCAAAGAGGAATAGCAGGATGTGTTTATTTAATATCAAGTGCATCTTATGATCCATCACTGTTGTCACCCTTGTTCTTCCTTCTTCCTTCTTTTGTTTCTCAGCCATTGCTATGTTGTGCCTAATTCTGCCTGGTCCTTACACAGATGCAGAGTGTATTTGTTTCGCCAAGTGGCAATAAACACATTCATCTAAATGTGCTTCTTTCTGTGTCTCAGATCCTGCAAATCCTTAGTTATGAGAGAAGTGATTTGGGTCACCGCATAGAAGAGTTTGCAGGGTCTGCTCTCTTTTGCATAAACTTCTTACAAATTCTTTGTTCTCTGTTTAATTCCTTTTCTAGGACTTTGAATCCTTCTTCTCTGCCAAGGAAGAAAACATTATTTATTCATTCCTGGGTCTGGCACCTCCTCCGGGTTCAAAGGTATGAACTTCTGTCCTTTGCGGGGGCCCATTCATTCTAATGTAGTAAAAAATGAAGAGAGGCTTTGACTCAGCATGTCAAGTAATGGACAGAGACAAGTGCTGCAATAAGAAGTTAGTTTGCTGGCATGGAGCTGCAGCAAAAAGTCTTTTAAGAAAAAATAAGATGCAGGCTTTCTAATAGAAAGTATTCCAGCCCTCCTTCTTTCACCAGGGATTTGCTACAACCTCTTCTGCTACTTTAAAAAACCCCATATATTTTGTCATATTCAACTTTGAAACAATACAGCAATCCTTATTTAAATTCATGTTATATTAAATTATGGGTGAAAGCCACACAAACCCCATTGCACAAAGCCCTGAGCAAACAGGCCTTGTATGGGAGAATTATGCAGGGCTAGATAACAGAATCCATTCCCCTATCTGGGTGAGAGCAGCACAGCTCCTTCAGGAAATGGGAGGCTGTGACTCTGCTTATTGTGGAAGAGGGAGTTGAGATACTGGATCTTTACAACCACAGACCCTTTAATTATTCCCGTGGTGTGCCATAAGCCACCCTTCTGCACGTCCCACATAAAGCTCAAAACCCAACTCTGTTGTGCTGGATGTGCTGATTCTTGCTGCATGCTGTTTCATAGCTGATCTCCCCTTGCCTGTTGGATTGCAGCTGTTCCATGGTGCCAAAGGGGGGCATTCCATTCCCCTCTCTAATGTGCAGGTCATGTTGATGAAGTAGCACCTGTGCACAACACTGAGTCATTTTAACTCTTATTACTGTAAACTGACTCCATCTATGGTAGGGATAGAGATAACAACAAGGGAATTTCCAAATTCGATCAGAACAGTGGTTATCTAGTCCAATATCCCATCTCTGACATCTTATGCCTCAGAGGAAGCTCCAAGAAACCTAGCAATGGACAATTGTGGAATTACCTGTACATAGGGAAAACTTATTCCTAATCTCATCAGTTATTGGTCATAATTTGAGCTAAAGCATGAAGGTTTATTTCCTTATATTTTTTTAGATCCTAACTAATGTAACTTGGATATTCCCAATATTCATATAAATAACTATTTTTTATGAATCCCTTTTTCTCCTTTCTCCTGTGAGGTCCCTTTAAGTTTCCTCATGATCTTCTCCAGTTTTGTCTAATTTAAATAATGTTGTATTCTCTGCAAGTTTTCCCACTTCGCTGTTCACCCCTTTTCTACCTCTTATAGCACTGGTCTTAATACAGGTCCCTGATGCACCCTTGTTAACCTTTGCTGTTATGAAAAGTGACCATTTATTCCTCCTCTTTGCTTTCTATCTCTTAGCCAGTTTCTAAAACATGACAATGTTTTATCTTTCACATCATGATTCTGTAATTTGTTAATAGCCTCCTGTGAGGCACTTCATCAAAGGCTTTTGGAAAGTCCATACACACTATCTCTACAAAGTCTTCTCTGTCCACTATCTTTTGTTGACATGTTCATATATTCTAGAAAAATAGAGAGACATGATACTTTTTCCTTTACAGAAGCTGTGCTATTTTGTCCCTAGCATGTCATGTTCATCTAAGGGTTTTGTAACTCTATCTTTGATTATGATCAAATGTGATCAGACCTAAATGTTGCCATCTTTATTGTGGCAGACATAGATATAATGAATCAAGAGAGTGGGTGAGTCATAGTCTGAGCACAAAATTAACAGACTTAAAATTTTTATTAAAAGATAATGTTTAAAGTGAACATGTACAAAGTTTAAAACAAAAAGTGCAACAGACATCCAGGAGGGGGTACGGGATATCGGTGGGTAGAGGGATGGTGGGGAGTACAACAAGAGCATAACCTGTGGTGTCCTGGATGGGGTGAAGAAGTGGGCTTATGGCATACAGAGCATAACGGGAATGAGGAAGCATCACATGCTACAAAGGTTGCTTGGGGTGTGGTGAAGGGGAGGCACATAAGTCTGTAACAACAAGTGTTCTAACATGGCCTAGTGGATAAAATACTGGAGTAGATTTCAAGGGACCTGGATTCTAGTCCTTACTCTGCTTGGTGACCAACGTCATCTTTTTGTGTATCTTTCCCTGTCTGTAAATATGGAGAAAATTGATACTAATTTCCTTTGTAAGGTGCTTTGAGATGTACAAATGAAAAGTTACATAAAAGCAGAGGCATACGACTATTAATTTTGTCTTTGCAATTGACTCCGTGGGTGACCTTGGGAAAATGCTTTAAACTGTCTGCTTCAGGTTCCTGCTTCTACACCAGGAATTTACTTGTCTACCTCAAAGGAGTCTTGTGAGAATTAATGTACTTAATGTCTGTAGAGCAGCTAGGGGATTAAAGAAACAGCACATGCTACATATCATCATCCTCATAAAAAACCGTGGTGAATCAGTAGGATTAAGAACATTGTTTTTCTCCTGTCTTCATATACCATCCATTACTTTGTGCACTGCTCAACTAGGTGGTATTTTCTGTGGAGCAAAATTGTTTCCCCCCCTTAAAGAGTTCACTCATTCCTAGCCTGCATCTGACCCTACTACAATGTCCAGTCAGTGAAAACTCTGTAAACGTTGAAAACAATATGCTTAGCACATTTTGCCAGAAAAATAACCTTTTCTTGCTATTAGTAACAAGTAAGAATGGTTTCTACAGACTTAACTGCCGTACCGAGGCAATCTAGAGTTGAATACTATATAGCATTTAAAAAATAAAACATGGAACTCTCCTTACATCTAGCACCTTTTAAAATCTGCATCTGAATTAGAGCGAGAACTACAGCTCAGGATATGCCTCTATTTTTAACATTTATTGCAGAGTATTTCTCAGCATCTTCACTGGAGGCCAAAGTGGTTCTGGCTTGTCATATAAATGACCTTATTGTGCTGCTGCTGCTTTTCTTTCACCTGGCTGTCAATTTAACCCTAGTGTGAATTTTAATGGGAGTATGGTGAAACCAATGGTCAGTGGCATTAATATGAAGAAATGCGTTGAATTTAGAATGGTGGTGGTGGTGGTGGTAACGGCAGCTCGTTACACAGTATTTCCCATTAAATCTCTTCTTGTCTCAGGTACTAACTACTACACCGGGGTGATTTTAAAAAAATCATAACATGGAACATTTATAAAGCCAGCCAGTCAGTCAGTATGCTTCTCCCTCACAGTATCTCTACCTCACTGAGGTTTTAAGATGATTAGCATGAAGCTGTTACGCTATGATGCTTTTTATGCTGACCAGTATTGTCTGAGGAGCCCTGCCAGCTTTCTCTCACAATCCACCAGTTGTCTCTCATTTTACCCTTAGTTTGTAAGCTTCTTGGGGCAGGGACAGTTTTATTTTGTTCTGTGTTTGCACTGCACCTAGCACAATGGGGCCTTACTCTATGATTGGGATCCCTAAGTGCTACTACAATTCAAAGAATTAATAATAACACTGATAAATGATTTTACAGCACTTGCACTTAAATATGTGCTTAGCTTTAAGGATATGAGTGGCTCTGCTGAGCTCAATGTGCATTCATGTGCTCACCATGAAGCATATGCACAGGTCTTTGTAGGGTCAGGGCAAAGCACTTGCTGAGCACATTATTATTTCCAATGGATCTGTTGGCCCTAAACTTATTTGACATCGCAAAGAGCCAAATTACTTATGGTTTTTCTCAGGAATAATTCAATCTGCTGCTCCATCTCTAGCCTTCCAAAACCATTATTACATCTCCTACAGTATCATTTAACATGGATGAGTAATACAATTTTATACCCCTCTGGAGAGAAGGAGTTTGTGTGTTTATAAGCTCTTTAATCTATTTATGTGCACTGAAGGAACACCTGATCTTAAAACCTGTCTATTTTAATCCTAACTTCCAAAACAAAATGAAGAGTGTATCATTTCAGGCCTGAAGGTAGGGGATGTCTGTACTTCTAAGGCCTGATCCAAAGGTCATAAAAGTCAGTGGCAGATTATCTTGAGGGCTTCTTACAGCTTTATCCCCCAGTATGCTCCTGGTTTTAAAAATATTTCTATTTCTTGCATATCCCAGCTACCATTTTAATAAAGGGAACCCAATTTTCAAAGAAGGCAAGAGATTTGTTCTGGGGATGTTTATTTTGAGACAAATTAAAAGCAGTGGCTCTGTGCATTCAGAAGTAGATTGTGACTGATCCTTTGATTTTTTTCTCAAATGTTACAGAAGAGGCATGCTGTTAATGAGAAGACTGTTACTTAAATTAAGTTAGCAAGTAGTGTATTGTACCATCATGGCTTCTAAACAGTTAACCAGGTTTGAACACTGACAGTAAGTTGTTTGTTGTGAGGAGAGAATGGGTTTATCCTTGTCTACTGTTATTTAGCAGAAGTATAGCAAAGCTTTCATCTCCTAAAACTCCAGAAAGCAGATAGCTCCCCGCCAGATTATTTCTTTCTGCAGTTGTTCAAGGAACTCAATGCAATCATGCTGATTTACACCAGATGAGGATCTGGACCCAGATGTGTTATTCATCCCTTAATCCTTTGTGTTTTTGCTGTGCTGATTTTGAGATTTAATCCCACATATACTTGAGCAAACGGAGGATTCTCCTTTTAAAGCATCTCTGAATGTGAAATTGAAAAGGGAAAATGTGCACCCTTAAGGTAGCTGTATAACCTACTGACAGATGTGGTTTATTGACAGGAAAAAGAATCATTAGTTTGCATGAATGATGCTTAATCTTAAATTAACCCAAATTATTTGGGAGTGCTCTGCAGTGCTACGGTCATGACTAGGTTGGAAATAGCGTTATTTCAGTATGACTTTTCATATTCAGAATACATGGTTTTGGTTCAGTTTCTTTCACACATCATACAAAGTTAAATTCTGTCCTTGGTACACATGCAGTGAAGCTGTATGTGTGTATATATTTAGTGGTAAAATATTGCTACCTGTTTAATTCTCCTAACAACTCCTTTTGGGTAAGTGTCCTGTTAGCTTGGGATAGTTTTGTATTGTGGTATATTTTTATGGTTATTTTATCTTCATGTCTTGTGTATGTTTTAAATATTTATAAAACGCTATTAATGCCATTGAGGATAAGGATGTAAAAAATCTAAAGGCATAAACTTTTTTAAAAAAAAGATCTATGCTCAGTAAGAGCTATGTTTTTTAATCTTATGATTCATTACAAAAAGTGTTTCTCTAAAGAAAATGATCATTCTCATAAGCAAAATAATAATTACAATATTTTGCAAGAGAATTTCAACAAATTTATAAAACAGCTGATAATAGTAGAATTATTTTTAAGGTAAGAACATGATTTTCATTCTAGAATTCCTTTGTTAGTTTGCATGGCCAAAAGCCAGCAGTGTAAAGGGCACACTAAGCCAACAAACAGCTTTGGGAATGCCCTTTTAATAACAATAGTATCAATGTGAAGATGTACCGTGTCAGTTGCTAAAATGTGTGATGCTGGTAGAGATCTTTAAACATTCTTTTTTCTTAGCACTTGCTTGATCTTTCTACAACTTTGTTCTGTAGATTCATTCAGATTCTCACATAGTATCCATTTTCCTTGGTTCAGGAGGTGAAAACTGCTGAAGAGACATCGAATCTTCCAAACGGTGAAGTTTCTGGTGAAGAGCACAAAGCTGTGGAAGTAATAACTGAGTATTTCGTTCACTCTCAGAAGTCCGCTTTCACCCATTCCAGTCATCCAGCGTGTTCTATTCTTCCTTAGTCCCAGTCCAACAAAACCTTTGAACACGTGCTTAACTTTAAGAATTCGACTGAATTCAAAGGGATTGTGGCCCTTTTTCCTGACAGCAGAGCTAGAGATGAGGTTATGTGTTTTTAAAAAATGAACAGACAAATAAACCTTAAGGGCCTATTCACACATTTAAGAAAAAGGCTTCTTTTGTCTTAAAGGGAGTGAGTACGCTGACACAGCCATTGTTTGTTTATGGATGAGTTTGATCCTGTACAGCTCACAGATTAAACTTGCATCAATGTTAAAAATGAAAAACTCTGTACTAGCTGCTTGTTCACTTACCTGGAAAGAAATAAGTCAGATGGCCCAATGTATGAATAAAGGTGGGCAACTGTATAATGATTACTTGGTGTCTCTAAACAGTGAATTTATGAGAGTGCATATAAGCAATCAATTTTGTACATCTGTTGTCTCTCTTTCCCCCTCCATAGCTACCTAATGTTCTCTCTGCTGTGCTTTTTCCTTTATTGTCAGGAGACTGAAAAGTCTGAAGTAACTGAAGAAAATGAGGCACACACAGAAGACAATGTAGATGCAGTCGCTAATTCTACTGAACTGCCATCAGAAGAGCAACAGGTAATTTTCTCTTTTCTTCTCTTTGAGTTGAGGGTTTAATCCGCATCTGAGGTAAATTCATTAAATCCAGTCTTCTCCTCTTTAAACCCCTCAGAGTGAATCTCAGGGAGGGGCTCGCTATATGTTGATCTAAAAATGGCCACAACTGGCTTTTATGTGCATTTTTCTTCAAATTCACAAAAAACTCATTTGAAACATATGTGAATGTGAGTGAGCTGGGTTCTGAATCTTGACTAACAATAGCTGTCTTTTAGTTAACAGCTTCCCCTTGCCACTTATAAACATACACATTTTTTAAGCTCCCCTAGAATCAAACGCTAGTATGAGGAATAATCAGGAAACTAGAAGCTCAAACACTGTCCAGATTAGAGAGAGAAGTTGTTGCCACCAACGGTTCAGACACCTGCGGTGCTTGTAAAACTTTGTTATCCACATACAAAAGTGCTCCTTGTGTTGCACAAGCATTGCCAGTACCACTGTGCGTGCAAAGCCTTGGCCCAAATCTTGGCACGCTCTCCACCAGTTTATTACATACTGATGCAATGCCTCTATGGTCAGGAGCAGTAGGTGTTGCAGCTGACCCTAAGAAGCTGGTCCTCCAAATTCCATTGCCATAAGTCAGTGCCAAACCTTCTTATGAACCAGTCCGTGCCTCCGCTGCATTCAGTGATTCCCAATGCCTTTCTCCCATTTCAGCAGAACTAGGGAGGACTTCAACTGACCGTGACGCCACTCAAGCCATATCGTGCAAAAACAGATAGCATGAACTGAAATCAGTAATTTGATTCCTCCCCTCCCCGCACCCCCACTTTATAACTTTATGATCGGGGAGGAATTAGTGAAACACTGTGGCTGTGTCCACCTCTGTGGACAAAGTCTATCCAAGACACTGATATCCCCACAAAAGAAAGCAGTGGAAGGGAAACATTGGGGGGACAGTGGTTTGATATTTAATTTCAGCATCCATTTACCTTTATGTGAGCTAGACTTGTCAGAGTCCTCCAGGACCTCCCTTAGTAGCCTTCCCGCCTATGAGACTCCGTCAGGAGAAAAACAGGAAAAGCTTCATCACCATTAATGACACTGAAATTGCAGACATGCTCACTCAACAAAGCTGTTTGCTCTCCACAGTAAATGCTTAGCCTGAAACTTACGGTGATGTGCCATTGGATGTTGTTCCTCTCTTGATTGACCAATAGATACTTTTTTGGGACCATTGCCACATACATGGCAGGGAGGAAAGGAGTGTGTATCATCTGATATCAAGACATGAAGCACAGAGATACTGGGAGTGCTCGTCTATAGCTCTTTCCTGCCTGTCTCACAATGTGAGGTGGTGGGGCATGATTGTCCCCACAGAGATGCATGCAAAGGACAGAACCAGCTATGAAAACAATTCCTGGAAGAAACCATTTGAGTTCCAGCAGAACCCCAATGGAATAATATTTATAAAAGACATCAGTTTGGTCCTGCTCTAATTTGCTAACTTCAGAAAGATACTAGTGGATAGAAATTTGCTGGGAACTATACTGCTATCCTTCGACAGTCTGGGACAGCAACAACCAGATGGAGTGCTGTGTGTGGATATGCTGCAGTTCCAAAATGGTGGAGATAGTTATGTTATGTTTGTGGAAGAAGGGAACCTCTTCCTCCTTGGTTAGGTGTTTTAAGTTACTGGCCTGGTCCAATTCCCCTGAGTGAATGGGCACAGACTGCCAATGTATATGTAGACAGGGAGATGATTTTCTGCATGCCCTCCTTTTCCCCCCACCCACTACTCTGCTTGACTGTAGCTGTTTGAGTTGGAGCATGTCTTTCTGCTGCGGGGTGATCTTTCTTCTGAATAGGTGGACCTACTGCTGCTTCTGCTCCCAGACTCTTCGGTAGCTTGTGTGGCTCAGAAGATCGCAGAAACATTATGCTGAACTGAATATATCCTTTTTGAATGGCAGTCACAGGTGTTTCACCTCTTTGCCAGCAACAGACCATAAAGATGAAGACCAGAGGTTTTATTCCTCTGATTTCAGGGTTTTCCCAAAGGATGTAACTGTCTTGAAAACCTCTTCCCACTCTTCACTTATTGTAAATCATTAAGGAGCAGATGCAACCCCATGCATAAGGCTTAGGCACCCATTACATTTCCATCTAAACCCTCAAAATAGGGCTCTGGTGGGACTTAGCTTATGCCTAGTCCTTGGGCCAGCTCTCAGCACAGGGCTGAATTTCATCCTTCAGTTGCATCTGTTCATTTTCCAAGCTTCACTCACTTTCAGCTTGCACATGAAGGCCATTAAATACCTCTTTCCTAAAACCTTAGGGGAAGCCCTGGGTAAGGTTGTAGAACAGCCCTTGGCTGGATTGAGTTACTTGCTGTTCTGGCTGGCATTCTAGTCTAATGTTTTTCAAATGAGAACAGAATGCTGGAACAAGTTGTTGAAGTCTTAAAATGTATTAAGCAGCTGCATACGAGAGGCTTTGTAATGACATAATGTAATGCCTTTTCTATAAAATCTTGCTGATCTTCATTTCTTACAGGATAGGTTTGAGTCCTAGGTGAAAAACATTGTCTTTTGGCCAGTATAAGTGCTCGGTATGGGGGGAAAATAATGTGTTTAAAGTGATCTCTTTATGGTTATGGCATAAAGCTGATTTTTCCTATGAGTTCTCTCATACAGCATGTTTCACCCACCAGACTCCAGCAATATTCAAATGTTCCTTCAAGGGGTACAAAATAAAGAAAATATCTCCCCAAACAACTATCCTACAGTACTCCAAATCCCATCAAACTCAGGAACTTCTGCTAGCTCCTAGACAGTCACCATTTCTATTTCTGCTATATTCTTTGTGAGAGAGGGTAACCAAAACTGAAGAAAGGAAAGGTGGCATAGTAGCTAGGGTATGAGCCCAGGACTGAAGAGACCTGGCTTCAATTTCCTGGTCTACCATGGACTTCTTATATGACACTGGACAAGTTGCTTAGATACTGTATGGTTACCTATCAGTAAAGGGAGACAATAGCTCTTCCCTACCTCACAGGGATCGTGTGCGGATATAATGATTGCCAAATGCTCCAGTACTATGGTAATGGAGGAAGTATAAGTACTTAAGAGAGGTAGATGTCTGTCTTTAAGGTGGGCATGTAGCATCAATGTATATAATAGTACACTAGTTTCAGAATTATTCTCTATTCATTCTACAATCTAACCCATTTTGTTTGCTTATTTTACCATATCTGGCCATTGAGCAGATGTTTTCACTGAGTTTTCATGTTTTCACCATGCCCAGCTCTTTTCCCTGATTGGTTACAGTTAATTTAGAAGCCGTCAGTGTATCATGTTCTGAAAGGGTGACCTTTCTATCAGTGCCCACTGTAATTTGCAACCATCTGGTTGCATCTTCTGAACTGTAGTCAGGTCCCAGTTGGAGTTTCAGTTTACCGTTGTTGACCAACTTCTGATCTTTCAAAGCAAAATAACACAGTTACAGTGCTGTGGTTTTATATTTCATTCCTAAATTAACACACCGTTATGAACCTTGTATTGACATTTTGGCTCCATTCACTGTCTTTTTTCAAACAATTTAAACAGGAAACCTCAGCGTAGAGCATAATCCAGCCTGTTTAATTGTGCTTGTCAGACAACGCAATTATTGTGGAAACATTCTAATGGAGTTCTGGTGAGGTGAAGACGTCTTGATCTCTGCCAAGAAACATATGACAGATGATACAATAAGCTGTGGTTCTGTCTCAGTTAAGGGGTTGTATGGAAGGGCCCAGATTCTGGAAGGCTTCTCCACAACAAAAACTACAACAGCAGGACCAGGAACTAGCTACAAATGGGGTAAATGTAGGGCCTGCCAGCTCTTCCCACCCACTCCCTGCTGGCAGCTGCTCCAGGATACTGGTTTTCAAAAGCTGCACACCTAGGTAGCAAAGGCCAGTAAGGGTGAGCTGTTGAGGAGGCCAATGACAGGCCCCAAAGCCCTGGAAAAGCACCTCTGGTACATCAACAGCACCCTCAGGAACTAGGAGGGTTAAGTGCAGTGTCTGACAGCCTTCCTCACCACACACACCACTGGAGCTATCAACAGATGCTCTGGGCCATTGGGCCTCAGCAGCTCCACCCCTCACTCACCCATGTGGCAGGAACAGCAGGGAAAAGGAATCTCCTCTGGTTGTCATTTAAAGTCATCTACGTAGCTGCCGCAGCAGAAACAACCCTTATGTACTTGATCTTCTGCTTGTCACAAGGAACAGCTATACTTGGATTTCTGTAGACAACGAATGCTGCTCTAATCACTGGCCTACCCCAAGTCTTGCCTCTCTCCTCTCTAGTCTCCCACCTTCTCTTTTCCTTCCTGCTTTTTCTGCTTTTTTCCCTCACGCCATGAACATCATTCTCCCTCCTTTTCCTGGTACCTTTTTTAAGCCCCATTTCCCACCATGCACAAAATGAACAAGGCCTACCATAACCCTGCTCATTTGGCTTGGATGTTGTGTTACTTTTCCCTAACTTTTATCTCTTTGTTGTCCTTTTGCATTGTAAGGTCTTCGGGGCAAGGACTGTGACTTTTATGTGTTTTGTGCAGCATCTAGCACAATAGGGCCCTGATCCTGACTGGGGTCACAAGCTGCTACTGTAGTATACTGTTTGTCTTTCTGAATTTTAAAATCAGACCTCAGTCTGAGGCTCAGGCTGCAATATGGAACCCTATTTGAACGATGTTCCAGTTAAACCAGTTTCTAAGGCTGGGTCTACACTGACGGCGGCAAATTCGCTGCCGTCAGATCGACCGCCCTGGATTGACTGAGCAGTCTGTATAGACGTGCTCAGTCGATCCAGCAAGCGATGCAGGAAGACCACCCCGGTAAGTGGCGTAGCGCTGCGTTGAAGGGAGCGCTGTTCCCATCGGTGCAGCGCAGTGTGGACGCTGCGCAGAGGAGATGCTGCAAAGTCGACGGCAGATATGCAAGTGATTTACGTCACTCACGTATCTCCCGTCGACTGCCGCCGAATCGCAAAGGTAAGTGTGGACTGGGCCTAACACTGTTTGGTCAGCCAGTGGGGTTGGGGTCAAACTATTTTAGAACCATGCTTTAAAAATTGTATTCTATCATAGGTGCCTGACCTGCCTTACTAATTCCTCAGGCCACATGCAAAGTGCCTCACTTTTCCCTCAGAATTCACTAACACATACCCATAGCAACTAATGACACCTTCTGTGCTCTCCCATCCCATTCTCCTCTAGCCCTCCCAATTCTCTGTTTCTGGTGTAAGGGTTAGCCCCCTTGCCCAAATAAGCAATGTTTTATTTTACATAAATAATATTTATCTTTAAAGCTTTTCTCTATCACTTACTCTCACTTTACCATCTAAAACCAGATTGTGTGACTTTTTGTCCCTGTAGGCATTGCAAAGCCAGCGTATCAGTTGGAGTGTCAGCTGGATTCTATTCCAGCTTCCAACTCATTAGCAGCATTGCTAACTAAATTCAAAATACAGAATTTTTATCCGTGGTGACTGTACAAGCCAGATAGAACCTGTTGTGTCTCTGATTCCATTCTGATGTTGTAAGGTGGAAAATTAGGGGGAAAATCCTTGTGTTTTGCTTGTAAAATGAGAAGAATTGACAGGAAGTCACTGAGAAACAAAAGATATAGGACTCCATTATCATAATTTTGTCATCATTTTTCAGAGTAGAGCCACAATCTAAGTGATCTTTGGGAGTGATCCCCAAGGGAACAGTACCTCAAAATGTAGCTCAGAATTCCACACTATTGCTTTAATTTAAATTGGTTTTAGTCTCACCTGTTTTCCCTCTATGACCTTTTGTCGTTCTTTCTTTGATGTGTCTTTTTTAAAATCTTTTTTGTTTCTCCTTTTGTGAGGAAAAGGAGGAAGAAGACCCAATGACAGAGGTGCAGTAGAATGTTCAGACATCGTGTTTTCAATTATGGAGTGTGCATGCATGCGGTTTCCATTCATCCCCCATCTACTCAAACAGAAGTTAGCAAATTCATGAATGTTTTTGACATCTACCCTCTTCCAAACTTCAAATACTGATATTAAAGTCTGGTTAGGGACAGTTATTGTTCAGTGCCATAATCTAACTAGTTGAGCAGCAGACGTTGGTGATTAGAAACCTAAAAGCTGTCCATAACTAGGGATGGATTCATTTCTTCCATCAGCCAATGGAAGAAACCTCCTGCTGTGGTTTCCATCTCTCAACTTGAGAGAAGTGAGACTCTCCTGTAAAAGGTGGAAGGAATCTGCATCCATCTATTTCTGTGCTGATGCTTTTTAGACATCTCCTTCTGTTCTGCTCCAGCATCTCACTGAACATTCCTACATCACAGTTATATCATGCAGAGACTTTTTTTTTTAAAGTATCTCTACACTTGATGTTGTAAGTTTAATGGATTTGAATTTCAAATCAGGAAGCAAAACCTGGAAAGCTGTCAGTTGTTTGTTAGCCTTCTTGGATTGTTTTCAAGAATGCTAGCCAAAGAAATCCTTCTTAATGATAGACTAGAAATACTTCCAAAGATGCCATGTGAACTTCCATTAGAATAGACATTTTTCAGTTCAGCTTATCTAAGAGGAAGATCATCTTGGCTTTATAAAGTCAGATTCTGCAGGAATGGTCCCTTAAGTATGGTCCCCCAAGTATGTTAAATTGGAACTTTCATACTCAACAGGTCCACAGCCATGTGTGTATTTCGTTATCACCATTAATTTTGCTGACTTGAGTAATTTTTTATTGCTTCTATTAGGACTTCAGAGTCAGTATAGGTCTGAGGAGAGGGAATTGGGTTCTATTTTTCCTCACGTCATCATCAGAACTTCTAGCTGAAGTCTAGTTGCTCAATCTTTAATTGTTAGTTATGTACAATCCTGAAATAACCCACCTTGATTTTTCATAATCCTGGCTGAATTTGTATGTGTGGCTGTTAGCAGTACTTTTTACTTGCAAAAGCAGCAGATTTGATCTGGAAGTCACTAAAAGACACTAAAGACAGAACATTATAATGCCATTTTTAGTCACTTTCAGAGAAGAACTGCTTTTTAAAATTTCACTCGCCATGCAGCAGAAGACAGAGTAAACGGGGTATGACGACACTGTGATTAAAAAAATCTACAGAACCAAGTCTCAGATCCTGGGTCAGCTGACTTGAGCTCATGGTGCTATAAAATTTCAGTGTAGACTTTCAGGGTGGGCTGGAGCCCAAGCTCTGAGACTCTCCTTCATGGGGTCTCAGAGCCCACACACAGGCTGATTTTAAACGCCAGATTTTATAGCCCTCCAGCCTGGGCTCAAGTTAGCTTACCCAGGCCAGCCTCAGCTGTGCCACAGGTCTTTTATTATAGTGTGGACGTACCACAGCGGATACAGCCTGTGGATATGTAAATGGCAAATTTCAGATAATAACTTCTTTGACTGGCTGACGCTCCTTAGAAAGACTTTTTTTCTTTTTCACTTTTGACATTCCTTCTATATGTCAAAAAGCAAAGAACATGTTGGAAATGGAAACACAGGCTTCTTATCTGGCTCTGAATGACTTCAGGCTGTGCCATAGCCTAGTTCCTGAGGCATGCACATTGACTTTCTCATCGCTGTAGAATAAGGTTTCATCCAAAATATCAGATGCTTATCCTATTTGCATATAGGTATATACAAAAAACTAATCCCTAGCATCTATTTACAGCTTAGATGTATCTTTTTCCCCCAACTGTTCTGCAAAAGGGAATTTTATATCCCAACGCTTTCCTGAAACCCTGCATGAAATGTCTCTGTTCTATTTCTGTTTTATACACTAATGAATGTGGCATCTGGTAGAAACATAAGAGAATGGCAAATTTAGAGGTCTGTATTTCAAGACTGTTTGTTTTTCTTTCAACTGTCCTGTGATCCCCTGTTGTATCTCTGTTCCACAAACAAGGGAGAAGAAGAAGAACAGGAGGAAGAGTCTTAGTACTTTTTTATGGCATTTTTTTTCTTCAAAAGTTTTTCCAGGTAATTATGAAGGCAGCTTCTCCTTAGTTTTTAAACAAACTTAAAGAACCCTCATATAATTGAAAATCCTGATTCTGTCGGGCATCTCACCTGCTATTGTTACAAGTAATACCTGAGATTACAGAAAAAAGAATATTTTTCATGTGGTTCACTTTGTACATGTGACAGCACCTTGCATATAGTCAATTTACTGTTCCTTCTGCCCCCCTGCTTCCCTGTATAGTTAGTCAGTTTTCCCTGTTGTTCATGAGTCTTTTAGACAGCCACGGGTGAGAGAAATATATATATTTAAACAGGAAGAGTGACTTGTAAAATCAAAAGAACAGCAGGAGGCCTCAAGGCAGATGTAGTGTGTGGAGCTACTTTTCAACTCCTTTTTAAACTAGATTATAAGGGGACAGTGCCCCTTTTAATTCAACAGATGGCTGTTTTTCACATTTAGTTTTGCAATAGGAGCAAGGTAGGAATCCAAGCATTAGACCCTTCTATGTAACCCCTCTCTTTATCCCTAAAGAAAATATAGAAAGGGTGTTGCGGGTTTCCATACTCATTATTTCTGGGACCAACACTTACCCTTTTCACCCCTCGTTATGACCTCAACCATGTAATGATGTCTGTGATCCATCCGTGCCTAGGCTAGCCATCTGAAAATGCCAAGGTTAGGGCAGGTGGTAAAAGGAGAGTAGATTCTCCCATCACTTGTGCATGACACTGAAGTCAGACTTCCCAACCAGCCACAAATAGTGCTTCTGATTCCCCCACACTGGTTATCAAGAAGCCAAAATACAAATACACATCCCCCTTTATTGCATTTCAGCCTCTGGCTCCCAGTCCCAGTCACTGGGTGCAGTAAAGAGACCAGTTATTTAAAACTCTGCTCTTTACCAAAAAGGTTTTCCTGACCCCAAAGGGTCAGTCACAGTACCAGATCAATACAAGTTTAGATCTTACCCAAAATACCACGCTGCCAGCCAATCCTTTAGTGAATAATACTAAAGGTTTATTATAAAAAGAAAGAAACAAACTATAAGAGAAATGTTAAAGGATTAAAGCAATCAGATACATACAAATGATTTGAAAGTCCATATATATCAGGCTTCTAATAGAATTGTGTAGTTTGCAGGCTTGTATAATCCCTCTGGTGTACAGCCAGTACCTGGATGTGTCTCAGTCCTTTGTTTCACAGCTTCAGTTCAGTTCAGTTGTAGATGAGTTGATCCAGAGGCAGACTGGAGACTAAAGACTGAAAGACAAAATGGATGTCATGCAGCTGCCTTTTATGTCCTTTGGCCTTTGCCATGCTGCTTGTGGAATTTTACAGAAATAAAATGGAGTCCAGAGTCTCATGAGTAAGTCCTGGTGACTCATCAGGTATATTCCTGGCTTCTCCTTTGTGCCCCTTGTACCTGTGAATTTCTTAATGGGCCATTAAGCAGGCCCATGTGCTGCAGCCATCCTGGCTGGGGTGTTGCCCAGACACAGCACAGTTTGAAATACAGATAAACCAACCATATCCATAACTTCCATTACACACATGACACATGAACACAAACATCATCATCTTACTTAGCACATTATAGCCTTCCTAACAGTACCTGACATGGCATAGCTCACATGAATTACTATGATTTTGACATATTGATGTTAAATAATATAATAAATGTCCCCCCCACACCTCCAATTCAGCCAGCGTGACAATGTCATCATAGGGGGCTCACCTCCTTAATAGAAGGGCAAGATGTTCACATCCATTGAGGGCTGCCATTATGACTGCTCTGATTTGGCTGGTAACAATCAGAAGACAGAGAGAATGGCACCCTCTTTTTTTTTTTGGCCCTGTGGATGTGTTCAAAGTGTACTTTTATAGCTAGTCCCCAGAGCCATGTATCATTATTTTAATGCATAAAGCTGCATACTGTGTTCTGGATCATTTTTTTTATTGGTTTGATTCTTCCCAGATTTTTTTTGTTGTTGCCCATATTGATATTTTGCCAATGGATCAAAGTCATAGTGATCTGATAGACTTGTGCTACCTACTATAAGTAAACGGTTGCTGCACAGTAACTGCATACTTGGGTACTATTCACCAGTACATTGAACTTTCTTTCCTTGCTGTACATCTGGAATATAGACATGGTTTGTAAAAATGATAATCGGTGCTATTCAAAGCACTTTTTAATATAAAAAATAAAAATCTCCATAATAATAATAATTTCCAACTTTAAACACTGAAGTCTGGAAATGCAAAGGTTAAGATTCTCAGTAATAACTCACATGGCACCTATAGAGCTTCATTTTCCCTTCAGAAATATCCATGAAACCCTTACTGGAGTTATATGTGCATTTTTGAATGCATATACAACTACAGGGCTGAGCCCATTCTGTATTAAGGTATAGACACGGCAGTATAAACTAATAAATCCTAATACTCAATATGTATGATGTGGGTGAGTTCTCTCCCCTTTTTTGGCCAATATTGATATTTTGCCCATGCTGGTATTCTTCATCACTTCAAAGGATTACTCCTGTCTTACACCTGTTAGGGGAGAAGGGATAGGGCCTCTTAATTCTTCCATGACCAGATGTCTGAGTGTTTAACATTATTGATTTAGTGTTACATTGAAGTATGGTTTTGTATTTAATTTCTCAGGTTTTCTTTGTTTTTCTTTCTTCTCAAAGAGGAAAGGGTGATTAAAGGCCAGATCAGCTCCTAACTGGGAAACACTTGCCGAGGGAATGGGAAATTCAGCATTTCTAGCAGATTGTCCCCTAGTGGGGCAGGTTTCTCAGCCTCTCTGCAGGACAGGCAGCAGCTGATCCAAAGTCCTTTGAAGTTAATGGAATTCCCAGTGACTTCTGTTGCTGGCCTTCCCCCCGCAGAACGCAGCAGATGATAGTTGCCAGGATGGAGGCATGTGTCTCAGGACTGCTTTGTGAGGGCTGAGGAGATAGCCTTCCCACCGTCCACTTTATTCCCATGTCAGCACAGGGTTTCTTCACTGCTTGGGAATTAATGCGTCCTAATATTATACAGTGCTTTACATGTGAAATTCTAGGGCTGTGCTAAATTTCTTTCTTTATTTGCTTTTTTCCTCTCCAGGAAACACAAGCCTGTGCAGCACCAGAGGAACGACAAACCACCTCTTTCCCCCAACAACCCACCATTGTCTTTCGCCCCAACACATGTCTAGACACATATACCCAAAACGCGAGACACCGCTCTGCCCCTATATTATATATATATTTGGTATTCTGGCCTTTTGTTAAAATGGATCATCTTTGTTCTGGCTGATGAGATCTCAGCTTTAGCTTTACATGTTCAAACAGTACTGTCTATGTCTAATTTTAGATTGTAAGCACCTTGGGGCAGGGACTGTGTCTTCCTCCATGTTTGTACTCTGCCAAGCACACTATTGACACTCAGTAAATAACCATAATTATGCATTGAAACTGCATTATGAGATAAAACACTTTTGCACTGAAAACTCCAAAGAAAATCCCTGTGTACAAACTTTGTGTCACTTATCTTTGAACTGGCCTTTAAAATGAATGTGGATTCCATTGTACAATAGTTTAAATATAAACACATTTTAGGTCAGTCCTTCTGTTTGTCCACAGAGGCATTAATTTAACCATAGGACATGTCACAGTTACAAGGAGAACTGCATCTTAGGTCCCCCTTAGTCCCTCTTGAGTGACAGTCCTGGCTTCCTGCACTTCACCCTGGGTGGAAACTAATTGTCTGGGCTACAGGCCCTCTGTTTCCCCAACAGGCCCAAGTGCATGTCAGCCCTTTCACTATGGGGACCTGTGACCAGAGAGTTGATTAAACAGTGCCTTCACACCAAAGCCTTATTTATTCCTTGTGCCAAAAGCACGTAGAGCCAAGAGTAACTAATAAAAGCACTATACACCTGGATCTGGTACATCTGCATCTTTCCTTGCCAGCTTTTGTTCATCCCCCTCAGCCCAGCTAACCCCCCATCTGTGGCTGGGGGAAAGAGACTGTCCTGATCACAACAGCCTTTCCCTGCCTGTGTGTTTCCTTCAGATCGTATAAATTTTTTGCCTTTTACTAAAGATTTCTGTGGCCCCCGGTTTCAAATAGGAGCTTTTGCTGCTACGTTGGGGCAACTCCTGGCCACTCTCTCAATCCCCACCCTTTTCTAGCCCCCACCATCCTCTAATGGCTTAGTGTTCCCTTTGGCCTCTCTCTTCTGAATCGTGGCAAACAATCATGTCACCAGGACTAGGGCTGAGGACTCCCTTTTCATAGCTATAAACCTGGGTGTTGTGTTTGTTGGGAAGCTCATTATCTAGGCCATTGTTTCACCTTTCCTGATTGGTTTCTGTAGGCCCTTTTGATCTAACTCCATAGCAAATAACCCACCACTAATAACCACATTGAAGTGCGCACCATAGTCATGAAAAATACAGATGTCACAGTAAGTTATAGCCTTGGTTGGGTTAAATTGCTACCATAATTGTATATGGTGCCTTATTTCTTTTTAAAGTAGATTACTTCAGGAAGACACCGCACCAACAATTCACCTGCCCCTCCACCTGCCATCTTTAATACTCAGCACTGACTTGGCTTGCCATGATTTTCTTGTACCTTAAGGTGGAAGATTTTCAGATATACAAAGGCCAGCTTTGTGCCCAATTCCCTCTGAAAATCAGTCGGAGCAGGGTGCCCAATTGCCTCTTGTGTAGTGTGAAAAATCTCCCCTACAACATTTCCAAACAAGGACAACAATGTATTGATGGGTGCAAGGCAAAAATCCTCTGTCCCCCTCTCTTGGAACCTTTGCTGCACACCGATGGTGGCAGATGGTCTCTGGAGTGGTTGAGTGGAGCATTGTAGGCAGCAGTGACTGTCCTCTACCAAGAAGGGAGACACCTGGCTGCAGCCAGTTCTAATAAAAGCACTCAAGTTATTTTTTAAGCCCAATGATTGCTTTTTCAATCCTTTCCTTCCTTAATGAGGAGACATTAAACCAGCATGGGTGAACCAGCTCCTGTCTGCAGAGAACAGGCACAAAGCCCATACACCAGTAAAACTTTGGTCCTGAGAACTTCAGTGGTGCACTAAGCCTTATGCTGATGTCCTGCATCGTGAAGGGGTGAGTTGCACACCTCTGTGAAGGCTTTGTTTTACAAGGCAAAGTAAGCGATTAGATAAGTTTTAAGGTTCTATCAGAGGTCCTAAACTTGAGTCTGATCTCACGCTGATTGTACATTGGGACATCTCCATTGCCTTCAGTGGACTGACTTCTGATTTACACCAACGGGAGTGAAGCGAATCAAGCCCCTTCTCTACAGTGGAATTTCCTTAGTTACAGCCACTGGTGGCCAGCCACCAGCAAATGGAAAATCGCTACAGTAGATAATATCCCTCAGTATCAGGTGGGCGGTATGTGGGGTCGGTACAAACAGTAGCTTATAGTGGCTTTGCCTGCCTTTGCTAAAGGTTTAGATTTGTATAGTTATAGGAAATGGGCAGTGACAACTGCAGCTATGGCAAATCCTCAGTGTAGACAAAGCCTGATATAAACAGATAGACTTTGTTAGAATTTGGAAATCAAATGTGTCTTTAAACAGCCATACGCCGCCTCCTTACCTTCTCTCTTTGAGTTGTTTACAGATGGCTTAGTTGCAGCACCCGTTCTTCTGCAACACTGTTTGAAGTAGAACTATCTGTTTACATTGTGTCTGGAATGCATCCCTTTTCTCTGCTCCTCCCACTGTGTAAGTGTGAGAACCACTGATTTCACTGGATTTGAAATAGTGGTTTCTATCCCAGTGCCTGTGTTTTCCTTTTGTTTCATTTAGAGAGGGAAGTTATATTGGAATTTCCTGTGTGTTAGGAAATGAATGATGTAAAATCATACCAGTAAACTACAGAACCCTATTTTGGTTAACCATCTTTCATGACATTTATTTACATTAAGAGTTTCTTCTGATTAAACTTTAGGATGAATATAATGGAGACAACTGGACTTCATAAACAGTTTCCTTAGTACAAGCATCTAGTAATCTTCCTCTTTAGTCAGCTGCAGTTGTTCTATCCTCGTGTTTCTCAACCTTTCCAGACTGGCAACCCCTTAGAGTCAAAGTCTATATTTTTCACTTACGCTTTGCATTTTTACTAATCCAGAAAAGGTATCCATGATGAAAGTGATATGCCTGTAAAACGTATTTGCGTTTCAAGAGGTTGACAGAGGGTACTTGGCCTTGAAAGGTAAGGATGTCTCTCCCTATCTTGGAATATCAGGTATGGCAGATACAAACACAGTAACTACTTTTTCAAAAAAACATGCACCATGAGGTGGGCTGTGACAAGGAAAGGCCATTGCAGCCTGGGGTTACAGGTTCCTGCCTTTCACATGGCTACTCTGGGTGGAGTATAAAAGGAAGGGGATGAGGAACGGAGCTCAAAAGGGAAGTAGGAGAAAGGGTATGGCTCCTCCCCTCCTAACTGATTGCTGAAGTAGGAAAGTCCCTGGAAATAAATCTCAGCTCAGAGCTGTCCAGTTGTACCCAATTCCCCATGAGCCTGAGATGGTGGCAGCAGCTGGGAGCATTGGTATTAGTACCCCTTCAGATCTCTAGATACTGTCATGGTACCTTTTAGTACCGGTAAGTTCACTAGTCACAGTACACAGATGATAGAAACAAACCTTTCTTAAAAAACAGTTGGGTTTCACTTAACAGAGCCCTTCCGGAAATGAAAACAACCCACTGTCACTTCAGAAGGCTGTAGATATACCTTGCAAGTGAAGCTTAAAGTTTAGGGATAACTTAAAAAAAATAGCACAGTTGAAAATGTAGGGAATTAAGCCAAACCTAGCAAAGAGTGCATGTTTTTCTCCAGTTATACTGGTGATCCCAGAATCACATGAAAATATTTAACTGCCATTAGGATAATTAAAGGGGAACTAATCTCACACGTTATAATAACTAGTGAACTAAGCCTCAAAATACCTCTAAATTATGTTCATTGTACAGATGGAGAAATGGAAGCACAGAGAGGTGAAATGACTTGCCCCAAGTGCTACACAGAAGGTGGATAAGAAATAAATCAATCAGGTCTTGTGGTTCACATTCCTCTGCTTTAAACCGCATAAGCCATCCTTTTATGAATTGGACAGACCTTTGCATCATTGAAAAGAGAGGGGAACTCCGGAGTACCCTGTCCTAGGAGATCCAGAAATAAAACATGGAGTTGGATTCAATAATCACCATTTCCTCCTGAGACCACATCTTCCCTTCATGGTGTTGCGGTTACATTGACTGGAAATCGGCAGGCCTGACTTCTAACCCCAGCCATTTTGAACCTGGACAAGTCAGTTAATCTCTTTGAGCCTTACTTTCCCTGTCTGTAAAACTAGAATAATACTTACTAAGCTTTTAAAGTTTATAAAAACAGGACTAATGCTACCATGTATTCTCTGCTCACCCTTTAGCTAATAACCTCACTCAATTGCTAACAGATAAAAGTATAATTACATCTATTACAGTGATCTCTGATTATGTTATTGGGTTCCGAATGATCAATTTCACGTACAAAAAAATCTATTTTCCTTTTTTTCCTCCAGTTACTCAGCATATTGACATTTAATTAAAATGCATCTTTGGTGTTTGTAATAGCCTTTTCCTTTACACTCTGTCTTTGCTCTTTGCTAAGCACACAGTCATTAATGTTTTCTTATTAATTACCTCTCCAATTGTATTGTTAATTCCCCTACATCAACCCCATTGATGTAAGCCACTTTGGTGTATCAATTAAGAAGATCTGCTAGCAGAATCTTTGCTCTGGGGAAATCTACGGTATGTTAACACTGCAATTAAACACCCCTGGCTGGCCCATGTCAGCTGACTTGGGCTCACATTGTGGGGCTGTGAAATTGCTGTGTAGATGTTTGAGCCTGAACATCTATACAGCAATTTTACAGCCCCACAGCCTGAGACAATCCCTCCCCCAGCCCAGTCAGCTGCCATAGGCAGCTGTGGGTGTCTAACTGCACCGTAGACATGCCCATATGGTCCAGTCCTATAAACAAACAGAGAAAGGCCATTGAGTTAAGTTTTAAATCTTCTTTCCCTCAGCCAACACATTTGACTAACAGTGTATATTTCAAAGATACATTCAGCTTGTACATTCCTCTTGGTCTCTTAGTTTTGGAAGTATAATTTCTATATTCTCACACCAAAACAATATAGAAGCTATCATTTAGAACAGGACCCTGGGGGGTACACAGAGGTTTTCTAGGGGGTACATCAAGTCATCTAGGTATATGTCTAGTTTTAAAACAGGCAACATGAAAAGTACTAGCAAAGTCAATACAAACTAAAATTTCATACAGTCAATGACTTTTTTATACTACACTATATACTATAGCAGTGCTTCTCAACCTGGGGGGCGGGGTTGCAATTTATTTTATAATTATATGGTAAAATGAGAAAGTAAGCAATTTTTCAGTAGTAGTGTGCTGTGACACTTTTATATTTTATGTCTGATTGTAAGCAAATGGTTTTTAAGTGAGGTGAAACTCAGCGTACACAAGACAAATCAGCGTCCTGAAAGGGGTACAGAGGTCTGGAAAGGTTGGGAACCATTGATTTAGAATCCTCTCCTTTCACCCTAGTGGAGAGTTCTGTCATTTTTGTTTAGCTGAAAACTCAGCTGACTGTGTTAAATCGCCATATAAAGAAATAATGTAATGATGTAGGCGAATACAAGCCAAAACAAT
Source organism: Mesoclemmys tuberculata (assembly GCA_007922155.1). Taxonomy (NCBI): domain Eukaryota; kingdom Metazoa; phylum Chordata; order Testudines; family Chelidae; genus Mesoclemmys; species Mesoclemmys tuberculata. The sequence continues at coordinate 35,810,086 of ML675610.1, forward strand.
TAAAATTAGAAGTGGAAAAGAATGTGACAGGTGTCAACAAGTAAGTACACTGTTTTTCTTAGTTGCTTTGCACCTAAATAGGGCTTTTAGCTGTGTCTGCTTTCTAATTATGCCTTGACTGTTGTGGGGGTGTGTGGCCCCAGAGTGCCCCCCTCTTGGTCTGGGATGGCCCTGCAGGCACCCTGCCCTCAGCTTCCTTGCAGTAATTATCGCTAAGACCTGAATCTTCACAATAACATTCCCTTTCATGGGATCTCATTGATTCCTTCTTTTACCAGCTACAGACCCTTTGGCCCCATAGTCCCAGCCCTTCGTCTCTCTGGCTCAGGAGTCCCACAACGCTCCTTCCTGGATCTGTGGGGCTCTTAGCCTTTCCTTGGCTCTTTTCAGTCTCTCCCGCTCAGCTCCTCCTCGGCTTTTTGGGGTGCTCCCTGCGAGAAGCAGCAGAAGCTCATTTTGAATGGAGGGGCTGAAATTAGAGGCTGGGGATATGCACCGAGGAGCCCGGGGTGCAGAGGGCACTTAGGCAGCATCAGGGACTCTGGCAGCAGCAGGGCAGGCATGCACCTTGGTCTGAAGAGGCACGCCAGGCTGAGAAAGTGGTGTGGTCGGAACAGCTGCAGCAGCATGGTGTCCCTGCCCCCCAACAGCAGGCACCCAAAGCAGCCACCAACCCAGCTCTCTGTCCAAGCGGCTGCTTTTACACAACTGGCAATGGCCCCTGCTCTGCAGGGGAAAGATCCCACACCCTGACGCAAATTATGTGATTCCACTCAGCCAGCCTGGTTCTAGCCCTCGGTACCATGTGTCCCTTCTCTTCCAAGCTGGGCTGGAGGAAGAGCAGGGCCCAAGCTGCCCCATATCATACCCTGCTCAGATATAAAGGAAATATTGCAGGGGCAGAAACATAGATCAACACCTCCCAATATTTCCACTGCTGTACGTGCTAGCCCCCACTAGCTCTGCTCTGCAGTGAGCAGCAACTCCCAGGTCTTGGTTCCTTCTCTGGAGCCTTTCTTTCTCTCCCCCCTTACCCACACCTCCCCCTTATTTATCCCAGAGGCCTGATTGGCTCATGGAACCAGTTTCCTCACTAGGGTGGGCTGAGGCCATTTCCCTTTAAAGGGCCAGCCACCCTATGACAGCCGTATTAATAAAGTTTATATAAGACATGCCAGAGCTATATATACCTTTTACCTGAAGAGCCAGAAGACCTGACAGCCAAACACTGACAGGGCATTTATATCTCAGTGGAACACCCCTCCTTCCCCTGCCCCTGCCCATAAATGCTCTCAATGTCCTAGATAGGAAGGAGGAAAAGAAAAACAGTCCCATTTCTTGTGGCCTGATACTTCACTGCCCTACACCTTATGTGATCAAAATGAGTCTTAAATAGGTGTAAAAGGTTACCAAATCAGAATAGTAATGCTTTACATCCACTTCCTCAGAGTGTAAATAACATTCAAGGTCCAGGGCTCTATGAATTCAGCCCATTGTCAGGGAAGAAAGAATTCTGATCCGGTAATGTTTTCTACTCTGCACTTAGGGCTGGCTGAAAATTTTCCATCCAAACTGTTTTTGGAAACTTTTTCGTAGAAAATTTTGAATTTTTTGGTTGAAAAAACCAACAGCTCAAACCCCATTCAGAAATGCTGCTGCTGCTTTGGGGGAGTTGTCGTTTGGGGGCCACCTGCTCCCATTCTCCTCTATGAACCCAGCTTCCCAGCTGGACATCATCTCTCATGATGCACTGTGGCCATGCAACTGCCAGGGTGTACCACCTCCCCTCATGAAGAGGAGAGACCATGGTGTGTCACAGGAAATGTAATGTGAGCAGGGACCCTGGGCCACAGAGGAGAATGGGAGCACGAGTCACCATGGTGGCATTTTAGCATTGACTTTTTTTTTTTAAAAATTTTGTTTAGTCAAAAACTCAGCAATTTCCCATGTGAATTGTCAATGAAAATGACTTTCTGAGTTGACCAACATTTTCCACTGGGGATATCCCTTCCCCAATTTTCTGACTGGCTACGTTCGCACGGCATTCGATTTTGTACAGGCGTAGCTGACTGTGCAGGGTGTCACATTGCAGGGTGCAATCCAGGCCAGTGAGGGGCTGTGCCTCACTGCCTGCCCGGTGACCTTGGGTACCTCACAATGCTGCGAGTGGGGGCCTGCCTTTGGTGTCCCACAGAGGGAGAGTACGGGTACGGTTGCCCTGAACTGTGACACAGGCCACAGAGAATCAAGCCCACGCTCCCAATCTCCTCAAGACTGCGTCACTGAACAGGAAAACAATTCTGCAACCAAAGAATTAAACGAAGATTGAAGAATTAAACTAAACTGAACACCAGCACAGGGTCCTTACATTCCAACTGGGGTCCATGCATCACAGATCTGGCCAGGCTCCCCGTGTGGACAGCTCACCAGACTGCTGCACGGGGCTCCAGACACTCACCCCCCTTTGTGCTCTCAGCTTCCTTGGGTCTCAGGAGGCCAAGCACTGTTTCCTCCCTTGTCCTGTCTGTCACATTTCCACTCTCAGTCTGTTAGCCCTTCATGGAAATGAGGCTTTACGCCTGGAGGGTCAGTGCTGACCTGCAGCACATCCCCATAGCTTAAGTATACCCTCTCCCAGAACTCTACCCAATGGTTTAAGCTCTCTGGATGACCTCTTTAAGGGTCGGTATAACGTATAACGCATGGACACTTTGCACAGAATTCCAACACCATTGCTCTTTATTTAGGAAATAAAGCCCAAGAGAATAAGTAGAGATCTCTAAGAAAACAACAAACATCTTAACTGTAATGTCTGTAACTAGCTCACCGTTCCCTTGGGGGAACATCTATATTCAGGAAGGCGGGGTTCCCACTCCCTTATAAAACTCCAACATTCAGTTCCTCTTAGCTTGAGCTGGTGAAAAACAGTCAAAGAAAGCAAATAGATTGGCACCTATTCCTTTATAACTTTCCAAATCCTCTGCCAGGTGACCTCCTGGTCAGTCCCAATGGATAATCTTATTGCTAGGCCACCTCTCCCCTGCTAAACCGGCTCCTCTAGGCAGGGGCCAGTCTTGTGTCTTGAGCTATTATATTTCAGTGGTCAAGCACAGAGAAAATATTTCCCACCCACGCTCAAAATGGAAGTTGCAGCTTGGTAAAGATACATAGAGAAAATTTATATTTTCATTCAGAATTCATAAATAATACAGGCTTATTCCCCAAATTGTTATCCATGTGTTATATTTATAAAATAAACAGCAAGATTTTATTTAGGGGGACAAGGCAATACGCTATATTTATTGTAAATACAAAAATTTTAAAAGCAATTGCCTACACACACACAAAGTTTTACAAAGATGGAGTATAGTTACCAGCCTCTGTTGCTCTTGTCGAGTCCACTGTCCAGGTGGCTAAGCACGAGGGTTGAAAAAAGAAAAAAGAAAAACCCATCCAGGATATACAATTGAACTGACAAACTTCGACAGGAAGTTCAGGTGTCTACTTCCTGTCACAAAGAAAAAGCAAAACAGATGTTTGTCAGCAGCGTGAACTGCAGGAGGGGAGCTGCACTTGTCGTTTCATCCAGTAATTAATGCATGTTGGTTACTTAGCTCATACCTGTGTTATCATTTCATGAATTCTGCTTGCTTGGGCTAATCCATCAAAAAGTAGATTACGAGATCCTATACAATGCTGAATACACAAGTGTGTGTTCGTTTTGGGCTGCACCTTCAGAAGGATATAAGTGCAGATTAATCTTATTACTTTTGCTGGAGATGGAGGTGAAGGAAGGAAGAGGAGCAAGAAATAAGAGCAGAAGCCATACCCCTGCAGTTGATGGTTTTAAAATGAAAGTGGCCAGTGGACGAATATGAGTGAAGAGAATGAAGATCTACATGTGCATTTAACGGAGTATATGGTAATGAATGATGGTGTAAATACTCTGTGGGTTTCTGAAGAACAGCAAAAAGTAGCCAGGGCCTGGGCAGATGACAGGTTGGAAGTGATGATGCCTTGTAGAAAAATATCCTATGGCAGCACAGAAATACCCTTCTGTGTAAAAAGGACAGTATGCTGCATGGGAGACTGCAGTCGTTTTTTAAAAAAAATGTCCCTTTTGCATGCTAAAAGTGAAGAGAGTTACAGCAGAACAGCAGTTGTTCTGCCTCTTAATGATTTATGTCTTGCAAAGATAAAGTCTTAGCACTACTCGAGTAGGTGTCTACAGTTGGTTCTTTACTCCCCGTTTCTTATTCATGCTTCTCAGTTCTTTATTCAAAGGCACAAATTAAAAAAAAAATCTTTGGGGTATGTCTACAATTTTAGACATGTCACCAAAATAAATTAGATTGAATTTTATAGTGATATATACTTAAATTTTTAAGAATACACTTCTCTGAGATGCAAGAGAGGTGCCGATCACACCTGGTGTAACTGCCTCTTAATTTGAATAAGTAACTGAGATCTGAGCTGGCATTTCCATGGTGGCATTTTGGAATTCATAAAGAAAGGAAGTGGAACTATTCCCTGCACAGAGGAAGAGTTTGCCAAATTTTTTTCAAAAGGAAAAATTTTCAGTAAAAGGTAGTGGGCCAAATTAATCTGTGTGATAACTACTCCATTAACCCAGGATGAATCTGACCCAAAGATTTATTAAACTACACGGGTGTGGAAATTCAGAGTTAAGATTCTACAAACACACAAACTCTGCCCCCATGTTGGATACTGTGCACCATTCACATGACTTAGAAAACTCTCTCTAATAATTATCACAACTACTTTTCAGGGTTTTTTTTTTATTAGAGCTGGTTGAAATTTTCAGGCCAGAATTTTGGTTTTTTGGGTTTTTTTTTGGTAAAAAGAATGCAGTTTTGTGAAAATCAAAATGTTATACAGAAAATAGTAAAATTGGTAAGACTGTGAAATGTTTGACAAAAAATTTAAAATACTAACAATTTTGTTTTGAACTGACATTTTTATTACTTTTTGATTTTCAAAAACCAAAAGGCAACAAAAGTGTCAATTCAAAGTATAATCAAACAAAAACTTTTCATTATAATCTTTTAAATAAAAAGATAGAAATATTTAGTGAAAAATTTAGAATGAAATTGTTTTGTTCAAAAATGTTCACTGAAATAAAATTGGATTTTTCAACCAGCTGTATTTATCCTAGGTCCTTTATTCTCTATATGCAACAGGTAATAATTTATTTTGGAGAATAGGTTTTCTATAATATACAGGTCTTAACTGATCAATTTTGGAGGACAGGGAGGTGAGAGAATGGGTTGTTTTCAAATATTTGGGTCTCAGCCTCAGATTAAGAGAGTCTTTGAGATTGGAGATTATAGTTGTCTTTGTAGTTTCCATGAAGAAGGTGGGTGGATGCGTCTGGGTTAGACATTGTCCTTATTCCTTTGCCTTGGTTCTGTGGTTTATTATAGTGGCACTGTATACAGTGGGCAAGATGTGAAAATATTGTCTCTTTACTATAAAAGGAATGGAGGATGGGGATTGTTATTTTGTTTATCACGTGATGCTAGTATAGCTGGCTTATAAAGCAAGAATCAAAGAGAGTATAATTTGGTACATGGCTCCTGTATAGTCTCTTCATATTAGTATGCTCAGTATGAAATATTACAGGGTGAATACAGTAGAGAGAGGTATGACATGGCTGCCAGTGGGTCTCACACAGATGTAGACCAGTCAGAGATATGAAGACAGGGCAGAGTTAAGGGTTTTTTGTTCTATGTTAACTGTAAATTTCCAAACTTTCAAGTGTTTGGTATTTTGGAAACTTAGGCCCAGACTCCCAAAGGTATTCAGGTGACTGACTCCATCCTCCTAGGTATTTAGGCACCTCAGTCCCACTGACGTCAACGACATAAGCAATCTGTGACGATCTGGGCCTTTGTCCTTAACTTCCAATTCCCAGTTTTTAAACATTTAATAACTATCAGGTAAAGGGAGAGGAAGATCCAAGACTAATGTAGGGTTTACAAACTCCCCATGAGGCTTAAAAGCCTCAGAAGGAGTACTGCGGTAGCATGGAGCCGTCATCTGGGGAATGTTTAAATCCCACATGTAGTAACCAGCAAGCACAAATAAAGGGTCGAACTCTGCTCTCAGTCAGACTGTTGAAATCTGGCTAAATTCTCCCGTCAAATATATACATACAGATTCCACTGAATCCAGGAGGAGGTGTGTGTATGTACGTGATGGGAGAACTTGGCCTCATTTGCTTCCGTGGAGTTAATCTGGATTTACACCAGTGTGACTGAAAGCAGAATTTGGTCCACAGCCTTTAAGAAGCCACATAGTCCAAGCTCTTTACAGATGGTCTGCAGTCTTTTTTTCAAATTCTAGGAACTTTTCAGACTTGTTTTTTAAAGAAATTTAAATTCCTCCAAAATCACATCACCTTTCAAAAACTAGTTAAACCATACTAAAGTAAATAGAATGAAACACATCTGAAGTTGTCAGACCAAGATGTTTTTCAAATATCAAGTAGCAAAAAAGCTTAAGAAACTTCTGAAAAGGGAGCTACCTTTCTCTTTTAATCTCATATCTATTGTAATAATTAACAATAGGCCTTGTTTCATTAACTTCAGACTTTCCTAGACCTTTCTCTCCAGGTTCTGCAGCAGTACACACATGAAATTTCAAGGAAATTGATTTGCCTTTACTGAAATTATAGGGGATTCAAAATCATCCTTTAAATGAAAGCTTACTGACAAACTGAACTACAGAGACTACAGTAACTAATTTTTTAAATATTTAATTGTTGAATAGTAAAAGTTCACTCACGATGTTTTGGATTTCTTCATTTCTTAAAGACAGTCATTATTCTGCAGTGTTAAACTTCAATATAATTTTGATTGTCACTTTATTTTAAAATTTCCCATACTGTTATGCCATGATTTCATAGGCACCAAGTATGCATGAATAGCTTGGTTACCATGGTTACTACATTGCCGTACTTGAAGCGGTTCTCACAGTCCAAGAGGCCTCAGTCCTGGGACTTTAATCAGTGCACCAAAGGTTTTTCTATATTAAAGTGGGCACCGAAAGGAAGCTGATTGCAAATTAACATTGGTAATTCTTGAGCCTGAAGACCTGAAGGGAAAATGTGAGTCTTGACACACTTAATTACTCTCAAACTCTGGGGATTTACATTAGCAAAAATAGTTCATATAACAAAAGAGTTTATTTTAATATCTGGCTATCCCTGAAGCTTCTTGTTAGATGTAGTGATGAATTAAAATGTTTGTCTGCGCACTTTGCTGAATTGGCTCTGAGGAGCCTGCTGTATAAATGAATCAATAATTTGTTGTGCATGTGTTATGCAGTATTTTCTTAACATTGCTTAACTGGGAACTATGTTTCCAAAACAAAAATCAAATTGCCTTGTTTTTTTAAAATGGAACTCCTGAGCTCCATTTGAAAGCTAAAAGCAGGTGCTTTACTTGCTCGAAGGCAAGAGAATTCCAGGAAGGAGGGACACATTTATGACTCATTAATACTTTAATCGATTATGTTAACGGCAACACACTTACCTAATTCAGGGCTCTAGTGTGGTGTTTGGAGGGAGGGTGGGAATGCACAGGGAGCCTTCTCGCATTTGTGTGATCTGTACAAGGGCCTATTACAGCTGCAGTTTGCGGGAGCAGAGGGGCTGCTTCCTCTGGAGATTCACAGAACCCCAATGGCTGCCCTTAAGAACTTCACTCCCCATAGCTGACCACTGGCTCTTTCTTTTGGAAAACAGTATAAATTAAAGTTAAGTTAAGGCTGGTAAAAAATTGTTAATAGTTTATAAATAGAGCCGGTCAAAAATTGTCAGTCAAAATGTGTGTATGGACAGAAAATGCCTTTTTTTTAAATACAAGATTTTTTTCATTAATTATCCATTTTTGGTAAAAAAAAAAAAAAAGTTCAGTAAAAGAACAACCAAAAATCAATATTAATTATTATCAGTTGACCCACTTTCCCATGCAACCATTACCTTAGGCATTATATTACTTAACCTCCTAGAAAATCTTTATACAGAAAGTAACATAATAGAAGTGATGGGTTCTGGTCAATTAGGAAACAAAAAAATTATAACTAATATCTCAATCTTTGCAGACAACTTTCCCAAAAAAGAAATGTCCACATATGACAGGATGGGAAAAGGATTTGAAGACATGAATTAGCCCAGAGGAATAGACTTTGATCTGGAAAAGAGGACTCCATTGGTGATATGATAACAGAAAATGTCTTAAAGTTACTTTTTCAATGGTATTTCACACCAGTCAGGTTAAAAAGAATGTAGGCTGAATGGAGAGAAATGTTGGCCAAATTGTGATGAAAGAGGAGATTTTATGCATATGTCGTGGACAGGTCCAGTTGTTAAAGAGTTTTGGGATAACCAAATATTGCAAACAGTTGGATATCTATTACCAACTGACTCTTATTTAATCCTCCTGGGGCTTCCTACAATATGTCTACACAGCAAAGAAAATCCCCTGGCTGGCCCATGCCAGCTGACTTGGGCTCATGGGGCTGTTTCATTGCTGTGTAGACATCCAGGCTTGGGCCAGAGCCTGAGCTCTGGGACCCTCCCACCCCGCAGGGTCCTAGAGCCTGGACTGCAACCGAAGCCTGGAAGTCTACACAGCAATGAAACAGTTCCACAAGCCTGAGCCAGGTGGCACAAGCCAGCAAGAGGTTTTTCTTTGTTGTGTAGACACACCCTTATGATCACACTCAAACAAAGACTTTTTCTCTCATCTACTAGTAACTGCTAGGTTACTGATAACCTCTCACAGGAAAAAGAAAAATACCCCAACATTAGGGGAATGTTTAAAAAAAAAAAGGGAGGTGGCTGCTATAAAAAAAAATTAACATCTCAATTACGTACTCTGTAAGATAGACAGAGGACAAAGAAATACTTAGATATTTGGTTACCATTTATTCAATACTCAGACAAAGTACATTCACCTACAAAAATGGCATACCTAAGTGGTTTGATAAATCTGAATAAAGTTAGTAATTTCTCTCAGTTTAATAAAGTTAACAGAAACAACATGTCCTGGGTGGTTACAGAGGTGCATTCTGAAACAGAGAGATTTCAGGATTATATTACTGCATAATGTTTCTCTAAACAAAAAGAGCAGCTCAGTGTTCTAATTTACAACGTTTTAGTTCTGAGGTTTACGTGGCAATGTCCCGTTAAAGCTTTTCAGATACATTATATATATCTAGACAGTTGTTGGTTACCTAAAACAAAGCATATTGCTTTTGTGGTTTTAACTTTTTCAACTAAAACTTGATTTTTATTTTATTTTATTTTTATTTTTCAAATGAAAGGGTTTCATTTTTGTTGAACTTTTTTGCAGGAACCAATAATCCCAGCCTATTTATGAATACGATTAATTCGCTAAGCTGTGTAGGCCTGATTTGGATTTCAGTTATAACTGTGTGACTCCATTAGTATTAAGGTGATACTTTAATTTATACAGGTGAAATCAGGTAATCGCTCTTAAATTTTAAAACACAGAACAGCAGGCTATTTATTAGTATGCTATCAGTTGCTCTTCTTGAGTGGTGGAAGGCACTCTGGCTTCAGCCTTGAGTCTCCCAACACACCTGAGGTCTGTAACAATGATTTGCTAATGCACATTTTGTGGCTTATAACTACTGTATATTACTACACCTGCCTGGTGAATGAACCTTCATTTGTTTGTGAATGTTTACAGGGAGAATTTTCCTAAATTGTAGATAGAGTTTATTAGCACAAATTCCATTCAGTTAAAGTAGGGCAAGCAATTACAAATTGCATACAGTTAATCACATAAAAATGCTACTTTGTGGTGTTACCAGATTTGCCTATCACCTTGAATTATGCTCATTTATTAGGGGTTACTTTCGTGGAAGGGGGGGGCATGATTTTATTAATGTGCTGCTTGTGTTACTTGTGTGTGCATATGGCTACAAGTCCCCTCCCAATGGAGCTATCCTGTAGGACCTAAGGTTTTCAGGGCTGGGTTCCTCCAGCCCCAGATTCAAATAAACCCTCCACATATACACACACATTCCAAATTAACCCAATGTGTCTGAGCGGACCGGGCTATCAGCAATCTCAGCTGACCCCTTATACGTCCCTGAACTCAGCAGGCTGGGTGACACAGCACTGTCAGCTGCCACCCTTATATGCCCCTTTGCACCGCACCAGACTAGAGCACGCTTCTGAGCAGGCTGGGTCCAAACAGCACTTTCAGCTGCCACCCTTATATGCTCCTGGACTCCGTAGGCTAGGCAGAGCAGCACTTCTCAGCTGCCTCCCACCCCACTCTACAATTGATCTAGCAGCAACCTTCTTGATGAGGAAACCCCACAGGATTTTTGGGCACTCTAGGGATCTTTGGCTTAGGTAAAAGAAGCGTTGCTGCAGAGCAAGATAGGGAAGCCAAGAACATAAAGGAGTAAATGAAGTTTGGAGAGAGAGACTGGCAACCAGCTTGATTATAATAGTTAGTTTATTGCCAGGTATATAAAATTTATTATACTAATAGTGATACCATACAAGGAGAGAAAAACAATCTAACGCTTACAATACTACACAATTACAGTTGGGGTATTGGAGAAAGCTATCCCAGGTTTGATTACAAAAATAGAAAGTTATGCCTGGACAAAAAAGAGAGAGAGAGAGTGTTGGGGGATGATGGGGGGGTCTTACCACTCCGTGCAACTCAGAGGTTCCCAGGAGACAGGCTGTTCAGCTTAGGGTCTGGAGCGCTTGAGACAGGCAGAGCCCCCAACATGATCAGTCAGGAAAAGGGAAAGTTCCAGTGGAACTGATGCAGCATTTGGATCCAGGCATCAGACAGGGGTTTGAACTTGGGTAGGGTTTTTTGTAGAACACCAGGTTTGTTTATGCATAAACAATGACTCAAGGGAGTACCCCAGAGTGGTTTCCGTTATGCTGGACAGCAGAAGCTGAACATTCCTGGCTATGAGCAGTGGTACTTGAGGGAGCTCACAATGCAATCAGGCAGATTCAGTGTTTTGCATATCAGTAACTAGAATGGTCTGATAACTGCAGAGTTGAGTGTGTGCAGGCGTGGGTTCATTTACATCAGGAGCAGAGATCTCCCATCATGCAGTGTGTCCCTACTTTGCCAATCCCAGAGTTCAATGCGGTTCCTGCTTTGGAGCTCAGTTCTCCATTCGGTATGCTAATTCTTGTTCCATCTTCGATGTAGATGAGGCTTCTGTTCTCCATTTGATGTGCTAATTGAGATGCCTCCTTTTTACATCTTTGATGTAGATGAGGCTAGGGGAGTTGCCTTAATCCTATCACCTTTGTTTGGAGAGGTTTAGGTGTGTCTCCCATTGCCTTTTCATTGCTTTTGGTTTCTGGCTCAAGCAGAGGCTGGGGGCAGGGGCGCAATTCAGGTGAGCCAGAAAGAGTAGAGGTTTTGTGCCCTGGTACCCCAAGAACACAGAGCTGACAGGTAACAGTGGTTTCCACTTCCTCTCTTTCATCTCTGTCTTAATGAATACATGAATTACTCCAGTATCATCTCTGTCTTAATGACAATGATACTTTTTGTAAACTAAGCACTTATAAATGCTGTTCTGTGGCTTCTGCAGTCTTCCCATCTCTCTCTGGGTCTGGTGCTTTGGGGAAATGTGCTATTGCTGCTTGGTAATTTTTTCCCCCTATTAAACATTTTGGGTTTTGGTGGAAAACCTGAAATGAGAAAAAAATGGGGACAAAAATCTGATTTCCTTTTGGTTTTTAAACCTACTGAATTTAAACTTAATTTAAAACTACATTGTTGTAGAAACATCGTTTTCAACCTGCTTTAAAATGTGCCATTAGGATATCCTCCTCCCCTTGTTTGCTGTCTCATCATCACAGAGAGAGAACATGTCAATAAACAGGAAACCAAATTAAACTCACTAACTCTGAGGGATCAGCTTGTAAGGACCATCAACATTTGGCCACGTGCTCTATACTGGATAATGGAGCTGACATAAATCAGCATTCAGGAAATGTTGGCAGGCAGACCAGTTGGAGGGAGAGTAGTTCTTATTAAATTTGGTTGTCAATCATTATTTCTATGGGACTGCATTATTATCTGGGTTGCAATTTCTTGAGAGTGCAAGGATTCATTTACGTGCACCAGTTTGCCTGATTTCTACCATATTCGCTTATGTTTGGGGTGGGTAAATAGCTCTCAAACAACTGGAAGTCCTATAACCTGTGAATATGAAAAATGACCATCCAAAATTGTTCTCCAAATACCATGTGTTTGACAATAGACTAGGTACCTCAATGGACAGGTCGGTTACTTGAAAAGTAAAAGATAACGCTACTCGTGCATTTTCTGAGCCACACTTGATGCCCTATGCTCTAAAGAACAAAATGCAGAAGTGCGCAGAAGGCTGGATTGTACAGAATAAGTAGACTCTAGAATAAGCAGCACAAACTGTATCTGTGAAAAAGAGACAGATTCTTGCAGGTTTCTAGTTACTATAAAGTGCCATCAGCAGGTTCCAGAACCTGTACTTGGTCTTCACGTAAGATGAACTGTACATAATTTTAAAAACAAAGTAGGTAGGCCATACTTGTAGGATGGGACACTGGATCCTGGAAAGCAATGACAGAAAAGGACTGAGAAGTCATGAAAGATAAACAACTGAACAGAGAGCAGTGCTGTCGCTGAAAGAGCTAATGCGATCTTTGGATGGATAAGCAGGGAGAAGACCAAGTAGAAGTAAGGCAATGGTATTATTACCTCTGCATTTAACTGGTGAGACCAGTACTGGAATACTGTTTTCTGGTTTGGTATCCACTCTTCAGAAAAAGATGCTGACACATTTGAAAGTGTTCAGAAAAGAACGACAAGAATGATTAGAGGTCTGGAAAGCACGTCACTAGTGACGATAGTAAATATTTATATTATGGTAGCATCCAAGTCCCCAATCAAGATTGGGGCCTCATAGTGCGGTATGCTGTATAGACACAGAAAATAGATAACTCCTGCACTGAAGGGCTTAAAAGTGAAAGAAATGAGAGGCCAATTTAATTAGCTTATTGGAGAGAAAGTTAAGAGGTGATTTGATCGTGGTCTATAAATGCCTAAACAAGAAGATTTCTGATTCTAAGTGACTCTTTAATCCAGCAGGCAAAGGCATAATGAGATCTAAGGCTGGAAGTTGAAGCTATATAAATGCAAGCTGAAAATAAGGCACAAATGTTTAAAAGCGAGTGTTGTTAGCCACTGGAACAGCTTATCAAGGAATGGGGTGGGTTCTCTGTCACTTGAGGTCTTTACATCTAGAGCTGGTCCACATTTGCAATTTCCATTCCATTGGAAAGTCCAAAGCTTCAGAAAACTAGAGATTTCTAAATTTCCCACAGAATGGAAATTCTGAAATTTTTTGTTTTAGACAAATTAAACTGTTTTGGTTTGATTTTTTTCTAAATGAAGTGGAGCAGCTGGCTGTCCTGACTCCTGGAGGACTTCCCGGACTGCTCAAGCCAGAGCTCCCCATACTTCCAGGGCTGTCAGGCTTCCAGCCATGAAGCAGGGTGCCCAGAAGACCTGAGAGTGGCTCTCAGGCTCCGTGCTGCAGAGCTGGGAGACTAGACCTAGAGAGTCTGTGGTACAGGAAAGGCTGACATGTTCCTGGCTCTGTGGCAGGGAGCCTGGAAACCCCACGATCCTGAACCCTAAGCCATTCTGTAGGGCAGGGCTGTCCTGGAGCTGCGGACACTAGAAGCCCAGTTCCAAAGCATCTCACCAGGTGAGCTAGCAGGAAACTACACACCTGTGTTTCCGCAAAACATTTCCATTTCATTGAATTGGCATTTTCCGATGAATAACTGGTTCAACAGAAAATTCCCCACCCAACACTATTTAAATAATGATTGGCTGTCTCTCTAAAATATATGCACTGTGTAACAAGAAGTTATTGAGCTGTCGCAGGAAATCACTGGATGAAATTCTCTGGCCTGAGTTAGGCATGTCATAATGGTCCCTCTTCTGGCCTTAAAGTCTGTGAATCTGTATTCATGCAGTGATGGATCTGCCAGTTTCCTATGATATCCTTGAAAGACCTTGTTGCATTATGTTTATGTATTATTGTGGGCTGGGATCAAATTTAACCTTCTAGAGGGGAGACGTGACAGACCTGGGAGTTAAAAAGACTATATTGAAAATGTGCCAAAGAAGTATGAACTTTTGAGACAATAAGTGTTAAGTGGATTTCCTGCGGAATCCCTTGGGAGAAGTTAATGAAAATTCCCCAACTCCAGTTATGCAAAAACCCAGCCTTTTTACTCTATGCCCTGAGGTCATTGTCTGCCAGTTACCTATTACAGAAGGCCAAGATCAAAGGCCTCAGCTGTATAGAGAAATAGCTGATGTGACCAGTCTTTGTTCTCATCCTGGATCTAAGATGGATATGAACTTGTAACCACAGAGAAAATCCAGCTGTGGGTTTTGAAGAACTAAAACTTACCAGAGCCCTGGACTGGAGTTGGAGGGGTAGGGGGTGATCTTGAGAGAGCTTTTTAGCAAGTGTGTAGGAACTTTTATTGTTTTATGTTTTTTCTGTAATGCTTTTACCTTAAGAATAAATGTGGTTTCTTAGAAGGAGTTGTGTGGTAACCTATAACTGGGCAAACACTAGTCATAATCCTCAGAGAGAAAACAAAGCATAGGTGCTAGCTTTTTTAGGCAGACTGGTTTGCTGACGACATCCAGCCTTCCAATCCCTGGTCAGGATTGAGTGAGATCCTGCCCAAAGTGATGGCTGGGAGCTGGAAGCCTGAAGAGGGTGCTGTTGGTGGACCATAGAGGGGGAATACAGATGCAGCTTCCCAGGAACTGAGATCCATGGAACTAGATGAGTGATAAGAGTTCTCCAAATTGGATCTTTCAGTGAGGACTATCACCATAAGCACTTATTTATACTTGCATCATTATAAGAGGCTACCAGATGATGGAGCTTTAGCAACACTGTTTTCCTATTATCCATGGATAAGTCTACAAGTATTTAATATGGGAAAAAATCTTGACTTGCACTATCAGAATTTGGAGGCTAATTCAAAGTGTTTACCAAATAACATCTGAAAGGTACAACTGCGTTTATATGAAACCCTTTTTTGAACATTGTAGAGTCGCTGTACATGCTAGAGGAGTTCATTCATCACTTCAGTGGGAGTTCAAAGCGCTCATTGCCTCACAAGAGTTCTTAGCACTTAACAGGGTCAAACTTCTTTTGACCAATGCTCTGACCCTGCTAATAGTTAGGCATATGCCTCATTTTAAGTATGTGAATAGTCCTATTGAACTTAATTCCCTCATTGAGTTCAGTGGGACTACTCACAGGCTTGAAGTTAACCACATGCATAGGTTTTTGCAGGTTCAGGGCCACGTATGCAGCTCATAAACTGCGCAAGCTGCAGGCAGCCAGCCAGCAGTGTGGAGGCAGTTCATACCTGGCACACAAAATGCTCCACTTATAATGATGAATTGGACCAGATGACCATCTTAAAATGGTGGGTCAAATTGCCATGGGCTATGAGGCCCAAAGGCTAGGGTTGCAAATTGCTGTGGTGAGGACTGTAAATAAAAAATAATGAATTTTTTTTTTTAAGGAAAATATCATTTAGCACTGAAACCTTGTCATTCTGTCAACTACATTTTGAGGGTTAACTTTGCAAACAAAAAAAAAGTGTGGAATTGGGACCTAGAAACTCATTTTAACTTTATTTTATTTTATTTCATTTTCTGAAGTGAGTATGCAAAGCACTCTGGGAAATGATTCAGTGGCAGTGGAGCACATTTCTCCTTTTTAGGAGAAACAGTGGATTGGTTGGGGTTGTGTGTGAACTGTTTTGCAACAGGTCTGGGGGGGAAAAGACATGGAAGAAATGTACTCTGCTGAAAATTTGGAAGCAATTATGAGCAATTTAACTTGTTTGCATCTCACTGCAAAGTAAAATAATCAGTAGCATGTCAAATCTATTTGCCTCCAGATTTTTTTTGGATGCATATAGAGGAAAGACACATACTGCAACCCTGACCCCTGTATTGAGGAAGGAATGCAGAATCTGTCCCCAAAGGACTGAGAGTTAGGAAGGAAATTAACTGCTATGTGTGAACTAATCAAGTACCACAGGCATGGCTCTGATCCTGCGAAGTGTAGCATGTGGATGGACAGCCCCAGTGAACCGAATGGAGTTCCACTCAGGTGCACTTATTCATTTGCATGCTGTACTGTGCCTGTGGCCTGGCTTCAGAAAGCACTTACGCATGTGCTTAACTTTAAGGAATTAAGGTTCTCTTTGAGTGGTTTGTTCCCTATAATAATTTTTCTTCTCTAAAACATGTTCAGCACACATCTAGATAAGACTAAATCAGTAATTATTTGTGGACATATCATTACAAGGCAGAAGTATATGCAAAGGAAAACCAGAGAAAATACCCTATATACAATAACTGAAAGCCTCTAAACATCTCAGGTTGTCAATAGTAAAAAGTAGCCCACCACAGAAAAATTCATATTGTTGTGCATGCCTCTAGCATTTAGGTGGCCCTTCAGGAAAGCATGCCAGTGCAAGTTTAAATCCTTGCCTGTGCAGGACAGCGTATGCTTCAATCAGGGCCTGAAACAATAGAATAGAAATAATAAATTGCTAAAGAAATGTAAAAAAATGATCAAGCAAGAAATGTATAGGAGGAGATATTGCCTGATCAGGCAAAGAAAGGGAAACAAAGATCAGGAAATGGGAAAAGGGGTCAGTAATAATCTTATGGGAGCATTGGCCCTTTCACTGGGTGGTGATTTGTCATTGCAAAAGTTCTCACAATTTGGGGAATGCTTCAAGATTGCCTCTTTGGCAGTGAGCAATTTCTCTCCCACTATGAGACTGAAGGCAATGTCACTTTCCATTATGAAAGCAGAGCCAGGGCTTTCTCAGTGCTCTTAACAAAGTGTTAATTCTGTTAGAACACAGTTTTTTTAGATCTGCTAGGATTTATCTTCATAGTGGTGATTTAAGGTGTATGAGTGTTTTTTTTTCCCTCCTCTAAGTATAAAATAAGAACATTTGTAGACAGTTCCTAACTTTCATTTCCCTGCCAATCACACTGCAGTGGTAGTGTTAGTCTGTTACCTACCAGAGAGGGAATGAGGTAGCAGCAGGAGGGAGAGAGAGACGCTCACACACACACAGATCAGGGGTCCATTGCTGCACTGATATTTTCTCCCGTTCCCACTCCTAAATGTGTGAGCAAAAGAAGATTGTCTTGTTGGGGCTCATTTGCATCAGGATCACTCACCAATGAAGAGGTAAAAGACCCTAATCGGCTTCTTATGATAGAGATTTTAGTCCGCTCACTGCAGCTTTCATACAATATGGCTATAAAGCAGAAGGGTGCTCTGCAGAAATGTGAGGTAAGGAGATCTGGATTCTTTTTATTGCATCTGCACCCACGTTATTTAGTCCCCTGACGAACTGCAATAGTAGACAACTTTTGGAAGGGAGGGCAACTAACCCCAGCGCATCGAACTCTTCTGGCAGGGAATGAAAGAAAAGGTCACTGGTCCGATCTTGCTCCTACTGTCAATGAAAACTTGCTTCAGTCAGAGTAGGATCAGGACCAAAATTCAGCTGTCCTTGCTCCAGTGCTTCATTTATGCCAGGGTTTGCTGGGGCTGAGCCGAGGCACCTCTGGGCATGGCAGTTTGTAGGGCTGGCACCTCTGGGCTTGCTGTGTCAGTTATGAAAGCGAAAACATTGCTCGAGCCCCAGCATCTCTTTAATTACAAACTAAGCGCTGCCTCGCTGCAGTAAGCCAGACCCCACAAAACAGCAGGTTTGCTTGAACGAAAGCATGGAGCGTGGGGCCCTAGTGCAGAATATCTGCCGACATAGTGCTGAAGATCTGCTGACAGTTAAGTATTTTTCAAACTTATTTGTTACGTTAATCTTTTGAAAACATATAATTCTGTATTCAATTAAGCAAGAAGATACACCCAGTATGTAACATTCAGCGTGAGCATATTGAGTAAGAATTCCTAAAATGTTGATAATTATCCCAACTGATGAGTGCCTGTGTGTTGCTCTTGGAAGGGACTATAGTGGTCTTGGAAATTATCCTGCCTACCCATAGCAGAGGCAGTGGCAATGCAGACTTCTCTCACTGCCTCCTCAGCTTGCCTGAAACCTCACCTGGAGGAAACGGCTTCCAACTATTAACCACCACCCTCTGCAGTTCTATGCAAACAATTAAGAAAGCAATCACCGGGCCTAATCCTGCAAACACTTATACACATAAGGAGTTCCCTTGAAGTTGATGGGGCTGCTTACATTAGTAAGCACCACATGGACGACCTTACGGGTTTAGGCCCTGTGAGTGCATTTGTTAAGGCACCATTTAGCCATAATGAATAGTTGGAAGTGTTCCCTCTAGGTTGAGGTTTGATTCATTAATGGGGAGGTGAAGGAAGTCTGCATTGCCACTGCCTCTGCTATGGGTAGGCAGGATAATTTCCAAGACCACTATAGTCCCTTCCAAGAGCAACACACAGGCACTCATCAGCACTGTTCTGTGCTAGTTCTGTGGATAGACTGGATAACTTCCAGAGTCACTACCGTTAAAAAGCACCAAACTCTCCCTCTCACACATATATATGATAGTTAAAAGACACAAATAAAATATACATTAGAAACCAACACCCCTCAAGATACTAAAAAACAAACAAGCCAAGAATTGGCATGAAGTGAAAGGGCAGAGAATGGTGGGGGTGCTTGGTTGCGGTATCCTACATGCACATTGAAAGTGGTTAAAATGTAAAAAGAAACCTTGCGAAAGAGGTTCTGATTTAAAAAAATACACATGATTGAAAATTTATTGGGTTGCTCTTAAACCTTGCTGATAGTCGCAGAAATTTGATATCAACATCTGTAACGTGTATATTGCTAACATGTTCTCTTTTGTTCAAATATATATTTGAAGCTCTGTCAGTTCTGTGTAGCCCTTCTTTTCATCTTTCTTTATATCAATTTAGATCACTCCCCATTAACAAGAGAAACTCATTCATCTTTTTGAAAATATGTCATGTTCATGTTTTTTCTCTTTTATTCAAATGACTGATTATAAAAATCCAATACTAGATGTCAGCACGGGCTTTCCGTAAATATTTGTAAATAAAGATGCAATAAATAATTCTTCACGATAAAGCAAGAGATATTTATAGGCTTGGAAGGATTAGACTTTTAATGGTAAACGTTGATAAACATCAGCTTCATTGTACACACACAAACCGAAGAAAAGTTATTTCCATCAATATTAATAAAAATTTACAGATAGTTGTAATAAAAATGCTGCCTGGGAAATTAAGCGTTTGATTTAAGGCTAAAATGTTGACATGTTGACAGTTTGTGTTTTAGAGGTTATAAAACTAACTTTTTTAATCTTAGCATCTATTGTCATTAAATGCATTACTGTCTGACCTCACCCATAATTTCCCACAACTGTAAAAATTTAAAGCAATAAAATAAACATAGATGTTATGCATTGAAATTATAAAAAATAAAAAATTGAATTCTGCCAAACCTAGTTATTTAACAGACAGGTATAATTTTCAAAGCCTAATGTGTTTCTGTCCTCTGTTAATTCAGGGATCCTGTAGCAGCAGTAGCAACAAGTGCTTGTGTTAAAATCTTTCTGGCTTAAATACAGAGTGAAAATTGCTTAAGAGGATGTAAAACTTGCTATGACATGGATATTTCTAGTGTTTAATAGAAAAGAGATATTACTGGCTTCTGATAGTTAAGATAGGGCTATACTTTAGAAGATTCATTACCTCACATAAAGCTATTTACCATACCAAACTTGACAGGAAAAGGATTAGAATGGACTGATTTATGAGGAAGGATGAAAAGAACCAAATATGCATAAATTGTTAAAGTGACAACTGATGTGGTTATGGGGAGGGTGACTACAAATATTTAATGGTTAGAAACAACCGAAAGGGAGGGAAATTATGCAGGATGGGAGAAGGAGGTATAAAATTAATGAGACTTTGGTTAAATATTCAGGAGAAAAAAAAATCCTTTTCTGTCTGTGAGATCAACAAAGCTGTGGAACACACCCAAAATGAAAGGTGAAAGTCCCGTGGAAGCCTTCCCATTGACATAGAACTGTCTACAGCGGCAGTTAGGTCAATATAACTGCGTCACTCCGGAAATTGTCCAGAATCCCGAGCAATGTAGTTATACCAACGTGTAGACCAGCCTAAGTCCTTCTTGTGGATCTTATACTGAGAGTTTTCCCATTGACTTCAATAGGACCAGGATTTCACCCAGAGAGTTCTGCAGTCAGTAGGGGACATTAAAAGGTATTGTAAAGTATAAATTAACTTTATGAACCTGGCTAGGGATGGTAAAAAATTCTGGACAGGAATTTTGAATCTTGAGAGAGGGTTCCCTTCTGTGGGTACTAAGGAGGCAGTACCTTGTCCAGCTAAATTCTGTGTTTTTGTTGAGAACAAATACATACGTATTTTAGTATGAAGGTTCTGTGACTTTTGAAAATCAACATACCAAGAAAAATAGTAATGATGAGGTTGATTTTAATTTGATTGGTTTAGATGATCAGGCTATCCTGATTTCATTCTCTCTGAACAGGGTAAATGTAGTTTCTGAAAGGGCAATGTTATTTCCATTTTTAAAAATAAATATTTAACTTAACAGTGTGTAACCTTCAAGAGGAAATAGTTTGGAGTTATAACTTTTTTTTTTAACCAGTTAAATATTACATGGTAGTACTGATTTTTTTTCCCCTGATTGTCAATATTTTTTTTAAAAAAAAGTCTTTATTAAGGCTGCTGGGAGTGCCCTGGCTGGTGACTCCTAATTGCTAGTCCTGGCCAGTGGTGGATTAACGCATGGTCCCATGTGGCCTGTGCCCAGGGGCCCCAGCCAATTTGGGAGCCTCTTGGGAAAATGGGTGCTCTCAGCCACCACAGAAGCTGTGGAGGAAGAAGCCTTGAGCCCTGGCAGAAACCCTGAGCCCAGGCGCCCTAACTGAAGCTTTGGGGAGGAAGCCCCGAGCCTGGGTAAAACCCCGAGCCTGGGTGCCCCGGCAGAAGCCCTAACACCAGGTGTCCCAAACTCAACTCCCGGCTAGGCTGGAGAGGGACAAGTCTTGCTCTTTCCCTGAACAGCGATTCTTGGCGGGAGATTAGACCCACTGCCAGGTACCTCCCAGCAGCATGGGGGAGATCAGACCCACCTCCACCTCTGGGAACCTCCTGTGGCTTCCTGCAGCTGGGGAAGGTATGCAGAGACAGGTCTGATCTCCCTCCAAGAATGTCTGTGCAGGGGAAGCGTAAGTCCCTTCTCTTCCCAGCCCAGCCGGGACTAGCCGCTGTAGCCCAGGGCACATTAGGAGCCCCCAGCCGAGGCTCCCCCAGCCCTGCCTCTTTCTTTCCCCTCCAATAGCTAGATTTCACAGGAGAGCTCTGATTTCATGGACCGTGACACGTTTTCACGGCTGTGAATTTGGTAGGTTCCTTTACATAGATCAGTCTTGTAGAGGGAGACCATAGCCATTATTATTTAATATCAACTTCATTTTAAATAGTGCCTTGTAATAGATTTACAGTGATATAAACACTTATGACACAGTTCTATCCTTTGTTTGAAAAAAATATCACATAATTGGAAAATTTACTTTCTGTGTGATAGCCAACACATATGTAAAACTAAACAGAGTAAACACCAGGAGACGAAACAAGGCTTTTGTTTGTTCTCACTGTGAAATAACAAAATCTTCTCTTCCTCTACCCCCTCAACATTCTTACACTGGTCCCTTCTTCTGGGGTTCTGTCCCCTTGCCAGTCTGTCAGGG
The DNA here is from genome assembly GCA_007922155.1 of Mesoclemmys tuberculata. Lineage (NCBI taxonomy): Eukaryota > Metazoa > Chordata > Testudines > Chelidae > Mesoclemmys > Mesoclemmys tuberculata. The sequence goes on from ML675610.1 coordinate 35,832,009, forward strand.
GCAAAGTATAGCAATCCTCAGGATATGAAAGCAAGATTAATTTATTTTGTTTTTCATTAGATTTAGCTGTTTTGGTTTTATGCTTGTTGTGTGCCAGTGTCTGTAATAAAGTCCCTAAATGCCAGGCATTATAAAATTTAACTAAAGGCCAAATCCTGTGATGCAGGTTCATGATGGTAGTAAAATTTTACTCTGCAAGCAGGCCCAGTGATTGCAATGAGACTGCTGGTAGCAGCAGGTGCTATTCAGTATGAAAAAGAGGTAGCAGAATCCGGTCCTAAATAGGTAGTTTGTTTTGCTTTCTTCATTTTAAAAAGTTAGAAGGAAATGGAAAAGATACTTTTCCTATGTGGGCTTTGTAGCCATTCATTTCTCAGTATTACAAGTAAATTTTGGCTGTTAGACAGCACTTTTCATCCAAAAATCTCAAAGCATTTTACAGAGAAGGAAATGAATACAGAGAATGGTTAAGTGAGATACCCCGTGTCACACAATAAGCCAGTGTCAGAGGCAAGAACAGACTCCAGCTCTTCTGACTCATAGACTCATAGGTCAGAAGGGACCAATATGATCATCT
>ML675610.1:35832985-35878943 GCA_007922155.1 Mesoclemmys tuberculata
CAGCTAAACCCTGAGCATGTGGGCAAGACTCACCAGCCAGCACCCATCTCTCAGATGTGCTAAGTAGGGCAACCTGTTAAAATGATTTTTGTATCCGACTAGGTGTGGCCAAAAAATAACTCACAAAAAGCACACAGTGTCATTGTTTGCTACTGTCAGGGCCTGATCCTTCAAACGGTGTAACTATACATACATGAATAGTCCCATTGACTTTACAGGGACTGCTTGTGTGTTTAATTAGACCCTGTGTTGATAGAAAAAGAGATCTATCATTACTAACTTGATTCAAGTCCTTACTGTGGGTATGTCTTCACTGACCGTGGCAAATTTGGGATTGATTCTTTGGGATCAATTGAGTGGAGGTGGAGACCTGTTCAGTGGATCCAGAAATTGACTTAATAAATCCACCCGCAGAAAAACAGTAATGTTGTGTCGATGCGAGGGCATTTCCCATCAGTGCAAGGTAGTGGGGACGCCACGCTCATTAGAATTTAGGACATCGACGGGAGATACGCAAGCTGCTCTACGTAGCTTGTGTATCTCCCATTGACTGCTGCCGAATTTCGCATAAGTGAAGACCAGGCCTAAGTTTCTCTGTATATATTTTATTCCCTAGTTGTACTTATGTTCACCTATCTGCTTGGACCCTGCAGTTTTAACAACAGATTATTTAGTCTTTGTACAAAGCTAATCACATCAACTTTACTCGACTGGGTTATGGCAAGTAAAGAGACAGCTAGGAAGCTTGTTTTGAATTGGAGAACACATCAGAACATTAGAAGAATACACTAAATGCTGATCCTACCTGCCACATTCATAGTTATGGAAATCCAATGCAGAGTTGACTGTCTGCACACAGATCAGTTAAAAGAGAGAGCGAGAGAGAGCAGTGCTACTGTATACAGTGTGAACTATGGTAAGTTTACGGCACGTGGTGATCCAATTTCTGGTGATAGGAGAACAAGGATATTTCTAACATCCTACTCAGTAAAAGGCTCTAAACTCAAACCTTAAAAGGGACAAGTGTTATTTCAAGAGCAATATCAGATGCCATGAAGAATTTAATGAACACATTGACATAAGAGACAGTGCAGTATTGTCTCCTTTAAGTAACAAATGCCACCAAGTTCTTGGTAATATTAGGGCATGTCTACACTACAAACTTAAGTCTGCCTGCTTTAGGTCAACATACAGCCACCTCAGTAATTACTGCGTTTTTTCATTTCCACCCTGCCCTCCTTCCGTTGGTGGTGCTTGTCCTCACAAGAAGCACTTCCACCGACTTGAGAGAGGCAGGGGGGTGTTCAGGCTCCCACTGGGAGCTCGGCTGTGCCTCTCCGGGCTCCTGGCTTCCCGCTGGGAGCCCAAACACCTCCCTGAGCTCTCGCCTCTCCGCTCCCCATCACGATACAACTGAGTACGGGGGACAACTAATGAAAACAGGAAGGGGTGTGGGGGTCTCCGGGTCAAACGAAGGGAACCAGAATGGGACACCAAGCAGAGAGCCCCGGACAGCGCCGACTGCTCCTGGAAGGTGTCAAGAGAGCCAGTGGATGCTGCTCAAAGGAGCACTGCCCGGATGCATGAGTGGACAGAGGAACGGCAATAGGTCCCATAGTCACAGAACGCCCCCCTGCCAGCCAACTTCCTCTCCCTGGTCTTATAGGAGGACAGGTACGTCAGCCCTAGAATGCTAAAGACCCTTTTCCCTGCAGGCAGGAGGGAGGTTACTGCAGGGCAATTAGTATCACCTGAGCCTAATCAAAGTCCACTCCAGGCCTATTAAAACCTCTGCAGAAACTTCTGTAGCACATAGTGATTCTCCCCAGAAGGGGAGCAGCAAAGGGAAAAGTGCAGGTGCCAGCTTGGGGGAAAGGCGGATGCAGCTCTGACTCCCTCCAGGGCAACACCACCACATCTACAGCCCCACCGAAGGATCCTGAGAAAAGTACAGTACTGCCCCAGGCTCTCGGACTTACAGACTGACCAGTGCAGCCCCTTCCGAGGGGGTTGGAGGGACTTTCCTCAGGCCTAAACCAAGGCTCACCCCGGACACTCTACGCTGAGGGGAGAGGCAAAAGGCTCATCCAGCTTGGGGCAGATTTACCCCAGGTCTGCCCTGCCAGTGGAGACAGCCCTAGCTCAGCAAGACTGAGGAGGTGCTTTACCACAATTGTTATGGAATAATTTGTCCACAGGAAAAGACTTTTTTTCCTATATCCTCAGGCCCTTCCAAAACTGTTGCTGGTTAAAATATCTTTTCTGCTGTATCTCTGGATTATCTTGTTATCCATGTAAATGTCTAATCCATTGCTGAGCCCTGACAAGCTGTTGGCCCCAGTGAGGTTTTTGAGTTTTGCCTCTCAAGAAAAAACAAAAGTAGACGGACGCTTCCTGTAGTAAATACTATCCCCATTTTAGTCCAGATCCTCAATTTGTGTAAATTGGGACAGCACTATAGCCTTCAATAGAGCAGTGCTGACTGACATCAGCGGAGGGCCTGTGCCTCTGTCTGATGCTCAACAACAGGCTTTTACTTTTTGTGTCATAAGACTTTTGAGTCTCTTGTTAGTTTTCATCTTTTACTATAGACAGGGGCAACAAGTTTTCCAAGCCACACAAAGATGAGGTTGCTGGCTCATTGGGCCATGTTCTCATTGCAGTTTCTGGCACTGTATAAATAATTCTAAGAATTAATAGGGCCTAAAGGAAAGGGTTCCAAGTTAGATGACAGTCTTCCCTTTTCTCTTTGGTTTAACCAGAAACCTTTCCTAGAGGATCAAATCCTTTAAATGCATACATAACTTGTAAGAGTAGAAGATTTTAAAGCTATTTTTAACAGGAAACAAATCCTGGGGCTTTAAATGTGCTAAGGTTTCATAGCCCTTGTAGAATTTCACCAGGCTGCTGTGTTTGGGTCCTAACATGTTAGACCTGTGCACTATTAAATTTCTCATATTCTGGATAAGTTGCAGCACTCTCTCTTTTCTTGGCCTCTCTGGAATACTTCCTGGGCCTAGGCTCTTGATCTGTTATCCCTTCATTGATATAGGATCCATCTGCCTTAGGCCTCCAGGATCAGTGCTGACATCCCCAGACTTCTCAGTAGCTTAAGCACAACTTTTCCCCATAGCTCCAGCCTTATGGCTATTTTGGTTTACAGGGACATGTGATATCTGCAGGGACATGTGATAATTGAAACACATGGACTTCGTAAGAGTTCTAAAAACCAATCACTCTTTATCTAGCACAAGAAATATACAGATCTAGACAAAGTAATAAACACCTACACCCATTCCTCAATCTCGGTTTCCTCACCACTCGAAGGGAATGGTCCTGCTATTGTGGAAAACCTTTTTCTAGAGAGTAAAGTCCTTTAAACATATAAATAGCTCCTAAGGGCAGAACATTTTAAAGCTTTATTTAACAGGAAATGATGCATAGGGCTTTATCTTCCTGGATTCTATACTACCCTGGTGAAATCTGCTGACAAAAAGGTATGAATCCCCGCCCCAATTCCTTTTACCCAGATGCCTGCCAGACCTTGAGGACACCTTTTTCTCTCTCTTGTGTGGCAGAGTCCTCATAATTCTGATAAGGCTAGGCCCAGGATCACTGAGGGGCTAAACCCCCAGTCTCAAAGTGGGCCACTCAGGACTTTCTCCTCATTGACCACTTTCCAGACCCAGTGATCACTACACTGAGTTTAAACAAAATACAACATATTAAACAGCAACTGGAAAAAAAAATGGGCGGGCGGGGAGGGAATTGAAAAGGTTAAAGGACCAAGGAGCCCTGCACAATGGGCAGGGGGAACACCGTTGTCACTGTGGAGTGGCTCACAACTGTGAGTGCCTACCTCAGGCAGACTGTCAAGAACAGGGTAGACACCCCAACTGGGTTGTTTGTCTTATGATTAGATTTCACCAAGCTAGTAGCAAATTTGAACTCCTGGATCATTATAACAGTCTTACCATAGAGTCACAAGCAGTCCCCTTAGACTCTACAGTCTATCTTGCCACCCAGACAAACTGACTTAATGATAAACGGTTGCTTACACCAAAAGATCACACCATATTCAGGTTGCTTCAAGTCCCAAGAGATGGTACCCGAGATGTAGACCAAAGACAATGCCTGTAACCAAACCTGTAATAAACTATTTGAAAATTTATTAACTAGGATAAAGAAATAGAGTTATTTACAGGTTAAAGCAAACAAACATACACTTTTGAATCACCATCTAAATCCTAGGAGTGACAGAGTTGTAGTGATCTGTCACTTCAAACTGTCTTTTAATGCAGCGCAATATGCCATTAGCCTTCTTGGCAATAAGGGCACACTGCTGACTCATATCCAGCTTCTTGTCCACTGTAACCCCCATTTCCTTTTCTGCAAAACTGTTGCCTAACCAGTCGGTCCCCAGTCTGTAGCAGTCCATGGGATTCTTCCGTCTTAAGTACAGGACTCTGCACTTGCGTCACATTTCTTTTGGCCCAATCCTCTAATTTGTCTAGGTCACTGTACATCCTATCCCTGCCCTCCAGTGTATCTAACATTGAACTTGCAGATAATTAATGAAAATATTGAACAAAACTGGCCCTAGCACTGACTCCTGGGGCACTCCACTTGTTACCGGCTGCCAACTAGACTTTGAGCTATTGATCACTACCTGTTGATCCCGATGATCTATCCAGCTTTCTATCCATCTTATAGTCCATTCATCCAACCCATACTTTTTTATCTTGCTTTTATTGTTTGATTTCCTTCTTTTAGTTTCCAAGTCCACAGGACGAGCTTCCTTGCATGTAGCATTTCTGAGGTGCGATAGGGCCATCAACTAATCCTTTGTATTGCAATGTTCCTTTATGGCCCATGTGAGTTTCATACTCCTTCTGGATGGGTCAGGGAGGGGGAACAATTCCCATGTCTGAGTTTACAAGTTAAGAGTAAGCATTTTCAAAGTTATAAAAGCAAAACAGATTTTTTTTATAGCCTGGCATAAAGACATTGCAAGTGAGATTGAAGTTTGCAAGCATTTTATAGAATCCAAACACTAAATACATTCTTAGAAGATTGAAACTACAAATTGAAGTCTCCACTTCATGCAGCCGACGAAGTGGGTTATTGTCCACAAAAGCTTGTGCCCAAATACATTTGTTAGTCTTTAAGGTGCCACAGAACTCTTGCTGTTTTGCTAAAAACAAACTAACACGGCTGCCTCTCTGAAACTCTTACAAGACTAATATCTATTCTCAGCAAAACTAACATACAGGTGAACTGGTTTGGTCTCCAGCTATGAGTTGATAGTTCTTAGCTTATGCCTGCAGCCTTGGCAAGAGCCTCTGGCCTGCTAGCACCACAGTCATACACAATAGTCTCTGGAACTCAAAAAAAAATTCACATCTTTTCCTTACTTGTCTCAGGCCCCCATCCCAGGACTGGGTTGCTCTACAGTGAAACTCTGGGTAAGACACTTGTTCTGGTGATGCTCTTAGGTGCTAGGTGATGGGACTCTTCTCCCCAGCAAAGGCCCTCCTGTTGGGGTTGTGTCCTCCCTTCCAAATCCAGCCTTCAAGGCCCTCTTGTCTGGTGATGTTTCCCTCCATTGGGTTCTCTCTGCCCTGGGGTCCTCACCTCCTTCTCCCTAGCTGCTCACAGTGCTCTGCTACAGTATTACTTGTGTCATGGCAGGCCTTCTGTTATCCAGGATCTGGTCCTGCTGCTCCAGGTCCTTGGCTCTGGACTGCTGCTCTCTTGTTTCTCTGTGCTCTCCTTGGTTCTACTTTACTCTGCTCTGGCAGTCCCAGCTCATACAGAGGACAGGCCCTGGGCTCTTAACTCCCTCATGGGCCTGGCCTTCCTGTCAACCTGACCGACTGGAGTGCTGGCCTCTCCACATTGGCCCTGGGAACCTGTCAGTCTCAGAGTCCTGACTCCTCTTTGGACATTCCCCTTTCTGCTGGTATTGGGAAGGGCTAACCAAAAAAACCCACTAAGTGTCAGGAAGGGGCCAAGTGCCCCTTTACATATAAGTGCTTAACTCCAAGGACTTGTCTATGGGGTGCATTAATCCACACCAGAGGGATGTAAATTCTAGTGGGCGCTAGCATGTCGCACACTAACTGGCCCTGCTGGCGTGCACTAAAAGTTCCCTAGCGTGCATTAATGTAATACTGTTTGAACCATTAATGTTCAGTAGGGCACTTTTAGTGCATGCCAGCAGGTTCCACACAGGACAATTGGTGCACTAGTGCACACTAGACTTTACATCCCTCTGGTGCAGACTAATGCAGGGGTTCCGAAACTGTGGGTCACGGCCCAAAGATGGGCCGCACCACAGTGCTGGATGGTCTGCTAGTGCAACTGCATTCTCCAGTCAAGCAGTTCATAAATCTCTAACTCACATCACTTGTATAGTTTAAATAAAAGATATATAATTGTAATATATTGAACTGTATATGTTGGACAGAATATAGAAAATTTATTTATTGATGTTTTTAAAAAACAAGCTGCAATATGTCAAGTTTAATTCTCGTGAGTACAATGGTGCATTTCACGGCAAGGTAACTTAGCAACATGCACACAGTTCGCCATTTACAAGTGGAAAAAACAGCACGCAGTATTTCCATTTGACATGGATTGATTTATTTTTCTGAAACGAGAAGGATACGCTGGTGGAGAAGATAATGAAAGTCCTGGACCATCTACAGCTATATGAAATGAGCCAGCCAAAAAGAGAGTGGTAAGAAAATATTACGACACATACTTGAAGTTTGGATTCTCCTTTACAGGACTGGATGAGTTGCCTCAGTTTGTTATAAATGTTATTTTATATTTTTATTTACAGTATGTGATCTTTTCTAATTAGTAGAGAGTAGGGTTGGGTCTTTATTTACACAGCAGAGAAATTCAGATTTTTTCCTACAAAAAATAAAAAATTGAAAACACAATATAGTGTTCAAAGTTGGACAACTATTTTATTTTAAAATCAACAAATAAAACATTTTTTAAACAATTTTGTTAACAGTGTTGTATTGCTTATTGTTCAGTTTTATATATTGTACATTTTTACATTGTATTTTCCCTGTTTAAACATCAACATTTGCTCAACATTTTTTAAACTGTAATTTTACTAAAACTGTTTGGTTTCAAAGATCTTGAAGCATTACTTCAAGTGTGCATATTGCTAGGGATTACAATCATTTACATTGAAATGAAAAGGAAACGTATGTTGTTTATTTACTGTGTTATAATTCATATGTATGTAATAATTAAAATGAATAATTTTCTTCAAGAAGTGTTACTAGCGGGTCACAGTACCTATTGCAGCTGCACAGGTGGGCCTAAGGGAAAAAAGTTTGGGAATCCCTGCACTAACACACCATGTAGACAAGCCCCAAGAGAGGGTTTAGAGTGGAGAATTCCAAGGGCTTGTCTGCACTAGAAGCGCTACAGCAGTGCAGCTGCGCCACTGCAGCACATCTGGTGAAGACACTCTATACCAACAGGAGAGAGCTCTCCCATCGGCATAATAAAGCCACTTCTGCAAGTGGCGGTAGCTATGTTGGTGGGAGAAGCTCTCTTGTCAACGCAGTGCTGTCCACACCCTCCCCTTGCCAGGTCTCAGAACCCCTCCTGTCGGCATAGGTAGTGTCTACACTGTAGCGCTACAGGAGTGCAGCATTTTAAGTGCCTAAGTCCATTTGTAAATCTGGCCCATGGGGTCCTCTCCATCCCACACTTTGCTGGAAAAGCTTGACAAGATCTTTGGAAAACACAAATAACGATGTTACATATGGTTGCAACCTGAATTTCAGCTCTCCCTCAAACAAAGGGGGCTGAAATCACCCATAACATTGCTACACCTACATTTCCAAAGCAAAGAGTAAAACACTGTTTTACGTAAGTCTCCCATCTAGCCCCGTACAGCTTCCTCAGGCAGTGAGAACAATAGCTGTGGTTGTGACTTTGTCCCCCCCATCTATTTGCCCCTCTCCATCTGTTCCTTCCTAGGCAAAGGAAGCTAATAATAAAATGATAATAATATGTATTATTATATTTGCTTTTCCCTTTAGGGTCAGCCACTCTAACTCTTCCGTCTCCATAGTTCCCTGACTTAATGGCCCCAATCATCTATCCTTTACTTGGCAACTCTGTAGGGGTGGGGCATGGCTTTTCTTTTTCTGGTGCAGGTGTACAGGCTTTTCATTCTCTTTTGTTTTTCTTTGCTTCCTTGCCTGGCTGGGTGTGGGATATGTGCACTTCATTGCAGGCTATCTTTACGCATCCCAAAGCAACAGTAAAAGGCACAAACAATTACTTTGGTTTTGCTTTGCAGTGTACCTTTAGAGGGATTATGTTCTCATCTCAGGATGTGTCAAAATTTGGGATGAAATCAACCTTCCACTTGGGACTAGGCAGCAGAGAAACACTGCTGCACCAGTGAGTCTAAGGAAATAGTTTTCAGTGGCAAAAAACAGGTATTTGTCAATACCCTAGAGAGAGCAGTGAGAGCATACAAGTAAGCAGTGGAAATAGCAAAACCCTTTGGAGTATCTAGAAACAATGCAGTCCTTGGCTCAAACGCATGTAGGAAAAGACCTGTAGAATTTAATAGAAAATGATGGCTTTTCTGTAGAACATAAAAGAAATATTTTCCTGATATAAAATACTAAAGGGGGTTCCAAATAACCTATAGAAAGGAGATTATTTGCTATAAATCTCTTTAGGTTTTTAGAGTAATTTCTGTCAAATCCTCCTGTTTTATCCCTATTAAATTCTATAGGGTTTCTCCATAAGCATATGCATGTAACAGGCTGGGAATTTGAGTTACAGGCTGAGTCTCAGACCCAATAAGGTATTTAGGGTCCTAACTTCCATTGAAACCAATACAAGTTAGGAGTGTAATACCTTAGAGGATCTGGGCCCAGCAAAATGCTTAAATATTTGCTTAATCTTACACCTGTATCCCACTGAAGTTATTTACTGATTACATTGTATTAGAATAGCAGCTGAAAGCTCCCAGTCCGGATCAGGCCCAGCACGGTTGTGTTAGGCACTGCACATACACAGTGTGAAGGATAGCTCATGCATGCCCCAAATTACTGGCAACACAAACAGATGAGATACGAGTGGGTGGGGGGGAGTATTACTCCCGCCATTTTACAGATGGGGAACGAGGAGAGAAAGTGACCTTTTAAGATCTCACAGGAAGGCCCTGGGACAGCTGAGAAGTGTAGCCGTCTCTCCTGAGTTCTAGATCAGTGCCTTAACCACAAGGTGCTCCTTTCTCCTGAAGCAACCTTAATATGGTGAATATTGAACATATCCTGTCATGATTTGGAAGGAAACCACACTGAACTGTGCTGCATGTGAGGCTGAAAGATGTGGCTCAGTGTAGGCACATAGGACTCAGCTCATGTTTTAATATTCACAATACTGCAGGTACACAGGCCCATTAAAGAACTCTGAGGGAGGTGCATGGCAGAAAGGAGCAAGGCTGTATCCTCCATTTTCTGAGCACGATGCTGTGGACTGGTAGGTTTTACCTACACAAATCCGTGGCTTTTAAGAGGCCAAACCTAGACAGCACAGGCTCCCGTAAGCAGGTTCTGCAAATGTGTCAGGGCTGTGGCCAGGCAATCATTCAGACCCTAAAGCTCCATGAGGAAATTCTGCACACACCTTGCACATCTGGGACTAGGGACTCAGGAGGCCTGGGTTCAATTCTCAGCTCTGCCACTGGGCTTCTGGGTTACCTCGGGCCAGTCACGTCACCCTCTGTGCCTCAGTTTCTCCATCTGTAAAACAGCGTTCATGATACTGATCTCCTTTGTAAAGAGCTTGAAGATCTACAAATGAAGAGAGTTAAGAACTAGGTATTCTTACTAGTGTGGGTAAGGAATTCACAATATGGCCCTAGAGCATGAAGCATTATAACTAGAAATTGAACAGCATGAAACTTTCATACCGTCAGATTCTGGCCCTCACTCATGTTGTGTAGTACCTTACTCCATGAGTAGTTCCATTGAAATCAATGAGTGCTCATAGAGAAAGGTTCTAGTGAGAGTAAGGATATCAGATTCTGGCCCATAGTGACTAATACGACAAATTTAGCTTTTATTTCTGTTCATGAAATATCTAAGAGAAGAACATGAGTCCATGAAATTATGTAGCATTCAAAACAAACCAAATTTGATGTTTTTAGCTTCAGTGAGAGTGTAAAATTTCTAATCGGAGTACATGAGAAAAATTATTTCACACCAAAATTACTCAGATAGCTGAGGTGTGATAGTAAAAACCATTCACCTTTGATCTTAGACCAGTCATGGAACATTTCAGCCTAAAAGCAGAAAGTTTGAGAAAGTGAATGGAAAGCAATTGAAAAAGAAGTGTTACAATGGAAGTTGTAATTCAGCCTTAATTAAATAGTCAGCTCTACTTGTGCCCACTGTAATAAATTCATACACATTTATATATAAACATTTTAATGACTAGTTCCGAAGAAAAGTTATGACTATGAAAGTGTTGGATGAGGCACTACATACTGTGTTTCACAGGTATATTGGTCTGATATGCACTCAGTTACCCTGGAACAAATGAAGAGTAACTCCAAAGACATTACACTAGCATTCCTCTGATTGAACTCCATTAAAGTCTATGGCGTTGGACCAAGCTAAAACTAATGTAAGATCAGAATCAGACCTGTGTGTTTTGCGTTACAGAACAATATATACCTGATTTTCTGAAAATGTTTTAAATTGTCTCAGCAGGAAATTATTTTGGTGCTTTGTCTCTTGTAATTTGAATATATCAAGAGCTTGTGTTTGCAAAAGTTTCAAGACCTGAACTACTAGAATTTTGAGTCTTCTGCACATTCTCTTACCGGCACAATACAAGAACAAATCTTTATTCACAGTCTTGTTGCTAACTTCAGGTTATCCTCCTTTTCAGCAAGTAGTAGGTTGTTTGTTTGCTTACTCCCATGCCGCTCAAGGGAGTGAGAGAGGACATATTACAGTAGAACCTCAGAGTTACGTACGCCTCGGAATGGAGGTTGTTTGTAACTCTGAAATGTTTGTAACGCTAAACAAAATGTTATGGTTGTTCTTTCAAAAGTTTACCACTGCACATTGACTTAATACAGCTTTGAAACACTACTATGCAGAAGAAAAATGATGCTTTCCCTTCTTTTTTAAAAGTAGTTTACATTTAACCCAGCACTGTATGGTATTTGCCTTTTTCCCCCTCTGTGGCTGCCTGATTGTGTACTTCTGGTTCCAAATGACCGATCAGCTTGTAACTCTGGTGTTCGTAACTCTTAGGTTCTACTGTATGTATTTTACTATTATTATTATGACTTTAAAATTATTTGTATAATGTTCAAAAGTGTGCTAGGAGCGCTACAAACATATTAAGACATAAGCTTGAACAGAAGCGCTTACAATCTAAAAACAATTAACAGGCAAGTGAATGGAAAAAGGTATGTGACGTGTGTGTGTGTGTGTGTATAGATGCCTGTAAAGTGGATTTGTATCTAGTAGCAATGCAACTGAGTTCAACAGTGCATTTCACTGCTGGCTGGAGATAACGGTAATAAACTAATAGCCAAATCTTGCTTGCCTTATGCATATGAGAAGTCCCCTTGAAATTAATGGGACCATGCATGTGAATAAAGTGAACTGGATTTGGCTCCAGAAACAGTTATTCAGAACTTTAAGTGCAATTATACTAGTGACCAGACATTTTCATGGTATTCACAGGGATGAAGCTCTGGGTGTGAATCTCAATTGGAGTAAAAGAAGTACATTGAAGTGATTTGGGACATTCTAGAGAAAACAATCCTAATCAGAGGATTTAGCTCCCAAGAAACCTGCAGCTCTGAAGTATGTAAACTTGCCTTTCGTTGTATGCCAGGTATGTTTTTAATTCCTCGCATGGGTGGAAACCCAACGCTTTAATTTCAGAAGGTCAAATCAAGTTTCCTATCAAGAAGAAGTGGGGAGAAAGAGAAAGAACTGCCTCTCTAGTACCATATTTTTTCTCTTCCCCACATCTGAGGAAAGATCCTTTTGATGGCTCTGCAGGGATCCAGCACCGAGGATAGCTGCTAGAGAATGGCACTGTCTAAGGTCATCAGAATAAATAAGTCTATACACTCTTCTTTCTGTCTTCTTTTCCTTTTGTGTGTTCTAAAACTCACAGCTGTTCTAAAAGGAGGATTTTATTTTTGACAGAAATTTTCAAAGGATATGGGGGACATACATGTTGTATGCATGTAAATAATTAATCTAGAATTGTCTCTCAAAGTTAAAGTGTGAATGTGGAAGTGTTTTATTTTACCATCACTAAGATTTTGTGGCTCTTCTGGCTTTATTCATTGCTCTACTAAGTTTTGTACCAAGTGGTTAAGAGTCCACCAAAGACTAGCCTTCTGTTACGAGCATGGATGATTCTGTTTACCTTTTTTTATTACATCCTTCCTCCAAAAAGAGGAGTAAAATACAAAGCCTTCCTTTTTTGTGTTTGAATAATTTAAACCAAAACAGAACTGTACAAAAAGAGAAAACCACAATTCAACTTATCTGCTGTTCCTTTTCAAGATGGCCAGCATAATCTCAAATCTGTTCCCTAGGAACCCAGAAAGAGAGGAAAGCATAGGAGCAGCTTCTGAATCAATATGCAGTTCCCATTATACACAGTGGGGTGAAGATAAGGAGAGACTAGTGGGCTAGTTCTGCCTTCTAACCGGCCCGTGCTTGTGAACTCAGGCAATGGACACCTGTGAAAAAATGGATGGAGAAATAACATATAAAGCTATTACTACAATTATTATTACTACTACATCATCCTTGCTTCCCACAATCTATGCTGTAGAGCTCTCTCTTTATAGATTGTTTCTGGAAGCACTGGCTGGTGGGGAAGTTCCTGGCAGGGTAGTTCTGAAAGTCATATTCCTATGTCATACTGGAGGCAAAAAGCCAGCAATAGGGCTCGAGACTTCTGCATGGATGCCCTTGACATTGGTGGGTCTTCCAGTGTGGATCTTGTTGGGGGGCAGGCAAAACTCTGCTGAGTTCAACAGATGGGAGAATACCCTTAAATCCCCAAAGAACAGCACAGAGTTTGGTATACAAAGGAGTAAGATTATTTTCCAATGTATTATTTGCTTTTGTTTCTTTCAGATGGCTTTCAAGAAATCCAGAATGATTTTTTTTTTAATTGTAGCATTGGCCTGTGTTTATTTGTATTTATTCAAGTTGTATTTGATTGAAATCTGTATATTCTGTCAAAAGAGGGAAAAGGCCACGTCATTGACTTTTATAACAAATAATGGAAAATTTTTGCAGTTGCCAGATGTGGACTGCAGTAGGACTCCTCCATTCCTGGTACTCCTCGTGACATCGTTACAGGGCCAGAATGAAGCTAGGATGGCGATCCGTCAAACGTGGGGGAAACGTAGACTAGTTGCTGGCAAACTCATTGTGACATATTTTCTCCTGGGAACCACTGCGAGCCAAAACGAGCAGATTAGTGTCATTGCTGAAAGTCAGAAATACAGAGACATTATCCAGAAGGATTTTTTAGACGTGTATTACAATTTGACTTTAAAGACAATGATGGGAATTGAATGGGTTCACAAATATTGTCATCAGTCCAGGTTTGTGATGAAAACTGACACAGATGTATTTGTCAATATCTTTTACCTGTCTGAACTTCTTTTAAGAAAAAACAGAAGCACTGAATTCTTCACAGGCTTTTTAAAAATGAACGAGTTCCCAATCCGAAGGATATTTAGTAAATGGTATGTGAGTGAAGATGAATATCCAGGAAGAACATATCCTCCATTTTGTTCAGGGACTGGTTATGTTTTCTCTACTGACGTTGCTAGTCACATTTACAATATTTCAGAAAGCGTCCCTTTTATTAAACTGGAGGATGTTTTCATAGGCCTGTGTCTTGCTAAACTAAAAATCAACCTGGAGGAACTTCATTCAGAACAGACATTCTTCCCAGACAGGCTTGAGTTCTCTCTTTGTCGCTTCAAGAAAATTGTGACGTGCCATGACGTGAAACCTCGTGAGATGCTGCTCTACTGGGATGAATTGGAGAAATCAGAGGATGAAGCATGCCCAGATAACTGACATAGCTGAGCTAACAGACTGATACAGAAAAGCTACAGGTTCAGTCTTTACTTAGACAAAACTCCCACTGCAGTCAGGCTGTGACTCGTAAAGTTAAAGAAACACTGACGAATATTTGATTTAGGGAGACTTTAATCTCCATTTTTACCGTAAAATGTGAAAATCTCTTTCCCCTCTGCAAATTTGCTCTTATTTATTTGCAAATGCTGGACTGGGCTTTCTTACAGGGGACAAGCCATCAAACCTGCTTTGTTTGGCTACCAGACCTCCAGTAATGTCAGCAGAGGGCTGGTAATGCTTATTTATCTTTCGGTTCTCTCTAGCCTTTTCTCTGGTTCCCCAGCATATAGTCAGGTCTTTTTATTTTATTTTTTTAAGTTTACAGCCCAGAGGCCATTCCCTGACACATTATAGCAAGGTTAGGCTGCCCGCCTGCAATGAGCTCTGTGTGGGCAGAGCTGTGCATTTACATGAACCCCTGCTGACGTCCACGTGGCTTTGCACACTTGTACAGATCTGCCTATTCAGAGCTCAATTGCAGGAGCAGGGTCCTAAGAATCATAGGTTGTCTTCTGAGCCTTTAAGATCACTGCATTAGATTTCTCTTATGCAGTTCACATTGAAAATTGTGCATACGGGCCCTAATCCCTAACTCAAAGGAAAGAATCCCACTGATTTCTATTGGTTTGGATTAACTGGGGCCATGAAGCATTATGTGCACTCATAATTGGTTACTGTGGCTGCACAAGCCTTCTGAGCATTATAAAGTTGTAATATGGTCTGTCAAGACCAAATCACAATCAATGAGACAACGTAAGAGCATCTTTACTGTCATGAACAGGGTGGCCGAGTGTGGGAGGGTGACGGCCATGTAGGGATTCTTCTGTTGTAATCAACAGCTAGCTGAAGACATGACCCTATAATGTTGCAGACTGACTGTTTCGCCATTCCTCGAGCACCCAAAGCTCCTTTTACCCATCTCTGATCTGTCTGTGAGATGTAGTGTTCCCACCTGATTTATAGATAGATTCCCAATAAGTAACATACCCCTAACAAGGGTAGCCCAGTAGAACCTCAGAGTTACGAACTCATCAGGAATGGCGGTTGCTCGTAACTCTGAAATATTCATAATGCTGAACAAAATGCTATGGTTGTTTTTTCGAAAGTTTACAACTGAACATTGACTTAATACTGTTTTGAAACTTCATTATACAGAAGAAAAATGCTGCTTTCCCTTTACTTTTTTAGTAGTTGACATTTAACACAGTACTGTGCTGTATTTGCTTTTTTCCTCTGCGGTTGCCTGGTTGCATACTTCCGGTGCCAAATGAGGTGTGTGGTTGACTGGTCAGTTCAGAACTCTCGTGTTTGTAACGCTAAAGTTCTCCTGTAGCTTTACCTTGAACTCCACTGTTAAATAGGGCACACGCCTATAAAACACCACATCAAGTAAAACAGATTTATCTTTCTCAGGAACAGACTGAAAATGGAGAAAACTTGTTAGTGGGTTTCAAAAGATACTTTTTTTGTGCAAGCTCAGAGTCTTTCCCTACAACAGAGACCCTGGTTGGGAAGGTCACTGGGTGCTGTGTCCCAGTGGAATGCAGAAGACCCAAACAGGTGAATGCATTGGCTGAGTACTCACCAGGGGAGCGGTCCCCTTGCCCCCTGCAGTCAAGGGTCAACTGTAGATCAGCATGAATGATTCCAGCAGGAATATGCCCATTGTTTACTACCACTACTACTATTAAACTGTTTAACTTGTGATACAGAGTAATGTGGAGACTTCACACACTTATTCTGATGTTGCATACCAAATTGATGGGTAAATCCTTTTCATTGGTTCAGCAATTGAGCACTGGGTTTTAGGTTGAAATGGTAACTCACTGTTGTTTTGCTGCTGACTTTAGTGGGAGCAAAGTTAATATAAATTAATATTAATAATAATAATATAAATTAATACAAGATTTTGTTCCTTTGTAGTGTGTACACTTGATAAGTCCGCTTTGATTAATAAAATACGAAATGTGCTACTAAATTCTAATGGATAAAATTATATTACTGTAACATAAGACAACAAGAAAAAATAGATTATCACAAGCATAGAAAATTAATTAATTTTAAAAAATTGCTTTTCTTGCCAGTTTAGTATAGTATTAGCCAAATTAAATTAAATTGAGTGATTCAGGGCACTAATCATGGTTTTTAGCACACTGGATAACCAACGGCCTTTTGCCAAATTATATACATTTTGCTATTTATGGCAAACACAAGAAAAGCTGGAAATATTCACTCATTCATTAGGATTGTAAACACACATTCTGCAGCGCTGTCTGAAAATAAAGTTTAAAAAAATCCAATGAAACACTTCTGACTGAAAATGATTTTTAAGAGTATATCTGCAGAGGTAAATGTTACACACTTAATGGCTTAAAAAGCAACCATATCAGGAAATTCTGAACATTTTGGAAACTTCAGGGTTACTTTAATTCCTTTAAATTTAGCACTAAAGTCTGTAAAAACAATAACAAACAACAAGAAAAAATCAGCAGTGCTGACAGACTATTGGAGTTGGTAAATAAATAATGTATTTCAACATGATATAGTTCCCCCTCAATACAAGGTGTATTTTTGAATACCGAGGAATTAGTATATACTGTAAAATTCTAAACTCAAACACCACATTTCCCTTTATGCTGGGTTTACCAAAAGAGGCTGAATGGAATGAGGTGCTCCAATCAAGTTAATGGGATTTGGGCACCTAACATCATTAGTCTCTTTTGAAAACCCCAGCCTCAGTTTTATAATCATACCCAGGCCTTATATGTCAAAGCTGAATGAACAGAAGGGCTATTTGTACATAGTGCACTTGAGGTAACAAAATGTGATTGTTTTAAATATAAGGGTCTATTCTCTCCTTGAATTTGCACATGCAACTTTTTAATGCTGATATGAAATGTGTTACACTCTTTACATTATTTGTATAAACATATAAATATCAAGCTATGGAAACTGAATGTGTGATAATACTTTAATAAAAGGTGGTTATTACAGCTTTTTATGTGTCTAGTTATCTTCTACTTGAGATCGTCTAGTAGGAGGTAGGTTCTTCTTTCTATGTAAGCATATAATTCCCATGGCCAAGAACAGGAGAACTCCTGGCCAAGAACAGGAGTATATGGTGCTGCCATCACAATTTATGGCCTCAGCAATATGTTTCTTTGTGTTACAAGACATTTGGGTAAAAATTACATTGTTTGCAAAAAGTGTCACGGAAATGTGAAGGCAGACTATTTTTCTAAGTGACTTCAATGTCTTATCAATAAAAGTGTTAAAAATACAAGGAAATGCTGGTAGGACTAAAGATAGGTCAAGACTGGAATCTTAGAGTCAAATACCTTGGAATTTCAGGGGACAGAAGGGGATGTTCCATCTCCATCTTAGGAGCCATATAAATACATATCAATGTAATGTCTGAGCTGCCTGACTTTTAATATATTTATCCTCACAACGCCGTGATGAGGTGGTGTTGTGACCCATATGTACCCAGGGTAGCCCACTGATAATGCCAGGGTCAGGGCAGGCTGTAAAAGGAGAGCAAATTCTCCCAGCACAGGTGGGTGACACTGAAGTCAGACTTCCCAACCAGCCACAAACAGTGCTTCTGATTCCACCACACTAGTTATCAAGAAGCCACTGTGCATTTCAGTCCCCTAAAGCCCCCTTTATTGTATTTCAGTCTCTGGCTCCCAAACTGCCATCAGGTCCAGTAAAGACACCAGTTATTTAAACTCTATGCTCTTTACTCAAAAGATTCCCTCTGATCCCAAAGGACCAGCCACAGTGCCAGTTCACTATAAATTTGGATCTTACCCAAAATACCACGCTGCCAGCCAATCCTTTAGTAACTAAAACTAAAGGTTTATTATAAAAAGAAAAACAAACAATAAGAGAAACATTAAAGGATTAAAGCAATCAGATACATACAAATGATTTGAAAGTCCATATACATCAGGTTTCTAGAAAAATTGTGGAGGTGCAGGCTTGTATGGTCCCTCTGGTATACATCCAGTACCTGGATGGGTCTAAGTCTTCAGTTCAGTTGCAAAGTGAATTAATCCAGAGGTGGGTAGGTGTTGTCTGCAGCTGGACAGGAACAAAGATAAAATGGTTTCTGTGGTTTGATCTTATATACCCTCTGCCTCTGGCCCTCCGGCTTATGGATCTTTACAGGAGCCAAAATGGAGTCCAGAGTCACATGGGCCAACCCTGGTAACTCTTCAGATATGCCTTTAGTTTCTTCCTTGGCCTTTTGCTTCTGAAAAGGTCTTGATGGGCCATTAAGCGGGCTATTGTCCTGCCGCCTCTCTATCTGGGGTGTCTTATACAGCATAGTTTGAAATACAAGTATATCAAAGATCTCCATAACTTCCCTCACACATATCACACATGAAAAGAAATGTTATCTTCTTACTCAGCACATTATAACCTTTCTAACAGTACCTGACATGGCATGTCTCACATGAATCACTATAATTTTGACATACTGATGTCAAATAACACAAATGCCCCCTCCCCCCCAACCCAGTCATCATGACAGTTGTTATCCCCAATTTACTGATGGGGAACTGAGGCACAGAGAGGCCAGGGGCTAAATCCACAAAGAGACTTAGGAGCTGCAACACCCTGCCACCTAGAGAAATCCTTAGCCCTAAATTAGGCACCCAGGCTCCCTATACTATGCATGGAGAAAGCCAGGCACCTAAGAAAGGGATTCACAGAAGTCATCCAGCTGAGTGGGGAGCTGCCAAAACTAGTCAGTAGGAAAGAGATGGGGTCTTGTCTCACTCTTCAAAGGTAGTTAGGCACCTATCAGCTTGTCCTGGAGTTGGGTGTGTAAGTCAGGTCAGCCCCCTTCTCATGTGAGAGACACACAAACCTTCACAGATTTATACCATCTATCCTAGGGCACGTCTTCACTGACGGCAGCAAATTCGCCGCTGTCAGATCGAGCTATTTGGATTGACTGAGCAGTCAGTGAAGACCCACTCAATTGATCCGGAAGTCAATGTGTTGAAACCATTCCCTCAAGTGGTGTAGCACAGTAAAGACCCCACATAGAAGAGGAGTTACAAAGTTGACGGGAATTACGCAAGCTACTCTGTGGCCTAACAAATGACCTCTAGAGAGAAGCTCTTTCCTCTGGCTGACTGACTATGTAGTTATTTATACAAAGTAGAGCCGCTTCAACAGGAACGAGTGATAAAGACCCTCACTAGAGTACCTGGGATGAGGGAGACCCAAGTTCAAGACTCTGCTCCACATCAGCCACAGTGGGGATCTCAACATAGGTCTCCCACATGAGTGTTCTCACTGCTGGACTATTGTTGGACACATACACATGAGCAAGCTAGCAAGCCAACCACCCAAATTCCTCATCTGTTAGTCCCTAGCTGTCTTTTGTGTGGGTTAAGTGTACTCAGATCATCCCTACCAGATTGATCCTCCACCCCCCCATCTTGTGTGCGAGGCCCAACACCTAGTGAATCCATGAGGATTTATGTGTAATCTAGGGCACTGAGCATTGTCAGGATTTAGGCAATTTTCTGTGTACTCAGCAGCAGACACTTAGGTGCCATGGGGACTTTATTGGCAGGATTAGGTTACAGGATTAGGTGGCAGCTGAGCAGCGGTTTTGAGGATCTCAGTAGTACCTAAATATTGGATTTAGGTATCTCAATCCCTTTGTGGAACTAGCTCCATGTGCATTGCCTGAGATCACACAGGGAATCTGTGACATAGACGGAAGAACATGAGTCCCCAGCTATTGCTCTCACCCCTGAAAGAATTCTGAATGGAGGCATTGAGAGCTTATTTAGACTGGGAGGGACAATAATTATTCCTGTTTATTAGGTCAAGCATAGTTCATATTTTCTCCATATTTTAAATGTACTCAGTTTATGGTTGTCTTTATGCTGGGCTTACAATAGTTAGCACAAACCATTTTGGCTTACTTCAGGCTCTGTGAGCCAGTCAAACAACTCAATGCAGCCCTCTGAGAAAAAAAGAGCCTAAATATGTCTTCCGCACTTTTGGGCAGGCTCAAACCTCTGAGGTAATTAGATGGCCCTATTACCTGAGTATTTCACAATCTTTTGGAATGTACTTATCCTCTCAAGATCACTGTGAGGAAGTATGGCTATTCCCATTTTACAGATGGGGAACTGAGGCACAAAAATACGTGACTTGCCCAAGGCCGCACAGGAAACCTATGACAGAATAGGAGATTAAATCTAGGTTTCCTGAGTCCCAGGCTAGTGCCCTAACCAATAAATTATCCTTCCCCTTAAAGAGCCAGAACCAATATCATGTGCATTATGTAACTACTCAAAATCAACCAAGCCAGACTGAGATTCAAAAGAGTAATGTTTAAAACAACACTTTCATGGTTATCCTCATTAAAAAGAAAACAACCTACCACAATTTTTCACTGAAGAATTTAATTGGACAAGTTCAGATTTGCATAAAAGCCTGCTGCTGTGTTGTTTTACAAAGTCAAAAAAGAGGCAAGTTTTGTCAAACAACAACAATAAAAAACTATTCATATGACTCAGAGTGGCACCAAATCAATCATCTACCTCCGCTGTTATATCTGAGTCCTGACCTAGACTGACCCTGTTTAATTTGTGACTGGCCAGGATCTCAACACAAGACAGCAGACATCAGCTGCCCGCTCTGTTGTCCCAAAAAGCGCAAAGAAACCATATCCTTCTGTGACAAAGTGGAGATGCCCCAGTGTTTCCTCTGAGTGTGGTGTGCGTGCCTCCGTCTACCCCATATGTTACTCATGTATTTCCCCATATGTTATTAATGTATTTTGGTGATGGGACTTGGTGTGTGATCATTGCAGAGACCACTAGAGGGAGGATGGACCTTTCCCAGACACACGTAAGCAGGCCAGGGCAGTCCCGCTCTGACCTACTGGGTCAAACCAACTACAACAGGTTGTAGCACCTTGCCCGGGAAAGAGACAAAGGACTGGGGCGGGGCCCAAGAGGTGGGGGTCTGTCTAGTGGCTGGGAGGAGAGTCAGTCACCTGTGAAGGGTCGAGGGGAGTGGAACCCAGGGGTGGGGCCCTTCCCCCCCTAGTTAATTGCTGCTGTAACTACTAGTTAAGCTGCTAGCACAGTCTGTCTGCGCCAGTTGTTCCCTACCTTTTTGGCTCAAGGGCCACAGATACAATTTTTACAACCCTGAAGGGCCACCAGTCTCTGCCAGAAGCTGCTGTCCCCCACTTCTCCCTGAAGCCAGAGGGAAGGAGTTCAGTGAGGGAGGATCTCCCGTCATCCTGGCTGCAGCAGGGAAACCGTGAACTCCACCTGGGTCCCTAGGCAGTGGCTCCCTTCCGCTGCCAGTGGGAGGGGAGACATGGGCCACTCTGAAAGACCCTGAGGGCCACTTTTGGCCCACAGGCCACAGGTTGAGAACCACTGGTCTACGCTGTAATCCTGAGAACTAATAAACCCTTCTGATTTCTATGCTGGCTGTGGGTCGCTTCTGACTGCAAGGTGGGGTGCCTGGCCCTTTGGGGTGTAGAGGAACTCCCCAGGGTCCTATCCAGGGGTTCCCATCGGGGGGCGGGGGGTTGGATGAAGCAGGGGTGCTGAACGCTGTGAGGCCAGAGTCAGGAGGCAGCTACACTGGTGTGTGGAGACCTGAGGGGGGGGGCAGACTCTGAGGCACTAGAGTCCTGACTGGCTGGGTCCTGGATAGCTCCCGAGCACTGATCGTGGAGACTCTGTCACACCCTCCTAATCTTTACAAAACATCAGTGTGGCATGATTTATGTCTTTGGGTTGTAAAACTTCCAAGCGGCAGTGTTTTCTTCAAGTTTAATTTAATTGCCATCGCTGGAACAGCAGTTGTAAGTAAATATTTAACTCTCATCTGTAAGGGACTTGCAGCTTTTACATGTGGTTTTGTTAGTAAAATTTCAGCAAGGGAATGAAAAAAAAAGGGTGAATTGAGCCTTCAGGCAGTAGTAGGAGGCATTCATCTGGCTCACAAGTAATGCAGCTTTCTTCTGCGGTAGGAAGAGTAGAAGCAGCATAACAGCACTTTGGCTCTTTCTGTGCAGCTCTGCTCTGATGTGAAATAGCACCTTCTTATTCATCAGATCCCCTTGTGTGTATGTGGAGTCAGAGCCAGTTACTTTAGGGCCAGATTC
The DNA here is from genome assembly GCA_007922155.1 of Mesoclemmys tuberculata. Classification (NCBI taxonomy): domain Eukaryota; kingdom Metazoa; phylum Chordata; order Testudines; family Chelidae; genus Mesoclemmys; species Mesoclemmys tuberculata. The sequence goes on from ML675610.1 coordinate 35,855,357, forward strand.
TGCAACCGTAGCTCATGTACATCCTAGGCTGGGGTAGGGAGGGAGGGGAAGGAGTCTGTGCCTCATCCAGTCAGAGATGGTAGGGTCCAGTAAAGCTCCTGGACAGGTTAGTGCTGCCCTAAATTGTTGTATTCTTGCTGCTGTGATCCCTATTGGTCTTTGCAAGGGCTCAGGATAGCCAAGAGAGACGAATGGATTGGCCAGGCCCTCTCTCGCACTCCCAATAGGCCTAAACATCTTGAGAAACAGATGAATTCTTCCCAAGAACACGTGTGACTGAGAAGGATAGCCTTCTGCAACTTGTGCCATAAGAGGGAGGGAAGCTTTCATCCACGTTTTAAAACGTTCACTAGATCAGGAGCGAAGCCTGAGGATTTTCAATATTCAGCAATTCTCTCAGATTTTCTGGGAGAAAACGTATTATTTTGTATAAAAAGCAACGTTGAAAGCTCAACGTTGAATTAAACAAACTTACCATATTTCTTCATCGGAGAAGTACAAGACTCAGCCTTGATCCTAGGTGCTTCCCCTTGACCTTAACCAAAATATCAGTGAGCAACATCCTCTATCAGTGAACTATGTCATCCTCTTGCAGGTGGATCTGAGTCAGCCCTAAAATCCTTGGCATGAACATAGTTTCTTTCAGACATGGATTTCAAAGCACAGGTGCTGTCCGTTTCTAACTTATGATTTGACCATTGATTGAATGGATCCCTCTGTGGAGCAATAAAGTGTCAGTAATGAGGCTGCATTTCATTGAAACTTCAGGAAGGTAGATTGAAACACACGTTCTCAGACACACTGTATGATCACATGAAGACAACATGGTCTCCAATCAGTGCAACATGACCTTGGACCATGACAATGGGTTATTTATTAATTCCAATAGGAGTCTTCCGTTTTCCAAAGGCACAGGTCTTATGTCTTTCATAATTGCAAACCTTACAAAAGAACTGAGCATTTAGAGAGAGCATGACTTCATAATCTATCATATCAGCTTTCCTGTGGATATAACATCTGCTCTCCACTTAAGGAAATAGAAAAAATGGGAAGCCCAGGTGGAGTTCCAAGGACCCAACCCTTAGGAAAAACAAGTTATGGTTCATGATGTTTACACTGTCATGGCAGACTGCAACACACTGCTAGCTACAAAATCTCCCTAGAAGAGATTGGGTGATATCCAGACTAGTAACTAGGAAACTAGATAGTGCTTTATTTTGACTTTGATAAAAAAATTTAAATTTAAAGCTAAAGAGTACATTGCTCTGGGAAAGCAGTGCATTGGAAGTGCACTAAAAATTTCCCTCTTGGATTTACATGCCCTCTAAACTCAACAAGACTGCTTCCTCTTTGGTTCTATGATTGATGTTATTCTTTATCTACTGCTGGGTGACTCACTGCTGAACTAATCTTCTCCACAGTACCTGAATTATGACAGTTTAAAAATTGTAAAGCGATTTAGCTGGCAAAATTAATGCTATCGTAAGACTGAATGCATTGACCAAAAGGAAAATATGGAATGCAGTTAAGAAATTGTCTTTGGGATAAGGTAGCAGAGAACTACATTCCAGACATGCAGATTTACTAGGCCAGATAAAAAACAACAAGATCTGGAAGAATTTTTATTAAAATGAGTTTTACAGGATTTAATTCCATGACTTCCTGTGTGAAAGTAGGAGGGAGTAATGATTCCAGGATAGGCCTGAAATCTGCCACTAAATGGAGATTCCCCTGGCAATTTTCATGAATTTATGACTTTGTGACAACAATCAACAGAAGAGTCAGAAAATGACTTGAACCAGGAAATAAGATTTGGGCTAATTTTATGTTCTGAAATTTTTGGGTGTCCAATTTGAGAAATGCAAGCCAAGATCCACAAAGGTATTTAGGATCTAACTTTCATGGAGTTTAAATACTTTTGGGGATCTGGGTCACTAATGTCTGATTTTCAGATGTGCTGAGAACCCACAGTTCTAGCTGATTTCATCAGGAGCTTTGGGTCCTTTGAAAATCGGGCACCAGGGCTAGATTCACAAGGAGGACATATGCAGTGCAACACTTAACTTTCGGGCATCCTGCCACTTAGTGGAATTCACAACCCTAAGTTAGGCACCCAGGTTCCTTGTACAATGCACGGGCAGAGTTAGGCAACTAAGCAAGTCATTCACAGAGGCCTGCAAGCTGTGTGTGGAGCTGCCGAAACCAGCCAGAAGGAAAGGTTGAGGAGAAGGGTATAGCCTAAACCCACCACTCAAAGGGAATTAGGTGGCTAAGCCAGGTCCCTTTGTACAAAATACTTGAATAGTCACTGGACCAGAGAAAGAGAGAGAGAGAGAGAATGAGTGACTGAGAGCCCCTCACTCTAGCCTATCCGATAGCCCAAGGATTCGGGAATTCAGGTGGGAGACCTGGGTTCTAGTTCATGCTCTGAATCAGGCAGAGTGGGGCGGTCTGAGCCCTGGTCTCCCACAACCAGCACGAGTACTCTAACCACCAGCAATGGGGTAGGAGGGCAACACCATTTCCTCCTCCTCAGCTGTGTTTTGTGCAGGACCCGAACTGGTAGGAGTGCTGTTGGGCCGACTCTGAGGATTGGGTCTCACAGGTGAGATGGCCATGGGAATGCCTAGTTTATGAGTCCCACTGGGGCTTAGGTGTAAAGTAGGGGCCCCTTAGGTGACTGTGTGCATGCTTCAAGGCAGAAATTTAAGAGCCTAGGGAACTTTACCAGTGGAAACTTAAGTGCTCAAGGGTTCTAGGGGCCTACGGTGTTACGTAACAGCTGAGCAGGTGGTTTGTGAATGCCAAGTGGTGCTAAGTGTTGGACTTGGACACTTAAAGTGGCAGTAATGTGCTTAAGTCCCCCTTGTGAATCTAGACCCACCTATGTCAATTTGGGCACCCAAAATTAAAGCATGTAAAATCTATGAGCATCTGTGAGCTGAAAATATGGTCACATGTGACTTGCCCAAGGTCACACAGGCACAGAAGGAAACAGAAATCAATTCTCTCAATATCCAGGGCAGTTCCTTTACCACTAGATCGCCATTCCTCCAGTTAACCACTGAATGCAGTTAATACCTATGCACATTCTGTCCCAGAAGTGCTTATCCAGCCCGTTTGCATATATGCAGGTTCTTGATTGGAATATGACAATTAAATATGATTGTTTTCTAGACAGCAAGTACATCTGGTGTATATCTACCACCAGCCTCTCTCAGGAAACCAGCTGTTTTAAAATCTGGGTCCATTTGGAATATGTAGTCAAATGCTAGGCCCTTTCTTGTGCACCAAAGGGTAGGAAATTTTAAAGTTTCCTAGTAAGCATTTGTATTACAGTAGAACCCAAAGGCTCCAGTCAGGACTGACGTTTCATTGTGCTGGGTAATGCACAAATAGAAAAGAGACAGTCTGCTCTGGAGTCCTGACTGAGCTTAAAGATGCAAACAGACAAAGGGTAGGGGGATAAGGATACACAAAAACAAGCAAATGAATATGGGAAGAACTGGAGTAGCTTTGTTACATGTGTTGCTGATACTGCTTTTAGTTAGGGTTAGAGGTAAAGAGTAAGGGAGCAGGAGAAGGAAAGACGGGGAAGAAGAATAGTCAGGGCTCAGCACATGTCTAATCCTGGTCAGCTATCAGCCTATCAGCAGGTAGGGTTACATAGACATCACTGTACAGAGCCTATAAAATGGGTAGCTCTGCTTATCTTTAGCTCACCCTCTTTTAAGTGCTCTCTACTTTCTCCTATTTCCCACTGGAGACAAGTACATTGCCAAATGTGGAGCTATTCAACAGAGACATTTTTAATGTTTCCAACATCTAGGTGTGCTGCTGACATTCCCAAACCAAATTCCATGTAGGAAACAGAGATTTTAATCCCAGTGTCTGGCACAAATCTCAGTGCAGTTTTAACTATGCTTTTGCTAATGACGTTTCCCTAATTTGGAAGGAGAAGTGCAGAGTCCCTGACGTTTCCGGGCATGACTTCTCAGATTGTTTCTTCTCTGACTGAGCTAATTAAACTAATGTACAGTATTAAAGGGCAGTAAGTGCCTACTTCCCCTGCTGTGCTCGCTCTTTCTCATTAGAAGTGTTTTACAAATGAGGGAGCCTACATGCTTCTCAGTTTCTATCATGACAATTTGCCCAACTTTCCTGGGGAAAAAACCAGGAGCTTAGAAAAAAATTACACTTGTGGCAAAAAAAGCTTTTATTCCACTCTTCTCAGAAACCCTACGTCATTGTACTGTGCATCTGAATGTGGGACTGTACACTGAGTTACATTTTAAAATGTTGTATGTCCAGTGTGCAAGTGCAGGTACATACAGAAAAAATTACATGGCTTGTAAAAGTGATTTCTAAAGGGTTCAAAAGAACATTAGAAAAAAGGAGCAAAAACTCCTACAAGCACAAGCAAAATGGAGGGCTTTAAAGGAGAATTTGGAAGGGGGAGGCTGATTAGTTACAAATAATTTTCCATCTTCATCAGGCTTGCAAATGTAGGGTCTGATCTTGCAAACACCTGTGCACATGGGTAACTTTACACATAGGAGTAGTTCCAGCCCCTTCAAATTCCTTTACTCATCTTGCATAGCCTCTTACTCCACTAATTGTCTCATTGACTCCAGTGGCACAATTCATCAGGAGTGAGGTATGAACCTCTGGCCGCAGCTGAAGAAAACACAATTAGGGCAATGAGAAATAATGAATAAAAGTAAAATAATACCACGCTAGTTGCTCTCCCCAAGGCTGGCTACAAGAGATGCCTAATGCCAGTTATTAAGCATCAGATAAATCAAGGAGTGAGAATTTCAACAAGTGGAACCAAGTCAGGCAGCACGTGCATGGCAGTAACAAATGCCCAGCCACCTATGCTCTCAGCACTTGCTGATTAACAGCCCTGACTGAAGTCTCTGTAGTGTCCTCATCTGCGTTACCTCTTCTGTTTTCCTCTGGGACCAAGTCAGACACAGGCTGCAGCCCCTCTGCCTAAACAGATTTGTCCTTAATTCATGTCCAGCCGTACTGTCAAATAACAGCAACCCACCCACTTGCAAGCCAGCCAATCCAGGGACAAGGAACTGGTAAGGGGTTTGAGCTGCCCTCCAGGCTCCAGACAACTGCTGGTGACCACTTCCTGGGATGAGCCCCACATGCTGAGATCCATTGCTTTAGAAACACGCTTTAGATGGCACCAGGACTGAAATTCCAACTGACTTTTGCAAACACACTATAATTGGCAGGTGACAGGCAGCTTGTGTCCCTGCCCTGCAGTGCCCTCTAGTGGACAAGAAGAGCAGGGATACCCTTCCAACAGCAGCCATATACCAGGGTCGATTATGAGACTATGCCGCTATCAACATTAGTGACACCTGTTAGCTTTCATAGCGTATCAATAGCGGAATTCAGTTTTATTGACATTCAGGGCCTCATCCAGCAAACGCTTCACACCAAGCCTATTGCAAAAAAAAAAAAAAAATGGGGCTACTTATGGTAGCAAACACCAATTGGCATTATGTTTTTGCAGTATTAGGGCCTTAGTTGTAATACGGTTACTTGTAAATTAGGTTTTTGTTTTAGGCTAAAACTTAAACAAATGTTTCTCTTTTCTAGACTGTGACCCAGGCTATTTGCTGACACAGGAGAGTTAGAAAGCACACATAGACTCTTATGGGGCTACAGGGGCTAGGCCAGTTGTTCCCAACAAAAAGTTGTTCCTTTTTGGCTCAAGGGCCACAAATATCATTTTTACACCCTGAAGAGCCACCAGTCTCTGCCAGAAGCCCCACCCGCCACCATTGCAGCCAGATGGAAGGAGTTCAGCATGGAGCCTGCCTCCTCATTGATCTCCTGTGTCTCTGGCTGCAGCAGGGGAACTGCACAAGTAGCCCCGTGCGCTCCACCTGGGTCTCTAGGCAGTGGCTCCCTTCTGCAGCCAGGGGGATGGAGAATCAGTGCTCCCCTCCCTCTGGCTTCAGCAGGGCCCCCAGCACCCATGGACCCAGGAGGAGCACTTTGCCCTGCCCCCTGCTACAGCCAGGGGGAGGGGAGCGCTGATCTCCCATCCCCTTGGCTGCAGGAAGGAGCCCGCACTGGTCTTTGAGCCCTGCGGAAAAACATCCCGCTTGGGTTTTTAGGCAGCGGCGCCCTTCTGCAGCCAGCAGGAGGGGGGCTGCAGGACACTTTTGGCCCCTGGGCCACAGGTTGGGAACCACTGGGCTAGGGGGTTAGACACGTAGGGTTACTCTCCTGCTTAGTCCCTCTGTGGAGAGTAACTAAGCCAGCTCAGAAAGGGGAGGGAAGGGAATAATTTGCTTCCTGCCCAAAGGGAGATTTTTTTTGTAATAAGTGAGCTAAAAATGGTCAGCCATTTCTGAGGGGGAGGAAAGTGGGGAAAAATACACTTTTCATATTAAAACAATCTCGCTTCCGCTTTGTGTCTCTCAGACACGTCTGTCTCATTCATAGGGAAATGGGGTAACATTTTCAAAAGCATCAAAAGTTATGTCTACACTGGAGCTGTAGGAAGCTACACTTCCCAGTTCGAGGAGCCATACCTGCACTGGCTCTGACCAACCTAGCATGCTAAAAATAGAGAGTACCTGCAGCAATGTGAGTGGCGGGAAGGGCTAGCTGCTCTGAGTACGTGCCTAATGTCTTGGAAGGGCTCCTACTTGGTGCGGCTAGTCCCTCCTGTTGCACTCTAGCTCAGTCAGCATGGGTATGTCTTCTTGATCTGGAATTTATGCTTAATGATTGAAGTGTGGACAGTGATTTAGGAGGCTAAGTTCTATTTTCAAATGTGATTTAGGTATTTCGGCCTGGACTGTCACAGGTATTTAGGCATGTAACTCTCATGGAAATCAATAGGCGTTAGGTGCCTACAGATCCTTTGAGGAGCTGGGCCTTAAGGGCTTGGGTATTATTGCAAGTCAATGGTATTTATGGTCCTAACAGCCAGATTTTTAAAGATATTTATGTACCTAAAGTTGCAGGTAGGTACCCACTGTGATTTTCACATGACCTAGGCAGCTAAGTGGCAGCGGTTTCAGTGAGAGTTAGGCATCTAGCCATTTTGAAAGCCCCACTAGGTGCCTATCTGCATCTTTGGGAAGCTAAATACCTTTAACAATCTGGCCTCAAATGACTGAGTCACTTTTGAAAATGGGACTTAGGAACCTAAGTGACTTAGACACTTCTGAACATTTTATCCCCTGCCTGGTTTAGTGGGTGGGTAAATAGGGATGAATGAGCCACTATTGTAAAAATAACTTGTGTGTTACAAAAGAGGAGGGCTGCTGGCTGGTGGCTGTGTATACTGGTATTTCTTTTTCGGATTGCTGTCCCTCACCACTCTCTGAAATAGCCTAAATTAGTTGACCTTCCGGGCATGCTGCGGAGCTCATTTGTTTGCGCTGGCATGGCTTAGATAGTAAGGGTGGGATATGTGTCTCATGGAAAAATGTGGCAGGGGTAGGACGCTGGGTTAATCACATCAGTGGTGATTACACAGGAGGTGTGGCAGAGTGGGAAGCAGCTGTGTTGCAGTTTGGACTAATTTATGTTTTGCAGCTGCTACATTGTGTTTTTAAGTGTGTGTCGAGGGCTCCTAGGGCTTTGGACAGGTTCCCTTTGGAGTGAAATTTCCTTCCAATCAACAGCGAAATAAATCAGTTAAATAAATAAAATATTCCTCAAATTGAATTTGTCTTGAACCTTATTGACATTTGGGAAAGTTAAGGACCATCCTTCTAGAGGGAGCTTGAAAAGGTTGCAGCATAGCTCCTAAACCTTACCATTATCTTCCCTCTCCTCCCACTTCTCACCTGAGATGTTTTCCCACTCTGGGGAGTAGGAGAGATGCTTAACAGCCTGTCATTCACTGCAAAGGGATTGCTGGAATGTCACCAATGAGTTTGCTATTCTCAGCAGGTGAGCAGCTAGCTGGTCTGTTCTTCTTTTCTGCAGCTGAGAGACACAGAAATCCCACTGCTTGGTCCTGCTATCCTGGGCTTTTAGAGTTTCAGAAGGACTCTAGAGCTTCCATTTCAGGGTGCAGTGCATGCCTGGGAAATCCCCAGGCACTCAAAGCTCTATGCCTCCCTTCTTTCTCTTGAGAGCTGCTGGTGTTCGTCGGTACGGAAACTCATCCAATAAGAGACTAGGGCCCCATTCCTGCAATGATTTACACAGGGGTATAATTTTATGCAGTGTGAATAGTCCCATTTTCTGTAGTGATACTATGAGCAGTGTATAAAGTTAGGCACGTACATAAGTCTTTGCAGGACTGGGGCCTAACTAAGATTATAGTAGTGACACATCCTAGTGCTATTGGTATTAAGTGGCAACATGAATGGAAAATGAGTTTTGACTGCAATAATAGCTTGCTCATGACACAATGCTCTGACACTTGTTGACAATGTTTGGTGCATGAATGGGAGTGATGTTTGTTATTACTATTAATTTGTATGTGTTTCAGTAGTGCCTAGCAGACCCCAGTTAGGATTGGTGCCCCACTGTAGTAGGCCCGGAACACAACTGAAATTAAAAGGTGGCCCTTGTCCCAAAGAGCTTACAATCTGAGTGTATGATCATAGAATCATAGAAGATTAGGGTTGGAAGGGATGTCAGGAGGTCATCTAGTCCAACCCCCTGCTCAAAGCAGGACCAACCCCAACTAAATCATCCCAGCCAGGGCTTTGTCAAGCCGCACCTTAAAAACCTCTAAGGACGGAGATTTCACCACCTCCCTAGGTAACCCATTCCAGTGTTTCACTACCCTTCTAGTGAAAAGGTTTTTCCTAATATCCAACCTAGACCTCCCCCACTGCAACTTGAGACCATTGCTCCTACTTCTGTCATCTACTACCACTGAGAACAGCCTAGCTTCATCCTCTCTGGAACCCCCTTTCAGATAGTTAGAGGCTGATATCAAATCCCCCCTCATTCTTCTCTTCTGCAGACCAAACAAGCCGAGTTTCCTCTGTGATGCTGGCTGAATTAGGGGGACCATTTATGATATTATTTAACATCAATATTTCAAAATTACAGTAATTCATATGAAATATGCCAAGCCAGGAACCGTTAGAAAGGTTATAATCTGCTAATTACAATGATATTGTTTATGTTCATGTGTCATATTTGTATTGGAAGTTATGGATATGTTTGCTGTATCTGTATTCTAATTTGTGCTTTGTTTCTGGGCAACTCCCCAGACAGGATAGCAGCAGCAATAAGCCCATTAAGGAAATGGCCCATTAAGGAAACTCACAGGTACAATGGACCCGGGAAGAGAATCTGGGGCTACCCCTGATGAGTCACCAAGACTTCCTCATGTGTCCCTGGACTCCATCTTATTTGTGTAAATTTCCACAAGCAGCATGGCAAAGGCTAAGGGACATAAAAGGCATCTGCACCACAACCATTTGGTCTTCAGTTGTTCGGTCTTCACCTACCTCTGGATCAACTACTCATCTATAAGTGAAGCTGTGAAACAAAGGACTAAGACCCGTCCAGTTACTGGATGTACACCAGAGGGACTATACAAGCCTGCAAACTCTACAATTCTTCTGGAATATATATGGACTTTCAAATCATTAGTATGTATGTGATTGCTTTAGTCATTTAACATTTCTCTAATAGTTTGATTCTTTCCTTTTATAATAAACCTTTAGTTTTAGTTACTAAAGGATTGGCTAGCAGCATGGTATTTTGGGTAAGATCCAAAGTTATATTGATCTGGTACTGTGGCTAACCCTTTGGGTCAGGAGAACCTTTTTGGTAAAAAGCATAGAGTTTTAAATAACTTCTCTCTTTACTGGACCTAGTGTCTGATATGGAGCCAGAGACTGAAATGCAGTAAAAGGGACCATATATATTTTGTTGTAGCTTCTTGGTAACCAGTGTGGGGAATCAGAAGCATTGTTTGTGACTGGTTGGGAAGTCTGACTTCAGTGTCACTCACCAGTGCTGGGAGAATCTGCTCTCATTTTGCAGCCTGCCCTGACCTTCGCATTTTTAGGTGGTCTATCCTAGGCACCGACGGGTCACCCTCAGCCTTTCCTCATAAGTCATATGCTCCAGCCCCTTAATTATTTTGTTGCCCTCTGCTGGACTTTTTCTAATTTGTCCACATCCTTTCTGTAGTGGGGGGCCCAAAACTGGACACAGTACTCCAAATGAGGCCACACCAGTGCCGACTAGAAGGGAATAATCACTTCCTTTGGATCTGCTGGCAATGCTCCTACTAATGCAGCCCAACATGCCGTTAGCCTTGTTGGCAATAAGGGCACACTGTTGACTCATATCCAACTTCTTGTCGACTGTGACACCCAGGTCCTTTTCTGCAGAACCGCCGCCTAGCCAGTTGGTCCCCAGTCTGTCGCAGTGCATGGGATTCTTCCATCCTAAGTGGAGGACTCTGCACTTGTCCTTGTTGAATCTCATCAGATTTCTTTTGGCCCAATCCTTCAATTTATCTAGGTCATTCTGTATCCTATCCTTACCCTCTAGCTACCACTCCCCCCAGCTTAGTGTCATCTGCAAACTTGCTGAGGGTGCAATCTACTCCATCCTCCAGATCATTAATGAAGATATTGAACAAAACTGGCCCCAGGACTGACCCCTGGGGCACTCCGCCTGTTACCGGCTGCCAACTAGATATAGAACCATTGATCGAATCATTGAGCCCAATGATCTAGCCAGTTTTCTATCCACCTTATAATGCATTCATCCAACCCATACATCTTTAACTAGCTGGCAAGAATACTGTGGGAGACCGTATGAAAAGCTTTGCTAAAGTCAAGGTATAGCACATCCACCACTTTCCCTACATCCACAGAGCCAGTCATCTCATCATTGAAAGCAATTAGATTGGTCAGACATGACTTGCCCTTGGTGAATCCATGCTGACTGTTCCTGATCACCTTCCTCTCTTCCAAATACTTCAAAATGGATTCCTTGAGGACCTGCTCCATGATTTTTCTGGGGACTGAGGTGAGGCTGAAAGGTCTGTAATTCCCTTCATTTCTTTTCTGAAGATAATAGGCAACAAATAGAAAACAAATTTTGTTGCTAATGGACAACAGTTTGATACAACAAACAGACGAGGGAGCACTAGTTGAGTGCAGTGATCACAATTAGTATAATAAGCAGCAGTCACAGCAGACCAGCTGTCTAAGCATTGTGGGAGTGTTTTGTAGGTATCATGGCTGAGTGGAGTTTTAAGGAGGGATTTAAAGTAGGACGATAGAATGGCTTTGTGGGGTTTTATGGGAAATTCCTTTCATGCTTAGGAAATGGCATAGGAGAAAGCACAAAGATGTCTGAGGGGAAAATTGTACCCTGGGGTGATAAAGGCTATCATCATTGGCGGAGCAGAGGCACTGATCAGCAGCTCTATACAAGTAGGGAGATGATAGGCCATGAAGGGATTTAAGAGGGAAGACAGGTAGTTGTGTTTGATGCAATAGATAGGGGAGAGGGAGTAGAGGAAGACAAAGAGAAGAGTGAAGTGGCTGAAGTGACAAACCAAGAGGGTGATGATATCAAATTTAAAATAAAATTTAAAAGGTTTTAAAGTAGCCACTGAAGTCCCTCTAGCCATTTCACAAAGAGATGTTCATTCAGAAAGCCTCCCTGAAAACTAATTTGAGATTCAAAAAAATACTTTAAAGATGTTGTTCAGATGCCCTTCTCCTACTGAGGCAATGCAGGATGGCAGCTGTTGTCTATGACTTCCATCCTGCTACTCTGGCTTCAGACAGTTAAATGTACACATTTGATACCTATAAGGAATTAATTAGGCTTATTGGCTGAGAGAATAAGGCCTATTTTTTTTAAAAAACCCAAACTTTTCTACTATGATGTCAGAGGCACAGCAACAAAGATGTTTGGAAAAGTGAAGAAAAGTAAATCATTAGAGCTAGTCAAAAATCTGAATTTGCGTATAATGGGAAATTCCGTTCATTTCAGGTTAGTTTGACATGAATCTGTTCAACTGAGCTGCAACAGTGCTTCGTGGGAGTTGTAGTTCAGGTGCCTCACACGTCCATTCTCACCTATGGACTGAGTCTCCACCTGGGTTATACCTCCTGATGCAGTCATGTGACTCCCATGATGCATTGCATTGCTTAAACTAGATAGGAGAACATGGTGATCATAAGAAATGTAGGAAAAGCCAGGGAACCCAGCCCATAGCAGAGAATTTAAAAATCTTATAAGGCACCATGGTAGCTCAGAAAACAGATTAATGTCAAAATGACCCAAAATGTTTTGATATAACAAACTGAAAGGAGAACAATGGGAGCAAAATAACCTAACTGGTTTCAAGACTGACCATGATAAATTTATGGAGGGGATGGTATGATGAGATTGCCCACAATGGCTTGTAGCCAATCTGCGACTGCTAGCAGCAAATATCTCCCAGGGCCAGTAATGGGACACTAGATGGGGAGGAATTGAAATTTTTCCCATGGAAAATTTTGATTCTGCAGAAACTGTATTTTCCATCACAAACATTTTAAAATTGAAATTTTCTGACTAGCTTATTGAAAAATACACTTCTAGTTAAAGGCCAGTTTCTGCTCCACTTTCTGCTGATATAAATGCAATAAACCCCAATAAATCTGAATAGCTCAGGCTTTGTTGTTAATCACAATAAACTCTAGTGCTCACACTGGAATTATCTAATAGTTCAACCGCAGGAAATGTAGCTGAGAAATCCTTAGTTGTGGCAGTAGGTATCATCACCAATCTAACTGCTCAGGTTAGATTTGTGTGAAGTTTGTTCCTGGATTCACATCATAAGGCGTTGACTTAGTTCTACTTGTTAATCATTAATAAAGGAATATGCACATTGGTTGTGGAATCTAACCTTATCTTATCACAAATACAGTGTCACTGCAAAGCACAGCCGTGACATGCAGTGAACAAAAATTACACTGAACTATTTTCTTTAAGGTCGTCCATCAGAAGGGTAAAGAGAAATCAACACTTTTGAGAGTCATTCAGTGTGTGTGTGAGGAGTTATTTGCATCCAGGTGCTACTGAAAGTTGATTTTTGTTCATGTGAGAATATCTGAGAATTTATCTAAGACTTTTAAAAGAGAATCTTCACAGAAAGGGTAAGAAAACTTCATTTGTATTTACTATTTTTCAGTTGATTAATGATCTTATAATGGATTTTTACAATCAAATAAATTAATTTAATCAGAATCAAACTAAATTGGAGTTAGTAGTTGTAAAAATATTTCCTGGGGTTAGAAATGGCACTTGAGAAAGGCTTTCTGTTTTTCTAACTGTGTGACCAGTTACCTGTTAAGTATTCTAGCACAAGGTAGGAATTGGGCATGAAATACAGCTTGAAAAAACTCAGTACACGAAATGCAAGTACACATGGGAACAGGAAGTGTGATGGTCTGTTGTTTTTATATCCACTTTTCAGCTTTAACTTAGGCCCTGAGCTTGCAGTGAGCTCAGCTTGGGTGTGTTGTCGTGTCCACGGAAGTTAGTAACCTCACTTAATGCACTACTGGCAGGCACTCAGATTCTGTAGTGATGAGTGCAGTGCAAGAACCTTTATAGAGCAGAACAGAACAGAATACACGGAGCCCCACTGACTTCAATGGGGCTCTTGTGGGCACAGGAGTCCACTCATATATGGCTCAGGGCAGGATCCGAGCCTTAGCGTTTACTGTGCAACTCTCTCTTTACATGTCTTCAGTCTTTATTCATGGGTCAACAAAGATGCGCCTAGAATACCAAAAGCTAACTTTCTGTTACATTCACTTGCGAGTATGGAGCTTGAGCTAAGCCTTACATTTCATGTTTCTTTTCAATTCATAATTATGTGTGTCAGCCCTGATCCTCCATTGGTCCTCATGAGGTGGAGTCATTTGGGGTGTAAAATGCTACTAGATTGCAATGGATGCGTTTTACATCCAGTCAGCACTGGTGTAAATGACTATACGTGAATGCAGGAGGCCAGATCCTGCTCCTATTTATTTAAAAGTATTCATCTTTGTCACTCAGTTTAATAAGTGCAGGAGCTGGCGCAGGATCTACAAGTACAAGAAATATAAAGCAAAATTTTGTCTTAAGGACTATGCAATATTAATTATTAGTTCATATGAGTTATATGAGTAGGTGGTTGATATTTTTCCAACTAATTAGCATTACGTCTGCTCTATTATTATTAGCTCTATTATTTCTATTAATACTGGAGATAATTACATGCAGAAATTGTCAGATTTTGTGTGGTAAGAATAAATGCTGTAGATGGAAGAGAGAATTTTTAGGAATAGGAGCCTGTCTTTTTCAGCTGCATAATCCAGACATTTCACTGCACAAAATGTGAGAGCAAGCGTTTAGCTAAAGTAAACTGAAATGCTTTCAGAATATACATATATAAAAAAATCAAAAACGTGTCTAAGACCGTGTCTTATTAACAGAAACAAACACTAGGCTTTAAATTACACATAAATGCATTGAAAAGCTCTTTTGCTTGTTTGTTTATGTCACCTGCCAGGACCTGATTTCACAGTTCTAGCTGCCTTGCAAGAGGTAACCACAGCACCAATACATTAAAGGAGGGAGCCACAAACATTCTGCACATTCCTTTGAAGGTTTTGCTCCTAGGAGGTGTTACAAATTCATCTGAGGCAGAAATTTGCCTTTTTCACATAGCTATAATCATAAAGTCCTTATTGGTAAATAATACGAACCTTTTAAATACAGGCTCTTACTGTAACACAGCAAGGCACTGGATTTGTTCAAGAGAAATAAAATGGTCATGTCAGCTTTTTTTCATGTGGTACTGCTTTTATAAGAAAGGAAAAATAATACCCCATTTTTATAGGAAACCCAAAATGTCACTGCTGTGCTATTGCTTTGAACAAGTTCCGGAGTAAGGCATTGGGTGCCACAAAGTAAGGGCTATTTGAATGCAACAAAACTTTGTTAAAGGGAGCAAAGGTTGTGGCCACAAAACAGTGTCCTCTGAGCCTCATCCAATTCCTGAATATGTGAGTTTAATTTCCTAAAGTCATAAGTGTGTAAGCCAAGACAGGCAAACAAGGTCCATCCTACATATTCCTTAAAGCAGTGGTCCCCAAACTTTTTTGGTTGCACTCCCCTTACCCGATCTGCCCACTTGGGAGCCGCAGCCAGGAGCAGAGCTGCGGCTAGGGTTGGGAGCTGGGACCGCAGGTCGGGCTCAGGGCTGGGCCTGGAATTGTGGCTGAGGCTACGGCCAGGAGCGGACCCCCGGCTGCGAATGCAGCTGAAGCTGGGGATGGGGCAGGAGCAGAGCTGGGGCCAGAGCAGGGCTGGGTGGTGCTCCCTTTCCACCCCTCATGGGAGCTGGCCTAGGCCCTGTTGCACCCTCCTGAATGTTCCTTGGGGGCATGCCCCACAGTTTGGGGACCTTATAAGCATGTTAGAATTTGAGCGAGTATGTTAAAAACAGTAGCGTACCCGTGGTAGCCTGGGCAACAGCAAGTAGTGGCAGGGGCTAGCCGCCTTGAGTACATACCCACGGGGTCTGGGTGGGTTTAGCTGTACTGCTGCAGCCAAGTTACTATTTTTAGTAGGTTACTTTGATGAGAGCTAGCACAAGCCTATCTCTGTGAGCTGAGACTCACAGCCCAGCTCCATGTGTAGATGTGACCTGGGAAATGCATTGCCAAGGTGGCATGTCTCACACAAGACAATCCATACAACCTTAGCTCTGCCCTCTTTAGGATGCCAGAAGATGTTTACTTTTGGGAGCAGGGTATTTGTCTGACCTGAGACAAGTGCAGAAAAGAAATATTAGGACCCTCCGCCCCCCCATGCACAGATAGCCTCTTTAATTGGGAGTGTACAAATGGAAACCAAGAGAAGCAGCTCTGCGTGGCCTGTGTCTCTGTCAGTCAGCAGCTAGTAGTGTCAGGATCAATGGCACCTCACAGAGCACACTGAGAGTCTTGTTGGACTGTGTGAATCAGGACTCTGAGTTGTGTTGGGCCCAGAGAAAATGGCAATTTTTTGTTGGGGGAAGTAAAGTGGTGTGATGTATTCCCACTTCCTCTTGGTTCCCTGCAGGGGCAGAGATAAGGTTGTGTAGCTTTCTTGTGTGGCAAGTATCACCTCATCTGCACGGCACAGATGCAAATATCACCTTCTTATGCTACCGTCAGATTTGGGAAAAGAAGAAATGTAGCAACTATTGTAACTGCAGGGAAACGAAACTGTTAGTATGTGACTGACAATTGAATGGGATTTGTGTGCAGTGTGATTGTGTGCAGTGCTAAGAGAACTAACAGCGGTTTTGAAAATCATGTGTTAACCGTTATTCATTGTAGTTTACTTGGTCCTTAATTCTCTGGAAACATAACCAATATGGGTTCATTATGAGTAGGCTTAGAAGCATGAGATTTTTATTCGGTAAAGGTAGCTAAACATTGATTAGGTAGCTAAACACATGCAAGTGGAGGAAAAATATTTCCATCGGTAATAATCAAAATTTATTTACAGGCAAAGTAAGAAAATGCTGTTTGAGAACTTATTTGAGTTTCGGTTTCAGGATATTTACTTTGTATAATTTGACATCTGATGGAGACAATTTGTTTCCTAATGGTTATAAAGTTTTAACTTTTTGAATCTCAGTGTCTACTGTCATTACATAATTATTGTCTGGCCTCCTCATTGTGTTATCTCCCCATCATTTCCCACAACTCTGAAAATGTAAATAGATATGAATAAAAAATGCTTAAAAATAAACATAAATATTAGCCATCAAAATTACAAATCCTCCCCTGCCCCCAACTCAAATTCTGTCAAGCCTAGTTGTAAGGAAATACAATGGGATTGAAACCTGTGTGGATTCTAGCAGAGGACAGTCAGGGGCACAAAGCCAATGCAAAAGGGGTTGCAGAGGAGCACTGTTCCCATAAAGCCCACTATGCTGGGGGTCCCAGAGCCAGCCAGAACAGCTTTAAACGTGTGTGCTGCTGGCCAGAGTGGAAGTGTAGTGAGGAAACCTGGGTCTGTACCGATTAAGCACATCCCATGGATGGCCTCAGGTGTGACTCAAACCCCATCCGATTACTTTAGATGACAGCGATGTGAGTGAACCTTGAGTTCTTCAGTCTGCCAGAACACTACCACTAGCACGGACGATGTACATTTGATTGCAGACAACCCAGAATTATTTCTCTCAGCTGCCTATGATCAATTTTCATTATGTAAAAGTTTCTCCCTGACACCTTTAATCTTCTCACCATGTGTGTAGTACAAAACACAATGGAATGGGACAAATGTTTAAATGCTAGAGCGTTATAAAACCAGCAGCAACATATTACTGATTTCCTCAACAATTCATGCTGTGTGGCTTCCTTATTACTATCCAATGACAGCTGGATGCCTTTTTGTTGTAGGTTACAGGAAAAAATGCTCCAATGGATATCCTCCAGAAATGTATTCCAGTCATTTTTATCCTATTCGCCTCACTAACAGGTAGGAGGACACTGCTAATCCATTAAATGACTCATAATGGACACAATTTATAAAATAATTTTAAAACACTGTCAATATCTATTACTGGCAGTATCAAATGTATGTTTCACCATAATTCTGAATAGTGAATGAATTTACTAAACCGTCTTATAAGGGGGTTATGGTGGGGACTGGGGATAAAGAAGAAGTAGAGGAGTCAGGAAAGCAGAAGCAAGGAAGATTGTGGCAGAGGTTCTTCTAAAAGCAGGGTGTTCCCCTTCCACTCCCATTCAAGAGGTTGAGGGAGCTCAGCTCCCCACAGAGTTCCACTTCCTCCTGCCTCTTCACTGCCTGGGGAAATGACACATCAGGCAGCAGAATTTCAGTTGGGAGCAACAGGAGGAGCTATATCTGTCTGGAGAATTTATGATGCTCCAGGCCTTTCCACTAGCAGTTGAAGCAGCACCCGTACCTGATGGGAGAAGAAGAATTGTCCAAGCTGGGAATCTTCTAGCTATCTTTACTGCATTTTTTTTTTACAGGATGATATGTCTCCCTGTTGGTCCCTCCTAGGTGACTGAGAGGCAAAGAGGCAGACCATGCTACTTTAAACTCCCCCTCCCCTTCAGGGAACATGGGAAACCCTTCCCCTCTCTTAGAGTGAATTTAGGAGAAAGAGAATGGGCCTAACAAGCCTTTCTGCCGTCTGAGCTTTCCATAGGGGGCGTGCGTCAGTGGGGACAGGATGGGAGCACAAGGGTTGTTCCCATAGTGCCATATTTACCTGCTCACTCTCACTTTGTTTGGCTGGCTACACGCCTGCCTGGGGACATAGACTCCTTTCATGCACGTTTATTCCCTTATCCCCCTTTTCATTCCTATGCCGTGTCCCTCCCACATTTCACCACATATCACCCTTTATGATGTCATAAAGCCACCGGAATTGTGGAGCACCTCCCTCCCACTTCGATCTGCTCTAACCACCCGTTACCTCACTCAGTTACCTCACAGAGCTTCCACAGCAGCCCAGCCAGGTAGGGGCGCTGGCCTAGGGTGACCAGACTTACAAAGTGAAAACCAAGGACACCTACACAGCAGCAGGAAGGAGGTAGGGGAGAAAATAAAGCAAACTTTGCCCTGCTAAGTGATCACTTGATAAAATACAAAACCCAACTCCACCTCATCAAAACTGATGCCTTCCCTTGGCCAGGATCTTCTTCCCACCTCCTGGGCCCCAGGCATTTCCACTCCCTCCTACTGCCCCTGCAGACTCACCCATCCTGACAGGTCCAGGTCCAGAACAGGTGAGTCTGCAGCTCTTCCTCACCAGTCATCATCACACAGCTTCCAGCCCGGCCATCAGAAGAACATGCTCCTTTTCCTAACTTCCTCTCTCCTCTTTCAGCCCCACCTGAAGCAGCCACATCCAGTCAGCTGGCCTCACCTCTCATACCTCTGTCCTTTCCTCTCCATCCAGTAAATAAGTTCTGCCCCAATAAAACAATGAATCTCCTACAAGTCAGTTATCCTGTAAACCAGTGAATGCTGCCTTCCTTCCCCAAATCATTTAATGCTGCCCCACCCCCTGTGTGCAGGCTCCTGTGCTACGGGTGACCCATCTCTGCTCCTCTCCTGGGCTTGTAGAAACCCTCAGCCCTTCAGCCAACCCTCCTTCTGAACCTGGTCCCTTTATTTCTATTTATACCTCCTCTATTCTGAAAGGAGCAGTGGGCTCAGCGCCTACTTTTCTTCCTCTCCTCTGAAAAGAGCCATGTCTCCATCTACTCAGTTTCCTGTTTTGCTTCCTCTCCTGAAAAAGCACCAGCGGTGCTTGAGCCATGCCTCTCAGATCCCTTCCTCCCCTTTACTCAATAAACCGAGCTAGGAACGCTCCCTATCTCCACATCTTCTTGCTGGGGTGGAGGTGTCCTGCTGTCTCAGTGCTCTAGTGAAAGTGGAACAAACCCTCAGTGCTAACAGAAGGACAGGACAATCCCTTCAAACTGGGTCACTCTTAGTAAATCGGGACATCTGGTGATAGTAGCTGAGCCCGTAATTCACACAGGCCCGTAAGTGGACATCAACCTACTAAACTAGAAGTGCTGACCCAGTGACCTCGGAAAATATGTTGCGTCACATCAGCCCAGCAAGATACAAGGTGCTTAATTAACAACTTCATAGAAACCTGCCTTTAGTCATTAATGTCAAAGTGGCATAGCCCTTGACACCAGCACAGCAAGCTAGAGGCAGAGGCCTAACTCCTAGCCAGTCACAGGGGATGAATTAGTGAACTCACAAAGGTCTGTATCCTGGCATCCTCCCAGCAAGCTGTTGGTGCTGAGCCAGTGACATCACAGAGACCCATTTCTTGCAGAGCCAGTGAGGCCACAAAGGTCTATGCTTTGACATCAGTCCAGAAAGCAAGAGTTGCTGAGCAGGGGTTAAATTAAGGAGGTGTGTGTGTGTGTGGGGGGTGGATTGGGGGCGGCTGGAGGCAGGGTATAGCTCTTATATAGCTGATGAAAGGAAGGCTCATCGTGGGAGAATCTGGAGTGGGAGATAAAAAGAAAAAAGAGGTGGCCCTGTGGGAATGCTTTAAAAATACCTAATAGAGCTAGAAAAAATGATTAATGAGGAAGACATGGGAGTAAACACATTTTAACCACCCCATCCCTTGCTGTAATGTGTCCTGATTTTGTCATTTATAAAGTACAGGGTGTATAGTCAGTGGTGGAGAGAGCAGAAGAAGAAATGTTCTCAATCTTCCCCAGGTACTAAAATGCCCGTTTGAAAATCGGAGTCCCCCTGTGAGAAGAAGAGCATGTGAGGACAGGAAAATGTAGTGGGAAGGGATGATTTTCTGAGAAATGTTGTCTCATTAACTTGTGCACCATTTATCACTGGCACTGAGTAACTGTAAACAAGAAAAGTTCCATAGGCGTAGCCGTGTTAGTCTGTATACAGCAAAAACAACAAGAGTTCTGTAGCACCTTAAAGACTAACAAATTTCTGTGGGCATCGGCATACATGGGCTGCAACCCACTTCATCAGATGTATGAAGTGGAAATCACAGATAGGTATATATATACATCTAAGGGTAAGAAACAACAATGGGAAGGGCAAGTGCTAAACAAGTCAATTCAGTTAGGGTAGATGAGGCCTATTCACAACTGTTGATTAGAGGGTGAGAATGTGTGAACAGTGACAATTACTTCTTGTAATGAGATAACCATTCCAAGTCCCTGTTCAGACCCAGTTTGATTGTGTCAAGTTTGCATATGAGTGCCAGCTCTGCAGTTTCTCTCTGAAGTCTGTTTTTGAAGTTTTTTTTGTAGAAGTATGGCAACTTTCAAGTCAGCTACAGAGTGTCCTGGAAGATTGAAGTGATCTCCTACTGGTTTATGGATGTTACCATTTTTTATGTCTGATTTGTGTCCATTTATTCTTTCGCATAGTGACAGTCCGGTTTGGCCAATGTACGTGGCAGAGGGGCATTGCTGGCACATATTACATTAGTAGATGTGCAGGTGAATGAGCTTCATATGGTGTGGCTGATGTGGCTAGGACCTGTGATGGTGTCACTAGAGTCGATGTGCGGGCAGAGCTGGCAACGGGGCTTGTTGCAGGGATATGTTCCTGGGTTAGTGTTCTTGTTGTATGGTGTACAGCTGCTGGTGAGTATTTGCTTCAGAGGATCTACAACCTATCCTAGAAGATGATCCCTCACTCGCTGAAGCTGCATAAGGCAGGCCTATCCTTGTTTACAGACAGCCCCCCAACCTGAAGAGCACACAATCCATAGAGCACACGATCAATGACTATTCATATTCTGGGATGAATTTGCAGTCTAGGCTTCAGTGGCCCTCCTAGACATGATCTCATAACCAGAGATAACGTACGGAAACCCACACGATTTGTTAACAGGGATGGTAAACCATTAACCTCTTTAACAACACATAACGGTTACTGAACAAAGACTGATTCTATGAATCTTCTGAGACAGCAAAAAGACAGCGCGTATCAGTGCCCAAGTTGAAACATTGAAAGGAAAGTAGTGAAAAGCTAGGTTGTCCATGCTGAAGTCAAGCACTGACTGTGGAAGCTAACAGGGGCAATGGCATAGGGAACAATAGGAATGCATTTATTTCCATTTTATTTTTTACATTTTCAAAATGTAATACCTTTGTAAGTGATGCATAAAATACTGTACCTGAAGATTATGAAACCACACATAAAGCCATAGTTCGCCATGCTTATCCTCCAGTTTGTTAAATGGCAGGGCTCTTTATTTCCTGGTTTAATTCAGCCTCATGTAATGGGCTCCAAAATTGAAACTTTTGGATGCTTTTATTTTTTAAGGATCAGTCGTTTTGTTATTAAACTAGCTCTCAACAGATATGTTTTGTCTTTGATAAAGGCAGGTGCAGTCTCGATGTCTGAGCATAGGACATGGCACCAAGAACTCCTGAGTTCTAATGCCAGCTTTGGCACCAACACTTTTTTTGGCCTTGGGCAAGTCATTTAGGGCTAGATCCACAAAAGGACCTAGGCAGCTAACTCCAGGAAAGTGCACCTGGCTGTGCATCTCAGGCAGAGGGAGACTCCTTCTCCAGCCCAGACTTTGGAACCTAAGTCCCTTTGAGTGGTGGGGCTTAGGACTCACACCACTCCTTGGCATTTCCTATTGGCTGTTTCAGGTGAGTCCCTGTTCAGCTTGCTGCCTTTTGTGGATCCCATTCTTAGGCACCTAACTGTCCCCATACATTGAACAGGCAGCCTAGGTGCCTCCCTTGGGGCATTGGATTCTACTAGGTGGCAAGGCATCAAAAAGTTAGGTATTGCAACACTGGGCATTGGAAAAACAGTGAGAGTCCTGTAGCACCTTAAAGACTAACACATTTCTGTGGACATAAGCTTTCATGGGCTGCAACCCACTTTGTCAGATGCCTCTGTTAGTCTTTAAGGTGCTTTTTGCTGTATACAGACTAACACAGCTACCCCTCTGGAACTGGGCATTGGAATGCCTAAACCCCTTTGTAGATCTAGCGTGTAATCTCTGCATTAGTTTCGCTATCAATAATCTGAGTATAATGTTATTTACTTTCCTATTTCACTGGGGTTATGAAAATTGCTTCGACACCGTTTGTAAATTATTTCCAAGATGGAAATAGCACAAAGACAAAAACAGCTATAACTGTTAAATATCATGATAGATTTCTTTTTTAGATCCCAGTGTGAGGTAAATTAAGATTGAGGGGAATACTGATTATTTTAGGACTCAAAAGAATACAAGGTCGTATTAGTTCTGTGAAATAGTTCATGCCCAAATGTGTGCACGATGAACATTCAAAAATGATATACATCAGCTTAGTATTCAACAGTCCATGGCTCCAGCACATAAAGTAGACTTGGAACTCTACTTTAACCATTCTGAATGCAGCCCAGTGGGTTCTAAAATTTACTTTTTGTTGGATGAGGATTGAAGAGCAGAAGTTTCTGTTAAATTTGAATGAACTGTACAATACTCAAGCCAGAGGTACTGTGACCTAGGAATGTGCTGAATAAAACTGCTGCTGAGTTGTGTCCATGAGGTATTATTCTGTAAACTACTTCTCTAGATTAACAAACTGATTTTCCAGGTGCCCTTTCCAACTTGTAATGGCCCCCCCTTCTACTGCTGCCATAACATGGGAGCAAGATCACTGGCTTAGAAATAAATAACGGGTGTACAGGGATCTATTTGCATTAATGAGACTTGTGTTGCTAAATCCCTGCACACTGTGTTGAAAACCCATTAGGTTTTTTAGGACTGTTATATAACTCAGGATACATGAAAAAAATCACATGTTTCTGGCGTGAATTCTAAAAATAGTTGTGTATATGGTCTAAAAATGGTTGAACCTCATAATAGCTATTAAAGTCAGCTGCAATCAATCATATAAAGTTCACACAAAGCCTTGAAAATGTAACCCTCACAATTCAATATATCAAAATTGTATGGACCCAAGGGACAGAGAGAAAAAAAAGGGTCAAGATTTTTCATATTTCAAAGATTTACTAATGACTCATAGACTCATAGACTCATAGACTCATAGGTCAGAAGGGA